>OX421360.1:50208521-51411087 GCA_949126925.1 Cheilosia vernalis
AACAACATTCAAGAAAACTGTCAAAAAGTGGGTAAAAAACGGAAAAAACCGAAAAAAATGGTGGCAAAAAAATTAAAATTTTTTTTTGCTCAAATCGACTTAAAACCAATTTTAATAGATTCGTACATTAATGCGATTACTGAACAAATTAACAACATTCAAGAAAACTGTCAAAAAGTGGGTAAAAAACGGAAAAAACCGAAAAAAATGGTGGCAAAAAAATTAAAATTTTTTTTTGCTCAAATCGACTTAAAACCAACTTTAATAGATTCGTACATTAATGCGATTACTGAACAAATTAACAACATTCAAGAAAACTGTCAAAAAGTGGGTAAAAAACGGAAAAAACCGAAAAAAATGGTGGAAAAAAATAAATTTTTTTTTTGCTCAAATCGACTTAAAACCAACTTTAATAGATTCGTACATTAATGCGATTACTGAATAAATTAACAACATTCAAGAAAACTGTCAAAAAGTGGGTAAAAAACGGAAAAAACCGAAAAAAAATGGTGGCAAAAAAATTAAAATTTTTTTTTGCTCAAATCGACTTAAAACCAACTTTAATAGATTCGTACATTAATGCGATTACTGAATAAATTAACAACATTCAAGAAAACTGTCAAAAAGTGGGTAAAAAACGGAAAAAACCGAAAAAAATGGTGGCAAAAAAATTAAAATTTTTTTTTGCTCAAATCGACTTAAAACCAACTTTAATAGATTCGTACATTAATGCGATTACTGAATAAATTAACAACATTCAAGAAAACTGTCAAAAAGTGGGTAAAAAACGGAAAAAACCGAAAAAAATGGTGGCAAAAAAATTAAAATTTTTTTTTGCTCAAATCGACTTAAAACCAACTTTAATAGATTCGAACATTAATGCGATTACTGAATAAATTAACAACATTCAAGAAAACTGTCAAAAAGTGGGTAAAAAACGGAAAAAACCGAAAAAAATGGTGGCAAAAAATTAAATTTTTTTTTGCTCAAATCGACTTAAAACCAACTTTAATAGATTCGTACATTAATGCGATTACTGAATAAATGAACAACATTCAAGAAAACTGTCAAAAAAGTGGGTAAAAAACGGAAAAAACCGAAAAAAATGGTGGCAAAAAAATTAAAATTTTTTTTTGCTCAAATCGACTTAAAACCAACTTTAATAGATTCGTACATTAATGCGATTACTGAATAAATTAACAACATTCAAGAAAACTGTCAAAAAGTGGGTAAAAAACGGAAAAAACCGAAAAAAATGGTGGCAAAAAAATTAAAATTTTTTTTTGCTCAAATCGACTTAAAACCAACTTTAATAGATTCGTACATTAATGCGATTACTGAATAAATTAACAACATTCAAGAAAACTGTCAAAAAGTGGGTAAAAACGGAAAAAACCGAAAAAAATGGTGGCAAAAAAATTAAAATTTGTTTTTGCTCAAATCGACTTAAAACCAACTTTAATAGATTCGTACATTAATGCGATTACTGAATAAATTAACAACATTCAAGAAAACTGTCAAAAAGTGGGTAAAAAACGGAAAAAACCGAAAAAAATGGTGGCAAAAAATAAAATTTTTTTTTTGCTCAAATCGACTTAAAACCAACTTTAATAGATTCGTACATTAATGCGATTACTGAATAAATTAACAACATTCAAGAAAACTGTCAAAAAGTGGGTAAAAAACGGAAAAAAACGAAAAAAATGGTGGCATAAAAATTCAAATTTTTTTTTGCTCAAATCGACTTAAAACCAACTTTAATAGATTCGTACATTAATGCGATTACTGAATAAATTAACAACATTCAAGAAAACTGTCAAAAAGTGGGTAAAAAACGGAAAAAACCGAAAAAAATGGTGGCAAAAAAGTAAATTTTTTTTTTTGCTCAAATCGACTTAAAACCAACTTTAATAGATTCGTACATTAATGCGATTACTGAATAAATTAACAACATTCAAGAAAACTGTCAAAAAGTGGGTAAAAAACGGAAAAAAATGGTGGCAAAAAAATTAAAATTTTTTTTTGCTCAAATCGACTTAAAACCAACTTTAATAGATTCGTACATTAATGCGATTACTGAATAAATTAACAACATTCAAGAAAACTGTCAAAAAGTGGGTAAAAAACGGAAAAAACCGAAAAAAATGGTGGCAAAAAAATTTAAATTTTTTTTTGCTCAAATCGACTTAAAACCAACTTTAATAGATTCGTACATTAATGCGATTACTGAATAAATTAACAACATTCAAGAAAACTGTCAAAAAGTGGGTAAAAAACGGAAAAAAACGAAAAAAATGGTGGCAAAAAAATTAAAATTTTTTTTTGCTCAAATCGACTTAAAACCAACTTTAATAGATTCGTACATTAATGCGATTACTGAATAAATTAACAACATTCAAGAAAACTGTCAAAAATTGAGTAAAAAACGGAAAAAAATGGTGGCAAAAAAATTAAAAATTTTTTTTGCTCAAATCGACTTAAAACCAACTTTAATAGATTCGTACATTAATGCGATTACTGAATAAATAAACAACATTCAAGAAAACTGTCAAAAAGTGGGTAAAAAACGGAAAAAACCGAAAAAAATGGTGGCAAAAAAATTAAAATTTTTTTTTGCTCAAATCGACTTAAAACCAACTTTAATAGATTCGTACATTAATGCGATTACTGAATAAATTAACAACATTCAAGAAAACTGTCAAAAAGTGGGTAAAAAACGGAAAAAACCGAAAAAAATGGTGGCAAAAAAATTAAAATTTTTTTTTGCTGAAATCGACTTAAAACCAACTTTAATAGATTCGTACATTAATGCGATTACTGAATAAATTAACAACATTCAAGAAAACTGTCAAAAAGTGGGTAAAAAACGGAAAAAAACGAAAAAAATGGTGGCAAAAAATGAAATTTTTTTTTTGCTCAAATCGACTTAAAACCAACTTTAATAGATTCGTACATTAATGCGATTACTGAATAAATTAACAACATTCAAGAAAACTGTCGCAAAAAAATTCAAATTTGTTTTGCTCAAATCGACTTAAAACCAACTTTAATAGATTCGTACATTAATGCGATTACTGAATAAATTAACAACATTCAAGAAAACTGTCAAAAAGTGGGTAAAAAACGGAAAAAAATGGTGGCAAAAAAATTAAAATTTTTTTTTGCTCAAATCGACTTAAAACCAACTTTAATAGATTCGTACATTAATGCGATTACTGAATAAATTAACAACATTCAAGAAAACTGTCAAAAAGTGGGTAAAAAACGGAAAAAACCGAAAAAAATGGTGGCAAAAAAATTAAAATTTTTTTTTGCTCAAATCGACTTAAAACCAACTTTAATAGATTCGTACATTAATGCGATTACTGAATAAATTAACAACATTCAAGAAAACTGTCAAAAAGTGGGTAAAAAACGGAAAAAACCGAAAAAAATGGTGGCAAAAAAATTAAAATTTTTTTTTGCTCAAATCGACTTAAAATAAAACCAACTTTAATAGATTCGTACATTAATGCGATTACTGAATAAATTAACAACATTCAAGAAAACTGTCAAAAAGTGGGTAAAAAACGGAAAAAACCGAAAAAAAATGGTGGCAAAAAAATTAAATTTTTTTTTGCTCAAATGGACTTAAAACCAACTTTAATAGATTCGTACATTAATGCGATTACTGAATAAATTAACAACATTCAAGAAAACTGTCAAAAAGTGGGTAAAAAACGGAAAAAACCGAAAAAAATGGTGGCAAAAAAATTAAAATTTTTTTTTGCTCAAATCGACTTAAAACCAACTTTAATAGATTCGTACATTAATGCGATTACTGAATAAATTAACAACATTCAAGAAAACTGTCAAAAAGTGGGTAAAAAACGGAAAAAAATGGTGGCAAAAAAATTAAAAATTTTTTTTGCTCAAATCGACTTAAAACCAACTTTAATAGATTCGTACATTAATGCGATTACTGAATAAATTAACAGCATTCAAGAAAACTGTCAAAAAGTGGGTAAAAAACCGAAAAAACCGAAAAAAATGGTGGCAAAAAAAATTAAAATTTTTTTTTGCTCAAATCGACTTAAAACCAACTTTAATAGATTCGTACATTAATGCGATAACTGAATAAATTAACAACATTCAAGAAAACTGTCAAAAAGTGGGTAAAAAACCGAAAAAACCGAAAAAAATGGTGGCAAAAAAAATTAAAATTTTTTTTTGCTCAAATCGACTTAAAACCAACTTTAATAGATTCGTACATTAATGCGATTACTGAATAAATTAACAACATTCAAGGAAACTGTCAAAAAGTGGGTAAAAAACGGAAAAAAACGAAAAAAATGGTGGCAAAAAAATTAAAATTTTTTTTTGCTCAAATCGACTTAAAACCAACTTTAATAGATTCGTACATTAATGCGATTACTGACTAAATTAACAACATTCAAGAAAACTGTCAAAAAGTGGGTAAAAAACGGAAAAAACCGAAAAAAATGGTGGCAAAAAAATTAAAATTTTTTTTTGCTCAAATCGACTTAAAACCAACTTTAATAGATTCGTACATTAATGCGATTACTGAACAAATTAACAACATTCAAGAAAACTGTCAAAAAGTGGGTAAAAAACGGAAAAAACCGAAAAAAATGGTGGCAAAAAAATTAAAATTTTTTTTTGCTCAAATCGACTTAAAACCAACTTTAATAGATTCGTACATTAATGCGATTACTGAACAAATTAACAACATTCAAGAAAACTGTCAAAAAGTGGGTAAAAAACGGAAAAAACCGAAAAAAATGTTGGAAAAAAATAAATTTTTTTTTTGCTCAAATCGACTTAAAACCAACTTTAATAGATTCGTACATTAATGCGATTACTGAATAAATTAACAACATTCAAGAAAACTGTCAAAAAGTGGGTAAAAAACGGAAAAAACCGAAAAAATGGTGGCAAAAAAATTAAAATTTTTTTTTGCTCAAATCGACTTAAAACCAACTTTAATAGATTCGTACATTAATGCGATAACTGAATAAATTAACAACATTCAAGAAAACTGTCAAAAAGTGGGTAAAAAACGGAAAAAACCGAAAAAAATGGTGGCAAAAAAATTAAAATTTTTTTTTGCTCAAATCGACTTAAAACCAACTTTAATAGATTCGTACATTAATGCGATTACTGAATAAATTAACAACATTCAAGAAAACTGTCAAAAAGTGGGTAAAAAACGGAAAAAACCGAAAAAAATGGTGGCAAAAAAATTAAAATTTTTTTTTGCTCAAATCGACTTAAAACCAACTTTAATAGATTCGAACATTAATGCGATTACTGAATAAATTAACAACATTCAAGAAAACTGTCAAAAAGTGGGTAAAAAACGGAAAAAACCGAAAAAAATGGTGGCAAAAAAATTAAAATTTTTTTTTGCTCAAATCGACTTAAAACCAACTTTAATAGATTCGTACATTAATGCGATTACTGAATAAATTAACAACATTCAAGAAAACTGTCAAAAAGTGGGTAAAAAACGGAAAAAACCGAAAAAAATGGTGGCAAAAAAATTAAAATTTTTTTTTGCTCAAATCGACTTAAAACCAACTTTAATAGATTCGTACATTAATGCGATTACTGAATAAATTAACAACATTCAAGAAAACTGTCAAAAAGTGGGTAAAAACGGAAAAAACCGAAAAAAATGGTGGCAAAAAAATTAAAATTTGTTTTTGCTCAAATCGACTTAAAACCAACTTTAATAGATTCGTACATTAATGCGATTACTGAATAAATTAACAACATTCAAGAAAACTGTCAAAAAGTGGGTAAAAAACGGAAAAAACCGAAAAAAATGGTGGCAAAAAATAAAATTTTTTTTTTGCTCAAATCGACTTAAAACCAACTTTAATAGATTCGTACATTAATGCGATTACTGAATAAATTAACAACATTCAAGAAAACTGTCAAAAAGTGGGTAAAAAACGGAAAAAACCGAAAAAAATGGTGGCATAAAAATTCAAATTTTTTTTTGCTCAAATCGACTTAAAACCAACTTTAATAGATTCGTACATTAATGCGATTACTGAATAAATTAACAACATTCAAGAAAACTGTCAAAAAGTGGGTAAAAAACGGAAAAAACCGAAAAAAATGGTGGCAAAAAAGTATATTTTTTTTTTTGCTCAAATCGACTTAAAACCAACTTTAATAGATTCGTACATTAATGCGATTACTGAATAAATTAACAACATTCAAGAAAACTGTCAAAAAGTGGGTAAAAAACGGAAAAAAATGGTGGCAAAAAAATTAAAATTTTTTTTTGCTCAAATCGACTTAAAACCAACTTTAATAGATTCGTACATTAATGCGATTACTGAATAAATTAACAACATTCAAGAAAACTGTCAAAAAGTGGGTAAAAAACGGAAAAAACCGAAAAAAATGGTGGCAAAAAAATTTAAATTTTTTTTTGCTCAAATCGACTTAAAACCAACTTTAATAGATTCGTACATTAATGCGATTACTGAATAAATTAACAACATTCAAGAAAACTGTCAAAAAGTGGGTAAAAAACGGAAAAAAACGAAAAAAATGGTGGCAAAAAAATTAAAATTTTTTTTTGCTCAAATCGACTTAAAACCAACTTTAATAGATTCGTACATTAATGCGATTACTGAATAAATTAACAACATTCAAGAAAACTGTCAAAAATTGAGTAAAAAACGGAAAAAAATGGTGGCAAAAAAATTAAAAATTTTTTTTGCTCAAATCGACTTAAACCCAACTTTAATAGATTTGTACATTAATGCGATTACTGAATAAATTAACAACATTCAAGAAAACTGTCAAAAAGTGGGTAAAAAACGGAAAAACCCGAAAAAAATGGTGGCAAAAAAATTAAAATTTTTTTTTGCTCAAATCGACTTAAAACCAACTTTAATAGATTCGTACATTAATGCGATTACTGAACAAATTAACAACATTCAAGAAAACTGTCAAAAAGTGGGTAAAAAACGGAAAAAACCGAAAAAAATGGTGGCAAAAAATTAAATTTTTTTTTTGCTCAAATCGACTTAAAACCAACTTTAATAGATTCGTACATTAATGCGATTACTGAATAAATTAACAACATTCAAGAAAACTGTCAAAAAGTGGGTAAAAAACGGAAAAAACCGAAAAAAATGGTGGCAAAAAAATTAAAATTTTTTTTTGCTCAAATCGACTTAAAACCAACTTTAATAGATGTACATTAATGCGATTACTGAATAAATTAACAACATTCAAGAAAACTGTCAAAAAGTGGGTAAAAAACGGAAAAAACCGAAAAAAATGGTGGCAAAAAAATTAATTTTTTTTTTGCTCAAATCGACTTAAAACCAACTTTAATAGATTCGTACATTAATGCGATTACTGAATAAATTAACAACATTCAAGAAAACTGTCAAAAAGTGGGTAAAAAACGGAAAAAACCGAAAAAAATGGTGGCAAAAAAATTAAAATTTTTTTTTTCTCAAATCGACTTAAAACCAACTTTAATAGATTCGTACATTAATGCGATTACTGAATAAATTAACAACATTCAAGAAAACTGTCAAAAAGTGGGGAAAAAACGGAAAAAACCGAAAAAAAATGGTGGCAAAAAAATTAAAATTTTTTTTTGCTCAAATCGACTTAAAACCAACTTTAATAGATTCGTACATTAATGCGATTACTGAATAAATTAACAACATTCAAGAAAACTGTCAAAAAGTGGGTAAAAAACGGAAAAAACCGAAAAAAATGGTGGCAAAAAAATTAAAATTTTTTTTTGCTCAAATCGACTTAAAACCAACTTTAATAGATTCGTACATTAATGCGATTACTGAATAAATTAACAACATTCAAGAAAACTGTCAAAAAGTGGGTAAAAAACGGAAAAAAACCGAAAAAAATGGTGGCAAAAAATTAAATTTTTTTTTTGCTCAAATCGACTTAAAACCAACTTTAATAGATGTACATTAATGCGATTACTGAATAAATTAACAACATTCAAGAAAACTGTCAAAAAGTGGGTAAAAAACGGAAAAAACCGAAAAAAATGGTGGCAAAAAAATTAAAATTTTTTTTTGCTCAAATCGACTTAAAACCAACTTTAATAGATGTACATTAATGCGATTACTGAATAAATTAACAACATTCAAGAAAACTGTCAAAAAGTGGGTAAAAAACGGAAAAAACCGAAAAAAATTAAATTTTTTTTTTGCTCAAATCGACTTAAAACCAACTTTAATAGATTCGTACATTAATGCGATTACTGAATAAATTAACAACATTCAAGAAAACTGTCAAAAAGTGGGTAAAAAACGGAAAAAACCGAAAAAAATGGTGGCAAAAAAATTAAAATTTTTTTTGCTCAAATCGACTTAAAACCAACTTTAATAGATTCGTACATTAATGCGATTACTGAATAAATTAACAACATTCAAGAAAACTGTCAAAAAGTGGGTAAAAAACGGAAAAAAACGAAAAAAATGGTGGCAAAAAAATTAAAATTTTTTTTTGCTCAAATCGACTTAAAACCAACTTTAATAGATTCGTACATTAATGCGATTACTGAATAAATTAGAGTAAGTTCGGGTATTGTGGTATATGCGGGTAATGTGGTACAGGCAGTTTTCTCGAAAACTGAGTATGCTATGGGAACTCCTGTTAAAGTAACCATTAGCGATTGCAGAGAGAACTGCGATTCGTGTTTGCTCACGTTTAAAATCGACCACGTTTTCGCTTAGTTGTTCCAAATGTGTTAATGTGTGCAGTGCAGTTTTTTTCAGGGAAAACTTTAAGTGTTTGTTTGAAGTAAAAAAAAATATTTTTCGAGCCGAACATTTATTCAATTGAAACAATCAATTTGCCATTTACTTGGAATAACTGAAAGTTTTGCTTAAAAAAATTGATTTCATATTTTTTTTAATTTTTCTTATAAAATATTAAGTTTCGGCTTATGTGGTACAGTAGCCATAGGCTAAAGTGGTATGGTATACCACATTACCTAACTGAAAAGTTTGAATTTAAAATGCATTTTTTAATTTTATATAATACAGGTTGTTTTGCAAACATGCCTAAAAAAGGTGAAATTAGAAAGTGGAACCTAAATGCTATGTAGAGCGCAATTCAATCTTAATAAAATTAATAAAAAACGATTATCTGTTAATGTGGTATAGTGTACCACATTCAACCACAAAGTGTACCACATTACCCACCGCTTTCCTAAAATGCAATTTTTGAGGTCAGAGGAAATCTCAGTAATATTTTTTGTTTGGTAATGATTGGAATCTTGCTAAATGTTGCTGAATGATAGTTTATGGTTGCATGAAACACGCTAAGGAATTTGAATGCTTTCGGTTTTATACTTTATCCGTAATGTCCAAAATAGAAACATGTATACCACAATACCCGAAGTTCCTCTAACAACATTCAAGAAAACTGTCAAAAAGTGGGTAAAAAGCGGAAAAAACCCAAAAAAATGGTGGCAAAAACATTAAAATTTTTTTTTGCTCAAATCGACTTAAAACCAACTTTAATAGATTCGTACATTAATGCGATTACTGAACAAATTAACAACATTCAAGAAAACTGTCAAAAAGTGGGTAAAAAACGGAAAAAACCGAAAAAAATGGTGGCAAAAAATTAAATTTTGTTTTTGCTCAAATCGACTTAAAACCAACTTTAATAGATTCGTACATTAATGCGATTACTGAATAAATTAACAACATTCAAGAAAACTGTCAAAAAGTGGGTAAAAAACGGAAAAAACCGAAAAAAATGGTGGCAAAAAAATTAAATTTTGTTTTTGCTCAAATCGACTTAAAACCAACTTTAATAGATTCGTACATTAATGCGATTACTGAATAAATTAACAACATTCAAGAAAACTGTCAAAAAGTTGGTAAAAAACGGAAAAAAACGAAAAAAATGGTGGCAAAAAAATTAAAATTTTTTTTTGCTCAAATCGACTTAAAACCAACTTTAATAGATTCGTACATTAATGCGATTACTGAATAAATTAACAACATTCAAGAAAACTGTCAAAAAGTGGGTAAAAAACGGAAAAAAATGGTGGCAAAAAAATTAAAATTTTTTTTTGCTCAAATCGACTTAAAACCAACTTTAATAGATTCGTACATTAATGCGATTACTGAATAAATTAACAACATTCAAGAAAACTGTCAAAAAGTGGGTAAAAAACGGAAAAAACCGAAAAAAATGGTGGCAAAAAATAAAATTTTTTTTTTTGCTCAAATCGACTTAAAACCAACTTTAATAGATTCGTACATTAATGCGATTACTGAATAAATTAACAACATTCAAGAAAACTGTCAAAAAGTGGGTAAAAAACGGAAAAAAATGGTGGCAAAAAAATTAAAATTTTTTTTTGCTCAAATCGACTTAAAACCAACTTTAATAGATTCGTACATTAATGCGATTACTGAATAAATTAACAACATTCAAGAAAACTGTCAAAAAGTGGGTAAAAAACGGAAAAAACCGAAAAAAATGGTGGCAAAAAAATTAAATTTTTTTTTGCTCAAATCGACTTAAAACCAACTTTAATAGATTCGTACATTAATGCGATTACTGAATAAATTAACAACATTCAAGAAAACTGTCAAAAAGTTGGTAAAAAACGGAAAAAAACGAAAAAAATGGTGGCAAAAAAATTAAAAATTTTTTTTGCTCAAATCGACTTAAAACCAACTTTAATAGATTCGTACATTAATGCGATTACTGAATAAATTAACAACATTCAAGAAAACTGTCAAAAAGTGGGTAAAAAACGGAAAAAAATGGTGGCAAAAAAATTAAAATTTTTTTTTGCTCAAATCGACTTAAAACCAACTTTAATAGATTCGTACATTAATGCGATTACTGAATAAATTAACAACATTCAAGAAAACTGTCAAAAAGTGGGTAAAAAACGGAAAAAACCGAAAAAAATGGTGGCAAAAAATAAAATTTTTTTTTTTGCTCAAATCGACTTAAAACCAACTTTAATAGATTCGTACATTAATGCGATTACTGAATAAATTAACAACATTCAAGAAAACTGTCAAAAAGTGGGTAAAAAACGGAAAAAAATGGTGGCAAAAAAATTAAAATTTTTTTTTGCTCAAATCGACTTAAAACCAACTTTAATAGATTCGTACATTAATGCGATTACTGAATAAATGAACAACATTCAAGAAAACTGTCAAAAAGTGGGTAAAAAACGGAAAAAACCGAAAAAAATGGTGGCAAAAAAATTAAATTTTTTTTTGCTCAAATCGACTTAAAACCAACTTTAATAGATTCGTACATTAATGCGATTACTGAATAAATTAACAACATTCAAGAAAACTGTCAAAAAGTGGGTCAAAAACGGAAAAAACCGAAAAAAATGGTGGCAAAAAAATTAAAATTTTTTTTTGCTCAAATCGACTTAAAACCAACTTTAATAGATTCGTACATTAATGCGATTACTGAATAAATTAACAACATTCAAGAAAACTGTCAAAAAGTGGGTAAAAAACGGAAAAAAACGAAAAAAATGGTGGCAAAAAAATTAAAATTTTTTTTTGCTCAAATCGACTTAAAACCAACTTTAGAAGATTCGTGCATTAATGCGATTACTGAATAAATAAACAACATTCAAGAAAACTGTCAAAAAGTGGGTAAAAAACGGAAAAACCCGAAAAAAATGGTGGCAAAAAATTAAATTTTTTTTTTGCTCAAATCGACTTAAAACCAACTTTAGAAGATTCGTGCATTAATGCGATTACTGAATAAATAAACAACATTCAAGAAAACTGTCAAAAAGTGGGTAAAAAACGGAAAAAACCGAAAAAAATGGTGCCAAAAAAATTAAAATTTGTTTTTGCTCAAATCGACTTAAAACCAACTTTAATAGATTCGTATATTAATGCGATTACTGAATAAATTAACAACATTCAAGAAAACTGTCAAAAAGTGGGTAAAAAACGGAAAAAACCGAAAAAAATGGTGCCAAAAAAATTAAAATTTTTTTTGCTCAAATCGACTTAAAACCAACTTTAATAGATTCGTACATTAATGTGATTACTGAATAAATTAACAACATTCAAGAAAACTGTCAAAAAGTGGGTAAAAAACGGAAAAAACCGAAAAAAATGGCGGCAAAAAAATTAAATTTTTTTTGCTCAAATCGACTTAAAACCAACTTTAATAGATTCGTACATTAATGCGATTACTGAATAAATTAACAACATTCAAGAAAACTGTCAAAAAGTGGGTAAAAAACGGAAAAAAACCGAAAAAAATGGTGGCAAAAAAATTAAAATTTTTTTTTGCTCAAATCGACTTAAAACCAACTTTAATAGATTCGTACATTAATGCGATTACTGAATAAATTAACAACATTCAAGAAAACTGTCAAAAAGTGGGTAAAAACGGAAAAAACCGAAAAAAATGGTGGCAAAAAAATTAAAATTTTTTTTTGCTCAAATCGACTTAAAACCAACTTTAATAGATTCGTACATTAATGCGATTACTGAATAAATTAACAACATTCAAGAAAACTGTCAAAAAGTGGGTAAAAAACGTAAAAAAATGGTGGCAAAAAAATTAAAATTTTTTTTTGCTCAAATCGACTTAAAACCAACTTTAATAGATTCGTACATTAATGCGATTACTGAATAAATTAACAACATTCAAGAAAACTGTCAAAAAGTGGGTAAAAAACGGAAAAAACCGAAAAAAATGGTGGCAAAAAATTAATTTTTTTTTTGCTCAAATCGACTTAAAACCAACTTTAATAGATTCGTACATTAATGCGATTACTGAATAAATTAACAACATTCAAGAAAACTGTCAAAAAGTGGGTAAAAAACGGAAAAAAACCGAAAAAAATGGTGGCAAAAAAATTAAAATTTTTTTTTGCTGAAATCGACTTAAAACATTCGTACATTAATGTGATTACTGAATAAATTAACAACATTCAAGAAAACTGTCAAAAAGTGGGTAAAAAACGGAAAAAACCGAAAAAAATGGTGGCAAAAAAATTAAAATTTTTTTTGCTCAAATCGACTTAAAACCAACTTTAATAGATTCGTACATTAATGCGATTACTGAATAAATTAACAACATTCAAGAAAACTGTCAAAAAGTGGGTAAAAAACGGAAAAAACCGAAAAAAATGGTGGCAAAAAAATTAAAATTTTTTTTTGCTCAAATCGACTTAAAACCAACTTTAATAGATTCGTACATTAATGCGATTACTGAATAAATTAACAAAATTCAAGAAAACTGTCAAAAAGTGGGTAAAAAACGGAAAAAACCGAAAAAAATTGTGGCAAAAAATTAAATTTTTTTTTTGCTCAAATCGACTTAAAACCAATAGATTCGTACATTAATGCGATTACTGAATAAATTAACAACATTCAAGAAAACTGTCAAAAAGTGGGTAAAAAACGGAAAAAACCGAAAAAAATGGTGGCAAAAAATTAAATTTTTTTTTTGCTCAAATCGACTTAAAACCAACTTTAATAGATTCGTTCATTAATGCGATTACTGAATAAATTAACAACATTTAAGAAAACTGTCAAAAAGTGGGTAAAAAACGGAAAAAACCGAAAAAAATGGCGGCAAAAAAATTAAAGTTTTTTTTTGCTCAAATCGACTTAAAACCAACTTTAATAGATTCGTACATTAATGCGATTACTGAATAAATTAACAAAATTCAAGAAAACTGTCAAAAAGTGGGTAAAAAACGGAAAAAACCGAAAAAAATGGTGGCAAAAAAATTAAAATTTTTTTTTGCTCAAATCGACTTAAAACCAACTTTAATAGATTCGTACATTAATGCGATTACTGAATAAATTAACAACATTCAAGAAAACTGTCAAAAAGTGGGTAAAAAACGGAAAAAAACAAAAAAAAATGGTGGCAAAAAAATTAATTTTTTTTTTGCTCAAATCGACTTAAAACCAACTTTAATAGATTCGTACATTAATGCGATTACTGAATAAATTAACAACATTCAAGAAAACTGTCAAAAAGGGGGTAAAAAACGGAAAAAACCGAAAAAAATGGTGGCAAAAAAATTAAAATTTTTTTTTGCTCAAATCGACTTAAAACCAACTTTAATAGATTCGTACATTAATGCGATTACTGAATAAATTAACAAAATTCAAGAAAACTGTCAAAAAGTGGGTAAAAAACGGAAAAAACCAAAAAAAAAATTGTGGCAAAAAATGAAATTTTGTTTTTGCTCAAATCGACTTAAAACCAATAGATTCGTACATTTATGCGATTACTGAATAAATTAACAACATTCAAGAAAACTGTCAAAAAGTGGGTAAAAAACGGAAAAAACCGAAAAAAATGGTGGCAAAAAATTAAATTTTTTTTTGCTCAAATCGACTTAAAACCAACTTTAATAGATTCGTTCATTAATGCGATTACTGAATAAATTAACAACATTTAAGAAAACTGTCAAAAAGTGGGTAAAAAACGGAAAAAACCGAAAAAAATGGTGGCAAAAAAATTAAAATTTTTTTTTGCTCAAATCGACTTAAAACCAACTTTAATAGATTCGTACATTAATGCGATTACTGAATAAATTAACAAAATTCAAGAAAACTGTCAAAAAGTGGGTAAAAAACGGAAAAAACCGAAAAAAATGGTGGCAAAAAAATTAAAATTTTTTTTTGCTCAAATCGACTTAAAACCAACTTTAATAGATTCGTACATTAATGCGATTACTGAATAAATTAACAACATTCAAGAAAACTGTCAAAAAGTGGGTAAAAAACGGAAAAAACCAAAAAAAATGGTGGCAAAAAAATTAAAATTTTTTTTTGCTCAAATCGACTTAAAACCAACTTTAATAGATTCGTACATTAATGCGATTACTGAATAAATTAACACCATTCAAGAAAACTGTCAAAAAGTGGGTAAAAAACGGAAAAAACCGAAAAAAATGGTGGCAAAAAAATTAACATTTTTTTTTGCTCAAATCGACTTAAAACCAACTTTAATAGATTCGTATATTAATGCGATTACTGAATAAATTAACAACATTCAAGAAAACTGTCAAAAAGTGGGTAAAAAACGGAAAAAACCGAAAAAAATGGTGGCAAAAAATAAAATTTTTTTTTTGCTCAAATCGACTTAAAACCAACTTTAGAAGATTCGTGCATTAATGCGATTACTGAATAAATAAACAACATTCAAGAAAACTGTCAAAAAGTGGGTAAAAAACGGAAAAAACCGAAAAAAATGGTGCCAAAAAAATTAAAATTTTTTTTTGCTCAAATCGACTTAAAACCAACTTTAATAGATTCGTATATTAATGCGATTACTGAATAAATTAACAACATTCAAGAAAACTGTCAAAAAGTGGGTAAAAAACGGAAAAAACCGAAAAAAATGGTGGCAAAAAAATTACAATTTTTTTTTGCTCAAATCGACTTAAAACCAACTTTAATAGATTCGTACATTAATGCGATTACTGAATAAATTAACAACATTCAAGAAAACTGTCAAAAAGTGGGTAAAAAACGGAAAAAACCGAAAAAAATGGTGGCAAAAAAATTTAAATTTTTTTTTGCTCAAATCGACTTAAAACCAACTTTAATAGATTCGTACATTAATGCGATTACTGAATAAATTAACAACATTCAAGAAAACTGTCAAGAAGTGGGTAAAAAACGGAAAAAACCGAAAAAAATGGTGGCAAAAAATTAATTTTTTTTTTTGTTCAAATCGACTTAAAACCAACTTTAATAGATTCGTACATTAATGCGATTACTGAATAAATTAACAACATTCAAGAAAACTTTCAAAAAGTGGGTAAAAAACGGAAAAAACCGAAAAAAATGGTGGCAAAAAAATTAACATTTTTTTTTGCTCAAATCGACTTAAAACCAACTTTAATAGATTCGTACATTTATGCGATTACTGAATAAATTAACACCATTCAAGAAAACTGTCAAAAAGTGGGTAAAAAACGGAAAAAACCGAAAAAAATGGTGGCAAAAAAATTAAAATTTTTTTTTGCTCAAATCGACTTAAAACCAACTTTAATAGATTCGTACATTAATGCGATTACTGAATAAATTAACAACATTCAAGAAAACTGTCAAAAAGTGGGTAAAAAACGGAAAAAACCGAAAAAAATGGTGGCAAAAAATAAATTTTTTTTTTTGCTCAAATCGACTTAAAACCAACTTTAATAGATTCGTACATTAATGCGATTACTGAATAAACTAACAACACTCAAGAAAACTGTCAAAAAAAAGGGTAAAAAACAGAAAAAACCGAAAAAAATGGTGGCAAAAAAATTAAAATTTTTATTTGCTCAAATCGACTTAAAACCAACTTTAATAGATTCGTACATTAATGCGATTACTGAATAAATTAACAACATTCAAGAAAACTGTCAAAAAGTGGGTAAAAAACGGAAAAAACCGAAAAAAATGGTGGCAAAAAAATTAAAATTTTTATTTGCTCAAATCGACTTAAAACCAACTTTAATAGATTCGTACATTAATGCGATTACTGAATAAATTAACAACATTCAAGAAAACTGTCAAAAAGTGGGTAAAAACGGAAAAAACCGAAAAAAATGGTGGCCGAAAATTAAATTTTTTTTTTGTTCAAATCGACTTAAAACCAACTTTAATAGATTCGTACATTAATGCGATTACTGAATAAATTAACAACATTCAAGAAAACTGTCAAAAAGTGGGTAAAAAACAGAAAAAACCGAAAAAAATGGTGGCAAAAAAATTAAAATTTTTATTTGCTCAAATCGACTTAAAACCAACTTTAATAGATTCGTACATTAATGCGATTACTGAATAAATTAACAACATTCAAGAAAACTGTCAAAAAGTGGGTAAAAAACGGAAAAAACCGAAAAAAAATGGTGGCAAAAAATAAAATTTTTTTTGCTCAAATCGACTTAAAACCAACTTTAATAGATTCGTACATTAATGCGATTACTGAATAAACTAACAACATTCAAGAAAACTGTCAAAAAAAGGGTAAAAAACAGAAAAAACCGAAAAAAATGGTGGCAAAAAATTAAATTTTTTTTTTGTTCAAATCGACTTAAAACCAACTTTAATAGATTCGTACATTAATGCGATTACTGAATAAATTAACAACATTCAAGAAAACTGTCAAAAAGTGGGTAAAAAACGGAAAAAACCGAAAAAAATGGTGGCAAAAAAATTAAAATTTTTTTTTGCTCAAATCGACTTAAAACCAACTTTAATAGATTCGTACATTAATGCGATTACTGAATAAATTAACAACATTCAAGAAAACTGTCAAAAAGTGGGTAAAAAACGGAAAAAAACCGAAAAAAATGGTGGCAAAAAAATTAAAATTTGTTTTTGCTCAAATCGACTTAAAACCAACTTTAATAGATTCGTACATTAATGCGATTACTGAATAAACTAACAACACTCAAGAAAACTGTCAAAAAAAGGGTAAAAAACAGAAAAAACCGAAAAAAATGGTGGCAAAAAAATTAAAATTTTTATTTGCTCAAATCGACTTAAAACCAACTTTAATAGATTCGTACATTAATGTGATTACTGAATAAATTAACAACATTCAAGGAAACTGTCAAAAAGTGGGTAAAAAACGGAAAAAACCGAAAAAAATGGTGGCAAAAAATTAAAATTTTTTTTTGTTCAAATCGACTTAAAACCAACTTTAATAGATTCGTACATTAATGCGATTACTGAATAAATTAACAACATTCAAGAAAACTGTCAAAAAGTGGGTAAAAAACAGAAAAAACCGAAAAAAATGGTGGCAAAAAAATTAAAATTTTTATTTGCTCAAATCGACTTAAAACCAACTTTAATAGATTCGTACATTAATGCGATTACTGAATAAATTAACAACATTCAAGAAAACTGTCAAAAAGTGGGTAAAAAACGGAAAAAACCGAAAAAAATGGTGGCAAAAAAATTTAAATTTTTATTTGCTCAAATCGACTTAAAACCAACTTTAATAGATTCGTACATTAATGCGATTACTGAATAAATTAACAACATTCAAGAAAACTGTCAAAAAGTGGGTAAAAACGGAAAAAAACGAAAAAAATGGTGGCCGAAAATTAAATTTTTTTTTTTGTTCAAATCGACTTAAAACCAACTTTAATAGATTCGTACATTAATGCGATTACTGAATAAATTAACAACATTCAAGAAAACTGTCAAAAAGTGGGTAAAAAACAGAAAAAACCGAAAAAAATGGTGGCAAAAAAATTAAAATTTTTATTTGCTCAAATCGACTTAAAACCAACTTTAATAGATTCGTACATTAATGCGATTACTGAATAAATTAACAACATTCAAGAAAACTGTCAAAAAGTGGGTAAAAAACGGAAAAAACCGAAAAAAAATGGTGGCAAAAAATAAAATTTTTTTTGCTCAAATCGACTTAAAACCAACTTTAATAGATTCGTACATTAATGCGATTACTGAATAAACTAACAACATTCAAGAAAACTGTCAAAAAAAGGGTAAAAAACAGAAAAAACCGAAAAAAATGGTGGCAAAAAATTAAATTTTTTTTTTGTTCAAATCGACTTAAAACCAACTTTAATAGATTCGTACATTAATGCGATTACTGAATAAATTAACAACATTCAAGAAAACTGTCAAAAAGTGGGTAAAAAACGGAAAAAACCGAAAAAAATGGTGGCAAAAAAATTAAAATTTTTTTTTGCTCAAATCGACTTAAAACCAACTTTAATAGATTCGTACATTAATGCGATTACTGAATAAATTAACAACATTCAAGAAAACTGTCAAAAAGTGGGTAAAAAACGGAAAAAAACCGAAAAAAATGGTGGCAAAAAAATTAAAATTTTTATTTGCTCAAATCGACTTAAAACCAACTTTAATAGATTCGTACATTAATGCGATTACTGAATAAATTAACAACATTCAAGAAAACTGTCAAAAAGTGGGTAAAAACGGAAAAAACCGAAAAAAATGGTGGCAAAAAATTAAATTTTTTTTTGTTCAAATCGACTTAAAACCAACTTTAATAGATTCGTACATTAATGCGATTACTGAATAAATTAACAACATTCAAGAAAACTGTCAAAAAGTGGGTAAAAAACGGAAAAAACCGAAAAAAATGGTGGCAAAAAAAATAAATTTTTTTTTTGCTCAAATCGACTTAAAACCGACTTTAATAGATTCGTACATTAATGCGATTACTGAATAAATTAACAACATTCAAGAAACTGTCAAAAAGTGGGTAAAAAACGGAAAAAACCGAAAAAAATGGTGGCAAACAATTAAATTTTTTTTTTGCTCAAATCGACTTAAAACTAACTTTAATAGATTCGTACATTAATGCGATTACTGAATAAATTAACAACATTCAAGAAAACTGTCAAAAAGTGGGTAAAAAACGGAAAAAAAACCGAAAAAAATGGTGGCAAAAAAATTAACATTTTTTTTTGCTCAAATCGACTTAAAACCAACTTTAATAGATTCGTACATTAATGCGATTAGGTACTGAATAAATTAACAACATTCAAGAAAACTGTCAAAAAGTGGGTAAAAAACGGAAAAAACCGAAAAAAATGGTGGCAAAAAAATTAAAATTTTTTTTTTGCTCAAATCGACTTTAAACCAACTTTAATAGATTCAGATTCGTACATTAATTCGATTACTGAATAAATTAACAACATTCAAGAAAACTGTCAAAAAGTGGGTAAAAAACGGAAAAAACCGAAAAAAATGGTGGCAAAAAAATTAAAATTTGTTTTTGCTCAAATCGACTTAAAACCAACTTTAATAGATTCGTACATTAATGCGATTACTGAATAAATTAACAACATTCAAGAAAACTGTCAAAAAGTGGGTAAAAAACGGAAAAAACCGAAAATAATGGTGGCAAAAAAATTTAAATTTTTTTTTGCTCAAATCGACTTAAAACCAACTTTAATAGATTCGTACATTAATGCGATTACTGAATAAATTAACAACATTCAAGAAAACTGTCAAAAAGTGGGTAAAAAACGGAAAAAAACCGAAAAAAATGGTGGCAAAAAAATTAAAATTTGTTTTTGCTCAAATCGACTTAAAACCAACTTTAATAGATTCGTACATTAATGCGATTACTGAATAAACTAACAACACTCAAGAAAACTGTCAAAAAAAGGGTAAAAAACAGAAAAAACCGAAAAAATGGTGGCAAAAAAATTAAAATTTTTATTTGCTCAAATCGACTTAAAACCAACTTTAATAGATTCGTACATTAATGTGATTACTGAATAAATTAACAACATTCAAGAAAACTGTCAAAAAGTGGGTAAAAAACGGAAAAAACCGAAAAAAATGGTGGCAAAAAATTAAAATTTTTTTTTGTTCAAATCGACTTAAAACCAACTTTAATAGATTCGTACATTAATGCGATTACTGAATAAATTAACAACATTCAAGAAAACTGTCAAAAAGTGGGTAAAAAACAGAAAAAACCGAAAAAAATGGTGGCAAAAAAATTAAAATTTTTATTTGCTCAAATCGACTTAAAACCAACTTTAATAGATTCGTACATTAATGCGATTACTGAATAAATTAACAACATTCAAGAAAACTGTCAAAAAGTGGGTAAAAAACGGAAAAAACCGAAAAAAATGGTGGCAAAAAAATTTAAATTTTTATTTGCTCAAATCGACTTAAAACCAACTTTAATAGATTCGTACATTAATGCGATTACTGAATAAATTAACAACATTCAAGAAAACTGTCAAAAAGTGGGTAAAAACGGAAAAAACCGAAAAAAATGGTGGCAAAAAATAAAATTTTTTTTGCTCAAATCGACTTAAAACCAACTTTAATAGATTCGTACATTAATGCGATTACTGAATAAACTAACAACATTCAAGAAAACTGTCAAAAAAAGGGTAAAAAACAGAAAAAACCGAAAAAAATGGTGGCAAAAAATTAAATTTTTTTTTTGTTCAAATCGACTTAAAACCAACTTTAATAGATTCGTACATTAATGCGATTACTGAATAAATTAACAACATTCAAGAAAACTGTCAAAAAGTGGGTAAAAAACGGAAAAAAACGAAAAAAATGGTGGCAAAAAAATTAAAATTTTTTTTTGCTCAAATCGACTTAAAACCAACTTTAATAGATTCGTACATTAATGCGATTACTGAATAAACTAACAACATTCAAGAAAACTGTCAAAAAAAGGGTAAAAAACAGAAAAAACCGAAAAAAATGGTGGCAAAAAATTAAATTTTTTTTTTGTTCAAATCGACTTAAAACCAACTTTAATAGATTCGTACATTAATGCGATTACTGAATAAATTAACAACATTCAAGAAAACTGTCAAAAAGTGGGTAAAAAACAGAAAAAACCGAAAAAAATGGTGGCAAAAAAATTAAAATTTTTATTTGCTCAAATCGACTTAAAACCAACTTTAATAGATTCGTACATTAATGCGATTACTGAATAAATTAACAACATTCAAGAAAACTGTCAAAAAGTGGGTAAAAAACGGAAAAAACCGAAAAAAAATGGTGGCAAAAAATAAAATTTTTTTTGCTCAAATCGACTTAAAACCAACTTTAATAGATTCGTACATTAATGCGATTACTGAATAAACTAACAACATTCAAGAAAACTGTCAAAAAAAGGGTAAAAAACAGAAAAAACCGAAAAAAATGGTGGCAAAAAATTAAATTTTTTTTTTGTTCAAATCGACTTAAAACCAACTTTAATAGATTCGTACATTAATGCGATTACTGAATAAATTAACAACATTCAAGAAAACTGTCAAAAAGTGGGTAAAAAACGGAAAAAAACGAAAAAAATGGTGGCAAAAAAATTAAAATTTTTTTTTGCTCAAATCGACTTAAAACCAACTTTAATAGATTCGTACATTAATGCGATTACTGAATAAACTAACAACATTCAAGAAAACTGTCAAAAAAAGGGTAAAAAACAGAAAAAACCGAAAAAAATGGTGGCAAAAAATTAAATTTTTTTTTTGTTCAAATCGACTTAAAACCAACTTTAATAGATTCGTACATTAATGCGATTACTGAATAAATTAACAACATTCAAGAAAACTGTCAAAAAGTGGGTAAAAAACGGAAAAAACCGAAAAAAATGGTGGCAAAAAAATTAAAATTTTTATTTGCTCAAATCGACTTAAAACCAACTTTAATAGATTCGTACATTAATGCGATTACTGAATAAATTAACAACATTCAAGAAAACTGTCAAAAAGTGGGTAAAAACGGAAAAAACCGAAAAAAAATGGTGGCAAAAAATTTAATTTTTTTTTGTTCAAATCGACTTAAAACCAACTTTAATAGATTCGTACATTAATGCGATTACTGAATAAATTAACAACATTCAAGAAAACTGTCAAAAAGTGGGTAAAAAACGGAAAAAACCGAAAAAAATGGTGGCAAAAAAGATAAATTTTTTTTTTGCTCAAATCGACTTAAAACCAACTTTAATAGATTCGTACATTAATGCGATTACTGAATAAATTAACAACATTCAAGAAACTGTCAAAAAGTGGGTAAAAAACGGAAAAAACCGAAAAAAATGGTGGCAAACAATTAAATTTTTTTTTTGCTCAAATCGACTTAAAACTAACTTTAATAGATTCGTACATTATGCGATTACTGAATAAATTAACAACATTCAAGAAAACTGTCAAAAAGTGGGTAAAAAACGGAAAAAAAACCGAAAAAAATGGTGGCGAAAAAATTAACATTTTTTTTTGCTCAAATCGACTTAAAACCAACTTTAATAGATTCGTACATTAATGCGATTACTGAATAAATTAACAACATTCAAGAAAACTGTCAAAAAGTGGGTAAAAAACGGAAAAAACCGAAAAAAATGGTGGCAAAAAAATTAAAATTTTTTTTTTGCTCAAATCGACTTTAAACCAACTTTAATAGATTCAGATTCGTACATTAATTCGATTACTGAATAAATTAACAACATTCAAGAAAACTGTCAAAAAGTGGGTAAAAAACGGAAAAAACCGAAAAAAATGGTGGCAAAAAAATTAAAATTTGTTTTTGCTCAAATTGACTTAAAACCAACTTTAATAGATTCGTACATTAATGTGATTACTGAATAAATTAACAACATTCAAGAAAACTGTCAGAAAGTGGGTAAAAAACGGAAAAAACCGAAAAAAATGGTGGCAAAAAAATTAAATTTTTTTTTGGCTCAAATCGACTTAAAACCAACTTTAATAGATTCGTACATTAATGCGATTACTGAATAAATTAACAACATTCAAGAAAACTGTCAAAAAGTGGGTAAAAAACGGAAAAAAAAACCGAAAAAAATGGTGGCAAAAAAATTAACATTTTTTTTTGCTCAAATCGACTTAAAACCAACTTTAATAGATTCGTACATTAATGCGATTACTGAATAAATTAACAACATTCAAGAAAACTGTCAAAAAGTGGGTAAAAACGGAAAAAACCGAAAAAAATGGTGGCAAAAAATTAAATTTTTTTTTGTTCAAATCGACTTAAAACCAACTTTAATAGATTCGTACATTAATGCGATTACTGAATAAATTAACAACATTCAAGAAAACTGTCAAAAAGTGGGTAAAAAACGGAAAAAAAAACGAAAAAAATGGTGGCAAAAAAATTAACATTTTTTTTTGCTCAAATCGACTTAAAACCAACTTTAATAGATGTACATTAATGCGATTACTGAATAAATTAACAACATTCAAGAAAACTGTCAAAAAGTGGGTAAAAAACGGAAAAAACCGAAAAAAATGGTGGCAAAAAAATTAAATTTTTTTTTGCTCAAATCGACTTAAAACCAACTTCAATAGATTCGTACATTAATGCGATTACTGAATAAATTAACAACATTCAAGAAAACTGTCAAAAAGTGGGTAAAAAACGGAAAAAAACGAAAAAAATGGTGACAAAAAAATTAAAATTTTTTTTTGCTCAAATCGACTTAAAACCAACTTTAATAGATTCGTACATTAATGCGATTACTGAATAAATTAACAACATTCAAGAAAACTATCAAAAAGTGGGTAAAAAACGGAAAAAACCGAAAAAAATGGTGGCAAAAAAATAAAAATTTTTTTTTGCTCAAATCGACTTAAAACCAACTTTAATAGATTCGTACATTAATGCGATTACTGAATAAATTAACAACATTCAAGAAAACTGTCAAAAAGTGGGTAAAAAACGGAAAAAACCGAAAAAAATGGTGGCAAAAAAATTAAAATTTTTTTTTGCTCAAATCGACTTAAAACCAACTTTAATAGATTCGTACATTAATGCGATTACTGAATAAATTAACAACATTCAAGAAAACTGTCAAAAAGTGGGTAAAAAACGGAAAAAACCGAAAAAAATGGTGGCAAAAAAATTAAAATTTTTTTTTGCTCAAATCGACTTAAAACCAACTTTAATAGATGTACATTAATGCGATTACTGAATAAATTAACAACATTCAAGAAAACTGTCAAAAAGTGGGTAAAAAACGGAAAAAACCGAAAAAAATGGTGGCAAAAAAATTAAATTTTTTTTTGCTCAAATCGACTTAAAACCAACTTCAATAGATTCGTACATTAATGCGATTACTGAATAAATTAACAACATTCAAGAAAACTGTCAAAAAGTGGGTAAAAAACGGAAAAAAACGAAAAAAATGGTGACAAAAAAATTAAAATTTTTTTTTGCTCAAATCGACTTAAAACCAACTTTAATAGATTCGTACATTAATGCGATTACTGAATAAATTAACAACATTCAAGAAAACTATCAAAAAGTGGGTAAAAAACGGAAAAAACCGAAAAAAATGGTGGCAAAAAATAAAAATTTTTTTTTTGCTCAAATCGACTTAAAACCAACTTTAATAGATTCGTACATTAATGCGATTACTGAATAAATTAACAACATTCAAGAAAACTGTCAAAAAGTGGGTAAAAAACAGAAAAAACCGAACAAAATGGTGGCAAAAAAATTAAAATTTTTATTTGCTCAAATCGACTTAAAACCAACTTTAATAGATTCGTACATTAATGCGATTACTGAATAAATTAACAACATTCAAGAAAACTGTCAAAAAGTGGGTAAAAAACGGAAAAAACCGAAAAAAATGGTGGCAAAAAAATTAAAATTTTTTTTTGCTCAAATCGACTTAAAACCAACTTTAATAGATTCGTACATTAATGCGATTACTGAATAAATTAACAACATTCAAGAAAACTGTCAAAAAGTGGGTAAAAAACGGAAAAAACCGAAAAAAATGGTGGCAAAAAAATTAAAATTTTTTTTTGCTCAAATCGACTTAAAACCAACTTTAATAGATGTACATTAATGCGATTACTGAATAAATTAACAACATTCAAGAAAACTGTCAAAAAGTGGGTAAAAAACGGAAAAAACCGAAAAAAATGGTGGCAAAAAAATTAAATTTTTTTTTGCTCAAATCGACTTAAAACCAACTTCAATAGATTCGTACATTAATGCGATTACTGAATAAATTAACAACATTCAAGAAAACTGTCAAAAAGTGGGTAAAAAACGGAAAAAAAACGAAAAAAATGGTGGCAAAAAAATTAAAATTTTTTTTGCTCAAATCGACTTAAAACCAACTTTAATAGATTCGTACATTAATGCGATTACTGAATAAATTAACAACATTCAAGAAAACTGTCAAAAAGTGGGTAAAAAACGGAAAAAACCGAAAAAAATGGTGGCAAAAAAATTAAAATTTTTTTTTGCTCAAATCGACTTAAAACCAACTTTAATAGATTCGTACATTAATGCGATTACTGAATAAATTAACAACATTCAAGAAAACTGTCAAAAAGTGGGTAAAAAACGGAAAAAACCAAAAAAAATGGTGGCAAAAAAATTAAAATTTTTTTTTGCTCAAATCGACTTAAAACCAACTTTAATAGATTCGTACATTAATGCGATTACTGAATAAATTAACACCATTCAAGAAAACTGTCAAAAAGTGGGTAAAAAACGGAAAAAACCGAAAAAAATGGTGGCAAAAAAATTAACATTTTTTTTTGCTCAAATCGACTTAAAACCAACTTTAATAGATTCGTATATTAATGCGATTACTGAATAAATTAACAACATTCAAGAAAACTGTCAAAAAGTGGGTAAAAAACGGAAAAAACCGAAAAAAATGGTGGCAAAAAATAAAATTTTTTTTTTGCTCAAATCGACTTAAAACCAACTTTAGAAGATTCGTGCATTAATGCGATTACTGAATAAATAAACAACATTCAAGAAAACTGTCAAAAAGTGGGTAAAAAACGGAAAAAACCGAAAAAAATGGTGCCAAAAAAATTAAAATTTTTTTTTGCTCAAATCGACTTAAAACCAACTTTAATAGATTCGTATATTAATGCGATTACTGAATAAATTAACAACATTCAAGAAAACTGTCAAAAAGTGGGTAAAAAACGGAAAAAACCGAAAAAAATGGTGGCAAAAAAATTAAAATTTTTTTTTGCTCAAATCGACTTAAAACCAACTTTAATAGATTCGTACATTAATGCGATTACTGAATAAATTAACAACATTCAAGAAAACTGTCAAAAAGTGGGTAAAAAACGGAAAAAACCGAAAAAAATGGTGGCAAAAAAATTTAAATTTTTTTTTGCTCAAATCGACTTAAAACCAACTTTAATAGATTCGTACATTAATGCGATTACTGAATAAATTAACAACATTCAAGAAAACTGTCAAGAAGTGGGTAAAAAACGGAAAAAACCGAAAAAAATGGTGGCAAAAAATTAATTTTTTTTTTTGTTCAAATCGACTTAAAACCAACTTTAATAGATTCGTACATTAATGCGATTACTGAATAAATTAACAACATTCAAGAAAACTTTCAAAAAGTGGGTAAAAAACGGAAAAAACCGAAAAAAATGGTGGCAAAAAAATTAACATTTTTTTTTGCTCAAATCGACTTAAAACCAACTTTAATAGATTCGTACATTTATGCGATTACTGAATAAATTAACACCATTCAAGAAAACTGTCAAAAAGTGGGTAAAAAACGGAAAAAACCGAAAAAAATGGTGGCAAAAAAATTAAAATTTTTTTTTGCTCAAATCGACTTAAAACCAACTTTAATAGATTCGTACATTAATGCGATTACTGAATAAATTAACAACATTCAAGAAAACTGTCAAAAAGTGGGTAAAAAACGGAAAAAACCGAAAAAAATGGTGGCAAAAAATAAATTTTTTTTTTTGCTCAAATCGACTTAAAACCAACTTTAATAGATTCGTACATTAATGCGATTACTGAATAAACTAACAACACTCAAGAAAACTGTCAAAAAAAAGGGTAAAAAACAGAAAAAACCGAAAAAAATGGTGGCAAAAAAATTAAAATTTTTATTTGCTCAAATCGACTTAAAACCAACTTTAATAGATTCGTACATTAATGCGATTACTGAATAAATTAACAACATTCAAGAAAACTGTCAAAAAGTGGGTAAAAAACGGAAAAAACCGAAAAAAATGGTGGCAAAAAAATTAAAATTTTTATTTGCTCAAATCGACTTAAAACCAACTTTAATAGATTCGTACATTAATGCGATTACTGAATAAATTAACAACATTCAAGAAAACTGTCAAAAAGTGGGTAAAAACGGAAAAAACCGAAAAAAATGGTGGCCGAAAATTAAATTTTTTTTTTGTTCAAATCGACTTAAAACCAACTTTAATAGATTCGTACATTAATGCGATTACTGAATAAATTAACAACATTCAAGAAAACTGTCAAAAAGTGGGTAAAAAACAGAAAAAACCGAAAAAAATGGTGGCAAAAAAATTAAAATTTTTATTTGCTCAAATCGACTTAAAACCAACTTTAATAGATTCGTACATTAATGCGATTACTGAATAAATTAACAACATTCAAGAAAACTGTCAAAAAGTGGGTAAAAAACGGAAAAAACCGAAAAAAAATGGTGGCAAAAAATAAAATTTTTTTTGCTCAAATCGACTTAAAACCAACTTTAATAGATTCGTACATTAATGCGATTACTGAATAAACTAACAACATTCAAGAAAACTGTCAAAAAAAGGGTAAAAAACAGAAAAAACCGAAAAAAATGGTGGCAAAAAATTAAATTTTTTTTTTGTTCAAATCGACTTAAAACCAACTTTAATAGATTCGTACATTAATGCGATTACTGAATAAATTAACAACATTCAAGAAAACTGTCAAAAAGTGGGTAAAAAACGGAAAAAACCGAAAAAAATGGTGGCAAAAAAATTAAAATTTTTTTTTGCTCAAATCGACTTAAAACCAACTTTAATAGATTCGTACATTAATGCGATTACTGAATAAATTAACAACATTCAAGAAAACTGTCAAAAAGTGGGTAAAAAACGGAAAAAAACCGAAAAAAATGGTGGCAAAAAAATTAAAATTTGTTTTTGCTCAAATCGACTTAAAACCAACTTTAATAGATTCGTACATTAATGCGATTACTGAATAAACTAACAACACTCAAGAAAACTGTCAAAAAAAGGGTAAAAAACAGAAAAAACCGAAAAAAATGGTGGCAAAAAAATTAAAATTTTTATTTGCTCAAATCGACTTAAAACCAACTTTAATAGATTCGTACATTAATGTGATTACTGAATAAATTAACAACATTCAAGGAAACTGTCAAAAAGTGGGTAAAAAACGGAAAAAACCGAAAAAAATGGTGGCAAAAAATTAAAATTTTTTTTTGTTCAAATCGACTTAAAACCAACTTTAATAGATTCGTACATTAATGCGATTACTGAATAAATTAACAACATTCAAGAAAACTGTCAAAAAGTGGGTAAAAAACGGAAAAAACCGAAAAAAATGGTGGCAAAAAAATTAAAAATTTTTTTTGCTCAAATCGACTTAAAACCAACTTTAATAGATTCGTACATTAATGCGATTAGTGAATAAATTAACAACATTCAAGAAAACTGTCAAAAAGTGGGTAAAAAACGGAAAAAACCGAAAAAAATGGCGGCAAAAAAATTAAAAATTTTTTTTGCTCAAATCGACTTAAAACCAACTTTAATAGATTCGTACATTAATGCGATTAGTGAATAAATTAACAACATTCAAGAAAACTGTCAAAAAGTGGGTAAAAAACGGAAAAAACCGAAAAAAAATGGCGGCAAAAAAATTAAATTTTTTTTTTGCTCAAATCGACTTAAAACCAACTTTAATAGATTCGTACATTAATGCGATTAGTGAATAAATTAACAACATTCAAGAAAACTGTCAAAAAGTGGGTAAAAAACGGAAAAAACCGAAAAAAATGGCGGCAAAAAAATTAAATTTTTTTTTTGCTCAAATCGACTTAAAACCAACTTTAATAGATTCGTACATTAATGCGATTACTGAATAAATTAACAACATTCAAGAAAACTGTCAAAAAGTGGGTAAAAAACGGAAAAAACCGAAAAAAATGGTGGCAAAAAAATTAAAATTTTTTTTTGCTCAAATCGACTTAAAACCAACTTTAATAGATTCGTACATTAATGCGATTACTGAATAAATTAACAACATTCAAGAAAACTGTCAAAAAGTGGGTAAAAAACGGAAAAAACCGAAAAAAATGGTGGCAAAAAAATTAAATTTTTTTTTTGCTCAAATCGACTTAAACCCAACTTTAATAGATTCGTACATTAATGCGATTAGTGAATAAATTAACAACATTCAAGAAAACTGTCAAAAAGTGGGTAAAAAACGGAAAAAACCGAAAAAAATGGCGGCAAAAAAATTAAATTTTTTTTTTGCTCAAATCGACTTAAAACCAACTTTAATAGATTCGTACATTAATGCGATTACTGAATAAATTAACAACATTCAAGAAAACTGTCAAAAAGTGGGTAAAAAACGGAAAAAAACGAAAAAAATGGTGGCAAAAAAATGAAAATTTTTTTTTGCTCAAATCGACTTAAAACCAACTTTAATAGATTCGTACATTAATGCGATTACTGAATAAATTAACAACATTCAAGAAAACTGTCAAAAAGTGGGTAAAAAACGGAAAAAACCGAAAAAAATGGTGGCAAAAAAATTAAAATTTTTTTTTGCTCAAATCGACTTAAAACCAACTTTAATAGATTCGTACATTAATGCGATTAGTGAATAAATTAACAACATTCAAGAAAACTGTCAAAAAGTGGGTAAAAAACGGAAAAAACCGAAAAAAATGGCGGCAAAAAAATTAAATTTTTTTTTTGCTCAAATCGACTTAAAACCAACTTTAATAGATTCGTACATTAATGCGATTACTGAATAAATTAACAACATTCAAGAAAACTGTCAAAAAGTGGGTAAAAAACGGAAAAAACCGAAAAAAATGGTGGCAAAAAAATTAAAATTTTTTTTGCTCAAATCGACTTAAAACCAACTTTAATAGATTCGTACATTAATGCGATTACTGAATAAATTAACAACATTCAAGAAAACTGTCAAAAAGTGGGTAAAAACGGAAAAAACCGAAAAAAATGGCGGCAAAAAATTAATTTTTTTTTTTGCTCAAATCGACTTAAAACCAACTTTAATAGATTCGTACATTAATGCGATTACTGAATAAATTAACAACATTCAAGAAAACTGTCAAAAAGTGGGTAAAAAACGGAAAAAACCGAAAAAAATGGTGGCAAAAAATTAAATTTTTTTTTTGCTCAAATCGACTTAAAACCAACTTAATAGATTCGTACATTAATGCGATTACTGAATAAATTAACAACATTCAAGAAAACTGTCAAAAAGTGGGTAAAAAACGGAAAAAACCGAAAAAAATGGTGGCAAAAAAATTAAAATTTTTTTTGCTCAAATCGACTTAAAACCAACTTTAATAGATTCGTACATTAATGCGATTAGTGAATAAATTAACAACATTCAAGAAAACTGTCAAAAAGTGGGTAAAAAACGGAAAAAAACCGAAAAAAATGGCGGCAAAAAAATTAAATTTTTTTTTTGCTCAAATCGACTTAAAACCAACTTTAATAGATTCGTACATTAATGCGATTACTGAATAAATTAACAACATTCAAGAAAACTGTCAAAAAGTGGGTAAAAAACGGAAAAAACCGAAAAAAATGGTGGCAAAAAAATTAAAATTTTTTTTGCTCAAATCGACTTAAAACCAACTTTAATAGATTCGTACATTAATGCGATTACTGAATAAATTAACAACATTCAAGAAAACTGTCAAAAAGTGGGTAAAAAACGGAAAAAACCGAAAAAAATGGTGGCAAAAAAATTAAAATTTTTTTTGCTCAAATCGACTTAAAACCAACTTTAATAGATTCGTACATTAATGCGATTAGTGAATAAATTAACAACATTCAAGAAAACTGTCAAAAAGTGGGTAAAAAACGGAAAAAAACGAAAAAAATGGCGGCAAAAAAATTAAAAATTTTTTTTGCTCAAATCGACTTAAAACCAACTTTAATAGATTCGTACATTAATGCGATTAGTGAATAAATTAACAACATTCAAGAAAACTGTCAAAAAGTGGGTAAAAAACGGAAAAAACCGAAAAAAATGGCGGCAAAAAAATTCAAAAATTTTTTTTTCCTCAAATCGACTTAAAACCAACTTTAATAGATTCGTACATTAATGCGATTACTGAATAAATTAACAACATTCAAGAAAACTGTCAAAAAGTGGGTAAAAAACGGAAAAAACCGAAAAAAATGGTGGCAAAAAAATTAAAATTTTTTTTTGCTCAAATCGACTTAAAACCAACTTTAATAGATTCGTACATTAATGCGATTACTGAATAAATTAACAACATTCAAGAAAACTGTCAAAAAGTGGGTAAAAAACGGAAAAAACCGAAAAAAATGGTGGCAAAAAAATTAAAATTTTTTTTTTGCTCAAATCGACTTAAAACCAACTTTAATAGATTCGTACATTAATGCGATTACTGAATAAATTAACAACATTCAAGAAAACTGTCAAAAAGTGGGTAAAAAACGGAAAAAACCGAAAAAAATGGTGGCAAAAAAATTAAAATTTTTTTTGCTCAAATCGACTTAAAACCAACTTTAATAGATTCGTACATTAATGCGATTACTGAATAAATTAACAACATTCAAGAAAACTGTCAAAAAGTGGTAAAAAACGGAAAAAACCGAAAAAAATGGTGGCAAAAAAATTAAAATTTTTTTTTGCTCAAATCGACTTAAAACCAACTTTAATAGATTCGTACATTAATGCGATTACTGAATAAATTAACAACATTCAAGAAAACTGTCAAAAAGTGGGTAAAAAGCGGAAAAAAACGAAAAAAATGGTGGCAAAAAATTAAATTTTTTTTTGCTCAAATCGACTTAAAACCAACTTTAATAGATTCGTACATTAATGCGATTACTGAATAAATTAACAACATTCAAGAAAACTGTCAAAAAGTGGGTAAAAAACGGAAAAAACCGAAAAAAATGGTGGCAAAAAAATTAAAATTTTTTTTTGCTCAAATCGACTTAAAACCAACTTTAATAGATTCGTACATTAATGCGATTAGTGAATAAATTAACAACATTCAAGAAAACTGTCAAAAAGTGGGTAAAAAACGGAAAAAACCGAAAAAAAATGGCGGCAAAAAAATTAAATTTTTTTTTGCTCAAATCGACTTAAAACCAACTTTAATAGATTCGTACATTAATGCGATTACTGAATAAATTAACAACATTCAAGAAAACTGTCAAAAAGTGGGTAAAAAACGGAAAAAACCGAAAAAAATGGCGGCAAAAAAATAAATTTTTTTTTTGCTCAAATCGACTTAAAACCAACTTTAATAGATTCGTACATTAATGCGATTACTGAATAAATTAACAACATTCAAGAAAACTGTCAAAAAGTGGGTAAAAAACGGAAAAAACCGAAAAAAATGGTGGCAAAAAAATTAAAATTTTTTTTGCTCAAATCGACTTAAAACCAACTTTAATAGATTCGTACATTAATGCGATTACTGAATAAATTAACAACATTCAAGAAAACTGTCAAAAAGTGGGTAAAAAACGGAAAAAACCGAAAAAAATGGTGGCAAAAAAATTAAAATTTTTTTTTGCTCAAATCGACTTAAAACCAACTTTAATAGATTCGTACATTAATGCGATTACTGAATAAATTAACAACATTCAAGAAAACTGTCAAAAAGTGGGTAAAAAGCGGAAAAAAAACGAAAAAAATGGTGGCAAAATTTAAATTTTTTTTTTGCTCAAATCGACTTAAAACCAACTTTAATAGATTCGTACATTAATGCGATTACTGAATAAATTAACAACATTCAAGAAAACTGTCAAAAAGTGGGTAAAAACAGAAAAAACCGAAAAAAATGGCGGCAAAAAAATTAAATTTTTTTTTGCTCAAATCGACTTAAAACCAACTTTAATAGATTCGTACATTAATGCGATTACTGAATAAATTAACAACATTCAAGAAAACTGTCAAAAAGTGGGTAAAAAACGGAAAAAACCGAAAAAAATGGTGGCAAAAAATTAAATTTTTTTTTTGCTCAAATCGACTTAAAACCAACTTTAATAGATTCGTACATTAATGCGATTACTGAATAAATTAACAACATTCAAGAAAACTGTCAAAAAGTGGGTAAAAAACGGAAAAAAAACGAAAAAAATGGTGGCAAAAAAATTAAAATTTTTTTTGCTCAAATCGACTTAAAACCAACTTTAATAGATACGTACATTAATGCGATTAGTGAATAAATTAACAACATTCAAGAAAACTGTCAAAAAGTGGGTAAAAAACGGAAAAAACCGAAAAAAATGGCGGCAAAAAAATTAATTTTTTTTTTGCTCAAATCGACTTAAAACCAACTTTAATAGATTCGTACATTAATGCGATTAGTGAATAAATTAACAACATTCAAGAAAACTGTCAAAAAGTGGGTAAAAAACGGAAAAAACCGAAAAAAATGGCGGCAAAAAAATTAAATTTTTTTTTTGCTCAAATCGACTTAAAACCAACTTTAATAGATTCGTACATTAAAGCGATTACTGAATAAATTAACAACATTCAAGAAAACTGTCAAAAAGTGGGTAAAAACGGAAAAAACCGAAAAAAATGATGGCAAAAAAATTAAAATTTTTTTTTGCTCAAATCGACTTAAAACCAACTTTAATAGATTCGTACATTAATGCGATTACTGAATAAATTAACAACATTCAAGAAAACTGTCAGAAAGTGGGTAAAAAACGGAAAAAACCGAAAAAAATGGCGGCAAAAAAATTTAAATTTTTTTTTGCTCAAATCGACTTAAAACCAACTTTAATAGATTCGTACATTAATGCGATTACTGAATAAATTAACAACATTCAAGAAAACTGTCAAAAAGTGGGTAAAAAACGGAAAAAACCGAAAAAAATGGTGGCAAAAAAATTAAAATTTTTTTTTGCTCAAATCGACTTAAAACCAACTTTAATAGATTCGTACATTAATGCGATTACTGAATAAATTAACAACATTCAAGAAAACTGACAAAAAGTGGGTAAAAAACGGAAAAAACCGAAAAAAATGGTGGCAAAAAAATTAAAATTTTTTTGTGCTCAAATCGACTTAAAACCAACTTTAATAGATTCGTACATTAATGCGATTACTGAATAAATTAACAACATTCAAGAAAACTGTCAAAAAGTGGGTAAAAAACGGAAAAAACCGAAAAAACCAACTTTAATAGATTCGTACATTAATGCGATTAGTGAATAAATTAACAACATTCAAGAAAACTGTCAAAAAGTGGGTAAAAAACGGAAAAAACCGAAAAAAATGGCGGCAAAAAAATTAAATTTTTTTTTTTGCTCAAATCGACTTAAAACCAACTTTAATAGATTCGTACATTAATGCGATTACTGAATAAATTAACAACATTCAAGAAAACTGTCAAAAAGTGGGTAAAAAACGGAAAAAACCGAAAAAACCAACTTTAATAGATTCGTACATTAATGCGATTACTGAATAAATTAACAACATTCAAGAAAACTGTCAAAAAGTGGGTAAAAAACGGAAAAAAACCGAAAAAAATGGTGGCAAAAAAATTAAAATTTTTTTTTGCTCAAATCGACTTAAAACCAACTTTAATAGATTCGTACATTAATGCGATTACTGAATAAATTAACAACATTCAAGAAAACTGTCAAAAAGTGGGTAAAAAACGGAAAAAACCGAAAAAACCAACTTTAATAGATTCGTACATTAATGCGATTACTGAATAAATTAACAACATTCAAGAAAACTGTCAAAAAGTGGGTAAAAAACGGAAAAAAACGAAAAAAATGGTGGCAAAAAATTAAAATTTTTTTTTTGCTCAAATCGACTTAAAACCAACTTTAATAGATTCGTACATTAATGCGATTACTGAATAAATTAACAACATTCAAGAAAACTGTCAAAAAGTGGGTAAAAAACGGAAAAAACCGAAAAAAATGGTGGCAAAAAAATTAAAATTTTTTTTTGCTCAAATCGACTTAAAACCAACTTTAATAGATTCGTACATTAATGCGATTACTGAATAAATTAACAACATTCAAGAAAACTGTCAAAAAGTGGGTAAAAAACGGAAAAAACCGAAAAAAATGGCGGCAAAAAAATTAAATTTTTTTTTTGCTCAAATCGACTTAAAACCAACTCTAATCGATTCGTACATTAATGCGATTACTGAATAAATTAACAACATTCAAGAAAACTGTCAAAAAGTGGGTAAAAAAACGGAAAAAAACCGAAAAAAATGGTGGCAAAAAAATTAAAATTTTTTTTTTGCTCAAATCGACTTAAAACCAACTTTAATAGATTCGTACATTAATGCGATTAGTGAATAATTTAACAACATTCAAGAAAACTGTCAAAAAGTGGGTAAAAAACGGAAAAAACCGAAAAAAATGGCGGCAAAAAAATTAAAATTTTTTTTTTGTTCAAATCGACTTAAAACCAACTTTAATAGATTCGTACATTAATGCGATTACTGAATAAATTAACAACTTTCAAGAAAACTGTCAAAAAGTGGGTAAAAAACGGAAAAAACCGAAAAAAATGGTGGCAAAAAAATTAAATTTTTTTTTGCTCAAATCGACTTAAAACCAACTTTAATAGATTCGTACATTAATGCGATTACTGAATAAATTAACAACATTCAAGAAAACTGTAAAAAAGTGGGTAAAAAACGGAAAAAACCGAAAAAAATGGTGGCAAAAAAATTAAAATTTTTTTTTGCTCAAATCGACTTAAAACCAACTTTAATAGATTCGTACATTAATGCGATTACTGAATAAATTAACAACATTCAAGAAAACTGTCAAAAAGTGGGTAAAAAACGGAAAAAACCGAAAAAAATGGTGGCAAAAAAATTAAAATTTTTTTTTGCTCAAATCGACTTAAAACCAACTTTAATAGATTCGTACATTAATGCGATTACTGAATAAATTAACAACATTCAAGAAAACTGTCAAAAAGTGGGTAAAAAACGGAAAAACCGAAAAAAATGGTGGCAAAAAAATTAAAATTTTTTTTTGCTCAAATCGACTTAAAACCAACTTTAATAGATTCGTACATTAATGCGATTACTGAATAAATTAACAACATTCAAGAAAACTGTCAAAAAGTGGGTAAAAAACGGAAAAAACAGAAAAAAATGGTGGCAAAAAATTAAATTTTTTTTTTGCTCAAATCGACTTAAACCAACTTTAATAGATTCGTACATTAATGCGATTACTGAATAAATTAACAACATTCAAGAAAACTGTCAAAAAGTGGGTAAAAAACGGAAAAAACCGAAAAAAATGGTGGCAAAAAAATTAAAATTTTTTTTTGCTCAAATCGACTTAAAACCAGCTTTAATAGATTCGTACATTAATGCGATTACTGAATAAATTAACAACATTCAAGAAAACTGTCAAAAAGTGGGTAAAAAACGGAAAAAACCGAAAAAAATGGTGGCAAAAAAATTAAAATTTTTTTCTGCTCAAATCGACTTAAAACCAACTTTAATAGATGTACATTAATGCGATTACTGAATAAATTAACAACATTCAAGAAAACTGTCAAAAAGTGGGTAAAAAACGGAAAAAACCGAAAAAAATGGTGGCAAAAAAATTAAATTTTTTTTTGCTCAAATCGACTTAAAACCAACTTTAATAGATTCGTACATTAATGCGATTACTGAATAAATTAACAACATTCAAGAAAACTGTCAAAAAGTGGGTAAAAAACGGAAAAAACCGACAAAAATGGTGGCAAAAAAATTAAAATTTTTTTTGCTCAAATCGACTTAAAACCAACTTTAATAGATTCGTACATTAATGCGATTACTGAATAAATTAACAACATTCAAGAAAACTGTCAAAAATTGGTTAAAAAACGGAAAAAACTGAAAAAAATGGTGGCAAAAAAATAAAATTTTTTTTTTGCTCAAATCGACTTAAAACCAACTTTAATAGATTCGTACATTAATGCGATTACTGAATAAATTAACAACATTCAAGAAAACTTTAAAAAAGTGGGTAAAAACGGAAAAAAACGAAAAAAATGGTGGCAAAAAAATTAAAATTTTTTTTGCTCAAATCGACTTAAAACCAACTTTAATAGATTCGTACATTAATGCGATTACTGAATAAATTAACAACATTCAAGAAAACTGTCAAAAAGTGGGTAAAAAACGGAAAAAACCGACAAAAATGGTGGCAAAAAAATTAAAATTTTTTTTTGCTCAAATCGACTTAAAACCAACTTTAATAGATGTACATTAATGCGATTACTGAATAAATTAACAACATTCAAGAAAACTGTCAAAAAGTGGGTAAAAAACGGAAAAAACCGAAAAAAATGGTGGCAAAAAAATTAAAATTTTTTTTTGCTCAAATCGACTTAAAACCAACTTTAATAGATTCGTACATTAATGCGATTACTGAATAAATTAACAACATTCAAGAAAACTGTCAAAAAGTGGGTAAAAAACGGAAAAAACCGAAAAAAATGGTGGCAAAAAAATTAAAATTTTTTTTGCTCAAATCGACTTAAAACCAACTTTAATAGATTCGTACATTAATGCGATTACTGAATAAATAAACAACATTCAAGAAAACTGTCAAAAAGTGGGTAAAAAACGGAAAAAACCGAAAAAAATGGTGGCAAAAAAATTAAATTTTTTTTTGCTCAAATCGACTTAAAACCAACTTTAATAGATTCGTACATTAATGCGATTACTGAATAAATTAACAACATTCAAGAAAACTGTCAAAAAGTGGGTAAAAAACGGAAAAAAACCGAAAAAAATGGTGGCAAAAAAATTAAAATTTTTTTTTGCTGAAATCGACTTAAAACCAACTTTAATAGATTCGTACATTAATGCGATTACTGAATAAATTAACAACATTCAAGAAAACTGTCAAAAAGTGGGTAAAAAACGGAAAAAAACGAAAAAAATGGTGGCAAAAAAATTTTTTTTTTGCTCAAATCGACTTAAAACCAACTTTAATAGATTCGTACATTAATGCGATTACTGAATAAATTAACAACATTCAAGAAAACTGTCAAAAAGTGGGTAAAAAACGGAAAAAACCGAAAAAAATGGTGGCAAAAAAATTAAAATTTTTTTTTGCTGAAATCGACTTAAAACCAACTTTAATAGATTCGTACATTAATGCGATTACTGAATAAATTAACAACATTCAAGAAAACTGTCAAAAAGTGGGTAAAAAACGGAAAAAACGGAAAAAAATGGTGGCAAAAAAATTAAAATTTTTTTTTGCTGAAATCGACTTAAAACCAACTTTAATAGATTCGTACATTAATGCGATTACTGAATAAATTAACAACATTCAAGAAAACTGTCAAAAAGTGGGTAAAAAACGGAAAAAACCGAAAAAAATGGTGGCAAAAAAATTAAAATTTTTTTTTGCTCAAATCGACTTAAAACCAACTTTAATAGATTCGTACATTAATGCGATTACTGAATAAATTAACAACATTCAAGAAAACTGTCAAAAAGTGGGTAAAAAACGGAAAAAACCGAAAAAAATGGTGGCAAAAAATTAAATTTTTTTTTTGCTCAAATCGACTTAAAACCAACTTTAATAGATTCGTACATTAATGCGATTACTGAATAAATTAACAACATTCAAGAAAACTGTCAAAAAGTGGGTAAAAAACGGAAAAAACCGAAAAAAATGGTGGCAAAAAAATTAAAATTTTTTTTTGCTCAAATCGACTTAAAACCAGCTTTAATAGATTCGTACATTAATGCGATTACTGAATAAATTAACAACATTCAAGAAAACTGTCAAAAAGTGGGTAAAAAACGGAAAAAACCGAAAAAAATGGTGGCAAAAAAATTAAAATTTTTTTCTGCTCAAATCGACTTAAAACCAACTTTAATAGATGTACATTAATGCGATTACTGAATAAATTAACAACATTCAAGAAAACTGTCAAAAAGTGGGTAAAAAACGGAAAAAACCGAAAAAAATGGTGGCAAAAAAATTAAATTTTTTTTTGCTCAAATCGACTTAAAACCAACTTTAATAGATTCGTACATTAATGCGATTACTGAATAAATTAACAACATTCAAGAAAACTGTCAAAAAGTGGGTAAAAAACGGAAAAAACCGAAAAAAATGGTGGCAAAAAATCAAAATTTTTTTTTGCTCAAATCGACTTAAAACCAACTTTAATAGATTCGTACATTAATGCGATTACTGAAAAAATTAACAACATTCAAGAAAACTGTCAAAAATTGGGTAAAAAACGGAAAAAACTGAAAAAAATGGTGGCAAAAAAATAAAATTTTTTTTTTGCTCAAATCGACTTAAAACCAACTTTAATAGATTCGTACATTAATGCGATTACTGAATAAATTAACAACATTCAAGAAAACTTTAAAAAAGTGGGTAAAAAACGGAAAAAAACGAAAAAAAAGGTGGCAAAAAAATTAAAATTTTTTTTTGCTCAAATCGACTTAAAACCAACTTTAATAGATTCGTACATTAATGCGATTACTGAATAAATTAACAACATTCAAGAAAACTGTCAAAAAGTGGGTAAAAAACGGAAAAAACCGACAAAAATGGTGGCAAAAAAATTAAAATTTTTTTTTGTTCAAATCGACTTAAAACCAACTTTAATAGATTCGTACATTAATGCGATTACTGAATAAATTAACAACATTCAAGAAAACTGTCAAAAAGTGGGTAAAAAACGGAAAAAACCGAAAAAAATGGTGGCAAAAAAATTAAAATTTTTTTTTGCTCAAATCGACTTAAAACCAACTTTAATAGATGTACATTAATGCGATTACTGAATAAATTAACAACATTCAAGAAAACTGTCAAAAAGTGGGTAAAAAACGGAAAAAACCGAAAAAAATGGTGGCAAAAAAATTAAAATTTTTTTTGCTCAAATCGACTTAAAACCAACTTTAATAGATTCGTACATTAATGCGATTACTGAATAAATTAACAACATTCAAGAAAACTGTCAAAAAGTGGGTAAAAAACGGAAAAAACCGAAAAAAATGGTGACAAAAAAATTAAAATTTTTTTTGCTCAAATCGACTTATAACCAACTTTAATAGATTCGTACATTAATGCGATTACTGAATAAATTAACAACATTCAAGAAAACTGTCAAAAAGTGGGTAAAAAACGGAAAAAACCGAAAAAAATGGTGGCAAAAAATTAAATTTTTTTTTGCTCAAATCGACTTAAAACCAACTTTAATAGATTCGTACATTAATGCGATTACTGAATAAATTAACAACATTCAAGAAAACTGTCAAAAAGTGGGTAAAAAACGGAAAAAACCGAAAAAAATGGTGGCAAAAAAATTAAAATTTTTTTTTGCTCAAATCGACTTAAAACCAACTTTAATAGATGTACATTAATGCGATTACTGAATAAATTAACAACATTCAAGAAAACTGTCAAAAAGTGGGTAAAAAACGGAAAAAACCGAAAAAAATGGTGGCAAAAAAATTAAAATTTTTTTTGCTCAAATCGACTTAAAACCAACTTTAATAGATTCGTACATTAATGCGATTACTGAATAAATAAACAACATTCAAGAAAACTGTCAAAAAGTGGGTAAAAAACGGAAAAAACCGAAAAAAATGGTGGCAAAAAAATTAAAATTTTTTTTTGCTCAAATCGACTTAAAACCAACTTTAATAGATTCGTACATTAATGCGATTACTGAATAAATTAACAACATTCAAGAAAACTGTCAAAAAGTGGGTAAAAAACGGAAAAAACCGAAAAAAATGGTGGCAAAAAAATTAAAATTTTTTTTTGCTGAAATCGACTTAAAACCAACTTTAATAGATTCGTACATTAATGCGATTACTGAATAAATTAACAACATTCAAGAAAACTGTCAAAAAGTGGGTAAAAAACGGAAAAAAACGAAAAAAATGGTGGCAAAAAATGAAATTTTTTTTTTGCTCAAATCGACTTAAAACCAACTTTAATAGATTCGTACATTAATGCGATTACTGAATAAATTAACAACATTCAAGAAAACTGTCGCAAAAAAATTCAAATTTGTTTTGCTCAAATCGACTTAAAACCAACTTTAATAGATTCGTACATTAATGCGATTACTGAATGAATTAACAACATTCAAGAAAACTGTCAAAAAGTGGGTAAAAAACGGAAAAAAATGGTGGCAAAAAAATTAAAATTTTTTTTTGCTCAAATCGACTTAAAACCAACTTTAATAGATTCGTACATTAATGCGATTACTGAATAAATTAACAACATTCAAGAAAACTGTCAAAAAGTGGGTAAAAAACGGAAAAAACCGAAAAAAATGGTGGCAAAAAAATTAAAATTTTTTTTTGCTCAAATCGACTTAAAACCAACTTTAATAGATTCGTACATTAATGCGATTACTGAATAAATTAACAACATTCAAGAAAACTGTCAAAAAGTGGGTAAAAAACGGAAAAAACCGAAAAAAATGGTGGCAAAAAAATTAAAATTTTTTTTTGCTCAAATCGACTTAAAATAAAACCAACTTTAATAGATTCGTACATTAATGCGATTACTGAATAAATTAACAACATTCAAGAAAACTGTCAAAAAGTGGGTAAAAAACGGAAAAAACCGAAAAAAAATGGTGGCAAAAAAATTAAATTTTTTTTTGCTCAAATGGACTTAAAACCAACTTTAATAGATTCGTACATTAATGCGATTACTGAATAAATTAACAACATTCAAGAAAACTGTCAAAAAGTGGGTAAAAAACGGAAAAAACCGAAAAAAATGGTGGCAAAAAAATTAAAATTTTTTTTTGCTCAAATCGACTTAAAACCAACTTTAATAGATTCGTACATTAATGCGATTACTGAATAAATTAACAGCATTCAAGAAAACTGTCAAAAAGTGGGTAAAAAACCGAAAAAACCGAAAAAAATGGTGGCAAAAAAATTAAAATTTTTTTTTTCTCAAATCGACTTAAAACCAACTTTAATAGATTCGTACATTAATGCGATTACTGAATAAATTAACAACATTCAAGGAAACTGTCAAAAAGTGGGTAAAAAACGGAAAAAAACGAAAAAAATGGTGGCAAAAAAATTAAAATTTTTTTTTGCTCAAATCGACTTAAAACCAACTTTAATAGATTCGTACATTAATGCGATTACTGACTAAATTAACAACATTCAAGAAAACTGTCAAAAAGTGGGTAAAAAACGGAAAAAACCGAAAAAAATGGTGGCAAAAAAATTAAAATTTTTTTTTGCTCAAATCGACTTAAAACCAATTTTAATAGATTCGTACATTAATGCGATTACTGAACAAATTAACAACATTCAAGAAAACTGTCAAAAAGTGGGTAAAAAACGGAAAAAACCGAAAAAAATGGTGGCAAAAAAATTAAAATTTTTTTTTGCTCAAATCGACTTAAAACCAACTTTAATAGATTCGTACATTAATGCGATTACTGAACAAATTAACAACATTCAAGAAAACTGTCAAAAAGTGGGTAAAAAACGGAAAAAACCGAAAAAAATGTTGGAAAAAAATAAATTTTTTTTTTGCTCAAATCGACTTAAAACCAACTTTAATAGATTCGTACATTAATGCGATTACTGAATAAATTAACAACATTCAAGAAAACTGTCAAAAAGTGGGTAAAAAACGGAAAAAACCGAAAAAAAATGGTGGCAAAAAAATTAAAATTTTTTTTTGCTCAAATCGACTTAAAACCAACTTTAATAGATTCGTACATTAATGCGATTACTGAATAAATTAACAACATTCAAGAAAACTGTCAAAAAGTGGGTAAAAAACGGAAAAAACCGAAAAAAATGGTGGCAAAAAAATTAAAATTTTTTTTTGCTCAAATCGACTTAAAACCAACTTTAATAGATTCGTACATTAATGCGATTACTGAATAAATTAACAACATTCAAGAAAACTGTCAAAAAGTGGGTAAAAACGGAAAAAACCGAAAAAAATGGTGGCAAAAAAATTAAAATTTTTTTTTGCTCAAATCGACTTAAAACCAACTTTAATAGATTCGAACATTAATGCGATTACTGAATAAATTAACAACATTCAAGAAAACTGTCAAAAAGTGGGTAAAAAACGGAAAAAACCGAAAAAAATGGTGGCAAAAAATTAAATTTTTTTTTTGCTCAAATCGACTTAAAACCAACTTTAATAGATTCGTACATTAATGCGATTACTGAATAAATGAACAACATTCAAGAAAACTGTCAAAAAGTGGGTAAAAAACGGAAAAAACCGAAAAAATGGTGGCAAAAAAATTAAAATTTTTTTTTGCTCAAATCGACTTAAAACCAACTTTAATAGATTCGTACATTAATGCGATTACTGAATAAATTAACAACATTCAAGAAAACTGTCAAAAAGTGGGTAAAAAACGGAAAAAACCGAAAAAAATGGTGGCAAAAAAATTAAAATTTTTTTTTGCTCAAATCGACTTAAAACCAACTTTAATAGATTCGTACATTAATGCGATTACTGAATAAATTAACAACATTCAAGAAAACTGTCAAAAAGTGGGTAAAAACGGAAAAAACCGAAAAAAATGGTGGCAAAAAAATTAAAATTTGTTTTTGCTCAAATCGACTTAAAACCAACTTTAATAGATTCGTACATTAATGCGATTACTGAATAAATTAACAACATTCAAGAAAACTGTCAAAAAGTGGGTAAAAAACGGAAAAAACCGAAAAAAATGGTGGCAAAAAATAAAATTTTTTTTTTGCTCAAATCGACTTAAAACCAACTTTAATAGATTCGTACATTAATGCGATTACTGAATAAATTAACAACATTCAAGAAAACTGTCAAAAAGTGGGTAAAAAACGGAAAAAAACGAAAAAAATGGTGGCATAAAAATTCAAATTTTTTTTTGCTCAAATCGACTTAAAACCAACTTTAATAGATTCGTACATTAATGCGATTACTGAATAAATTAACAACATTCAAGAAAACTGTCAAAAAGTGGGTAAAAAACGGAAAAAACCGAAAAAAATGGTGGCAAAAAAGTAAATTTTTTTTTTTGCTCAAATCGACTTAAAACCAACTTTAATAGATTCGTACATTAATGCGATTACTGAATAAATTAACAACATTCAAGAAAACTGTCAAAAAGTGGGTAAAAAACGGAAAAAAATGGTGGCAAAAAAATTAAAATTTTTTTTTGCTCAAATCGACTTAAAACCAACTTTAATAGATTCGTACATTAATGCGATTACTGAATAAATTAACAACATTCAAGAAAACTGTCAAAAAGTGGGTAAAAAACGGAAAAAACCGAAAAAAATGGTGGCAAAAAAATTTAAATTTTTTTTTGCTCAAATCGACTTAAAACCAACTTTAAAAGATTCGTACATTAATGCGATTACTGAATAAATTAACAACATTCAAGAAAACTGTCAAAAAGTGGGTAAAAAACGGAAAAAAACGAAAAAAATGGTGGCAAAAAAATTAAAATTTTTTTTTGCTCAAATCGACTTAAAACCAACTTTAATAGATTCGTACATTAATGCGATTACTGAATAAATTAACAACATTCAAGAAAACTGTCAAAAATTGAGTAAAAAACGGAAAAAAATGGTGGCAAAAAAATTAAAAATTTTTTTTGCTCAAATCGACTTAAAACCAACTTTAATAGATTCGTACATTAATGCGATTACTGAATAAATAAACAACATTCAAGAAAACTGTCAAAAAGTGGGTAAAAAACGGAAAAAACCGAAAAAAATGGTGGCAAAAAAATTAAAATTTTTTTTTGCTCAAATCGACTTAAAACCAACTTTAATAGATTCGTACATTAATGCGATTACTGAATAAATTAACAACATTCAAGAAAACTGTCAAAAAGTGGGTAAAAAACGGAAAAAACCGAAAAAAATGGTGGCAAAAAAATTAAAATTTTTTTTTGCTGAAATCGACTTAAAACCAACTTTAATAGATTCGTACATTAATGCGATTACTGAATAAATTAACAACATTCAAGAAAACTGTCAAAAAGTGGGTAAAAAACGGAAAAAAACGAAAAAAATGGTGGCAAAAAATGAAATTTTTTTTTTGCTCAAATCGACTTAAAACCAACTTTAATAGATTCGTACATTAATGCGATTACTGAATAAATTAACAACATTCAAGAAAACTGTCGCAAAAAAATTCAAATTTGTTTTGCTCAAATCGACTTAAAACCAACTTTAATAGATTCGTACATTAATGCGATTACTGAATAAATTAACAACATTCAAGAAAACTGTCAAAAAGTGGGTAAAAAACGGAAAAAAATGGTGGCAAAAAAATTAAAATTTTTTTTTGCTCAAATCGACTTAAAACCAACTTTAATAGATTCGTACATTAATGCGATTACTGAATAAATTAACAACATTCAAGAAAACTGTCAAAAAGTGGGTAAAAAACGGAAAAAACCGAAAAAAATGGTGGCAAAAAAATTAAAATTTTTTTTTGCTCAAATCGACTTAAAACCAACTTTAATAGATTCGTACATTAATGCGATTACTGAATAAATTAACAACATTCAAGAAAACTGTCAAAAAGTGGGTAAAAAACGGAAAAAACCGAAAAAAATGGTGGCAAAAAAATTAAAATTTTTTTTTGCTCAAATCGACTTAAAATAAAACCAACTTTAATAGATTCGTACATTAATGCGATTACTGAATAAATTAACAACATTCAAGAAAACTGTCAAAAAGTGGGTAAAAAACGGAAAAAACCGAAAAAAAATGGTGGCAAAAAAATTAAATTTTTTTTTGCTCAAATGGACTTAAAACCAACTTTAATAGATTCGTACATTAATGCGATTACTGAATAAATTAACAACATTCAAGAAAACTGTCAAAAAGTGGGTAAAAAACGGAAAAAACCGAAAAAAATGGTGGCAAAAAAATTAAAATTTTTTTTTGCTCAAATCGACTTAAAACCAACTTTAATAGATTCGTACATTAATGCGATTACTGAATAAATTAACAACATTCAAGAAAACTGTCAAAAAGTGGGTAAAAAACGGAAAAAAATGGTGGCAAAAAAATTAAAAATTTTTTTTGCTCAAATCGACTTAAAACCAACTTTAATAGATTCGTACATTAATGCGATTACTGAATAAATTAACAGCATTCAAGAAAACTGTCAAAAAGTGGGTAAAAAACCGAAAAAACCGAAAAAAATGGTGGCAAAAAAAATTAAAATTTTTTTTTGCTCAAATCGACTTAAAACCAACTTTAATAGATTCGTACATTAATGCGATTACTGAATAAATTAACAACATTCAAGGAAACTGTCAAAAAGTGGGTAAAAAACGGAAAAAAACGAAAAAAATGGTGGCAAAAAAATTAAAATTTTTTTTTGCTCAAATCGACTTAAAACCAACTTTAATAGATTCGTACATTAATGCGATTACTGACTAAATTAACAACATTCAAGAAAACTGTCAAAAAGTGGGTAAAAAACGGAAAAAACCGAAAAAAATGGTGGCAAAAAAATTAAAATTTTTTTTTGCTCAAATCGACTTAAAACCAACTTTAATAGATTCGTACATTAATGCGATTACTGAACAAATTAACAACATTCAAGAAAACTGTCAAAAAGTGGGTAAAAAACGGAAAAAACCGAAAAAAATGGTGGCAAAAAAATTAAAATTTTTTTTTGCTCAAATCGACTTAAAACCAACTTTAATAGATTCGTACATTAATGCGATTACTGAACAAATTAACAACATTCAAGAAAACTGTCAAAAAGTGGGTAAAAAACGGAAAAAACCGAAAAAAATGTTGGAAAAAAATAAATTTTTTTTTTGCTCAAATCGACTTAAAACCAACTTTAATAGATTCGTACATTAATGCGATTACTGAATAAATTAACAACATTCAAGAAAACTGTCAAAAAGTGGGTAAAAAACGGAAAAAACCGAAAAAATGGTGGCAAAAAAATTAAAATTTTTTTTTGCTCAAATCGACTTAAAACCAACTTTAATAGATTCGTACATTAATGCGATAACTGAATAAATTAACAACATTCAAGAAAACTGTCAAAAAGTGGGTAAAAAACGGAAAAAACCGAAAAAAATGGTGGCAAAAAAATTAAAATTTTTTTTTGCTCAAATCGACTTAAAACCAACTTTAATAGATTCGTACATTAATGCGATTACTGAATAAATTAACAACATTCAAGAAAACTGTCAAAAAGTGGGTAAAAAACGGAAAAAACCGAAAAAAATGGTGGCAAAAAAATTAAAATTTTTTTTTGCTCAAATCGACTTAAAACCAACTTTAATAGATTCGAACATTAATGCGATTACTGAATAAATTAACAACATTCAAGAAAACTGTCAAAAAGTGGGTAAAAAACGGAAAAAACCGAAAAAAATGGTGGCAAAAAAATTAAAATTTTTTTTTGCTCAAATCGACTTAAAACCAACTTTAATAGATTCGTACATTAATGCGATTACTGAATAAATTAACAACATTCAAGAAAACTGTCAAAAAGTGGGTAAAAAACGGAAAAAACCGAAAAAAATGGTGGCAAAAAAATTAAAATTTTTTTTTGCTCAAATCGACTTAAAACCAACTTTAATAGATTCGTACATTAATGCGATTACTGAATAAATTAACAACATTCAAGAAAACTGTCAAAAAGTGGGTAAAAACGGAAAAAACCGAAAAAAATGGTGGCAAAAAAATTAAAATTTGTTTTTGCTCAAATCGACTTAAAACCAACTTTAATAGATTCGTACATTAATGCGATTACTGAATAAATTAACAACATTCAAGAAAACTGTCAAAAAGTGGGTAAAAAACGGAAAAAACCGAAAAAAATGGTGGCAAAAAATAAAATTTTTTTTTTGCTCAAATCGACTTAAAACCAACTTTAATAGATTCGTACATTAATGCGATTACTGAATAAATTAACAACATTCAAGAAAACTGTCAAAAAGTGGGTAAAAAACGGAAAAAACCGAAAAAAATGGTGGCATAAAAATTCAAATTTTTTTTTGCTCAAATCGACTTAAAACCAACTTTAATAGATTCGTACATTAATGCGATTACTGAATAAATTAACAACATTCAAGAAAACTGTCAAAAAGTGGGTAAAAAACGGAAAAAACCGAAAAAAATGGTGGCAAAAAAGTATATTTTTTTTTTTGCTCAAATCGACTTAAAACCAACTTTAATAGATTCGTACATTAATGCGATTACTGAATAAATTAACAACATTCAAGAAAACTGTCAAAAAGTGGGTAAAAAACGGAAAAAAATGGTGGCAAAAAAATTAAAATTTTTTTTTGCTCAAATCGACTTAAAACCAACTTTAATAGATTCGTACATTAATGCGATTACTGAATAAATTAACAACATTCAAGAAAACTGTCAAAAAGTGGGTAAAAAACGGAAAAAACCGAAAAAAATGGTGGCAAAAAAATTTAAATTTTTTTTTGCTCAAATCGACTTAAAACCAACTTTAATAGATTCGTACATTAATGCGATTACTGAATAAATTAACAACATTCAAGAAAACTGTCAAAAAGTGGGTAAAAAACGGAAAAAAACGAAAAAAATGGTGGCAAAAAAATTAAAATTTTTTTTTGCTCAAATCGACTTAAAACCAACTTTAATAGATTCGTACATTAATGCGATTACTGAATAAATTAACAACATTCAAGAAAACTGTCAAAAATTGAGTAAAAAACGGAAAAAAATGGTGGCAAAAAAATTAAAAATTTTTTTTGCTCAAATCGACTTAAACCCAACTTTAATAGATTTGTACATTAATGCGATTACTGAATAAATTAACAACATTCAAGAAAACTGTCAAAAAGTGGGTAAAAAACGGAAAAACCCGAAAAAAATGGTGGCAAAAAAATTAAAATTTTTTTTTGCTCAAATCGACTTAAAACCAACTTTAATAGATTCGTACATTAATGCGATTACTGAACAAATTAACAACATTCAAGAAAACTGTCAAAAAGTGGGTAAAAAACGGAAAAAACCGAAAAAAATGGTGGCAAAAAATTAAATTTTTTTTTTTGCTCAAATCGACTTAAAACCAACTTTAATAGATTCGTACATTAATGCGATTACTGAATAAATTAACAACATTCAAGAAAACTGTCAAAAAGTGGGTAAAAAACGGAAAAAACCGAAAAAAATGGTGGCAAAAAAATTAAAATTTTTTTTTGCTCAAATCGACTTAAAACCAACTTTAATAGATGTACATTAATGCGATTACTGAATAAATTAACAACATTCAAGAAAACTGTCAAAAAGTGGGTAAAAAACGGAAAAAACCGAAAAAAATGGTGGCAAAAAAATTAATTTTTTTTTTGCTCAAATCGACTTAAAACCAACTTTAATAGATTCGTACATTAATGCGATTACTGAATAAATTAACAACATTCAAGAAAACTGTCAAAAAGTGGGTAAAAAACGGAAAAAACCGAAAAAAATGGTGGCAAAAAAATTAAAATTTTTTTTTTCTCAAATCGACTTAAAACCAACTTTAATAGATTCGTACATTAATGCGATTACTGAATAAATTAACAACATTCAAGAAAACTGTCAAAAAGTGGGGAAAAAACGGAAAAAACCGAAAAAAAATGGTGGCAAAAAAATTAAAATTTTTTTTTGCTCAAATCGACTTAAAACCAACTTTAATAGATTCGTACATTAATGCGATTACTGAATAAATTAACAACATTCAAGAAAACTGTCAAAAAGTGGGTAAAAAACGGAAAAAACCGAAAAAAATGGTGGCAAAAAAATTAAAATTTTTTTTTGCTCAAATCGACTTAAAACCAACTTTAATAGATTCGTACATTAATGCGATTACTGAATAAATTAACAACATTCAAGAAAACTGTCAAAAAGTGGGTAAAAAACGGAAAAAAACCGAAAAAAATGGTGGCAAAAAATTAAATTTTTTTTTTGCTCAAATCGACTTAAAACCAACTTTAATAGATGTACATTAATGCGATTACTGAATAAATTAACAACATTCAAGAAAACTGTCAAAAAGTGGGTAAAAAACGGAAAAAACCGAAAAAAATGGTGGCAAAAAAATTAAAATTTTTTTTTGCTCAAATCGACTTAAAACCAACTTTAATAGATGTACATTAATGCGATTACTGAATAAATTAACAACATTCAAGAAAACTGTCAAAAAGTGGGTAAAAAACGGAAAAAACCGAAAAAAATTAAATTTTTTTTTTGCTCAAATCGACTTAAAACCAACTTTAATAGATTCGTACATTAATGCGATTACTGAATAAATTAACAACATTCAAGAAAACTGTCAAAAAGTGGGTAAAAAACGGAAAAAACCGAAAAAAATGGTGGCAAAAAAATTAAAATTTTTTTTGCTCAAATCGACTTAAAACCAACTTTAATAGATTCGTACATTAATGCGATTACTGAATAAATTAACAACATTCAAGAAAACTGTCAAAAAGTGGGTAAAAAACGGAAAAAAACGAAAAAAATGGTGGCAAAAAAATTAAAATTTTTTTTTGCTCAAATCGACTTAAAACCAACTTTAATAGATTCGTACATTAATGCGATTACTGAATAAATTAGAGTAAGTTCGGGTATTGTGGTATATGCGGGTAATGTGGTACAGGCAGTTTTCTCGAAAACTGAGTATGCTATGGGAACTCCTGTTAAAGTAACCATTAGCGATTGCAGAGAGAACTGCGATTCGTGTTTGCTCACGTTTAAAATCGACCACGTTTTCGCTTAGTTGTTCCAAATGTGTTAATGTGTGCAGTGCAGTTTTTTTCAGGGAAAACTTTAAGTGTTTGTTTGAAGTAAAAAAAAATATTTTTCGAGCCGAACATTTATTCAATTGAAACAATCAATTTGCCATTTACTTGGAATAACTGAAAGTTTTGCTTAAAAAAATTGATTTCATATTTTTTTTAATTTTTCTTATAAAATATTAAGTTTCGGCTTATGTGGTACAGTAGCCATAGGCTAAAGTGGTATGGTATACCACATTACCTAACTGAAAAGTTTGAATTTAAAATGCATTTTTTAATTTTATATAATACAGGTTGTTTTGCAAACATGCCTAAAAAAGGTGAAATTAGAAAGTGGAACCTAAATGCTATGTAGAGCGCAATTCAATCTTAATAAAATTAATAAAAAACGATTATCTGTTAATGTGGTATAGTGTACCACATTCAACCACAAAGTGTACCACATTACCCACCGCTTTCCTAAAATGCAATTTTTGAGGTCAGAGGAAATCTCAGTAATATTTTTTGTTTGGTAATGATTGGAATCTTGCTAAATGTTGCTGAATGATAGTTTATGGTTGCATGAAACACGCTAAGGAATTTGAATGCTTTCGGTTTTATACTTTATCCGTAATGTCCAAAATAGAAACATGTATACCACAATACCCGAAGTTCCTCTAACAACATTCAAGAAAACTGTCAAAAAGTGGGTAAAAAGCGGAAAAAACCCAAAAAAATGGTGGCAAAAACATTAAAATTTTTTTTTGCTCAAATCGACTTAAAACCAACTTTAATAGATTCGTACATTAATGCGATTACTGAACAAATTAACAACATTCAAGAAAACTGTCAAAAAGTGGGTAAAAAACGGAAAAAACCGAAAAAAATGGTGGCAAAAAATTAAATTTTGTTTTTGCTCAAATCGACTTAAAACCAACTTTAATAGATTCGTACATTAATGCGATTACTGAATAAATTAACAACATTCAAGAAAACTGTCAAAAAGTGGGTAAAAAACGGAAAAAACCGAAAAAAATGGTGGCAAAAAAATTAAATTTTGTTTTTGCTCAAATCGACTTAAAACCAACTTTAATAGATTCGTACATTAATGCGATTACTGAATAAATTAACAACATTCAAGAAAACTGTCAAAAAGTTGGTAAAAAACGGAAAAAAACGAAAAAAATGGTGGCAAAAAAATTAAAATTTTTTTTTGCTCAAATCGACTTAAAACCAACTTTAATAGATTCGTACATTAATGCGATTACTGAATAAATTAACAACATTCAAGAAAACTGTCAAAAAGTGGGTAAAAAACGGAAAAAAATGGTGGCAAAAAAATTAAAATTTTTTTTTGCTCAAATCGACTTAAAACCAACTTTAATAGATTCGTACATTAATGCGATTACTGAATAAATTAACAACATTCAAGAAAACTGTCAAAAAGTGGGTAAAAAACGGAAAAAACCGAAAAAAATGGTGGCAAAAAATAAAATTTTTTTTTTTGCTCAAATCGACTTAAAACCAACTTTAATAGATTCGTACATTAATGCGATTACTGAATAAATTAACAACATTCAAGAAAACTGTCAAAAAGTGGGTAAAAAACGGAAAAAAATGGTGGCAAAAAAATTAAAATTTTTTTTTGCTCAAATCGACTTAAAACCAACTTTAATAGATTCGTACATTAATGCGATTACTGAATAAATTAACAACATTCAAGAAAACTGTCAAAAAGTGGGTAAAAAACGGAAAAAACCGAAAAAAATGGTGGCAAAAAAATTAAATTTTTTTTTGCTCAAATCGACTTAAAACCAACTTTAATAGATTCGTACATTAATGCGATTACTGAATAAATTAACAACATTCAAGAAAACTGTCAAAAAGTTGGTAAAAAACGGAAAAAAACGAAAAAAATGGTGGCAAAAAAATTAAAAATTTTTTTTGCTCAAATCGACTTAAAACCAACTTTAATAGATTCGTACATTAATGCGATTACTGAATAAATTAACAACATTCAAGAAAACTGTCAAAAAGTGGGTAAAAAACGGAAAAAAATGGTGGCAAAAAAATTAAAATTTTTTTTTGCTCAAATCGACTTAAAACCAACTTTAATAGATTCGTACATTAATGCGATTACTGAATAAATTAACAACATTCAAGAAAACTGTCAAAAAGTGGGTAAAAAACGGAAAAAACCGAAAAAAATGGTGGCAAAAAATAAAATTTTTTTTTTTGCTCAAATCGACTTAAAACCAACTTTAATAGATTCGTACATTAATGCGATTACTGAATAAATTAACAACATTCAAGAAAACTGTCAAAAAGTGGGTAAAAAACGGAAAAAAATGGTGGCAAAAAAATTAAAATTTTTTTTTGCTCAAATCGACTTAAAACCAACTTTAATAGATTCGTACATTAATGCGATTACTGAATAAATGAACAACATTCAAGAAAACTGTCAAAAAGTGGGTAAAAAACGGAAAAAACCGAAAAAAATGGTGGCAAAAAAATTAAATTTTTTTTTGCTCAAATCGACTTAAAACCAACTTTAATAGATTCGTACATTAATGCGATTACTGAATAAATTAACAACATTCAAGAAAACTGTCAAAAAGTGGGTCAAAAACGGAAAAAACCGAAAAAAATGGTGGCAAAAAAATTAAAATTTTTTTTTGCTCAAATCGACTTAAAACCAACTTTAATAGATTCGTACATTAATGCGATTACTGAATAAATTAACAACATTCAAGAAAACTGTCAAAAAGTGGGTAAAAAACGGAAAAAAACGAAAAAAATGGTGGCAAAAAAATTAAAATTTTTTTTTGCTCAAATCGACTTAAAACCAACTTTAGAAGATTCGTGCATTAATGCGATTACTGAATAAATAAACAACATTCAAGAAAACTGTCAAAAAGTGGGTAAAAAACGGAAAAACCCGAAAAAAATGGTGGCAAAAAATTAAATTTTTTTTTTGCTCAAATCGACTTAAAACCAACTTTAGAAGATTCGTGCATTAATGCGATTACTGAATAAATAAACAACATTCAAGAAAACTGTCAAAAAGTGGGTAAAAAACGGAAAAAACCGAAAAAAATGGTGCCAAAAAAATTAAAATTTTTTTTTGCTCAAATCGACTTAAAACCAACTTTAATAGATTCGTATATTAATGCGATTACTGAATAAATTAACAACATTCAAGAAAACTGTCAAAAAGTGGGTAAAAAACGGAAAAAACCGAAAAAAATGGTGCCAAAAAAATTAAAATTTTTTTTTGCTCAAATCGACTTAAAACCAACTTTAATAGATTCGTACATTAATGTGATTACTGAATAAATTAACAACATTCAAGAAAACTGTCAAAAAGTGGGTAAAAAACGGAAAAAACCGAAAAAAATGGCGGCAAAAAAATTAAATTTTTTTTGCTCAAATCGACTTAAAACCAACTTTAATAGATTCGTACATTAATGCGATTACTGAATAAATTAACAACATTCAAGAAAACTGTCAAAAAGTGGGTAAAAAACGGAAAAAAACCGAAAAAAATGGTGGCAAAAAAATTAAAATTTTTTTTTGCTCAAATCGACTTAAAACCAACTTTAATAGATTCGTACATTAATGCGATTACTGAATAAATTAACAACATTCAAGAAAACTGTCAAAAAGTGGGTAAAAACGGAAAAAACCGAAAAAAATGGTGGCAAAAAAATTAAAATTTTTTTTTGCTCAAATCGACTTAAAACCAACTTTAATAGATTCGTACATTAATGCGATTACTGAATAAATTAACAACATTCAAGAAAACTGTCAAAAAGTGGGTAAAAAACGTAAAAAAATGGTGGCAAAAAAATTAAAATTTTTTTTTGCTCAAATCGACTTAAAACCAACTTTAATAGATTCGTACATTAATGCGATTACTGAATAAATTAACAACATTCAAGAAAACTGTCAAAAAGTGGGTAAAAAACGGAAAAAACCGAAAAAAATGGTGGCAAAAAATTAATTTTTTTTTTGCTCAAATCGACTTAAAACCAACTTTAATAGATTCGTACATTAATGCGATTACTGAATAAATTAACAACATTCAAGAAAACTGTCAAAAAGTGGGTAAAAAACGGAAAAAAACCGAAAAAAATGGTGGCAAAAAAATTAAAATTTTTTTTTGCTGAAATCGACTTAAAACATTCGTACATTAATGTGATTACTGAATAAATTAACAACATTCAAGAAAACTGTCAAAAAGTGGGTAAAAAACGGAAAAAACCGAAAAAAATGGTGGCAAAAAAATTAAAATTTTTTTTGCTCAAATCGACTTAAAACCAACTTTAATAGATTCGTACATTAATGCGATTACTGAATAAATTAACAACATTCAAGAAAACTGTCAAAAAGTGGGTAAAAAACGGAAAAAACCGAAAAAAATGGTGGCAAAAAAATTAAAATTTTTTTTTGCTCAAATCGACTTAAAACCAACTTTAATAGATTCGTACATTAATGCGATTACTGAATAAATTAACAAAATTCAAGAAAACTGTCAAAAAGTGGGTAAAAAACGGAAAAAACCGAAAAAAATTGTGGCAAAAAATTAAATTTTTTTTTTGCTCAAATCGACTTAAAACCAATAGATTCGTACATTAATGCGATTACTGAATAAATTAACAACATTCAAGAAAACTGTCAAAAAGTGGGTAAAAAACGGAAAAAACCGAAAAAAATGGTGGCAAAAAATTAAATTTTTTTTTTGCTCAAATCGACTTAAAACCAACTTTAATAGATTCGTTCATTAATGCGATTACTGAATAAATTAACAACATTTAAGAAAACTGTCAAAAAGTGGGTAAAAAACGGAAAAAACCGAAAAAAATGGCGGCAAAAAAATTAAAGTTTTTTTTTGCTCAAATCGACTTAAAACCAACTTTAATAGATTCGTACATTAATGCGATTACTGAATAAATTAACAAAATTCAAGAAAACTGTCAAAAAGTGGGTAAAAAACGGAAAAAACCGAAAAAAATGGTGGCAAAAAAATTAAAATTTTTTTTTGCTCAAATCGACTTAAAACCAACTTTAATAGATTCGTACATTAATGCGATTACTGAATAAATTAACAACATTCAAGAAAACTGTCAAAAAGTGGGTAAAAAACGGAAAAAAACAAAAAAAAATGGTGGCAAAAAAATTAATTTTTTTTTTGCTCAAATCGACTTAAAACCAACTTTAATAGATTCGTACATTAATGCGATTACTGAATAAATTAACAACATTCAAGAAAACTGTCAAAAAGGGGGTAAAAAACGGAAAAAACCGAAAAAAATGGTGGCAAAAAAATTAAAATTTTTTTTTGCTCAAATCGACTTAAAACCAACTTTAATAGATTCGTACATTAATGCGATTACTGAATAAATTAACAAAATTCAAGAAAACTGTCAAAAAGTGGGTAAAAAACGGAAAAAACCAAAAAAAAAATTGTGGCAAAAAATGAAATTTTTTTTTTGCTCAAATCGACTTAAAACCAATAGATTCGTACATTTATGCGATTACTGAATAAATTAACAACATTCAAGAAAACTGTCAAAAAGTGGGTAAAAAACGGAAAAAACCGAAAAAAATGGTGGCAAAAAATTAAATTTTTTTTTGCTCAAATCGACTTAAAACCAACTTTAATAGATTCGTTCATTAATGCGATTACTGAATAAATTAACAACATTTAAGAAAACTGTCAAAAAGTGGGTAAAAAACGGAAAAAACCGAAAAAAATGGTGGCAAAAAAATTAAAATTTTTTTTTGCTCAAATCGACTTAAAACCAACTTTAATAGATTCGTACATTAATGCGATTACTGAATAAATTAACAAAATTCAAGAAAACTGTCAAAAAGTGGGTAAAAAACGGAAAAAACCGAAAAAAATGGTGGCAAAAAAATTAAAATTTTTTTTTGCTCAAATCGACTTAAAACCAACTTTAATAGATTCGTACATTAATGCGATTACTGAATAAATTAACAACATTCAAGAAAACTGTCAAAAAGTGGGTAAAAAACGGAAAAAACCAAAAAAAATGGTGGCAAAAAAATTAAAATTTTTTTTTGCTCAAATCGACTTAAAACCAACTTTAATAGATTCGTACATTAATGCGATTACTGAATAAATTAACACCATTCAAGAAAACTGTCAAAAAGTGGGTAAAAAACGGAAAAAACCGAAAAAAATGGTGGCAAAAAAATTAACATTTTTTTTTGCTCAAATCGACTTAAAACCAACTTTAATAGATTCGTATATTAATGCGATTACTGAATAAATTAACAACATTCAAGAAAACTGTCAAAAAGTGGGTAAAAAACGGAAAAAACCGAAAAAAATGGTGGCAAAAAATAAAATTTTTTTTTTGCTCAAATCGACTTAAAACCAACTTTAGAAGATTCGTGCATTAATGCGATTACTGAATAAATAAACAACATTCAAGAAAACTGTCAAAAAGTGGGTAAAAAACGGAAAAAACCGAAAAAAATGGTGCCAAAAAAATTAAAATTTTTTTTTGCTCAAATCGACTTAAAACCAACTTTAATAGATTCGTATATTAATGCGATTACTGAATAAATTAACAACATTCAAGAAAACTGTCAAAAAGTGGGTAAAAAACGGAAAAAACCGAAAAAAATGGTGGCAAAAAAATTAAAATTTTTTTTTGCTCAAATCGACTTAAAACCAACTTTAATAGATTCGTACATTAATGCGATTACTGAATAAATTAACAACATTCAAGAAAACTGTCAAAAAGTGGGTAAAAAACGGAAAAAACCGAAAAAAATGGTGGCAAAAAAATTTAAATTTTTTTTTGCTCAAATCGACTTAAAACCAACTTTAATAGATTCGTACATTAATGCGATTACTGAATAAATTAACAACATTCAAGAAAACTGTCAAGAAGTGGGTAAAAAACGGAAAAAACCGAAAAAAATGGTGGCAAAAAATTAATTTTTTTTTTTGTTCAAATCGACTTAAAACCAACTTTAATAGATTCGTACATTAATGCGATTACTGAATAAATTAACAACATTCAAGAAAACTTTCAAAAAGTGGGTAAAAAACGGAAAAAACCGAAAAAAATGGTGGCAAAAAAATTAACATTTTTTTTTGCTCAAATCGACTTAAAACCAACTTTAATAGATTCGTACATTTATGCGATTACTGAATAAATTAACACCATTCAAGAAAACTGTCAAAAAGTGGGTAAAAAACGGAAAAAACCGAAAAAAATGGTGGCAAAAAAATTAAAATTTTTTTTTGCTCAAATCGACTTAAAACCAACTTTAATAGATTCGTACATTAATGCGATTACTGAATAAATTAACAACATTCAAGAAAACTGTCAAAAAGTGGGTAAAAAACGGAAAAAACCGAAAAAAATGGTGGCAAAAAATAAATTTTTTTTTTTGCTCAAATCGACTTAAAACCAACTTTAATAGATTCGTACATTAATGCGATTACTGAATAAACTAACAACACTCAAGAAAACTGTCAAAAAAAAGGGTAAAAAACAGAAAAAACCGAAAAAAATGGTGGCAAAAAAATTAAAATTTTTATTTGCTCAAATCGACTTAAAACCAACTTTAATAGATTCGTACATTAATGCGATTACTGAATAAATTAACAACATTCAAGAAAACTGTCAAAAAGTGGGTAAAAAACGGAAAAAACCGAAAAAAATGGTGGCAAAAAAATTAAAATTTTTATTTGCTCAAATCGACTTAAAACCAACTTTAATAGATTCGTACATTAATGCGATTACTGAATAAATTAACAACATTCAAGAAAACTGTCAAAAAGTGGGTAAAAACGGAAAAAACCGAAAAAAATGGTGGCCGAAAATTAAATTTTTTTTTTGTTCAAATCGACTTAAAACCAACTTTAATAGATTCGTACATTAATGCGATTACTGAATAAATTAACAACATTCAAGAAAACTGTCAAAAAGTGGGTAAAAAACAGAAAAAACCGAAAAAAATGGTGGCAAAAAAATTAAAATTTTTATTTGCTCAAATCGACTTAAAACCAACTTTAATAGATTCGTACATTAATGCGATTACTGAATAAATTAACAACATTCAAGAAAACTGTCAAAAAGTGGGTAAAAAACGGAAAAAACCGAAAAAAAATGGTGGCAAAAAATAAAATTTTTTTTGCTCAAATCGACTTAAAACCAACTTTAATAGATTCGTACATTAATGCGATTACTGAATAAACTAACAACATTCAAGAAAACTGTCAAAAAAAGGGTAAAAAACAGAAAAAACCGAAAAAAATGGTGGCAAAAAATTAAATTTTTTTTTTGTTCAAATCGACTTAAAACCAACTTTAATAGATTCGTACATTAATGCGATTACTGAATAAATTAACAACATTCAAGAAAACTGTCAAAAAGTGGGTAAAAAACGGAAAAAACCGAAAAAAATGGTGGCAAAAAAATTAAAATTTTTTTTTGCTCAAATCGACTTAAAACCAACTTTAATAGATTCGTACATTAATGCGATTACTGAATAAATTAACAACATTCAAGAAAACTGTCAAAAAGTGGGTAAAAAACGGAAAAAAACCGAAAAAAATGGTGGCAAAAAAATTAAAATTTGTTTTTGCTCAAATCGACTTAAAACCAACTTTAATAGATTCGTACATTAATGCGATTACTGAATAAACTAACAACACTCAAGAAAACTGTCAAAAAAAGGGTAAAAAACAGAAAAAACCGAAAAAAATGGTGGCAAAAAAATTAAAATTTTTATTTGCTCAAATCGACTTAAAACCAACTTTAATAGATTCGTACATTAATGTGATTACTGAATAAATTAACAACATTCAAGGAAACTGTCAAAAAGTGGGTAAAAAACGGAAAAAACCGAAAAAAATGGTGGCAAAAAATTAAAATTTTTTTTTGTTCAAATCGACTTAAAACCAACTTTAATAGATTCGTACATTAATGCGATTACTGAATAAATTAACAACATTCAAGAAAACTGTCAAAAAGTGGGTAAAAAACAGAAAAAACCGAAAAAAATGGTGGCAAAAAAATTAAAATTTTTATTTGCTCAAATCGACTTAAAACCAACTTTAATAGATTCGTACATTAATGCGATTACTGAATAAATTAACAACATTCAAGAAAACTGTCAAAAAGTGGGTAAAAAACGGAAAAAACCGAAAAAAATGGTGGCAAAAAAATTTAAATTTTTATTTGCTCAAATCGACTTAAAACCAACTTTAATAGATTCGTACATTAATGCGATTACTGAATAAATTAACAACATTCAAGAAAACTGTCAAAAAGTGGGTAAAAACGGAAAAAAACGAAAAAAATGGTGGCCGAAAATTAAATTTTTTTTTTTGTTCAAATCGACTTAAAACCAACTTTAATAGATTCGTACATTAATGTGATTACTGAATAAATTAACAACATTCAAGGAAACTGTCAAAAAGTGGGTAAAAAACGGAAAAAACCGAAAAAAATGGTGGCAAAAAATTAAAATTTTTTTTTGTTCAAATCGACTTAAAACCAACTTTAATAGATTCGTACATTAATGCGATTACTGAATAAATTAACAACATTCAAGAAAACTGTCAAAAAGTGGGTAAAAAACAGAAAAAACCGAAAAAAATGGTGGCAAAAAAATTAAAATTTTTATTTGCTCAAATCGACTTAAAACCAACTTTAATAGATTCGTACATTAATGCGATTACTGAATAAATTAACAACATTCAAGAAAACTGTCAAAAAGTGGGTAAAAAACGGAAAAAACCGAAAAAAAATGGTGGCAAAAAATAAAATTTTTTTTGCTCAAATCGACTTAAAACCAACTTTAATAGATTCGTACATTAATGCGATTACTGAATAAACTAACAACATTCAAGAAAACTGTCAAAAAAAGGGTAAAAAACAGAAAAAACCGAAAAAAATGGTGGCAAAAAATTAAATTTTTTTTTTGTTCAAATCGACTTAAAACCAACTTTAATAGATTCGTACATTAATGCGATTACTGAATAAATTAACAACATTCAAGAAAACTGTCAAAAAGTGGGTAAAAAACGGAAAAAACCGAAAAAAATGGTGGCAAAAAAATTAAAATTTTTTTTTGCTCAAATCGACTTAAAACCAACTTTAATAGATTCGTACATTAATGCGATTACTGAATAAATTAACAACATTCAAGAAAACTGTCAAAAAGTGGGTAAAAAACGGAAAAAAACCGAAAAAAATGGTGGCAAAAAAATTAAAATTTGTTTTTGCTCAAATCGACTTAAAACCAACTTTAATAGATTCGTACATTAATGCGATTACTGAATAAACTAACAACACTCAAGAAAACTGTCAAAAAAAGGGTAAAAAACAGAAAAAACCGAAAAAAATGGTGGCAAAAAAATTAAAATTTTTATTTGCTCAAATCGACTTAAAACCAACTTTAATAGATTCGTACATTAATGTGATTACTGAATAAATTAACAACATTCAAGGAAACTGTCAAAAAGTGGGTAAAAAACGGAAAAAACCGAAAAAAATGGTGGCAAAAAATTAAAATTTTTTTTTGTTCAAATCGACTTAAAACCAACTTTAATAGATTCGTACATTAATGCGATTACTGAATAAATTAACAACATTCAAGAAAACTGTCAAAAAGTGGGTAAAAAACAGAAAAAACCGAAAAAAATGGTGGCAAAAAAATTAAAATTTTTATTTGCTCAAATCGACTTAAAACCAACTTTAATAGATTCGTACATTAATGCGATTACTGAATAAATTAACAACATTCAAGAAAACTGTCAAAAAGTGGGTAAAAAACGGAAAAAACCGAAAAAAATGGTGGCAAAAAAATTTAAATTTTTATTTGCTCAAATCGACTTAAAACCAACTTTAATAGATTCGTACATTAATGCGATTACTGAATAAATTAACAACATTCAAGAAAACTGTCAAAAAGTGGGTAAAAACGGAAAAAAACGAAAAAAATGGTGGCCGAAAATTAAATTTTTTTTTTTGTTCAAATCGACTTAAAACCAACTTTAATAGATTCGTACATTAATGTGATTACTGAATAAATTAACAACATTCAAGGAAACTGTCAAAAAGTGGGTAAAAAACGGAAAAAACCGAAAAAAATGGTGGCAAAAAATTAAAATTTTTTTTTGTTCAAATCGACTTAAAACCAACTTTAATAGATTCGTACATTAATGCGATTACTGAATAAATTAACAACATTCAAGAAAACTGTCAAAAAGTGGGTAAAAAACAGAAAAAACCGAAAAAAATGGTGGCAAAAAAATTAAAATTTTTATTTGCTCAAATCGACTTAAAACCAACTTTAATAGATTCGTACATTAATGCGATTACTGAATAAATTAACAACATTCAAGAAAACTGTCAAAAAGTGGGTAAAAAACGGAAAAAACCGAAAAAAAATGGTGGCAAAAAATAAAATTTTTTTTGCTCAAATCGACTTAAAACCAACTTTAATAGATTCGTACATTAATGCGATTACTGAATAAACTAACAACATTCAAGAAAACTGTCAAAAAAAGGGTAAAAAACAGAAAAAACCGAAAAAAATGGTGGCAAAAAATTAAATTTTTTTTTTGTTCAAATCGACTTAAAACCAACTTTAATAGATTCGTACATTAATGCGATTACTGAATAAATTAACAACATTCAAGAAAACTGTCAAAAAGTGGGTAAAAAACGGAAAAAACCGAAAAAAATGGTGGCAAAAAAATTAAAATTTTTTTTTGCTCAAATCGACTTAAAACCAACTTTAATAGATTCGTACATTAATGCGATTACTGAATAAATTAACAACATTCAAGAAAACTGTCAAAAAGTGGGTAAAAAACGGAAAAAAACCGAAAAAAATGGTGGCAAAAAAATTAAAATTTGTTTTTGCTCAAATCGACTTAAAACCAACTTTAATAGATTCGTACATTAATGCGATTACTGAATAAACTAACAACACTCAAGAAAACTGTCAAAAAAAGGGTAAAAAACAGAAAAAACCGAAAAAAATGGTGGCAAAAAAATTAAAATTTTTATTTGCTCAAATCGACTTAAAACCAACTTTAATAGATTCGTACATTAATGTGATTACTGAATAAATTAACAACATTCAAGGAAACTGTCAAAAAGTGGGTAAAAAACGGAAAAAACCGAAAAAAATGGTGGCAAAAAATTAAAATTTTTTTTTGTTCAAATCGACTTAAAACCAACTTTAATAGATTCGTACATTAATGCGATTACTGAATAAATTAACAACATTCAAGAAAACTGTCAAAAAGTGGGTAAAAAACAGAAAAAACCGAAAAAAATGGTGGCAAAAAAATTAAAATTTTTATTTGCTCAAATCGACTTAAAACCAACTTTAATAGATTCGTACATTAATGCGATTACTGAATAAATTAACAACATTCAAGAAAACTGTCAAAAAGTGGGTAAAAAACGGAAAAAACCGAAAAAAATGGTGGCAAAAAAATTTAAATTTTTATTTGCTCAAATCGACTTAAAACCAACTTTAATAGATTCGTACATTAATGCGATTACTGAATAAATTAACAACATTCAAGAAAACTGTCAAAAAGTGGGTAAAAACGGAAAAAAACGAAAAAAATGGTGGCCGAAAATTAAATTTTTTTTTTTGTTCAAATCGACTTAAAACCAACTTTAATAGATTCGTACATTAATGCGATTACTGAATAAATTAACAACATTCAAGAAAACTGTCAAAAAGTGGGTAAAAAACAGAAAAAACCGAAAAAAATGGTGGCAAAAAAATTAAAATTTTTATTTGCTCAAATCGACTTAAAACCAACTTTAATAGATTCGTACATTAATGCGATTACTGAATAAATTAACAACATTCAAGAAAACTGTCAAAAAGTGGGTAAAAAACGGAAAAAACCGAAAAAAAATGGTGGCAAAAAATAAAATTTTTTTTGCTCAAATCGACTTAAAACCAACTTTAATAGATTCGTACATTAATGCGATTACTGAATAAACTAACAACATTCAAGAAAACTGTCAAAAAAAGGGTAAAAAACAGAAAAAACCGAAAAAAATGGTGGCAAAAAATTAAATTTTTTTTTTGTTCAAATCGACTTAAAACCAACTTTAATAGATTCGTACATTAATGCGATTACTGAATAAATTAACAACATTCAAGAAAACTGTCAAAAAGTGGGTAAAAAACGGAAAAAACCGAAAAAAATGGTGGCAAAAAAATTAAAATTTTTTTTTGCTCAAATCGACTTAAAACCAACTTTAATAGATTCGTACATTAATGCGATTACTGAATAAATTAACAACATTCAAGAAAACTGTCAAAAAGTGGGTAAAAAACGGAAAAAAACCGAAAAAAATGGTGGCAAAAAAATTAAAATTTTTATTTGCTCAAATCGACTTAAAACCAACTTTAATAGATTCGTACATTAATGCGATTACTGAATAAATTAACAACATTCAAGAAAACTGTCAAAAAGTGGGTAAAAACGGAAAAAACCGAAAAAAATGGTGGCAAAAAATTAAATTTTTTTTTGTTCAAATCGACTTAAAACCAACTTTAATAGATTCGTACATTAATGCGATTACTGAATAAATTAACAACATTCAAGAAAACTGTCAAAAAGTGGGTAAAAAACGGAAAAAACCGAAAAAAATGGTGGCAAAAAAAATAAATTTTTTTTTTGCTCAAATCGACTTAAAACCGACTTTAATAGATTCGTACATTAATGCGATTACTGAATAAATTAACAACATTCAAGAAACTGTCAAAAAGTGGGTAAAAAACGGAAAAAACCGAAAAAAATGGTGGCAAACAATTAAATTTTTTTTTTGCTCAAATCGACTTAAAACTAACTTTAATAGATTCGTACATTAATGCGATTACTGAATAAATTAACAACATTCAAGAAAACTGTCAAAAAGTGGGTAAAAAACGGAAAAAAAGCCGAAAAAAATGGTGGCAAAAAAATTAACATTTTTTTTTGCTCAAATCGACTTAAAACCAACTTTAATAGATTCGTACATTAATGCGATTAGGTACTGAATAAATTAACAACATTCAAGAAAACTGTCAAAAAGTGGGTAAAAAACGGAAAAAACCGAAAAAAATGGTGGCAAAAAAATTAAAATTTTTTTTTTGCTCAAATCGACTTTAAACCAACTTTAATAGATTCAGATTCGTACATTAATTCGATTACTGAATAAATTAACAACATTCAAGAAAACTGTCAAAAAGTGGGTAAAAAACGGAAAAAACCGAAAAAAATGGTGGCAAAAAAATTAAAATTTGTTTTTGCTCAAATCGACTTAAAACCAACTTTAATAGATTCGTACATTAATGCGATTACTGAATAAATTAACAACATTCAAGAAAACTGTCAAAAAGTGGGTAAAAAACGGAAAAAACCGAAAATAATGGTGGCAAAAAAATTTAAATTTTTTTTTGCTCAAATCGACTTAAAACCAACTTTAATAGATTCGTACATTAATGCGATTACTGAATAAATTAACAACATTCAAGAAAACTGTCAAAAAGTGGGTAAAAAACGGAAAAAAACCGAAAAAAATGGTGGCAAAAAAATTAAAATTTGTTTTTGCTCAAATCGACTTAAAACCAACTTTAATAGATTCGTACATTAATGCGATTACTGAATAAACTAACAACACTCAAGAAAACTGTCAAAAAAAGGGTAAAAAACAGAAAAAACCGAAAAAATGGTGGCAAAAAAATTAAAATTTTTATTTGCTCAAATCGACTTAAAACCAACTTTAATAGATTCGTACATTAATGTGATTACTGAATAAATTAACAACATTCAAGAAAACTGTCAAAAAGTGGGTAAAAAACGGAAAAAACCGAAAAAAATGGTGGCAAAAAATTAAAATTTTTTTTTGTTCAAATCGACTTAAAACCAACTTTAATAGATTCGTACATTAATGCGATTACTGAATAAATTAACAACATTCAAGAAAACTGTCAAAAAGTGGGTAAAAAACAGAAAAAACCGAAAAAAATGGTGGCAAAAAAATTAAAATTTTTATTTGCTCAAATCGACTTAAAACCAACTTTAATAGATTCGTACATTAATGCGATTACTGAATAAATTAACAACATTCAAGAAAACTGTCAAAAAGTGGGTAAAAAACGGAAAAAACCGAAAAAAATGGTGGCAAAAAAATTTAAATTTTTATTTGCTCAAATCGACTTAAAACCAACTTTAATAGATTCGTACATTAATGCGATTACTGAATAAATTAACAACATTCAAGAAAACTGTCAAAAAGTGGGTAAAAACGGAAAAAACCGAAAAAAATGGTGGCAAAAAATAAAATTTTTTTTGCTCAAATCGACTTAAAACCAACTTTAATAGATTCGTACATTAATGCGATTACTGAATAAACTAACAACATTCAAGAAAACTGTCAAAAAAAGGGTAAAAAACAGAAAAAACCGAAAAAAATGGTGGCAAAAAATTAAATTTTTTTTTTGTTCAAATCGACTTAAAACCAACTTTAATAGATTCGTACATTAATGCGATTACTGAATAAATTAACAACATTCAAGAAAACTGTCAAAAAGTGGGTAAAAAACGGAAAAAAACGAAAAAAATGGTGGCAAAAAAATTAAAATTTTTTTTTGCTCAAATCGACTTAAAACCAACTTTAATAGATTCGTACATTAATGCGATTACTGAATAAACTAACAACATTCAAGAAAACTGTCAAAAAAAGGGTAAAAAACAGAAAAAACCGAAAAAAATGGTGGCAAAAAATTAAATTTTTTTTTTGTTCAAATCGACTTAAAACCAACTTTAATAGATTCGTACATTAATGCGATTACTGAATAAATTAACAACATTCAAGAAAACTGTCAAAAAGTGGGTAAAAAACAGAAAAAACCGAAAAAAATGGTGGCAAAAAAATTAAAATTTTTATTTGCTCAAATCGACTTAAAACCAACTTTAATAGATTCGTACATTAATGCGATTACTGAATAAATTAACAACATTCAAGAAAACTGTCAAAAAGTGGGTAAAAAACGGAAAAAACCGAAAAAAAATGGTGGCAAAAAATAAAATTTTTTTTGCTCAAATCGACTTAAAACCAACTTTAATAGATTCGTACATTAATGCGATTACTGAATAAACTAACAACATTCAAGAAAACTGTCAAAAAAAGGGTAAAAAACAGAAAAAACCGAAAAAAATGGTGGCAAAAAATTAAATTTTTTTTTTGTTCAAATCGACTTAAAACCAACTTTAATAGATTCGTACATTAATGCGATTACTGAATAAATTAACAACATTCAAGAAAACTGTCAAAAAGTGGGTAAAAAACGGAAAAAAACGAAAAAAATGGTGGCAAAAAAATTAAAATTTTTTTTTGCTCAAATCGACTTAAAACCAACTTTAATAGATTCGTACATTAATGCGATTACTGAATAAACTAACAACATTCAAGAAAACTGTCAAAAAAAGGGTAAAAAACAGAAAAAACCGAAAAAAATGGTGGCAAAAAATTAAATTTTTTTTTTGTTCAAATCGACTTAAAACCAACTTTAATAGATTCGTACATTAATGCGATTACTGAATAAATTAACAACATTCAAGAAAACTGTCAAAAAGTGGGTAAAAAACGGAAAAAACCGAAAAAAATGGTGGCAAAAAAATTAAAATTTTTATTTGCTCAAATCGACTTAAAACCAACTTTAATAGATTCGTACATTAATGCGATTACTGAATAAATTAACAACATTCAAGAAAACTGTCAAAAAGTGGGTAAAAACGGAAAAAACCGAAAAAAAATGGTGGCAAAAAATTTAATTTTTTTTTGTTCAAATCGACTTAAAACCAACTTTAATAGATTCGTACATTAATGCGATTACTGAATAAATTAACAACATTCAAGAAAACTGTCAAAAAGTGGGTAAAAAACGGAAAAAACCGAAAAAAATGGTGGCAAAAAAGATAAATTTTTTTTTTGCTCAAATCGACTTAAAACCAACTTTAATAGATTCGTACATTAATGCGATTACTGAATAAATTAACAACATTCAAGAAACTGTCAAAAAGTGGGTAAAAAACGGAAAAAACCGAAAAAAATGGTGGCAAACAATTAAATTTTTTTTTTGCTCAAATCGACTTAAAACTAACTTTAATAGATTCGTACATTATGCGATTACTGAATAAATTAACAACATTCAAGAAAACTGTCAAAAAGTGGGTAAAAAACGGAAAAAAAACCGAAAAAAATGGTGGCGAAAAAATTAACATTTTTTTTTGCTCAAATCGACTTAAAACCAACTTTAATAGATTCGTACATTAATGCGATTACTGAATAAATTAACAACATTCAAGAAAACTGTCAAAAAGTGGGTAAAAAACGGAAAAAACCGAAAAAAATGGTGGCAAAAAAATTAAAATTTTTTTTTTGCTCAAATCGACTTTAAACCAACTTTAATAGATTCAGATTCGTACATTAATTCGATTACTGAATAAATTAACAACATTCAAGAAAACTGTCAAAAAGTGGGTAAAAAACGGAAAAAACCGAAAAAAATGGTGGCAAAAAAATTAAAATTTGTTTTTGCTCAAATTGACTTAAAACCAACTTTAATAGATTCGTACATTAATGTGATTACTGAATAAATTAACAACATTCAAGAAAACTGTCAGAAAGTGGGTAAAAAACGGAAAAAACCGAAAAAAATGGTGGCAAAAAAATTAAATTTTTTTTTGGCTCAAATCGACTTAAAACCAACTTTAATAGATTCGTACATTAATGCGATTACTGAATAAATTAACAACATTCAAGAAAACTGTCAAAAAGTGGGTAAAAAACGGAAAAAAAAACCGAAAAAAATGGTGGCAAAAAAATTAACATTTTTTTTTGCTCAAATCGACTTAAAACCAACTTTAATAGATTCGTACATTAATGCGATTACTGAATAAATTAACAACATTCAAGAAAACTGTCAAAAAGTGGGTAAAAACGGAAAAAACCGAAAAAAATGGTGGCAAAAAATTAAATTTTTTTTTGTTCAAATCGACTTAAAACCAACTTTAATAGATTCGTACATTAATGCGATTACTGAATAAATTAACAACATTCAAGAAAACTGTCAAAAAGTGGGTAAAAAACGGAAAAAAAAACGAAAAAAATGGTGGCAAAAAAATTAACATTTTTTTTTGCTCAAATCGACTTAAAACCAACTTTAATAGATGTACATTAATGCGATTACTGAATAAATTAACAACATTCAAGAAAACTGTCAAAAAGTGGGTAAAAACCGAAAAAAATGGTGGCAAAAAAATTAAATTTTTTTTTGCTCAAATCGACTTAAAACCAACTTCAATAGATTCGTACATTAATGCGATTACTGAATAAATTAACAACATTCAAGAAAACTGTCAAAAAGTGGGTAAAAAACGGAAAAAAACGAAAAAAATGGTGACAAAAAAATTAAAATTTTTTTTTGCTCAAATCGACTTAAAACCAACTTTAATAGATTCGTACATTAATGCGATTACTGAATAAATTAACAACATTCAAGAAAACTATCAAAAAGTGGGTAAAAAACGGAAAAAACCGAAAAAAATGGTGGCAAAAAATAAAAATTTTTTTTTTGCTCAAATCGACTTAAAACCAACTTTAATAGATTCGTACATTAATGCGATTACTGAATAAATTAACAACATTCAAGAAAACTGTCAAAAAGTGGGTAAAAAACAGAAAAAACCGAACAAAATGGTGGCAAAAAAATTAAAATTTTTATTTGCTCAAATCGACTTAAAACCAACTTTAATAGATTCGTACATTAATGCGATTACTGAATAAATTAACAACATTCAAGAAAACTGTCAAAAAGTGGGTAAAAAACGGAAAAAACCGAAAAAAATGGTGGCAAAAAAATTAAAATTTTTATTTGCTCAAATCGACTTAAAACCAACTTTAATAGATTCGTACATTAATGCGATTACTGAATAAATTAACAACATTCAAGAAAACTGTCAAAAAGTGGGTAAAAAACGGAAAAAACCGAAAAAAATGGTGGCAAAAAAATTAAAATTTTTTTTTGCTCAAATCGACTTAAAACCAACTTTAATAGATGTACATTAATGCGATTACTGAATAAATTAACAACATTCAATAAAACTGTCAAAAAGTGGGTAAAAAACGGAAAAAACCGAAAAAAATGGTGGCAAAAAAATTAAATTTTTTTTTGCTCAAATCGACTTAAAACCAACTTCAATAGATTCGTACATTAATGCGATTACTGAATAAATTAACAACATTCAAGAAAACTGTCAAAAAGTGGGTAAAAAACGGAAAAAAAACGAAAAAAATGGTGGCAAAAAAATTAAAATTTTTTTTTGCTCAAATCGACTTAAAACCAACTTTAATAGATTCGTACATTAATGCGATTAGTGAATAAATTAACAACATTCAAGAAAACTGTCAAAAAGTGGGTAAAAAACGGAAAAAACCGAAAAAAATGGCGGCAAAAAAATTAAATTTTTTTTTTGCTCAAATCGACTTAAAACCAACTTTAATAGATTCGTACATTAATGCGATTAGTGAATAAATTAACAACATTCAAGAAAACTGTCAAAAAGTGGGTAAAAAACGGAAAAAAACCGAAAAAAATGGCGGCAAAAAAATTAAATTTTTTTTTTGCTCAAATCGACTTAAAACCAACTTTAATAGATTCGTACATTAATGCGATTACTGAATAAATTAACAACATTCAAGAAAACTGTCAAAAAGTGGGTAAAAAACGGAAAAAAAACGAAAAAAATGGTGGCAAAAAAATTAAAATTTTTTTTTGCTCAAATCGACTTAAAACCAACTTTAATAGATTCGTACATTAATGCGATTACTGAATAAATTAACAACATTCAAGAAAACTGTCAAAAAGTGGGTAAAAAACGGAAAAAACCGAAAAAAATGGTGGCAAAAAAATTAAAATTTTTTTTTGCTCAAATCGACTTAAAACCAACTTTAATAGATTCGTACATTAATGCGATTACTGAATAAATTAACAACATTCAAGAAAACTGTCAAAAAGTGGGTAAAAAACGGAAAAACCCGAAAAAAATGGTGGCAAAAAAATTAAAATTTTTTTTTGCTCAAATCGACTTAAAACCAACTTTAATAGATTCGAACATTAATGCGATTACTGAATAAATTAACAACATTCAAGAAAACTGTCAAAAAGTGGGTAAAAAACGGAAAAAACCGAAAAAAATGGTGGCAAAAAAATTAAAATTTTTTTTTGCTCAAATCGACTTAAAACCAACTTTAATAGATTCGTACATTAATGCGATTACTGAATAAATTAACAACATTCAAGAAAACTGTCAAAAAGTGGGTAAAAAACGGAAAAAACCGAAAAAAATGGTGGCAAAAAAATTAAAATTTTTTTTTGCTCAAATCGACTTAAAACCAACTTTAATAGATTCGTACATTAATGCGATTACTGAATAAATTAACAACATTCAAGAAAACTGTCAAAAAGTGGGTAAAAAACGGAAAAAACCGAAAAAAATGGTGGCAAAAAAATTAAAATTTTTTTTTGCTCAAATCGACTTAAAACCAACTTTAATAGATGTACATTAATGCGATTACTGAATAAATTAACAACATTCAAGAAAACTGTCAAAAAGTGGGTAAAAAACGGAAAAAACCGAAAAAAATGGTGGCAAAAAAATTAAATTTTTTTTTGCTCAAATCGACTTAAAACCAACTTCAATAGATTCGTACATTAATGCGATTACTGAATAAATTAACAACATTCAAGAAAACTGTCAAAAAGTGGGTAAAAAACGGAAAAAAACGAAAAAAATGGTGACAAAAAAATTAAAATTTTTTTTTGCTCAAATCGACTTAAAACCAACTTTAATAGATTCGTACATTAATGCGATTACTGAATAAATTAACAACATTCAAGAAAACTATCAAAAAGTGGGTAAAAAACGGAAAAAACCGAAAAAAATGGTGGCAAAAAATAAAAATTTTTTTTTTGCTCAAATCGACTTAAAACCAACTTTAATAGATTCGTACATTAATGCGATTACTGAATAAATTAACAACATTCAAGAAAACTGTCAAAAAGTGGGTAAAAAACAGAAAAAACCGAACAAAATGGTGGCAAAAAAATTAAAATTTTTATTTGCTCAAATCGACTTAAAACCAACTTTAATAGATTCGTACATTAATGCGATTACTGAATAAATTAACAACATTCAAGAAAACTGTCAAAAAGTGGGTAAAAAACGGAAAAAACCGAAAAAAATGGTGGCAAAAAAATTAAAATTTTTTTTTGCTCAAATCGACTTAAAACCAACTTTAATAGATTCGTACATTAATGCGATTACTGAATAAATTAACAACATTCAAGAAAACTGTCAAAAAGTGGGTAAAAAACGGAAAAAACCGAAAAAAATGGTGGCAAAAAAATTAAAATTTTTTTTTGCTCAAATCGACTTAAAACCAACTTTAATAGATGTACATTAATGCGATTACTGAATAAATTAACAACATTCAAGAAAACTGTCAAAAAGTGGGTAAAAAACGGAAAAAACCGAAAAAAATGGTGGCAAAAAAATTAAATTTTTTTTTGCTCAAATCGACTTAAAACCAACTTCAATAGATTCGTACATTACTGCGATTACTGAATAAATTAACAACATTCAAGAAAACTGTCAAAAAGTGGGTAAAAAACGGAAAAAAAACGAAAAAAATGGTGGCAAAAAAATTAAAATTTTTTTTGCTCAAATCGACTTAAAACCAACTTTAATAGATTCGTACATTAATGCGATTACTGAATAAATTAACAACATTCAAGAAAACATGAGTTGCGATGACGGGTCGGGTGCAACTCATACCCAGACGATTCATCCCCTGCCAAATTTGCCACCCAGCGCCATCTACATCGCAACTTAACAACTAACAACCAATAATCTCATCACTCACCTTTAGAATATGGTGTTACCATATCAATCGAGAATTATGTTGAGTGCTTGGTTAAAGTTTCTCTAAAAATTATGTTTGTGGAATTTGGAATGATATAATATGGGGGAAGAAGGTAAGTAAAAGGTATATGTAATGCTAAATAGAAGGTAGAAGGGAAATAGCTTATGTGCGTTGTAACTGGAATGGAGTTATACGATTCCAAGATGGGAAATATTATTAATTAATTTCTATCAACCTAAAAAAAAAATTTTTGAGAAAAGAAATTGACTTTTAGCTTCAGAGAATTTGAGAAAATAAAAGTAAAAAATTCGCGCGAATTTTTAACTTTTATTTTCTCAAATTCTCTGAAGCTAAAAGTCAATTTCTTTTCTCAAAAACTTATTATTTCAACTTAAGAAAATATGAGAAAATAAACGACAAATATTCGCAAAAATATTCATCCATACAAGTGTGTCCGTATTCATAAGTGAATATAACCTGCCTACTCTATTTCACAAAATGATTCACAAGCCACCACCAAACTTCGAAAAAATATTGATTTGCAATATGGTAACACTTATTTTTGACACTAAATGCCATAAACTACAATTCGAACGATAAGGGTGAGTAGTAAGAAGGTAAGTGTCCAGTTGTAATGTTGGGATGTAGATGTCGCTAGGTGCGGGGTATGAGTAGTCGGGGTGGGTCGGGTGCAACTCATACCCAGACGACTCATCCCCTGCCAAATTTGCCACCCAGCGCCACCTACATCGCAACTTTACAACTAACAACCAATAATCTCATCACTCACCTTTAGAATATGGTGTTACCATATCAATCGAGAATTATGGTGAGTGCTTGGTTAAAGTTTATTTAATAATTATATTTGTGGAATTTGGAAATATATGTGGGAAAAAGGTAGGTAAAAAATGTATGTAATGTTTAGTAGAAGGTATAAGGGTGGGAAATGTTTTATGTGTGTTGTAAATGAAATGGAGTTATACGATTCCAAGACGGTTAATATTATAAATTCATTTCTATCAACCTAAAAAAAAATTTTTTGAGAAAAGAAATTGACTTTTAGCTTCAGAGAATTTGAGAAAATAAAAGTAAAAAATTCGCGCGAATTTTCTCAAATTCTCTGAAGCTAAAAGTCAATTTCTTTTCTCAAAAACTTATTATTTTAACTTTAGAAAATATGAGAAAATAAACGACAAATATTCGCAAAAATATTCATCCATACAAGTGTGTCCGTATTCATAAGTGAATATAACCTGCCTACTCTATGTCACAAAATGATTCACAAGCTTCGAAAAAATATTGATTTGCAATATGGTAACACTTATTTTTGACACTAAATGCCATAAACTACAGCTCGAACGATAAGGGTGAGTAGTAAGAAGGTAAGTGTCCAGTTGTAATGTTGGGATGTAGATGTCGCTAGGTGCGGGGTATGAGTAGTCGGGGTATGAGTTGCGATGACACCGTCGGGGTATGAGTTGCGATGACACCGCGATGACACCGAAGGTAAGTGTCCAGTTGTAAAGTTGGGATGTAGATGTCGCTAGGAGCGGGGTATGAGTAATCGGGGTAGATAGAAAGTTCTCGTTCAGATGGCGGAGCGGGTATAAAAGGGCAGCTTTTAGAAGAGGGAGACACAGTTGATTTATAATAGCATTGTATATAAAAAAACGTTTAAAGTTTTTCCTCAAAAATTATGAAAAACTGGAAGATTGCAGAAAAACTAGGTTTGTGCGCTTTATTTTTTCGGAATAGGTTAGCTAAACGTAGGCATATAGGTAGATCACAGATTAAGATCACGAAAAACTTCCGGATATCCTCGGATAATTATTAGCTTCCGATTGGGTTGAGCGTTGATAATGACCTATATGAGATTAAATGCAAAAATTATGTCCTGGTACTCAAATTATAGCCGCTAGGGTACACCCTCCATTTCTCAATAGTGGTCGGGACCACTCTCAAGTCTTATGAGCGCTCGTAAATATGCACTAATAACCATTGGTGAATAGGTTTACGAAGCTCTTAGTTTAATATTGGTCGATGAATACCGCCCTAAATGCCATAGACAACAACTCGAACAATATAGAAAAATGAAAGATATCTCATCTTGTCTTGCCAACCTACAGCTGCAGCCAACCAACACAATCATGATCATATCTCATAAACCTCACGGCTCACGGCACGGGTGTGACGAACGATTCTGCTCCCAGTCACATCACATATCACAGACCCACAAAGGAACCCAAAACAAGTAGGCACGCGTACGACACGAGACACGCACACGAGGTACCACGACAAGAGTGTATGTGTGTTTTTTTGTCGTTCTCCGTCCTTTCGCTCACTCAAAACAATTCTTCTCTGAGAAAAGGTTATTCTTTTGCTAACCATGCGACCATACGCCCTCTACAGAGCAGCGGCCCAAATAAAAAAATTCGTCTGATGAGAGTACTATTAGATTTATATACAATGATAATAGTGATTGGTTAAAGTTCGAGATAGTAATCGGTTGTGAGGACAAAATAAGTGCAAAATAATAGAGTGAATTAAGTGATTAGTTTGAATCGTTGAAGAATTATTCAAAGAATATTGTTCTGGTACTAAATAAGTGAAATATTAGAATAGTCGATAAAAGTGTAATAAAAATGAATTTTATTAGAGAAGTTTAACAGAATAGTGTTTTATCTTTTCGAATCCCAGCCTGAATATAACAGTACCTAGGTACCATTTTCTCCGACACATATTTTGCAGAATTCACAAAATCACCCCTATGGAGGTATCCGTTCGGAACGGTATTTTCTCCGATCTATACGAAATCGGAGAAATTCCATTCGACAAATTCTCCTATGGCATTTAGGTCTGTTCCTTTACTTTAAAATCTTACGAATTTTTACTAATTCTTACGAATTTTTACTCAATGCTGTTCCTTAACTCAAAAAATTCGTAAAAGAGAGCGTCGTCGAGAGAGTAAGATATTACGCCTCCACTGAGAATCTCACGAATTTTTACTCAATATTTTTTTGAATATTTGAATTATGTATCTGTCATTTTTCATAGATTACTACAAAAGCGTTCCCTAACTTTTTCGTAAGTGTCTAGCTTGGTGAGATTATTTATTCCACCACTTCCATTTTCACAGTCTTGTCCATTTTACTACAAAAGTAAAGGAACAGACCTATTATAGCTCACTGTTGTTGCATTGCGTGGAACCGAGCTATACCACTTACTTTTGACAGCTACATTACACTTTTTTTTTAAGCCCTCCGACACCTAACTGCTGCGGAATATTTGAATACGAAATGAACGAGTTTATTTATGCTTAATTTATTTTGTTCCGAAATGGATACTTCCAACGCAATTTGAGTTCCGATAGATTTGACTTTCGTATCGAGATTTTTTCCGGACAGATACATACCTCGATAGGGGTGAATAGCTTATGTTTACCAGATTGCACCGCGTGCTTTACAGCATCACGCGAAATTGTGATTATTTTGGTGATCAAAATGTCGTCAATGAAATAGCGTTAGCTTACTCACTTTCATAAATGTTCAGACAAAAGAACACCACTGTAAAAAGCAAGTAACAATTGTTTAATTCTTCTTTATTTCTTCATTTTATTATTACACTTATAATTCTCGTAGATTACGGCAACTATAATAATAATTTATTTTCTCATAATGTATATGGATACACAATGTAAATATAATTTGTTTTTCTCATTCCTGTCGATCTTATAAATTAAAAACATAAGGAATACTTCTTTTCACCTATTTTACTCTTTTCATATCAGTTAAATAAAAACACTAATCCTCAAGTTTTATAGACTCCCCTAGACGTTTGTCGCTAAAAGACGTTGTTTTCTTTTTTTTCTTGTATTCTACATCATTTTCAAATTTTAATTTTACTTTATGTTTATTAAAATTAATTGTATGTACGTTTGAAAAAAAAAATAAATTCAACTAAATTACGAAAAGGAGAGGAACACGCAGAAAAGAAACAACCGAATCTTTTGAAAAGAGAAAAAAGTTAATTTTTTATTTAAAAAGAAAGAAAGAAAAACTTAATATTTATAAAACTACAGCCTATAGGTGATAGAGCGATATAATATCTAGATAATTTTTTTTTTTTTTGTGAATTTTTCTTCTTCTTTTGTATTAATTGTTTAATATAGAAGTCTATGTTTTTTTTTTATTAATATTAAATCGAATATCACACAGAGGAATAACAATTATTTTTCATTTCATTTTAACAATATTATTCATGTTTAATTTATTATATTGTTGTAAATTCTGAAACTTTTTTCTACACATTCGTGAACCATTTCGTTTGTTTTTATTTAATAAACAAATACAAGTAAGAACGTTCATACGATTAGCCTATGCAATTTGTAAGTTGTTCTTTAAGCATTGTTAAAACACACTTTATCCCGTTTCTTGATTCAATAATAATAAATTAGCGTGAGTTTGTGTGTCATTGCTTGGGTTTTTTTTTTTTTTTGTTTTTGTCGTGAAATTAAATTTATCTATTTAATTTGTGACATCAGTTTCCTTTTGTTTACATAGTGCTTGTTTAATATACATTTATAGCGGTATAGAGAGGAGGTGGTAGGTAGTTTGGTGTTGTAACAATATTAGAATTAGTAACATTGTTGATAGAAGAGAGTAGTAATAGTTGTGGTGATTTGTTTTCTTGAACAAAAGAACTTGAAAAGCAAATAAAATGTCAGTATCTATATTTACTTCAGTTTACTGTATTAAAGTTTAAAAAAAAAAAATCAAAAATAATAACAAAACAAATTCACGTTTTGATTTTTAAAATCTCAACCCCTCGTCGTGTGCAGGGGAGAGTGGTGCCATTAGCCTTTTGAATTATTTACAACAGATCACGGTGGAAAACCCAGGTGTGTTTGGTGTGAGCGAATTTATGTGAGAGCCATTGAGATTCCAGAAGGTTAAACCGATCCTGGCTGAGGTACAGGGGCTTACCACGCCTGCAAGTAAAGAAATAAAGTGTTTGATAAAGTGATTTGGAAATATAGCAGAGGAAACCGCTTTTAAAGGTAATATAAATTTGGATTTTTTTTTGGGCAGGTAATATAGCTTTTTTATCGTTAATTTTGGGTCACCAAACTGGCGTTTCCCAGAGCTGTAACATTTACAAGCCAAAATTCATCCCCTTATCGATTTGCAACTCTGCAATATAAACAATTAAAAAACTTACTTCAAATCGCGATCCTCTTCATCGAAATCGTCCAGATACAGTGATCCCCATAAACAGGCCCGCCTGCCTCGTATAACAATGATGTATGTCGATGTGACCACAAGGAATATGCCGATTCCACCGCCGCATGACATCGTGTGCTGAAATTCATAAGCAATCAATACACGCCATTCGCACCAGAGCAAACAGTAGAGAAACTTACTCTAACCGCTTCACAACAGTCGTTTTCGGCGCAGCAATTTTGTTTAAGGCAAACTATCGCCCCGCATAATAGGCAAATGGAACTCTCCTTTGGCACTTTGTTGCAGTTCTCGCAGGGTCGCTCGTGATAGTACTGAAAAAAATCCTTAATTAGGTAAAACGCAGATAGCAGGAATTTACCATAACTCACCGTAAACAATCGCTCGTATTCCCGAGGCAGGCCCAACAGCTTTGGTTGTTGCCACGCAATATTTTGATTGACTATCGCTAGCTCCCTAATAGCGTCCAACGGTGGATGCACATCCATCAATTGCTCACACCAGAACTGTGGCAGTGACTCCTCAGTGCCGGATACGAAACAGAGTCCTTTCGACGCATTGAAGCGCTCCCAATCCATGCTGTCGGTGACCAATTCCAAATAGTACACCAGTCGAACGAATTCCAATGGCGGAGCTGAGATCTCAGGCATTTCATGGCTATACAGGTGATGCCTCAATAGCGCGGCAATACGCAAAAATGGCAGACACAGCGTCTGCAGCTGGGTCTCCATTGATTTTAGATTTACTTCGATCGGTCCGGATTCGTCGAGTGTCGCTGGCAAACAATCCCTTCGCAGTCTCTGCAGTCTGTCGGTGTGGCTGAGCACGAGGGCCATGGCGCGACCTAAATATGGAGTGTTACCAGTACGGGACTTATACTTCTCCATGATGTAGTCGCATTCGAGATCAGTCAGAGCGACGCAGAGCTTCACCACGATTTGGTAGTACAATAGATTGTACATAACGTTTACTATACAGTTGAAGTACACTGCAGGGCGGAAGGAGAACGTTTATTAGAACTGAAATAGTGCTACAGATGTACACTAAGTGACTTACCTTGATCTAAGTGTAACGGAGCCAAGAGGATAAATTTCAGCAGCAGTGCTATTGGGTCAGCGAATAGACTAGGGATAAACTCCTTGCAGTGGGATGGCACTGGAGCTGCATCGGTCACCGGCATTCCGGCGAGGGATGCCCACGAGCGCCACAGTGGCCATTCGACAAGGACTCGTACATGGACAGAAAGTACGTGCAGCAGTGGAACTATGCATTCCCGCTTCGGTTTGTATCGAGTCGATTGGTGAGAGCATAAGGTACCGCCTCGCTGAATAATTTCCGATTCTAGATTGGTTCGAGCTATTGAGGTCACAAATAGAAACAGACTACGGAACGTTGGCGAGAAGCGATTGATTTTGCGGTGTGTGATGTTTGTCATATCCTCCATGGCACGGCCCATGGCTTCGGATAGTTTTGTTGAGGTCTATAAACACGAGGGTTAAATAAATCGCAAAAGGGAAGAAGAAGAAAAACTTACCCTGACTGGTGGTCTTTCGTTCTCCTTAATCAATACCATAAGCTCCAGAACTAATGTTTCAAAACATTGCGACCCTGATCGCACGACCGGCGCCGGCCGATCCAATTGTGGATTTAGTGGAAGAACTGAATTTGATAGTTGTCTGCAAACGGGACAGTAGAACTCACCACGCTCGTGCAGATGCTGTCTTTGGGTAGCATACAACGTCTTGAGGTAAGCGTCCAGACAGCTCAGGTGTACATGATGACCACACGACTGGACATACACTCCATTATCATAGCCCAGATTGTTGGACAGATACCATGATTCCTCGCCAAACTTCTCACTCAGGATTCGGTTGCGCCGATTAAAGTCTGTCGCAAGGATACTCGTGTTTTTTAGCCTCTTCTCGTCCTCGGCATTCAGCGGAAGTGGTAGACGCTCAGCAATATTCCTTCGATGGCCCACGATGCCACTGGATTCAACTAGAACTACTAAGCCGATGGGATTCGCCTCTGTGCTGGCGCTCGTACAATTGCAGATGATGCAGTCGTACTCCTTTTCGCGCGGCTGTTCGTATTCTTCGTCGTCTTCGTCGTCGCCGCATTCCATACTCTGACCGGCTGTTTGCATGAATTCCTTTTGTTTGTTGGCGAAGTCTTGCATCAGCTTGCGTTGTCGTTCCTTCGCTCTGCGCGACCGTTCCTCTTTCTCCTTGGTTTCGCGTGCCTTCTGTTCGGCCTGCTTTTCTCTTTGGTTCGGCCACAGACGGCTGCGAATTTCTTCGATTGTCAGTGCACATTGCTCATCCCGTTTGGCGATCTTACGCAACAGATTGCCAATGAAAAAGGGGCCATCGCCGATTCGTGAATCGGACACGCGGACGTTTTTGTAGTTTCGCTTCGGATGACTAGACATAGAAGAATAGGACGAGGACGACGATGAGGATGATGAGGGACCTGCTTCGTCGCAATCTACATCCATTGTAGCTGCAGCGGCAGCACCTTCTTCATCGGTTGCTTCCGTCCGCTCATCTTCACCGTCCTTCAGCGAGAAACTATCCAGCGTGCCACTCAGCTGCGAATGCAACTTCAACAACAACGACAGGATACTCTCCTCGATGACAACCTCGTCCTTGTTGAGACCGATTGCGTGTTCTACGTTCCTTTTCCGGCTGGCCGAGTCGAACACCCTACGTGAACCGCTACTGCCAGTGCTCAAGGTGCCAGCCCCAACGCCTAGAGTATTCGAGGGAACTATATCCATATTGCCACTTGGCACCGCCACGGGCTGCACTCGCTGGAAGGGTAACAGCATTCCACTGGCGCTGTTCGTTGTCGGGGAGAACATTTCATTTGGCTGACGGTTTGCCACAGCTGTGGTGTTTACCGATGCTCCTGGTCCATCGCCAGTTGTAGCCAGACCTAGATCCCGACGGATTGCTACCTCCATTCCGGACTCGGGCAGATCTATTGGCTGTAGTGAATATCTCGATGCGATGTTATTTATCGTCTGCAGCGCCATAGAGGCAGCGTCCTCAATTTGACTGTCACTGTCGTCATCCATGCTGCGAATAACTAAGGACGTCTCAGGAACCACCGATAGATCCTGCGGCACTGCTACTTCCATCGATAGTACAGCCAGCGAAGTATTGGAATTCGACGCGGACGCTCCGGTATCATTGTCTCCGCCCACGATCATTGGAAGGGTCTCACTGTCTGACACATCAAAGTCAATGTCGCTGTAGAAGAGGTTCGAGTGATAATTGGCCGGGGAAACCTGTGGTTCGTGGGATTTCAACGATAGCCTCGCAACAATATACCGAAGATTCTCACAAAGATTGTCTGTTGGATAGCACTGCATTAGTTGTGGCGGATCCCTGCGCGAGAATGAATAAACCGACTGCTGATACGACTCACATTCCACTATTGCATCCATGCTGGTCTGGTCACTAATTTCCACGGCTATTTCTAACAGAAACACCGCCAGTGCCAGCAGATGCTCGGACACATCTCGCGAGTGCACTGCACGGTAGAATATCGACAGAATCGTTGAGTGAAACACCCTGGAGTTCAAAATTCGACAAGGATCGTTGAACAGCTTGCCCACTGGTCGAGGCAGTCGGAACGGTGGCCACAGATTGCCACTGGATGGCATCTTATCCTTTGACTTAACAAAGTTGGTGAATCGATCGAGGGAACTCTGAAAATCACGTCGATGGACGGCTCGCAACAACACGTGCAATGGATCGTAATAGTTCTCCCACACCTCATCGATCGGTGTAAACAAACCTTGCTCCAGGTTATCTGAGCCCGATGAGGGCGCCTTGTAAACCGACAACTGCTTAAGGAACGTCTCAAAATTCTTCGTATGGACATTTCCCGAACGCTCCGGCATTAGCTCCAACAGCTGACTGTGCGTCTTATTCTCAGTTGCGAGGAGTGCACTAATTTCTATGATACACTGGGTCGCCTCGTCATTGCCCAGATTAGTCCGTGACGTTACTAGTGTCGCTAAGAAGGTTAAAAAGCCCTCCAACATGGAAGCTTGTTCCATCTTTTGTGGCGATTTTAGTGCTGCCGTTTCCAGCCATTGTCCGACGCCAAACAAATCGATAGTTTTCGTCAGAAAGAAGTAGTCCGGCAGATTTGTGGCACATATTTGTAGGAAAAACAAATCCATATCGGCCATGGAGTTGCAGAAATTCGCTTGGATATATGTCATGGCTTGGCCTTTGATTTGGAGGCCATTTCGTACCCATTTTCCTGCGAGGATTTCGTAAAAGAAACTCTGAAAGGAAAAGCAAAAAAAAAAAAAAATTGATAAGAATTTCGTATTTGTCGCATTAAAAGGTAATGAAAAGTGAAAAGACCTATTTGACAATGAACGGAATAAGTAGTTGCAGTTGCAACCCCATCATCGTTCAATGAATACAAAAGTCACAGGTTTAGGATGCAGGATGCATCTTATGGACAAATATCTAAGCCTAAACACAGTTCGACAAAAACAACAACCAGGAAAATATGATTTGAATATACATATATGTATTACCGAAAAGATCATTAATTACTTGTATTAATTAAAAAATGCTTCATACTCATTTTTTACCGTTGTTCGATAGCTCTATGCATTAACTTATGCATGTGCTTGATTCTAGTACATTTTACCAACGGCGACGAAGACGATGTACCTATTTAAGAAGTTGTTCATTATTTGTTGTGTATTTCATTCTAATTCTTAATAACATCAACATTAAGAAAACCAAAGTTCAATGAACAATAAACAAAATTACAACGCAATGTGTCCAAACTTGCTGAAAGAGCAAACAATTATATAATCTAGTACTAAAAAAGTTTTTGTTAATGTAAAGAACCCATTTGAACAATTGAAAATTGTGTTGAAAATTGTGTTGAAATTTGTTTCTTTTTCTATTCTTCATTATTTGGAACTCTAAAATATGGTCACCGTAATTACACCTATCTTGCCTACCTATAGTTCCTAGTAGTACCTAGGTACCTACCTAAAACTATAGATACTCGTTGATAAATACCTACATTTTGAATCAAAATGTGAGCTTTCAATCAAAATCAACCGATTGATTAAACGAATGAACTAGATGAACTGTGATAGTGTGAAGACGATGAAGATGAACCAAATTATAGATACCTATTCCAAAGCAAATAAAATCAACCAATAAAAATAGAGTCAACCTCAATCTCAAATCTCACCAAAAGTTACAATAATTACAACTCACGTTGAGTGTTTTTAAGTCGTGAGAGATTACCCTTTCTTGGGAATTTTACTATTGAAAAATCGTCTCTTGGTGAGTCGTGGCGAAAGAAGCAACTAATTAAATTTCTGTGATTTTACCTTGGGGAAAAGTGATTAAACTTATATCAATTGCGTTCGTCAATAAATTATCTTTAGATAATTTGCTTACGCAATAGTAAGAGTCAAAATGGGGACGTTCGGATTCCTAGTTAAGTAAGCCTGACAGCTGTCTGACTAGATGTGTTTCCGTTTTTATTGGCCCAGAGTGGTCACGTGTATAGTTTCTACAGTTGACGTTTACACGGTGTCTCCACGTGCAATCTGTCATTTCATGAAAAATTTCATGCATAGGAAATTGCACGTGGAGACCACAAATTTCATGAAGAAACCAATTTCATGAAAAGTATTTCACAGCTCATTTCATGGTATCGATTTCATGAAATGGGCTGCAATTTCTGTGCAGTTTGACACTTGTTTTTCATTTCCACGATGGATGAGTCGCTTGTAGAGCTGAAACTACGTATTGGAATAAAAGAGACAAGTATAGTCAGACGAGAGAGATAGGATTTCATGGCCTAATGCGAGAACGCAACGATGTGCTCTGCTCAGCGACATTTCAACGAATGAAATTTCATGATATGAAATGTCCACCCTACATTTCTCTGCATACTAGTCGTTCTTGCAATGCTATCAAATTTGACAGATTGCTGAAAGAAAAATTGCACGTGGAGACACCGTGTTATGAAGGGGAAGCCGGCAAATCTAGTCAAGAAAATCCTGCCTGCACACTCAGGTGACAATTCGAAGAGAAGTTTAAACTAAACAGAGTGGCCGCTGCAGAATTCTGAAGTGTCGAAAAAAGGGCCGGTGAGAGGAAAAAGTGTAATTTTTAAGGCTACTCTGGTAATTTAAAATGTTCGCACGATATTTAACAACCATTAATTCGCATAAGGCTATAATAGTGTTGTGATAGGCAACCGTGTTAAATTTTAAAAGTACTTGTTTCATAACCAGATTTTTTTTTTAATTTATGAAGGGCCTTTTCCAAATATAAAATTGCAAAATCAAACAAAGGTAACGCTGAATGCGGGAATACAAAAACAGTTCAAGTTTCTTATGTGGTAATCGATTGGGCGCTCTCAGAGCACTTTTTTTGCTCTCAGAGCAATTTTTATGTTCGTTTGGTACAGGAAAAAGCAATCTTTTTCAGATTTCAGAGCACTTTTGCGAATCTAGATATTTTCTCAGATTTACCAATACAAGTGCGTTTGAGTTTGACAACTGATGCAGTTTGTTTACTTTTTTAGTGAATTTTTTCTCCAGCAAAGAAAGGCATTGCATCGAGTGAATCTATTTTTGTAAATTATTTATATATAAATATTTAGAAATCAATCGGGACAAATATTTCTAATGTTTTAATACAAAATTTAACCAGTGAATGGAAATCGCTTAGAAAAGTGTCGAAGACTACACATATTCAAATCGCACGAATATCAACACAAAAAAGAGCAAGAGCAAGTTTTATGTTCGATTAGCCACACGAAATCTGGAATCTGAGGGCAAATCTGAAGAAGCCCAAACGAATACCACATTAGTCAACGCGTTGGATTCATAGTCCCGACAAATCTAGTTGACGTTTTACATAAACTAGGTATCCGAATATCCCCAATAATTCTGTAGTCAAGCTTTTGAATCACGGATAGGCGTTAATTTAAAGAGCCTGTAGTGTGTAGTTTTTTGAAGGCTTACAAAAAAGTACGACAAATAAGTTGACAAGCATATTAAAAAAGGCGTGGTACGCTGCTCGAGCTAAATAATCAAACTTTTGTTTCAGAATGTATTTCATGTACCTATCTGTCAAAATTTAACGCGCCTATTTATTGGGTCGGGACATTTTTTCGAGCTAAATTTTGACAGATCGCTATGCTCTGTTGCTTGTTGTGTTCAAATTGTGTTAAAAAAAATGGTCGTATACGAATATATGGACGTGGAGTATCTGCAGCTGGAGTCATTTATCGAATTGGAAGAGAAATCCACTAAGAAAAAAGAAAACGAACAAATAAAACAATTTTTAGTGTGGAGGAGAAAAAAAATTGGCGATGCTGGTGGAGCAACATCCATCGATATGGTGCCTGGCAGATAGGTACAACAGCAACTTATTTTCAAAGAACAGCTGTTTTTTGTGACATCTATCCACAGCTCTGTCTATGTCAAAATTTATCTACGACTTTGGAGAGAAAATTTGGAGACCAGATAAGATTTAGTTTAGCTCGAGCAGCGTACTAAGCTTGAAATAAAAAAAAAAAACAAATGTTCACCCACATTTTCAAAATGATGGCAATTTCAATGAGAAGGAAAAAACGAATAGTCCGAGGGAAAAATCATCCCACTGACATGTGAACACTGCCACAAACAACACTCCAACGTCCAACTCCACATCCACTTTAATTAACGAGAGTGCTACGAAACGAACATACAAAAATGTTCACAAAAGAAGAATGATACCAGTAAAGTGAAGACTCAAAGACTGAAGACACAAGAGACAAGAGACAAGAGTATCAAAAATCAAAAAAAACATAGTAGTGTTAGTACATTTCTGTCTTTTTTCTTTACATTTGCTATTTCTGTAGAGTGGCGACTGGCGAGTGGGAATGTGAAAACTATACAGACAGACTGTCGGTCGTCGGTGGCTGTTGGCTGAACGCTGAAGTATCACCCACTTTGTCGTTCTGTGTTGTCTGCTGTGCCCACTACACTACCACATTTATCCGCGGTCTCTCCACCGGCTGACATCGCAAACAGTCATCTAGTCTAGTAGTCGTGTGTTTAAGAAACGTGAACCAAAAGAGAATGCCAAATAAAGTGAAATAAAAAATTTTAAATCACCTAGTGATTTTCGAAAGAAAAACATATTTTCCAACAAAAATTACCTGTCCACAAAAGAGTGTTGTTTAGAATAGTGCACGCAAAATGCGATTGAAAAATTTTCTACATATTCTATTGCTTCTCAGCTGTGCTGGTCACATACCAAAGGCCAGTGCCCTAATTGAAGATGTTCTCGACGTTCTCCATGTGGCCAAGGAAGTGGCTGGTGGTATCCTCAAGGCATGGGATTTTGTCCAGCAAACAAATCTAGGCGAAAGCGTTGAGCTGCCCTTCGTCCGGGAGAAACAAAAGAAAGTCCTTCGCCAAATGAAGGAGCTGGCCAGGAAAATCGATCTGTCTGAGAGTAGGGTGAGTGTTTATCTACAAAACAATTCAAATTTCAAATAAAAACCTAATCGTTTGTGTGTTTCTTTTAGTATGCGAATAATGTGGAATGGGCAATTGAGTCTATAAATAGCTTCACTAAAGCGAACACACGCTTGGAGTTGCAAATGCATGAAATCGACGACGTCATGAATCGTATTGCAACACGCTACAATCAAATGCAACGATATGAGTCTAATCAGGATAAATTAGAGCAGACAACGCTGGTCACATTTGCTGAGTGGTCGGTATCACCAAACGCTTATGCGGTTAATAATCTCCTGGAGCAGCTACATTTGCTTTTCTTTGGCAATGATGGTGAGACGCGAACGCCAACAAAAAGCGTCTTGCAAATGATAGCTGATATGCTGGAGGTAATTATGAAACAATGTTTATTCAGGGAATCGCTTAGTTTCGATATCGAAATACCAGCCGCTGACTGGGACTTTTGTGACACACAAAGGCGAAAGGAGAGAATGAGCTTTTAATGGGCTCTTTAACTGTGTATCAACTTGGTTTTCCGGTTATGTGCATACCTACTGTTTCTTTGTTGTCATTTACTTATTCCTCTACCATACGCGCATGTGTGGTCAATATTAAGAATTTAAGTGGTAAACATAGCTTGGAGAGAAAGCGCAAAGTCAGACTTTGCAAAATCGTGCAATGAGTCACTGTTCTTAATTGAATATTCAAACGAATTTGCTATTGAATGCGAGATGACAACTGAACAGTACAGTGTGTGTTGATTTTACGAGCAGTAAGTTGTGATATGATTTATCCCGTTCTTAGTCATGATCATAACCAAAGACCATCAGCCACATAAGAGCTTAAGGCGATAGTCGCCGGACGAGACAGTTTTTCACTTAGCAAACGTAGCACTGTATTTGTACAACAACCAAGTGCCGCGCAAAGTATCTGTTCTAAAGAGGTGATTATATTAAATTGCCCCTTTACGGCATAGAAGCTGTCATTAGTAGCTTGTTACATCTTACATGAAACGAATCACAGTGTTTAGCTCATTGACAAGCACATCCATCTGCCTTTTCCTCCGAACTTAACAAATTTGTAATTTTCACATTGTGTAGGACTTTTAAAATATGTTACAAAATCAAGTAGCTGGTCTTTCCAGCAAATGTGTGAACATTTTAAATTCGTCGAACGCCAAAATGCTTGAAGTAAAAAATACTGATTGCAAACAAAATTCGTTTTGCTGTCACAGGTTAGAGCACAATTATTTGTTTTGTTTATGACAGAGGATTACAGTAAAAACTAACAGGTGTCATTGTCAAGATGAATTGCTTTCCGCCCACCTCACCAAAGAAGAATTTATAGATAGGTACATACATGTAACAATACGCTTTCTATTCTATATAGTATCGATGACATAAGTGTTCACAGTGAGCACGTTTTGGTGGCATTTTTATTTCCAAAGTTACACTTAGGGTATATGGAACAATTCGTTGTTATTTCCGAATCGAGTGAGTCACTTGCGTCGTTTTCCATTGGGACAGAATTCAGAGTCGGAGCAATTTTGCGAGGCTCTTTGTCATTTGTCAAACTTAAAAGTGTGTTATTAGGCGACAAGAATGTGAAAAATATAGACCAATTTACATTTGACAGCTGCAATGGATATCAAGATAAATTGAATGGATTTTTATCATGGCAGTGGTGGAGAAACTGTTGCTTGAATCTGCGACTCGATAACAAGCAATGACTATCGACTGCACCATTGCCAAACAACAAATGCTCTTTTTCGAGGGTGTCGTGTCGAAGCGTCTCATTGACTCGAAGCTTCAGATCAATTGAAATACATAGTTTAATCTGTCTAAGGTACAGAACTTCTCTTAAAAAGGTGTCACATTTCGCTTGCTAAAAATGTTTGAGTATCTCCCTTACTGACAGTTATAAGCAGAGACAAACGATACTAGTATTGTATATACCTATCTGGTTATAAGTTTCTCATTCTATATGTACTTCTTTTTGGTCATATTTTTTTTAAATTTCCTTTGCTGTTAAAAGCAGAACACTAATTTTTTGATCGTTAAAATGTGCTTCCAACGGTATTTATTAATAACACCCTCTCTCGATTCCGTTCGCTAAATTGATAATTCTCAATTTCGTATTGTATATTTATTTCTTCTCTTGTATATGGATTAGAGAAGAGAGTGTGGACTGTGAGAGATATTATTACATATTTACATTTTACGCCATCTCTTTTCTACCAATGTCTTCTTTGCTACTTTACACCCATCCCTCCCATCGCTATGCCAACGAGTTTCGGACGAGTTGAATCATATGTTTTACATCACACAAACCAGAGAGAGATAGGAAACTTTACAAATACAAATACCAACCCATATGGTGGCTTTATGTTTTCATTTTCATGGAAAGAATGAGCATGCAAACTGCAGATGCATGCATATGGCACATGTGCATTCGTAAATATGTTATCACAATGACGTTGTATTGTATCGTTAGAGTTGCCACATGCCGGTGCCATACCCATGGTTCGAGAGATTTACTTTTCGAATTGCGGTCAAGGCAATAGGAAATCTAAATTACTAAAGACCCGCTGGCTATAGTGATAAAATCAATGAATGCTCCCTGGCTGTGCTGATAAATGAGTACCTACTTGCACAGTTTTGACATATTTTAGTTTTTAAGGGTGAAAGGCCATTGACATCATCTGTGTGTTTGGGTAAACAAACAAAGCAGGTATAGCAGGGAACCATAGGGGGTGACAAACGTGAGCAAACGAACATTTTGTAAAACGAATCATATTTTTGAATAAACAATTTGAGACAATTCATTTGTGAATACAGTAGCCAGTAGGTATTCAGTTGAAATTTTTTTTTAATAAACCGTGTTACTTAATTTTAGTCAATACACTGCTGTTGGAAAAGATTTGGTATTGCCGTAAATGGAGCAAAAAAAAAAACTTTTGAACTGCATGTTCATGTTATGTTCTTCCGAACGTTAAGTAATTTGGCTTCTCGGTGAGAAGATATTCCTTTATTGAAGCATTTTATTGAAAAATGTGCAAAAACAGACCTAAGTAGAGTTTAACCTCATTTCTTCAATTTTAGAAGTGTGCAAAAGATCATTTACTAAAATGTTGGAAGGTACATACAAGTATGCTATGACGCTTTTGTCATGTGTCGTCTGTGCCTGTCGCATCGCATTTGCCAATTTATTTCTCTCATTTGAGGTCGACAATCTAGGTACCCCACCATTACAATTTTCGACTTTATGTTTTTTTTTACAAACGAAAAAGCGACAATAAAAACAATTTATTTATTTATTAATGTCAAAAAATGATCGTTTCTATAGTAGCATCATTGAAACGAAATTCTTTTTACCAGCCTTAATGGCCAAAATTTTTGTATTTGTGCTCACAGTAACTGTATGTAATAATAATAATAGTTGGCACAACGGGTCTGTAGGGACCCTGGGCCTAGCTTCTCGTAACCATTTGTTTTGTGTGAGTTTTTAATTTTTGGAACGAATGGAAGGGATCTACAATTTTACGACGATTCCAAACGGCCGATTGAAAAGCTCTTTCAAGACAGTTAAACTCTCGGATGTTTGTCAGACGTTCGCGAGAGGTGGCGCAGTGGAAAAACCCTGAGCTGGAATTTGGGTTTTTGCGGACTGTATGTAGCAAAAGCTAAAAAGCCAAAAGCTTTTAAGAAGGGAAACGAATAAATAAACAAACACTTAAAAACATTTTTTTAAGAACGTTAAACACACTCCCAAAGTTCTACATTTAGAAATATGAAAAAGATTTGTTATAGCGAAAATTCGAAAATATTCGAAAATGTGATCAAAAAATTTCGAATTCCAAATAAATTAACCTCTGGGGCCTTAAAAGAGTAGAGCCCCATAAGATTAGAATAAAAAAAGACAGGCACACAGGGAGTGCCGACAGAAGTTATTACTTGAACAATTACGTGTGCATTTTTCGAATCGTCAAGAAATACTATTATATGAAGTGTTTCTTTATTGATTATTATAAACTACTTCTACAAATATTATATTACAATTTTCACTTTCATGTAAAGCGCCTTTGTGCATGAAAAATAATGCATATTATTTTACATAAAAATATTCCAATCTATTGCTTAAAACGTACATTTCCAATATATTCTTTGAAATGAATACCAATGAAATTTATGAATTTTCATCTACACAAATTACAATTTCAATTTAATTTGTAAATGAAATATCCAATCTTTCTAGCTGCATACAACCATGCACACAAACAAAGTTTCATTGAGATCGGTTGAGTTTCTCAAAAAAAAATTGACAACAGCGCCACCTATCGGGTGTCGGTTTCTCGGTGTCGATTCCATATCTCTGTGTCGATGACGCGGTGTCGTTTTAAAAGTAACCCGAATTCATTAATTTCTTCCCATCTAAAAGTGCCCAATGCGCCTAAAGAAGTAATAACTTCAAAAATAAAGGTAGGTATGCTTTGCTGCAAATTAAGTGAAATTAATTTCTAACCGTAGCTATGTGGTTATTTCAGATCAGTAAGATGACGGGATTGCTCTTTTCATCTATTCACTAGTTCAATGCATTTTATAAAACTAAGTGCAAGTACGCAGCGCCTATCCACAATTTGTGTAAATAATGACGCGAAAACGAGAAAGATACTGTCATCACTTTACATGGCAAGCACCTTATGTATCAATTAAAGAAAGAAAAAAAAAAGAAGGAAAGGCAAGCAAACTCGCTTGAAACTGGACAAAGCCGAAATTGGTTCACTGAATATTCGACTCACGTAGCAATGTGGTAGGTGAGACGCTTAAAATTCTAAAGAAAATCATCACTTGTTCAGTTGGATAGTGTACCTATAATATAATTTTGTATGTATGAACTCTGCTTGCACATTTAAGGGGCCACTACAATATTCCTATTGCCCAAGTCAAACTTATCGCTAATATTCAGCTGGACTTTTTTTTAATAATAGAAATCGTTTTATAGTATTGACTCATATTTGAACATTTAACATTTGAATCAGAAAATCAACATGCCAACATTTTACCATGGCCAAACGGAGTTCTTTGATAACAAATAGAATTAACTTTTACGGGGGTTCCCCACATAACGACTCGCCTCAGTATAGCCATTGAAATGTGACTCGAGTATAACCTCACCTCTTTCTACGTCAGTTCTTCTTATAGAAATTCAATACTTGTGGAAAAGATAGAGTTTACACAAAGCTGCAATAAGACATCAACGATTCTAAACACTAACCTCCTAACACCAGGCCCAGACCCAGGCCCAATGTCAGTTGCGACCTCTCTTTCTCTCAACTGCCTGTGGAAATGGATGGTCTCTCTTAGTCCCCCTATACGAAATACGATTTCTGATTTGCTTAGCGTATTATTTCTGGTTGCTGTTGCTTATTTATTTATTATTATATTTTTTGCTAGTCTCTCATTCTTTCGTCAACAAAATGCAAACGAACTCAACAACATACAACAGCACAACCAGAGGGAGAGCAGCAGCAAAACGCTGTTCACTCTTTACTTGATTCCGCGCAGCTCCGCCAGTGTTCAACCCCATTACCGTACTTATAAATCGAACAGTAGTCAAGTCATACGGGACGGTGTACGACTAAACGAATTTTTCTGCACTCTTTAATTCGCTTGAGGAAATACTACTCGGTGAACAAGTATCTAAATTTTGTGCAAAACACAACGCGTGGCTCTGTGGAGATAGATAGTTAATTCGTTTATTCTTGATGTGATACAGTCGAATTATGTAAATAAATTATTCGCCTTTGTTATAAGAGTCATTCCAATATCAAAAAGAACGAAGAAAAAACCGGATTTGTTTACGAAATCGTTACGGTTTTGCAGTGTGTTGCGTACCTACCTACCTACTATAAAACGCGGGTCAGATTGGCCAAATTGATTATCACGTCTGTACTAAAATAAAAATATAAATAATAAAATAAAATAAAACAAATCGCCGTGTTCCGCTACCATACTTCAATTGAATTAATGCTGTGTCTGTGAGCAGCAAATCTAATAATAATGCTTATTCGAGACAGTTCAACAGTGTCGGTCATTATGTCGTCACTTCTACTCCCTCTCATTGTGCTGCTCACATCAACCACCTTTGTTGCGGTTGAATCGCGAAGAAGAAATATTGCTCTGGCAGTGGATACGTCGCACGCGGAATATGTCTCCTTGGAGAAGGCCTTGTGGCAATATATCGAAAAGCCTCGGATAACCCGTGAGGCGCAATTGAAAAAAGTCTACGACACACATCGCAAGTTCGCACAGATCAACCTACAGGAAAGGTTCGACGATTCGCGTTACAGTATCATTCAGCACTTTGAATGGTTACTGCTTAAATCGGATTTGATCTATTTGAATAGCGTCTTTGAGGCTTTCCGTAATTTTCTGAATGCCACTTCTGATGGCGGCAGCGGAACGTATGATGAACGAGCAGCCTTGGATTTGTGTGACAATGTCCTTAAGAATGACAGTACGTTCTCGATGGAGAAAACATTCAAACAAATCGAGCTGGTTATGGTCAAGCAGACTATGTACTATCGAGCTATGATGGTTAGTTGACAGTTTTTTTTTTTTCTATTTTTTAAGGGGTGATTATGATGGCAATCCGAGCTTTCTTTGCACTATTTTGTGTGGCGGTAACATCTAATTACAGATACTATCACGTAGAGTTCTTTTTGTTCTGAGTTAGCGGAAACAGCCTTATCTGTTGAATTTTTTGTTTTGAAAATCTCACAAACATTGCAAAACATTTACATAAAAAGTGAGTCAAACCAAAAGTGTGAGTGGTGGAAAACCCCGTGACTGCAAGTTGCGATATAGCTGAGCAAGGTTGAAGGAAGGAGAATTATGTACATTGTACAAATGTGGAATTTTGGCCACGTTTTCACATGGATGAGTTTCATGAGTTGCTATCAACCATGCTACACAATGCTAATGGTTGCTCCTAGCGCCCGATAATTAAAGTAACAGATGTCACTTAGTGTTCGGCTTCGAATTCCTCTATAGCTTACTATTTTCAATTTCTCCATGCACCACCAAACCATATTGGAATAGGCGAATATGGACGCGCCTGCATTATTCAAAGAAAGTGAGAAAATTCGTTCGGAAATTGCGGGGCAGCACTGAATGCGACCCTTAACCAAACAAAATGTCAATTCATCAGATTAACTAAGAAAACGTCAAATGTCAAGTACAAATCTTGTTACAATTAGCCACTAAAGCCGGTATCCTCAATCACCTTGTTTATGCCAACAGTTGTTCTCATTTCTCAAGAATCGAAAAATAATAAAATCATGTCGCATTCAATTTCCAGGAAGAGTTCACATTTGTCCTACTCAAACCATAAGCCGTGTGTCAGCAGTCAGCAATTTCACAGTCAATGAAAGTATGATTGTATATTGGCAGTTACAAATTCGTTTCGCCCCATAAATATCTACCACTGTACAGTGTACACTTGCGGAGTCATACGAAACGACAACAGGTGTTTCGCTTGTGTTAAGAATATAGCCAACTCAAATCGAATATTCTTCTGTGCGTGCATGACAGTATGTATCATAAGAAATGAACTTTAAGAACAAAGCCAAACGAATATACCAGTGCATGTGTATGAAACGCAATGTCAGCAGTTTTAGTACGCAATTGCATTCCGAAACAAAGCGGGTGACGATATTGAAGTGAAATAAGACACACAGAACTTGGTCTGATTGGAGGTGGGAGATGTTATCTAGGTATAGTTGTCAGCGAAAACTTAATAAGAAAATATTCCGAGTTGAAGTTGTTATTGCCATTTATGTGTAACCTTTTTCGGTTGGTGAGCGGATGAGTATATTGGTTTAGTGATGTCACTTTTATAACAGATTTCCAGTCAAATCTGTCTATATAAATCTGAACAGAAAATTCTCTACGAAGTATAAAAGCTTAATAAATAATAATAATAATAATTTTTGGCGCAACAGGTCCGTAGGGACCCTAGGCCTAGCTTCTCGCAACCATTCGTTTTGTGTGAGTTTTCATTTTTGGAACGAATGGAAGGGATCTACAATTTTTTGCCGATTCCAAACGGCTAATTGAGAAGCTCTTTCATGACAGTTATACTCTCGGATGTTTGTCAGACGTTCGCGAGAGGTGGCGCAGTGAAAAAACCCTGAGTTGGAAATTGGGTTTAAAAGTATAAAAGCTTATCATCATAAAATTCCAGGACCCCAATTCTCGAATTCCGCATAACATAATTCGTATACGAGCAAATCCGCCTGAAATTTTCGCATACGGAAAAAATTGGTATTCTCAAAGCTGTTCGGCTTTCTTTTCCACCTATGCGAAAATTATATTCACCTCTCGAATGAGGTAGAATTTTTGAGTAGGTATGTCAAGCAAATGATTTTTGTCAGGTTGTGAAAAAAAAATGCCCATCAACTCAAAGAGCAATATTCAAATTTAAATTGGTTTCGTATTAATATTTTTGATTGACAAAAACAAGAGATATAATAAAATAACTTTATGTTTAGTGAACATTTATGTGCTTTTGCAATGGATTCTTTGGGTGATTTGGGCTAAGCATTTGTTGATTTGGCAATGGAGCAGTTAGGCAATTCCGTATGCGAGGCGCAAATCCGCATGGAAAATGCAGACGAGTACGAAGAGAAGTTCTCGTATGCTGATTTCGAGAATTGCAAATTTAAGTTTTTCGCATAGCATCGGAGATTTTGACTGATAAACGTATGCGAGAATTTTCGAGAATTGGGGTCCAGTAAGCGAATTTTCCAGCAAAAAATAAAACAAAACATTTACAAAAATTTAAAGCTAAACTGCTGTTTTAGTGCCCAATTGACTGACAACCGCCACATTTCAAATGCGTAATAGGTTAAACTATCGAATTGGCATGTAATCAGCAGAACATGCGAAATGGCAAATATATTTATTTAAGTTCCTATTTGCCAGACTTTGAATTGCTTGCAATGTTTCATGCCAACCTTTGTAATGCAATTCAAGTCAAAAGTGCTTTTGGGGCGAAGTGCGTCATATAAGTGAAATTTTTAGAGATAATTTCAGTATGCCAAACTGATTTGGAGACAAACAACTACAACCCAACAGATTTCTAGATCTAGTGACTTGATGGATTTGTTTATAGAACACAAACTTGTTTTCAAAGACACCGGTCATCGAACTCCTTTAGGTAAATGTTGAAACAGATGAATCATTCTGAAAGATTTTGCGCATAAATTTCGTTTGAAAAAATATAGAACAAGTGTTAGTCTTGATCACTTTCCAAGCTGGTATCATGATACCATATTCATACCGAGTATAAGGCGAAAAACAATTTTGTAACTAGTTATTTGAATTCGACAGGACCTCTCTCAAAACCTGGCTTCAATATATTTACGCACTTTTGAGCAACAAATCTGCACTCATTCTGTAGTCCAATGGGACAAGAGAACTGCTTCTGATTGAATACAAAACAGTATTAGTGAAATGCCAAAAAATAATCTAAGCGGCAGCTGTCACTACACTTGTGTGAGTGCTTCTTAAGTTGATTCTGTCTTCAATTTGAGAAGGGAAAGAGTATTTTTTGTGACAATAGAACGGTTTCAGAATTTTTATTTTCGGAAAACGACATTAGTTTGCTAACAAATGCCAGTTAGCATTCCAAAAATTGTATGTAACTGCTGTGTAACCAGGGGCAAGATTCTGTAAGGCGAAACGATCAAACGTTTTCGGACGTACGAATGATTGGCCATATGTTACACAAGCAAATTTCTTCGTGCACACGAAAACGTTTGAACGTTTCGCCTTACAGTATGCCGACCCAGGTGATAATTTTAACGCAGCATTTATTAATATGGGGGTAAGCGTTTAACGAAAACAACTTGAGACGACATGATGTCATCTGAATCTTAAGCCATTTTACCTTCCTTATTTATTAACAAAAAATAATCCCCATGGAAAACCACAGTAAATATTAAAATTTCATACATGTCATATAATTTCACATTTTTTTAAACTAATATAAATATTTACATCCGTTTGGCTCGATTACTTGGCCACTCATATCCAAATGAAGAACGTAAAACAAAATTCCCCCAAAAAAAATATTTGCTTGTGCGATAGTGACCGTTTTATCACAGAATACGACTCATTGCTGTGCTGCTGGTCAAATGCCAATGCTCTTTGTTTGGTTCATTTATTTGGTCATCTTATTCAGAGGCAAAGCAACGAGGCAATTGCAAATAAAAGAACGAGTTAACGACCTTGAAACGAAATGGTCTCGAATTTCGAAAAGAAATTATTCAATTCAAAGAGGAATAACAAAAACATTGCTCCGATAAAAATCACTTCCACAAGTCTGAATGACACGTAATATTGCAATTAGAAATAGAAAATGATTTTTTGCTTTCCAGCAATTGATATGCCAATTAAAATGTAATGATGCGCACGTCAATACCGAGCTGCGACAGTAATTAAAAAGCAGATGGAGAACTACCAATATTAAATGGAAACTGTGGCTGTATCGGCCTGTTTGTTTTTGAGTAGTTTGTTGTGTGACGCTACAAACTGTGACGGTAAATAGTTTCTATTGTTTGAATGTAGCAAATTACTACATACTCTGACATCTCTGACATCTGAGTTGGTTATGATTTATGACTGTTTAAATGACAAATATGAACTGCCACTTCGAAACTGTCAAATGACCTTAAATTAACAATATGTGGCACATCCAAGCAAGGATTAGGAGTATCGAACAAAAAGTAGAAGTTCTGTTATTATCTGTCAAATGTCACGGGACAAGGCAGTTTCTTTGCCTGTTTTTTTCTCACTTAAACAATTTATGAACGAAACAATACGATACAGGTAGACCCTTAACCTATATATAGAAGAGAGACGACATTTTAAATCGAACAACAGTTGCATTAACGTCTCCTTTTGCAGGACGCAAATGAACATATCTGTGACACAAGACAATCGGCTCAACAATTCCTGTACTCGCTCTATGCGGACATTGCTTTGACCGAACTGAAGGGCTACACCATGATGCAGTTCTCATGGATGATGTTGAGGATTTACGGCAAAGGTGAGTAAATTGTCGCTCATCAACACACCAGCACTAACTTTTCATTTTGTTTAGGCAACTTCACCGAAGAGTCCAATCTCATGCGAGAGGACTACGATAAACGAACTCATCGTGCATTGAAACTGCTCCGTGAGGTGATGAAACGAGCTGACCGCATTGTCTGGCAGTGCGATCCACAGGACCACGTCCGAGGCAAGACATACGATGAGGTTACTCGCCTGCTGCAGGGATATATTGAAAACGAAGTCGACATGAATTCCGAGGAGTCGTGCCGCGAAAATTGCGGATTCTATGAAGCGGCAAAGAGTCATGGATGCTTTAAAAATATGTACTGTGCAAGGCAACAGAGATGCAGTGGACAGCTGTTTAACTGCAAATATGTGGATTCCGACATGTGGATTTGTCCTTCAGTAAGTTGTGTTTAAAGTAAATCAAGCATTCACCTAGAACGTACCGTCATAGGCATCGAACAGTACTCGGCGGTATGAGTATATCGAGTATGAAAGTGGCCGGACTCTGGGCAAGAGGACATCCTGTCCGCGAGGCACAACTAAGGTCGACTCTTGGTGGCGTTATGTGTTCTGGCATTGCAGCTATTGTTTCTGTATGTGTGATGAGCAAGGATTAAAATCGGACCGTTACTTTAATCTACGAGAGACTGTCTCCAATATCGACGAAAACAGGTGAGTGTGGCATGCATCCCATTGAATGTAGTTTCTATCATTTTGCTAATCGTTTTAGAGTGATCACAGGCTTGCGTTTCGTAAAACAAAAGCGCGTGTTTCATATTCAAATCCAAGAGGGGCAACTCCTACCACGTGGCAACATAAATCAATCAACGCTCTCCTGGAAACCAGTGGACGACTATCAAATCTTCGATCGTGGTGTGTCCAATGGAAACGATTATCACACGCTTGGATGGGATAAGCGGGCCATCGATTTGGATGACATCGAGGGAGATGATGTTACACATGTAGTCACTGGAGTACGATTCCGTGTGGTGGGTGCACATTTAAATCTTGAGGCGCGACTCAGCGAATACAATTTTGAGAGTGGAGAGCTGGTCTCCCCAAGGACCAATAGCTTCTGGAAGTCGAACGACAACACCGATGTCAGTGGCGAAAGAAGGTTTGTTTAATAAGCAAGCATTTACAAGTAGCTATTCTAATTCTTAACTATTTCTACCAATAGAATGCAAATAAATCTCAATGAACCCGATGTGCCAACTAGGACTTTGGTGAAATCAATTCCAACATCGAGACACAACCAATTTGTCGAATTCACTCATACCAGCATGGATAGCGACGCCGCACAGACAACAGTGCCGTTTATTGATATCCAAGAGGTCACCTCAAGTCCCCCAGTGCCGTTGGCTGGTGTGGGTATCTACCACAAAGGCCGAAATAATTATGGCGGCTTCGTAGCACCAAAGATTATAACATACGACTTTTCGCCGTATGTGCAGTTGCCAGCAAATGGCACCAAGTAAAGAGATGGATGGATTTGATGCTTTTTTTTAATTTAAATATTTTTTTTTCTATTACGCTTAGTAGTATTTTTAATAACTAATATATACTTATGAATCGATTAATAAATGAAGTCATCCGAATGAATACAAGAGAAATGGAAGAAGAGGAGCATTGTCAAAAGACGAGGCAAGAAATGCCTCCGCATGAATTTGAAATAAATAAAGTAAAATAAATCGAACAGCTTTCGGGTGCAGAAGTATTTTTAAATTAAAATGTGCGACCGGTTAGAAGAATTTTGAATTATATTAACAAAGATACAGAGTAGAACTGTCGCTAATGCTAATAAGTTTCGCTGCTCTTCCTCTTCTCTAAAAGAAGACAGCTCGGTAGCACCACTACTACTACTACTCTTATATCACTTGTGCTTTTCTTTAGCTTTCGGACTCAACTTGCTGAATTAAGCGTTCAACACGAAGAAAATAGCATCACTATCACTATTCGTAGCTGAGGTGAGTGAGGACGTTTTCAAGACTAGTCCAGAGTGCCTGGCTCTAAAAGTTCATGCATAATTATTGTGCTTTGGAATTATTAACTTACTTTCCTACCATTCTTTTCGACAATAGTTTCGCTAGTTCTTCAAGGTCTATTCACGATATATACACAATCTTTTTTTTTTATAATAAACGCGCGCTAAAGAGGTTATGAATGACTACTCTTATGATGTAGTTTCAAGTACACAGCGCGGGCGTTAAGGAAGTTGGGATAGAGAAGATAGGAGATTCCGATGCACATTGGTTTTAAATGTCTGCAAATTGAACCGAGGGGGAAAGACAGAGCCGGGCAAGGCGTTCCACATTCGCGTGGTACGGCTTATGAAGGAATCTCTATATTTCATAGTACGACCGAAAATAGGCTGAAGGGTAAACTGATGGGCATTCCTGGCTTGGCGAGTATTGCGGTTAAATTGTTGAAGGGGTGGAATGCAGCTCGCGATTTCGCTTGAGCACTGTTTATAGAAATAGCGATAAAACAATGAGAGACATATTACATTTCTGCGATGTTCGAGCGAATTTATAGAATTCGCTATATTTGTGTCTCCAATAAGTTTTAAAGCACGATTCTGTATCCTATCCAGTAGGTGCAATGAGGTTTTGGGCGCACCAGACCAGATATGAGAGTTATACTCAAGTTTGGGGCGAATGAACGCCTTGTATATGGCAGCCAGATCAGAAGGGGTAAAATATTTCTGCACCGTTTGAGGAAACCTAGACATTTCGCAGCGTTCTTGGCGACTTCGTGTATGTGGTCATTCCAACGGAGTTTGTCATGGACACACATACCGAGAATGGAAAGTCTTTCGGTTTCGGCGATGCAAGTGCCATTCATGGACAATGGCTGAGGATTCTGGTTTCGCTTTAATGACAGCAGACAGCATTGTGTTTTAGAAGCATTAAATTCCACTCTATTGGCTGAACCCCATTTTATAATGCTGTCGAGATCGGAATTTAATGAGCTTAACATACGTTGCCGTTCCAGATCTACGGCCGAAGAGCAGGGACGTGAGTCTTGGAATGAATATGAGAAGCTGAGGGTGCTGTCATCGGCGAAGGAGTGGATTGGATTAGAAGTTACAGACAGGAGATCATTTATGAAAATGAGAAGGAGAGTCGGAGACAAAACGGAGCCTTGGGGAACACCAGCATTTATATGGAGAATTTCAGACTTGAAGCCATCCAATACAACTTGAATTGAACGTCCAGAGAGGTAGTTACTAATCCATTGAAGAAGAGACGCATCGATCGCATATGCACGCATTTTCGATAAAAGAGCTTGGTGCCAAACTCTGTCAAATGCCTTTGAAATATCAAGCGCAACAATCTTCGTTTCACCAGAGTGATGTAGAGATTGGTTCCACTTTTCGGTGAGATAAGCCATCAAATCACCAGTGGATCTGTTGCCACGAAAACCGTACTGCCGGTTATTAATGAGTTTTCGTGATTCAAGATATTTCATGAGCTGACGATTTATCAGCGTTTCCATGACCTTAGAAAGAATGGATGTAAGTGCTATGGGTCGGTAGTTGGTGGGAGCCTTCGAACTCAGTCCAAGATAGAACCTATCTCGCATAGAGTCAAACGCGATTTGGCAAAATACAGCTGGGCAGAACTGCACCAGAAATTTTTTCCCCAAATTCTTCCCCAGAAAATCGCTTTTCTTGATTAATCTGAACAAAAATAGTCGAAGAATCCTTACAGGAATTATCAGTGGCCATGGTCACGTTAAAAAAAAAATTCTCCACCGTATTGGCGTCTCACCGGATCCGATCCTAGAGTGACGAATCCTCTCTTCACATGCTCACGGATTGTCCGGCTCCATGTCGCCTTAGGAAAAACATCCAAGGGGATGAAATTGTTCATTCAGCAACCCTTGCTGACATACAACCAGAGATGATCCTTGTCTTCCTGACTGCCTCTGCAGTGAAAAGATGGCTCTAGGAACCTACGCACAAAATGCTACTATCAGAAGCCACAGTGCCAGAGCACCCTGAGGCTGTACCGCCCTTAAATCTAATCTAGTCCAAGATAGGTAAATGGGTGCTCTTGTGGCAGTTTGCCACAGCTTCACTTAGACCATCAGTTGGGTCCATTGTGTCCCAATATAGTATTTAACAAAATACTCACCTGTACTCTCAATGGATGTATCATCAGTAGCGGCAGTATAAAAGACGACGACGGAAGAATTTCGCTCAACGACATTCCCATCTTTGTGACGGCCTGACACAAGAATGCGGCCAAATAGCGATGAAGTGGAAAATGAAACGACGCTTGCATCATTTCCTCCTGCAATAAAAAACAATTAAAATTTATTAAATCATTCAACAAAGTTCTCGCAAAGCACTCTTTAACGAACCTTGCTCAACCTGGGTTCCAAGAAAAAAATTGCATCCAACCACTCGTGCAAAGTATTTACACAGAATGTTAGTATTTTCTTAGCCAGTGGCGCATGTGTTCCGTCTTTCAGGTGTGATATTATCGACCACATGGGATAAGCACTGGCTTCCAATTCACAGGAGAATGCTGCATAGTACGAGCTTGGTTCGAACTCCACATGACTTGTTGTCTCTCGTATGTTGACGTTCATTCCTTGTAGCATCGATAGAAATTGGAACCACATATCAATGAGGTTGTCATCGCGTAGAAACACCAATGCAACCGATTCATGCGACAGAACGTTGTTGAAATCCGACACCAGTGGCCAATAGCAGTGCTCTTTCATAACTTGCCGAGTGCAATCGATCACAAAATGGAAGTTCTTAGCAGGATCTACTTAGAAAATGAAAAGCATATTAAGAAGTTGTGTGCAATGATTACTAAAGACATTTGTTTCGTATTTACCATGAAGCGTATTTTGTATGAGTATCTTGGACATCATCAGTTTCAAACTGATGATCATGACGTGCAGGAGAGACAGCTCGTTGACCATTTTCAATGCCAGACTCTCGTTGGAGAAGAGTTGAACGCTCATGTGTACAACACGATTACTGAGTGTATCGGGATCTCTGGACATTTCCAGCACGCACGGTATACGACTGTAGTGCATCACAAATGTACGGGTGAGGTGTTCCTGAAATCAGATACAAACAAAGTTTCCTTGTAGAATTATAACGAAATCGTTTGTGCACAATCATTGTACATTACTAAACGATGAAGAACAAGTACGCGGTTTGAACACACGACGACTTTCCGAAAGCTCTCGAGGATAAGCTACGGAAGACCCGAAGAAACTGATCGTATAAACCACTGCTTATTCTGTTTGTCATGCTTTGCCCTATCTGTACATCTAAAAGTTTAATATGGCTCAAAGATCAATCACATGCGGTATGAAAAACCGAAAAATATATGGCGGTATCAAGATGTGAAAGTGAATCAATCAATCAACGCAACTACGAACTCCAGACATTTTGAACTGATGGTCTGAAAATAAATACCCTTACAACAATGACCTTCGTTAATGGAATAGAATCTCTCAAATTCAGGGTTCAGCTCCTGATGTAGACTACTGAACTCATTACAATGAAGATTTGGCTAACCTACGATGATGTCAAACAAATAACCTCCTAGCCAGGTAGATGTCGCTAGATTAAAGGCTATTAGTCCGGGCCATTGGCCTTTAAGAACTCACGCAGTCAAGCTTGGCATCCCTCATAACACCCACTGCCGCGCTGCTGAAACAAACAAGAGTGAAACAGTGTCCTATCTTTTTTGTGAGTGTCTGGCCCTGGCCAAAACCCGACACAGTGCACTAGACAGTCCGTAATCCCTCTATGATTACCTTTCGCCCATCCAAAGAATCCATTTCAATAACATCATCAAACTTTTCAACTCCACAGGCTGGTTTTGAGTTCGCTTATCATCCTTCTCTCTCTCTATCTTCTATTTTCATTTAGTTGTGGTATCAAAACGGCGCTCAAGGCGTTATTTGTGTCTTTCCCTCTCTAGGTAACAGGGACCACTTAGCGGGTTGCCGCCTTGACGGGGCTAAGTGGCTGAGTAATCAGGGAGATGAACGAAAGACGAACGGTAGGACATGTGTCCTATACTAGTAATCACTCTAGTAAGCTTCTTGATGAAACTAAAAGCAATCCCAACGTGTACAACGGTGACTCTGTTGATACCTGTTGAAATGGAGGTAGACCTTTTCCTCAGATTGGTTGCCACAATCTAAATTGGTAGTAACCCTCGGGGCAACCCTTGGGTTATGAATTTTGAACGCAAAGTAGTCAGGGAAGACAAACGTCTTCTAAATGAAAATTTAAAGCAACTCTACCTGATGAAATAGTTGTTACTATTGATACTTGTTGAGTTGTTTTGAAGTAGACCTATTCCTCGGACTGGGTTTTGGAAAAGTCCAAATTGGTAGTGACCTTCGGGTTGCGAAAGCTCCACCATTAGCTATATAATGGTACCACGGGTGACGGGGGTAGCCCTGTACCTTCGGGTGCAGCCCCATCAGATAGGTCGGCTTCGTGGGGGCTGTGTGTTTATCCAAATGCGGAGACAAAAAGCGTTCTTTAAGAACGAAGAAGTGTCTGGATGGGCTTCGCTCATACCAATGAGTTTGACTGCTACCAACAACCAACAGCCAAGAATTGCACCAGGGTGGGTTTTGTTTGCCCTGGGGCGTTTGGTCAACGTCTTTCTCACGGACTCTAATGTTAGTATGCCCACCGTGAGATTAAGCCGTCAAAGCAGGTGTTCACGTAAAGCATAACTTTTCATTTCTAGGTAACAGGGAATACAACCACTTAAACCAAATAACCAAGACTTTCCTTTTCGTTTTCCAGATTTCAGTAACCCTATTCTATGAAGTGTCTGTCTCTATATCTACAGAGATAGCTATGCGGGCCTTAATCCCCCAGCAACTAATAAGGTAGTAGAAGGAACTCTCTGTTTTCCGCGCAAGGTGGATTTCTCTTATTCTTGTCTGAGTTCAAGGTCACATTGAAATTGGCTTAAATAATATCTCTGAAGAGGTCGCTTCCAAAAGGCCCGGAAGTGGATTCCCCAAGACTTGGACTTGGCACTTTTGTGCCACTTACAGACAGACATCATTTTCTTTAGCAATACCTAGCCGGGTCGTTGGCAGATTAAACTATTACGTAGATATCTTAGTAAGAAGTGCGCTTATTCTTTGTTTTCAAACTTGTTGTCCACCCTTTTCGGCTGCAGCTAGTGCTCCCAAGCTAAATTCTACTCCACACTCACCTTGTAGTCTTGATCGGGAAGCATATTCAACAGGAAGCACACTAGATTCTGTGGGAATTCCAGTTTAAACGTCCAGAATATAAACTCCTCCAGCAGTGTGGTATGATTCAGCTTCTCCCCCAGCGCTGGTAAATGTTTATAATCATCGGGCGGCTCGGGTCTATAAAAACACAAATTATAAATAAAAAAGAAACCATTAATCTTTTTCAACCATACCGCGGAAATCGATTAACTGCATCCAGATATTTTTTCTTGTTCGCTTTGAGAAATTGCCCACGTTCCGTGTCCGTACAGGGTTCTTCATTGTAGAATTTATAGACCTACCACAAAAGAGACAAACGTTTTAAAATGAACATCCTCCAGAACAAATTAGCATGCGCACTTACCTCTGGATTGATGAGTGCCCTCGTCATAACCTTACGCATTATTTCGCCCATATTATTCAGTTCGATGAGCATATTTGTGTACTCCTCACATGTGTACGCAGTCATGTTATATGTGCCAACATTGTCGCTGCACTGGCGAAAATGTTGCAACAGTCTGAACAGCAATAGTGGAATAATGGCTTCGGCCACTGCCAATAGGTTATTAGGAACTGGATCTTTGTTGGCGCCCTTATTAATGCCATGGTCACTGCAGAAACCCTCTGCCTTCATTACTGAGGTGTCGCCGCAATCACAAGCGCCACCGGCTTGTGACAAAAACATGTTAAAGTCGTGATTGGTGTGATCTCCCTTCTTGAAGCAATCACGACAGATAGACATGCAGGGTGATATGCCGCACGTTCGACATCGGTACGCGACGACATGTGGTACCCAGACGAGACCGCATTTCGCGTGATTGTCATAGCTGCGAACTGAAATTAAAAAAAAAAAACAACCAAAACTTAGTACATTTATTGGATTTTTGATGGGCAAAGTTTGCTATCAGTTTTTAAGAGAAAAATTGACTAATTGAAAGTTGCATCTTTTCAAAAGATATGTCGTTAAAGCCTACGGATATAATACTTTAAGAGCTGCAAAGACGGAATGATCTGGACTTACAGTCAATAAGGGCTTCTGAGAAATGATGGAGTCAAATATGGTAAGCAATCGCTTATACTTCCACGAGGTGTTCGCATTGTATTCTTTCGCGATGGTTTTGGAGAATCGCTGGCGAATCTTCTATTAACATTAGCCACTACTTCAACCATTTCAAGCGACACATGTACCGCCTAGGACTTTCCTTCGAGCTCGCCGAGGAGCTCAGGTCTGGTTTTTTATACTTTCTAGTGAACAAAAAGAGCTCGGTAGCGATCCATTCACTTTAATAATTCACTTTCCATTACTTTCCGAATGGAAGGCATGTTTTTTCCGTAAATAGGTTTTAAATCTGTCATCTGCGTACCTTAAAGAGCTTTTTTTTAAAAGGCTTAGGAAAATGAATAAATTCTGATGTTTTCTGTATCAGTCGGGAAAAATAAACATGTCAACCTCGTGTAATACCAAAAGTAAGCATTAATGACCTTCGTGGAAACATTCAATTTGTTAATAGAATGCCATGCGTGACACCGATCTATAAATAGACAGAGAAAACTACTGATTTTGACGTCACAAACAGAAAGAGCACACATCCCACCAGTTAGCTATTTCTATTTGGAAAATCTTTGACAAGGTCTACTTGTATACGAAGCAAAGCTGAATAAGGACATTCTTTACAGTAGCTGGGCACGCTTGCATTACTGCAAATGGAACCACATCAACAGGTGTATCGTTGCCATCGCAGAATATTATGTATATGGAGAAATGTATTAAGTGAAATTGCGCCTCCGGTCAATAAACCTACAATAGGTACGTTGCTTTTTATTTATTTTTGTATCTTTGAACGTGTAAACTTGGCTTACTCAGTGTCGCTAGGAAAACAACAAAAAATTAGTCGTCTCGTGCATGTTTGGTTTGATGCGGCAGCGATTAGCACCAGAGAAGAAATGATTGTGTAGTGTGTTTGAGGAGTGGTATTCTTCACTGCAAATTGAAGTTCTCTGTCGGAAATACCAGTCTCACCCATCAGCAACAACACATCATCATCATCATCATCAGCTGAGAAGAAACGTTGAATCACTTTTCTATTTGCGACGATGTGCATATGTTTATTTAATTATTTATTTTTTAGCTGAAAGACACTTGACCACGTGAGGTAAGTTTCCAATGTTCCATCATTGAAGACCACCAAACTAACAGAACACTTTAAGTAGGTCGTCAATCCTATCAAGAGGAGGTCAGACCCATAGAGATCGACTTGTAGCAACCTCGGGCTAAACAAACATTGAAATTCTTTCAAGTCTGTAGGACGTGATAGTGTAGAAAAGATTTAACAGATTTTGTACAAAGATTGCGAAACGTGAACCCCCCAAAACGTGAACAATATATTTTTTACATTGACAGCTCTGAAACATGAGCAAATCTAAAAGATCTAAAACGTGCACCATTTTTTTTTTTTTTTTTCAAACATTTCTACTTAAAAAAGGACATGAAATAATTTTTCAAACTTCGGAGGATCCCATATTATTGACAATGCGTATACGTATTTGGTACCACACGTGCGTTGTACGTACCTATTGCTATCATTCCTCATTCTGTTGCTGTTTTTTTCTTGCATAATTTGGGTTGATCAGCGTCTTAATTTCTGCCCAAAAATGTGTTCAAAGAAAGTGGAGGTTTTAACTTTAAACGAAAAATCATATATTTTGGAAAGCTTTAAAAAAGGAGTAAGCGTGACAACTTATTAGAAAAAATATGGTGTATCTAGGTCTACAATATGTAGTACAGGGTGTTTTTTTTTAGAGGTTGGTTTTTCGAATAGATATAGAACTGACATTTTGTGGTTAAATCGGGCAACTCTAATGTCATTAAAATGTTCAGATTGGTTTGCCATTTCATCATGAACAGGTTGACAAAAATGAACAACGCTTGCAAATCGTGAAAATCTTGGCTAATGATCTTACAAGATCCAACTTGTGCAAGAATTAAAGCCGTGCGACAATGCAATGCGTCGTGATTTTGGTGTATGGGCCGAAAATGAGATTGATATCGATGCTGATTTTCATCGCAAAATTTTGTTCAGTGATGAGGCTCATTTTTGGTTGAATGGCTACGTCAACAAGCAAAATTGCCGCATTTGGTGTGAAGAGAATCCACATGAGACCCTTGAGACGCCATTACATCCACAAAAGCTGACTGGTTGGTGTGCTCTATGGGCTGGTAGAGTCATTGCGCCATACTTCTTCCTAAATGATGCTGGTGAGTCAGTTACCGTTAATGGAGACCGGTATAGAGCCATGATAACAGACTATTTTGTTCCCGAATTGGATGGCATGAATGTGGATGAGATGTGGTTCCAACAAGACTACATGCTACATGCCACACAGCGCACGTCACAATCGATTTATTAGGAAACATTCGATGAGCGCATAATTTCGCGGAATGGACCTGTCAATTGGCCATCAAGATCGTGTGATTTGACACCATTGGATTATTTTCTTTGGGGATGTGAAGTCGCTCGCCTACGCCAACAAACCAGAAGCCTAATTGATGGACATTAAAACGATTTTCTTTTCGAAGTTCTATACCTTTAAAAAAGAACACCCTTTTAATAGCTACATTTATATTTACACGATTTTTTCCGCGAATTGAAAATTCTTGCCGCGAGCTGTCACAATTAATTCACAATGTACATAAAACAGTCGCGATCCACAAACCAAACAAAAAAACTCGTTCGAACTTAACCTTCAACAACGAAACTGATTCGCGAGTACCTGGGACTAAAAAATGTTTTCATCTGAATGAAATGTCAGAATATAGGATTATTCGATTGTTCGCAGTACGCAATTCGCTCCTCATGTGAATAGTCCTTGATCATCAGAGCTGCCAATAATGGAAAAAAATTTCTTTACAAGTGGTTCATTCGAATGCGAAGTAAAAATTGGCCCATAAGCGGACTAATGTCGAAAGAAAAAGCTCAAGAGCAACATTAGACATAAAAAGGAATTTCCAGGTGGTTTTGTCAAGTGATGTATGGTTAATTCGCTTTTAAAAACGCTATGGCATTCGACTTGTAAAAATAACTGGTGAGAAGCTTGATTATGAACGAAGCTCTTATTCTGTTAGAAGACTCATGGAATAGAGGCAGCCCCGAGACTTTAGCTAAATGCCGTGCCAACATTCTATGTTTTTTTTAGTAAATGAGGAGGATGACGAGGACAACATTCCATTGAGTGTTTTGAAGGAGAAGTGCGACTCAGAACTTAAGCCATTAATATAGTATCTACAATACTACTTCTTCAAAGTTTGAATTCTCAGGTTTGTTTGGTCCGAAATGCGAAACGTTTCAATTTAATGTGAAAATGTTCCTTGACTCGGAAGGTTGTGTGCGACAATAGGCAAATAAACTTGAAATAAACAAATATTTTGGAAATAGATTTCTAAAAAATGTTTGCTTGTCTAATACCATGTTCCCACCAAACTGAAATCGCGAGGTTTTGATGAACTTTTACCGAAACCTTGTAAGTCGTTCCCACCGAGTTAAAGTGAGTTTAAAAGTCATAAACTGTCAAATTTAAAATGGCTGCCAAAACAGCTGTTTGTTGACAAAAAATAATAATACAAAAAATGAGTTCTGAACAAATTAGGGAAATAATTGCAGCATTTATAGGCGATTTCGCAGTACAAAGAGATCAACTCATTACAATGCTAAATGTACAAGTTCGTAAACTCCTACATCTAATAAGAAAACGGAAAAAAGCTCAAAATGGGAAGAAATTAAGACATTTTTTTTGATTGCTGTGGCGTTTAATATTTTGACATCCACAAATGAACACAAAATAAGCCAAAGTTCACTCTGAAGGCTTGTTGGGTTTGATAACCTCTCACGGATGGATGAACTCAGAGGGGTTTCAAATAGGTTTCGCTGAAAGCCCGATGTTTCGACACCTCAAATATATATGGCAAAACCTCGAAGGTTTGGAAAAATTTTACGAAACCTCGAGGATTTGTTTTGTGGGAACATGGTATAAGACTGTCCTTGAAAATTTGTCAAAGTACTGAACTCGAATTTTATATTGAAAACGAAAAATTTCTCACAGTTTGTACAAAATGAAGACACACTAAAAATTATAGAGAGAAGCATGGTTAACAACCAAAAAGACCCATATGAAGACTTAAACCTAATTTAGCTCAAGCCACAAGTGGGAGAAAGCCTACGTATTTAACTGGTGTAAGTAGACAGGACTAAGGTATAGACTATCCTGTTGTCATCCCTGCTTTCAAAATGTAAGGCGAGTCACTATATCTATGTTAAGCTTTTGCAGAGATAGGCCAGTCCGAGGACTGATTCCTACCTATAGACAACATGAAGAGAAACACAAGGTGTGAGGATTAGGAAAGTGTAATGGAAAAACTTTCGCAAGGGGTAGCCTATAATAAATTGCTATAACAACGTAATAAAAGATCAACGCTTCCTAAATACTTGACAAACTGCATCTAATTGGTAACAAGTCACTTAATTCTTCTCAAACAGTTGCAACCCAATATTCCGTCACGCAAACACAAGTGTTCGATGTTAACCAGCGCGAACAAAAGCAAGGTTACTTACTCGCCGTAAAGGGATTATGTCTGTTAAGGTTTTTTTTTCTGTAATGACAATAGACCATAAAAATATTCCATAGAGTAAAAACAAACATACTTATTACACATTGTCTGCTTACACTATGTATATATATACGTATACAACATAAGACGGACCTAAAAAAAAAATAAACGTGTTTAGTATCAATCAGCTATATATGCGGTCCATAAACATTCACTTAATCGCTGTAACAATTATAAATCTCTCGCTATCTCTGTCGCTCAGCAACAGAAAGCGTCACGCGATCTCGCCTGAAGTCAAGTACATCCTTTCCTGCCAGACCGCATGCCTGCCGTTTAATGCACCTTATAGCCGCGCGTACAGAAGCGTGCTCTCATAATTATTATCTGTTAAAGATACCACATTTCTAAAGAAAAACAATCAAATTAACACAAGCATAAGGATGAAGGGAAGACTGTTGAACTTTTGATGGTAGCGCACGCAAGAAACATCGATACACCTGTTGATAACCAAGAGGTATATAAAGCCCCTTAATTTGACATGTAACTACTAAATGCACAGGCTAAGTCTGAAAGGAACCTTAACCTGCAAATGTCAATTACCAATTCAGTTTAAGGGGAAGTTGGAGTGCACCTACAACTACATATGCAACACATTCTTATCGACGCAACATGTACAAACATGGGTAGTTATCGATTGATATGAACGCGAGTTTTGTTGGCGTACGTGAGAGGCATCCATTTTGATTGAAAGGTTTCACTTTTTGTTAAGGAATGTGAAGGTTATTTATGAGCTCGCTTTGATTGCAGTTTTTGTTACCGTAAATTTAATGACAGCAAATTATCAAGGTTAATGAATGACCACCTTCCATTGTCTACTACATTACTAGCAACCACAAGTCAAATTAATACCAAACTCCATATATAAACACAAATGCCGTCCAACTATATTATTATAGGCTTTTCACACCGAGCCGAAAACCGGGTTTTCGCGAAAACTCTCGAAAACTTCTACGAAAACAAAAGTTTTCCAATACGAGTCAAACTCGTTTTCCACGAAAACACCACTAAAACGACTTCCAATCGTTGGGTTGTTGTGTGTTTCAAATTATGCAATATTCAGCAAATTCAGCAGAATGGATGAGGATGACCCAACAAATGTCACAACTCACAAATTAAAATCAGTTTCCACAAATAATTGATAGCCTAATATTATTTTGTTTCTTAAATAATGCGATCGAAATTTGCAACTAAAAGAGTTTGCACCGAAGTTTAGCGACTAGTGTCTCACATGTGGCACTAGTCAGCTAATCAGCTGCAGCTGATTGAAACGTCAAACAAAAACTAGTTGGTGGTCGGTGTGAATGCATAGACGAGTTTTCGACGAAAGCACGGTTTTCGGCTATTAGTCGTCAATGGGGACGTTCTAGTTTAAGATCGTATGAAACTAAAATTTCTTTTGCATTTTTCAGACTTTTAAAATGAAACTAGAGCAGTACGAAAAATTATCGGAAATTCCCGATAGGAGTGAGTGCGTACACACCGGCCTAATTAATGCAGAGATGTCAAAAAAAAATGCATTTTAAATGTATTCAATTTACATTTTTAAGCTGCTGGCAGCTTTTTTTTTGACATTTCAACGTTAAAGCTCAGTACGCAGATGACACGAAACGGAAATTCCCATACAAAAATGACACAACGAAATCATGAACGAAAAATTTCGCTCTCCTTTTCGTTTTGCAGTACGCAGCTGGTACGCAGATGCTGCGAAATGATGGCTGAAAAGTGGTTAGTTGTAGTAGATTGCTTGGTACAATTCACCACTCTCTTTTCGCACACGTTTATTGTCCGGGACATTATTTGCTTCCGAAAATTTAACATTTGTACTCCAGTGTTGCCAGATTTTATAAGAGGTATGGAGGCAAGTTGCAAAATTTTGGCGCCAAAAATACCTAAACTTATTGGCAGACTTATTGAATTGTTTAAGGACGACGATAAATTAAAAATAGGCGGTCATAGCACAAATTCAGACAGATGGAACAGTAAAGAAATTAAATATTTCAGTGGAATGATTTGTTTATTTTTTTTTTTTTTGTGGAATTAACTAAGAAGGTGATCGAACAAAGTTGTTCATATGGAAAAATTTCTAAAATCTTTTTTTTTTAGAAAATTTAAAGGTAATTTGCCAATTTTTTGTTGACAAACTTACTTTATAATTCATAAGCCATTTGAAGACCAAGAATGAGTTCAGCCATCAAGTTTAAGTGGTCAAAAAAAGCAAAAGGAAATGTTTACGGTTTCGTCATGCGAAAAGAATACGTTTGTTATTGAAGTACCTATGTATTTTTTTTTTCGCCAAAAAATCACTAAATTAGAACAGTTACCAAATGAAAATTTTAAGGAGCCAGCGAAAAGTTCGAGTATCCAAATCGAAGATAAATTGACAGTAACACTGCTACTTGTGTAGCAGCTGATGGAACCCTCCACAAATTATTTTCCGCTGCCATTTCGCAGACGTTTCGTTGTCCTTTTGGAGACCACCGGAAAATTTCGTTTCGGATCATCTGCATACTACGCTTTAAATGGTATGTGCTTCCCGCAGTGATCCCAGATTGGGGGGGAAAGTAGGAAATTTTGTCGATTTTTTTTTAAGAAAAGGTGAAACAAGAGGGAAGGTATTTTTTTGGGGGAGAACAATATAATTCCTATTACTTTTTGTTTGCTTAGTTCTAAGATAAAACATAAAATGTTAAAGTAAAACTTAGATAATACTTTTTTTACGGGGAAAGAAAGGAGTTTTTATTTCTGAAAAAGGGGACAAAATTATCATTTCCTTGTTAAAAAACTGGATTTTTTTTTTCTTTAATCTGTTATGCCTGTCCTCCCGTCACTTTGAAGTATGTGGTTATAAATTCGTTTGAAAATTTGTAACAATTGTTACCCCTTTCATAATACACATTTTGTCTCTTTTACACGAAGAGAAAAATATAGTGCCATACGGGCTTAAGTAAGTCTAAGGGAGCTTCCACACCGGATGGAACAAAACGCTTTAGTTTAGACAAACAACTTTTTTTTCTGTGTTTTTTTGGAGTTTAAATACCCACATTTTAATACGCGCACCCACACTGAATAAGGCAAAATAAAACGAGAAAAGCAGTTTTGTTTGTCTGTTCCATTCGGTGTGGAAGCACACTAAGAGATGTCTGACTTGATGTATCTTAGTTTTTATTAGCTTAGATCGGTCTTATGAATATCTGTTTCAGGTGACGTTTATCGCGGGGTAGCCGACGAGTCTAGTTAAGAAATTCCTGACTGAGTACTGTTGGCAGTTGACAGTACGAAAAGTGACGGTCCCGACCAATTTAGTTTTTACATTCAGGTTACATCTAGTCCAGACCAATCTAGTCGACTTATAATAACTAGATTTTTGAATGTGTGCAATTTTTAGTGAACGGAATTTCACGTGAATTGGAGCAAGCTATGCATTGGTTGATGGAGCGCTACATTTTGGTAATATTGTGAGCTGCAAAACAGCAATATTCACTTTATTAATTAATTTCCTAAGACAATTACATAATTATGATGACCAATTGCAACTAACTTCTATTTTATTATTAAACTGTTAAAACGCAGAACTTTATCTGTTTTTCCTTTCACAAACTACATCCAGTTTTGTCTCGCGAGAAATTCTTATAAAAGCCTGAAAAGATTCTTAGTAATTTTAACATTCAGCGACTTTTCTAGCTTCTAGGTGCATTTCACAAAAAAAAGGAAAGCAACACCGTTTTTGGCATTAGAACAAGGCTTAAGCTCAGATCATTAGACTTCTGTTGAAATGTTTCCTAATCCTCTTCCAAGTTCTATTAAAACAAATAATAAATAAACAAACCCACTTTCTGTAAGTTGGCACCACTTATCGATCTTAATTGAAAGTAAGCTAATCAACTCGGTAAATATCAACACCACGATTCTAAAGCCCTTCAGTTCAAACGTCACAAATTACTAGCCCAATCAGTTAACGACATACTCGTATATAATCATGTGATGTCATTAGAAACGTTTGTTGACCGAATGGTGACTCACTCGAACTTGTTGCTCTAATTATGCATAGGTATAGGTGGGTATATTAATAAAACATAAAAACTGCCCGGCGCCAAATGCAATATACTCGGGTAGACCTTTCGATCCCCATATTTCCATGCAGCCGACTAAAAATCTAGGTCAATGTTGTCTCCAAACAAACACGATTCATGCCGATTCATATGGATTCGGTGCTTATGTTAATTTGTGAAGGAAAAAAATACACACGTATGTGTAGGAGACTACACCTCTTTTGAATTGAAGTTTCATTTGTCATCATCTCCAAAATAAAATAAGTTCACACTTCACGAGTAGGTATACATAAGCACGACTTGACCTTGACTTTTCTTATTCTGTCTTCGAATATGGACGTGAAATGCGGACTTGAATTTCTCGCAATGGCTATTCATTGTTTCACTGACAAGGTCAGCTGTTAGACAAGAATCAAACATCTGTCATTAATCTGGATTGTCAGCTGTTCAGCGAACGCAAACAAAAAGAAGAGAGTAGAGGTCATCAACAGTTCACCAATACCTGCCACTGACAGATACCATTTAAATGTGGCAGCACACAATCAACTACTACCCTACTTACTGTCGTCAAAAGGAAATCAATAGACATCCGCTTGCCTCGTTGTCGCTCTGCCTGGTGCCTTGGTTCTGTTTCGTTTTAACCTGAGGCAATTCAATAACATTTTCCAGCTTAAATCGGATGGTGGAAAAAGAAAATCCCAACACACACCTCCACCTCAGTGCTCAGTCTCTTTGTGAAAACATTGTGGTTGTGGAGTGTGTCGTCGTTCGTCGTTTTCTTCCCCGAACTCCGAGTTCCATTTCCATTTCCATTTGAATTGTGAAGAGGCGAGAACGAAAAACCAGGTAAAACAATCAGCAGGTAGATGGATAGATTGATAGAAGAAGACAGGCGTTAAAGAAGAACCACATCCACCGGAGGAGACCCCTAAAACTTAAGCCCACAGATACACAAAATAAACTAAAATCGTGGTCGTTGTCGGCTGAAAGAAATACAAGTGAGTAACACAAGGTTCAATGCTCCAGCGAGGTAGGTACTCCGTTCGTACTCCAGCAACAATTTACACTGAAAAATTGCCATGCCAAAAGATGATGAAGGAAAGAAGCAGCAAGAACCACCACCGTCCGCCATCAGGTAAGAAAATTATTTCTTCTTCTGCCTTCATTCGTGCTTCGTATATAAATGTTCGATTTTACTTTGCCACAGGTTTTATTCTACTTTTGGCTGCCTTTTGCGACTGTAAAGGAGGAAGCACAACACGTGCATCTCGCCGTTCGATAGAATCGTATCGCGGAAGACCAAAGAGTATCCGAAGGATGATTTTTTGAAGAAGAAATAAATTTGAATACGAAGCGATTACCCTGGGCCAGGATTAGAAACTCTAATGGAAGGGGATAGCTGTGTGGCGGGAGATGGCGGATAGTTAGTTAGAAATTGTTGAAGGCAGGCAAATGGTCTTTTAATCTTTTGAGACGAAGCGGAATGTGACAGTGCGCTTTATATGATATCGATCATGAAGTAGGTAGGTATATTTGTCATTGTTCGCTAAGAATATTGAAGTTGGCTTAAAGGACGGAAGATGGAGTTTATCTATTCGATAAGGATTTCTGAGGTTGGCCAAGGCCCCCTTTCCACTTGTTCGCACCAACTTAAATTTACTAAAATTTTTAAAACAACCGTTGGAAAAGTGCTTTGGTTTAAATTCGCTACACTTGTCTTACCAATCCTAGAATTTCGCGATGAAAACAACAGGATATATCTATAAAGGGTGTTTTTTTTAGGGTCGATTTTTCAATAGTCAGATGGCCAATCAGATTGAGGTTAACTGTCAGATAAGACAAAAATCCACTTTTCAATAGTCGAATAGCAGCTTTTCGAAGAATATAACAGCTAACTGTCTCATAAAGTTATCCACCCGTTTCTGAGACTGATAAAATATAAATCTCTAGTTAAAGTAGGCGAACTGTCAAATTTGAAAATTTTATTTTACAAAGTTTTCTTTGTAGAAATGGAATTGTTCGACATTATTGACGATAATTATCATTGAAGAAGAGGAATTAGCAAACAATTCCTTTAACCCAACAAGGAAACAAAGAGTAGTGAGAAATAGATCGATCAAGTCAATCAAACTGCCTCACTCACACCACTTTACCTTCGAATAGTTATCTAGCTCATAGCTTATATCTAGCAGTTAGCAATCAGGCGATTTATCTGACTATTGAAAAATCGGCCCTTAGAGGTATAAAACTTTAGGTTGGCAGCACTATTTTAACTGGCGGCCATTCTGTCTGCTGTCAAGTGATTTTTTTTTATTAGTTTGATTTTACATTTCAACATTAATAGACTGACGAATGAACAACGCTTCCAAATTATGCAAATTTATTTTGAAAATCATGGTTCCGTTCGAAATACGTATCGCGAATTTTGTTTAGCGATGAAGCTTACTTTTTGTTGAATGGATACGTCAATACACAAAACTCCCCTATTTGGAGTGATGTTAATTCTTAAGTGTATGTTGAGACACCGTTACATCCACAAAAACTGACTGTTTGGTGTGCTTTATGGGTTGGTGGAATAATTGGTCCGTACTTCTTTAAAAACGATGCTGGTCAGAACGTTACAGTCAATGGTGACCGCTATAGAGCCATAATTACTGACTTTTTCGTTCATCAATTGAACAACCATGATGTGCAGGAGCTGTGCACGTCTATCACAGAATCCGTCGTATTCGGAATTTTGCTATGAATCCCGAAAGAACTATTATTGAATCCGTCGTAAAAAAAAATGTTTGCTACGAATTTCGTCGTAGGGGAAAGTCTTTGCTACGAATTTCGAAGATCGTGCGATTTAACGCCGCTTCACTATTTTCTTTAAGGATATGTGAAGTCGCTAGTCCTCTACACCGATAATCCCGAAACAATCGACCACTTGGACATTCGCCGCGTTACTGCCGATATACGGCCACAAATGTTGGAAACAGTCATCGAAAATTGGACCTCCAGATTAGACTACGTCCGAGCCAGCCGTGACGGTCATATGCCCGAAATCATATTTAAATTATAATGCCAGAAGATTATCTTTCGAATAAAGTAAATTTCATGTCAATTTAAAAAAAATCATGTCTGTTTGATTCCTTTTCAAAGTTCTATACCTCTAAAAGAACACCCTGTACATCTCCCTGTAATTCTGCGCCATTGAGAAGAATGTTTCTTGGCAATTCCTTACTACTCACTTTTTTGACCCAAAAACAGCGATTGCCAGGTGGAAAATGGTCCTATATTTTTCCTGGAGAAAAACCAAGTCGATACCCACCACCTGTTTGTCAATTTTAAGGTAGCATATGACAGCATTTGTAGACTCGATCTATACAGAGCCAGGCCAAACTTGTCAGATTGTGTAGAATAACGATGGAGAACGTTCGCTGCTCCATAAAGGTCGAAAACAATCTCACCAACGCCCTTGATGGAAACAAAGGATTTAAACAAGGTGACGCGCTGTTGTGTGACTTTCTCAACATCATACATGAGAAAATTGTGCGAAACTCGCAAGCCAACAGAGTTCCCACGGATTGCAATTATTTTTTTTTCTTTTAAAAATTTCCCAATGACCAGTGTGTCGGTGAGTGACATATCTAATTTACAGGGCCCTACATTGTTTACCATCTGTAGTTTTGACGGTTTCGTTGCTGAATCTCCACCTAAAATTGTTGGTAGATGTTCCCTAATCGGCAATGTATTTTTAAGGAAACCAGAAAGGAGTTGTAGGTTAATCTTACCTCGACCAATGCATACTTTGTATTTGGTAAGACTTAAGCTTCATTCAAGTTTCTAAACCTTTCTTTAGATGTTTTGAATGGTTGCATATATAAGCCGTGTGGTTTTGAGCTTCGATCTCAGCAAAGCTAATTACAACAACTACGCTATACTTGACACTTGAGACTCGCAATATTTGTTGTAATTGCGTGCTGAACATCCTACTTTACTTTGCTTTGCTGAGAAAGAAGCTCAAAAAAACACGGCTATAGACATTTTGTTGATTTGCAATTTGTCGGGACCGGTTTTTATGAAAAGTTCGGCTCCCAATTATTCAATAATTGTTTTGGTAGAGAATCCGCAGACTCGTTTCCTATAAACTCTTTTTAAGCAGGTATCCAGCAGACCGTCTCTTTGTATTTGCTTGGGTTCTAAAATCAATGTTGTGCCAAAATACTTGCATTGATTAGTTCTTTCTGTGGAGCGTCGAGCTATCAAAATTATACCAGTATATTTAATTAGTAATACGACGTAGCAAAGGCGAATAGACGACTGCATAGTTCACTTGCCTCCAAGCTTGATTTAACACTCTCGTACAAAGTATTGTTGCATATTCATTTCTTGGCCGAAATGCATTTTGGCACCTTATTTTTGCGCTTTTCATTATGATGGACGTACACGGGTGGGAAACTTTAGAGAAATTCCGAAAAAAAAAAAACTAACAGGAAGAGCTCTGTTAAAAGCATTTTGGTTTCTTTAAATGGCTTTAAGATCAGGTTTTAATTATAGCTAGTAATAGGGTTGCTTCAAGCCTTGAAAATACAAAGTAGTAAAGTGGTAGGTACCTACTTTCGCTGTTTTTGCCGAGTTATTGATGAGAAGTACTTAAAAGTGTACACCTCCTCAACGAGGTGTCCTTTTTTAAAAATAGATCTTCTAAAAGCTTCGTGTGATAATGTCATGTCCCCAGTAGTCGAATAGTTATTGGATCACATCAAATTGATCGTTCACTGAGAGGAAACTGTTGAACGTAGTTAGTTCCGAACACAAACTATCTATAACATTGCTCGCTGGTCTGGAACAAATGGTCTCCTGTCCTGTTAAGCCCTGCGCAATCAAAGTAACTGGTCATCTCAAGAAATTCTTTGGACTTATCGTACTTTCCCTGCATAATTTAAGATAATTCTCCTATAGGATCTGTTGAAACGGACAAAAATCTTGGTATGGTCTTTAATCGTAAACTGACGACATAAATGTTGCGACCGGTAAGACCTACGCTGTTCTTCGAACTTTATGGGCAATTAAAGCGTTCATCCGAAGTGTTTGCTAAATGCAGCTTCGTAAGTAAAAGAAAACTGCAGGTCGCTTTTAACTTCACCGTTCGGTACGTCTTTGGACCAGTGTTCCGAGATTGAGGGGGAAAGCGCCAATTTAGGTGCATTTTTAATGGAAAAGCGGAAAACGAGGGGAAAACTTAAAAAGGGGAAAAAATCAAAAATCTCTTTGAAACTTAAATTGCTTAGAAGCTAAATTTTAACGCATTTCTGTTACAAATAAATTTCAAAGTTTACTGAGAACAAAATGTTCACAACAAATATGAAAGACAACAGCCCATCGAATGTCTACGTAGAAGTTTTTGTGTATCTCTCGAACATCACCATCTACTCCTCGAGCATTTTGTAAAGGTTGCAGAGTTACTCAGATTGCAAAAAATGACGGCATTACAAAAACGTGCCCGGACATAGAAACATATTGGCAACGCAAGTAACGAGTAAGCAAGAAGCCGAAATAATACTTTGTGCATTTGCTGCTGAGCACAATCTACACCCTCACTGAATTTGATCATCTTGCTGGGCTTTTAAAGAATACATATATTCAAAGAACATAACTTTATCTATAGCACTTCGGCAACAGCAATTGTAAAAAATATAATTGGGAAATTTGGTTTCCGTAAATTGTTTTTAATTTCAAAAGAGGCTCAATTTAGCCTCAACAGCAGCCCGTGAGTCTGTGGTAAGGTCAACATTGACCTGAGTGTGGCACGGAGTACGCCACGCCAACCCGCCTACCTAACCTAACCTAACCTAGCATTATTATTGACAATCCACAAGTGTTCAATCCACATTCGAAACAAAAATAAATTAGGTACACTTTATACACTTATTTCTAAGCACTGTAAATTTAAGTTATGTCTAGTCTAGATTATTGTGATATAATTTATGAATTTATTTTTATTTCTTCTTAAGTTTTTATTTTATTTTAGGTTTTTATAGAACTAGCTAACTGATCCTTGCATAATATGTATATTTTTATATTATAGCTTGTTAATAAAGACTGTTATAAAACGACTTATTTTTTTTTTTTTTTTTTTTTTTTCATTTAAAAATAAAGCCAAATTTCACTTAGGGCAAAAATAGGGGAACTTTTTTCGAATTTAGGGGAAAAGTATTGCATTTGCTGATAAAAAAGGGGAAAACAGTCTCCACAGTCTGGGAACACTGCTTTGGACTAAGAAGGTACAATAGGGCATCACACTTCTCTACGCGACTTCTTAACGTGACGTTCTTCCTTACCACTGAGCGTCAATTCACTAACTCCATTCGTCTATGGAACTCCCTACCGTGTCCTATTAGAATAATTAATAACACAAGAAGGTTTAAAAATGAATTAAGAAAACATCTGTCAATTTAAAATTATCTTCCATTTCGTTGTTTTAAATTTGCTCCTGTAGGTGTGAAAAAATGGCAGCGACAAAACAAAACAGCCATTTTATGTCAAATTCATGTCAGACATACATGTCAAGAAATAATCGCAGAGAGCGATCGCTGACAAAAATTATCTCCCGTGGAGTCGGGGCGTAAAGATTAAGTTTCCTATGTTCGAACAAAATAAAACTATAAACTTTTAGTACCTATAAAATTTGTTGTTAAATTACCTATGATAGATATCATACCTAAAACGAAAGATCTTTCAAAAATACGTAGGTATGTCTAATATTTTATCCAAAGCACGCAGTTTCTTACGACAACCCCAAAAGTTTCTACAGAAAAGGATAATGATGCATTCTACTAAATCTCAAAACAAATACAAGTACCTATCTACCATTTCTTTCAACGTTGACATTGATTGTACTAGTTGACACTGTTGACAGTGTCGCAGTGGTTAAGAGGAATAACACATTTAGAATTTCACATTTGCAGAATTTGAAAATCTGAAATATAGGTATAGCACAGTTTCAACGGTTTTTATCAACAAGTGTTCGACTACTGGAAGTGTTCGAATTTAGGCGACTCTACCCTACTTTGTTAAACGCCTCCTAAAGATAGGCTTCAGTCTCTTTTTTTTTGGTTCTGAGTTGTTAACCATGCTTTAAATTTATACAGAATCAGCACCTCATGCCTTTATATATTCCGACTTAATTTTATCGAAGTGATGAATAATATTTTTTCATTTGGATTGGAATGGAAACAATACCCACGAACATAGATGACAAATCTCTATTAAATTTATTTCCCAGCAGCCTTGATTTGTGTTCCTTGTGGATGTTCGCTTTCATAAAGGACAACAATGTGCACTAGTGTGAGGAACTCTTGGAAGATGAAATCGCTATGACAGGTAGGTAAGAAATGTTAAAAGAAAATTATACCATTTCCCAGGCATGACAGGCCTACATATTTAGGATATTAAGCAACGTACCTACATTCGGTATGTCACCTACTAGGTGCATGGCTTTGCCTCTCTGTACCATTATTCAATGTGAGTAATTATGTTCCTTCTTACTGCAAACTACAGTGACGTTGCCTATGCTCCCACCCTCATTCCATCAGTTTTGTTTACAAAACTACTCATACTCCCATGGAATGCCAAGGTCAAACTTGTAAACAAAACGCACAATTTATTTAAAGTATTACTAAAGTAGATATTTAATAAAAAAAAAGGTGCACACAAACGGCACGCAACGCAACATTGTCGAAATTGACCTCTAATTCTATGAAAACTTTCAACAAACACGTTTATGCCATTATTGTTGCACGAAAAACTTGTAAAACCCGCTCCTGCCGTCACCATAATATGATAGATTCACACTCGATTATCAAGGTCTGCGTTAGATTGAAAACAAACTTTATAATAATTTATAATTATTGTCCACCAATAGAATAGGAAACTTATAAGGCGAAAGAGTTTACAAATGAACACTCACACAGCTAGTTGCAAACTGATTTCATAACAACCAGGAACCAGTCATCGAGCGTAGTACAAAAATACCGCATTACTCACCAATTTTAACGAACTCCTCGAGTGTCCGACCTCCGGCAATTAACCAGCGTATCCAGTCCATCTTTTCTGTATTGTCGATGGACTCCTTGGGACAGAACAGATGATACATGATCGCATCCAATTCGGGCGTAGGTCCGTTGCGACAGCATTCCGCATTGACCAATGCTCCGATCTCGTGTTGACGCTTGTACAGGGTTGCTGAGCGTATCATATTTGCAATTCTGTCCGACTCACCGCGACTGGTGCTTGGAATTGATGGATTGGGAACTGCTCCTGATGACGATGACGATGATGATGGTATTGATCTATTTACCGAGTCGTCTGCGTTTGTATTGGAATCATTGGCAGTGTTGCTGCCATCGCCACCACCACCACCATTGCTAATCAAATCATTGGATTCCATAGCTTAGCTGGCAATCAACTCCAGATCCAGATTATGAGCAACTAATTTTTTAGATAAACTATCTGTGTGCGCGTACACCTTTATCACAGGTGTTGGGTGCAATTTCACTTGGACAAAGCACTTTACTTCTTCTTCTTCTTCTATTTTTCGCTTCTCTCTATTCACTTTGCACTAATTTAACAAACAAAAATTTACTTTTTTCTCTTCTTCTTCGATTTGACATACAATTGAAGATAATTGATGGCAACACTGGCAACACATTTCTTCTTCTTCTTTGGTGCTGCTGCTACTTGAGCAAAGAAATTCCTTTGCACTATTCACTCGGATAACGAACTCACATAATTATTTAGGTATCACGTCGCGACGATTTCAATATGGAAATTTATTTGGAAATTCAATTGAAAATTAAATGGAAAAACTTATGCAAATACACAGCAAACGAAAGATACGGCCCGACGAAGGCGAAAAATGACGACAGACTGGCTGACGGACTAAAAAAGGAAAACACGCATCAAATTGTCATCTCTGGTCGCGTAATTGTCAAAAGAATATAATTTTTTTTTTCACTGCTTCTTTAACGAATATTCACTGCAAAAGAGATATTTTTCGCACTTTTCCGACCCTCGGCGGAGGGTGTTTTGACGGGAAATTGATTTTTCTATTTACTGTGAATTTTATTTGAAATGGAATTGCAAAATTTTGTTTAGTTTTTCGCAAAGAGATTCACGTTTCACGAAGTTATTTTTTTGTGTGGTGGAAAGAACACGGCCATGGGGAGTTTTTTTCTTCAATAATTTCCAGGGTTGTTCTGTGCTAGCAGATGACAGCCGAATGACAGCATTAAAAATGTCCGTTGGTGGGAATATTTATGAGGAGGGAATTATTAGAATAGCTTCACCGAGGGGATATTTTTTTTCAGGTGGGTGGTCAGAGTCGTTGTTGATTTCAAAATTTTCCGTCGATATATAAAATCTCTGTTCGTGTAACAAATACCAATCTTAGAAAATCCATGATCTCTGATTATAAAAAAAAAAAAAAAAAATTATCGTGCAGCTTGTGCCACTGGAAATACTTTCCATTTTGTTAGTCTAACAGAAAGTGTATTTTATTAAACAACTATTTCAGCAAAGTCAAGTAGTCAAATGCGCAAAAAAACTTTTCCAGTCAATAGTGGTACTGGTGTTTTATTGAGCTTCGATCTCAGCAGTCAAGAAGAGTGTAGTTTTAAATGAGTGCTGATGGTTGCCTCGTTTTTACTGGGATAGAGAGGTTCAATAAAACACACCTTATGAGAAAATTCTTTTGGAAATTGAATTGAATAGTACATATATCCTTCGGTCAATGTTTTGCAACTTTTGTAGACTTTCCAAACAATATTTACCTATTGAAATAAATTATATTGAATGAAAGTTGAATTCGAAGTGATAAAAAATAAATTTTAAAACTTGTTGCGTCATTGCAATTGTCAGGAAATTAGCCGGCGATAATTATGCGAAACTGGAGGTAGCTGGAGCTTGACACATGTCTTTTGTCAAAGGGACGGTGTCTCCGCTTTCAATCATGTAGAATTCCGTTTCGCATTCGACTTGCTGTAGATATATTTTCGAAGTAATAGGGTAGGGTTTGTCGTACTTGATTTATGGCGCCCAGCGTAAGGCTCTACTAACATATCTACTCTTCCTAAAAAAACGAATATCCAGTAAAATAAATAAGAAGTCTTTAATATCTATATTTTCTCTTATATTCTCTACTCTTTGTTCATATCATTGCCACGTGACAGTTGTACATAAATATACCTAGATTAAATTTCTTTTTCTCTCCTGTTAAAAAATATTTTATTTTTAAAGCACTCTTGTAGTAAAATAGATACTTTTAGTAGTTTTGATTTTCTTATAAAAAAACGAGGTTTTTCCATTTCTATTTGATGCTACTCTCAGTCGTAGTGTGTTAGGAAGTCTGGAGGTACGAAGCTTCGCTTGATGTCCACTTTGAACATATGGCACCATTTAGTAATCTAGAAAATAAATACAGATATTAATGAAACTAGCTAAGGAAGCTCTTTCACCTGGTTCTCATCGATATTGTCACAGAAACTTAAATCTAGCAACTTCAGCTTCTTGCACTTTACGAGGATTCTGGAAATAGAGAAGAAATTGGAGAGCGGCATAGACTTTATACAAATCGAACTCACTCATAACACCGTTCAGTGGAAATGCCCAGCACTCCCATCAAATCGAGTTGTTCCAAGTTGGGACACAATTTCGCGATATTCTCTACATCACGATCGGTTATACCTCGAATTGCAGCTAGAAATAGCTTCTTCAGCTTTGGACAACCAATGAGGAGATCTTTGAGACTTTCACCCGGCAGTGGCTCTTCTCTTAAACTGGAGAAGTATGTATGTTACCAGAAAATTGCTACTTGTTGTATTGTCAACGTACCACCAACCGAAATCGACTTCTTCTATATCATGACACATGGATAGCGCCTGTAAGCCCATCGAAGACAAGGAGTGTGATTTCCACATGTCCAACGACACCAATTGCTGATTGTACTTGGCTATTTGTAGTGCAACGTCGTCCATATTTACTCCGATCCCGCAAAATGCTAAAATTAAATTCCACTTTTGAGGTTTGACTCGGAATAAATATGCGCAACTGTTTGTTACCTACCCAAATTTAAATGTTTCAACTTGCGATTGCTCTCAAGCATGGTCAACAGAAGATCTGGCTCAATTACAGTGCGGAAGAGATCAAGCCGTTCCAAGTTCTTAAGATTGGCCAAGCAAGAAAAGTTCAAAATGGGCGGATCTATCGCATAGTTTCTCAGTGAAAGCTCTGCAAGTCAAAGGGAAACAAAGGAAATAATTCTAGGTTGTAGAGACCAAGTATGCGCATAAAACTCCTAAAAACCCACTGGGCAATGTACTTACCTTTCAGGTTATCACAGACAATTCCGACAGTTTCAATACAGCTTGCATTCAGAAACCTGCACGAGTTCAGTCGCAAATGTGTTAGATTGTCTCCGCGCTGTTGAATGAACCTAAAAATGTAAAAAATTGTAACGACAACTGCAATTCAAAAACAAGAAGCTCACTTCTTAAACTCGGTTGGAGAAATCGAACTGTATAGCCCACACCACGATAAATCCAGTTTCTTCATCAGCGTCGATCGCTTAGCTAAAGTGCACAACAGCTCCGACGTAGCCAAATGCCAATATGGCTTTAAGTTCAATTCACTGTACAACAGTGGGTGCGTGGAGACATCGTAGAGAAACTTTGAAACCTGCCCAACCCGAAACAACGATATCAAATCCAAGTGCGAAAAAATGTTCAGCAAAATCTCAAACTGCAATGGGCGAGAACATTATTTGTTTTGCTTTGAAAAATAGGCTATCCCGCTTACAGGCATATCACTCAGTCCAAGTTTAACGGCACGTTCTTCTCCGAGTTCGTCCTCATTCAATGTGACGGCTGCTGTCTCTTCAATAAATTTGTCCAAATCGTTCTTTAGAAAATCTAGTAAACTTTGTAGGTTCTCCTTGAAACTGGGTCGAAATTTTATACTCTCCAGCTTCCGAACGATTGGGCCTTTGCGAAAGCGTGTCTTACAAATATGGAGGATGTCTTGGGCGTTGTAGACGCTTGACTTCCTTCCTACTAATACAACACCGTCGATTTCGGTGAAATAATGCAATGAGCTGTGGTTGAATTCCAGTCTTATAGTGCTGCAATAAGAATAATGAATGAATCAACTCTTGGAAGGCTAAACGGGTTTTTAGTTTACTTTATGGGTATCAGTATTTTCTTCAGCGGTGGGGAGAATCGACAGGCGTTTATTGTTGAATTCGCTTGCGGGGCGACCTCCCACAGACATATCCATTTCTCTGCGATTGTGTACGCCCAAATGCGGACAATAGCACCGGGATTGTAAGTCTCGAATATAGCTAATTCTTCGGGTATAACGTACTGTTCGAAGCTTATTACTGGAAGGAAGATAAGAAAAAATGAGATAGGTATCAACATAAAAAGGAGTTGCAAAGTTGCAATTAGTCAACAAGAATGGGATGTCCATGGAAGCATGGAACTTCACTTCGAGTCGCCAAATCTTTGGTTGGGATATAGCCAGACACTATACATCACGTGTAGTCCGCTGATCTCCACCTTCACAGCCCTCCAACTAACAGCACTCGAACAAACTAGGGCTCAATTTTTACAATATCAAAAGCTTCACCCGTAAATGCGTCATGACAAGTATTTTCATTTGGAAACAAAGAAAGCACTGATTAAGCATGTCCACAAGCTAATTTAATTTGTCGCTCTGCCAACAAAGGATAATCCCATTGTCATGAGCTTATTCCTAATCGCCACATACAGGTATATTGTAAACCTGCTTCGAATCGTTAGCTACATGCTTAAATCAAGCCAACATTCAAGTGATTACATCTTAAGAACAATGCTTACAAGAAATATCAGACAACTCTATCACTTAACTTACCAATGAAATCATGTGCCGGAATACTGGGTAAGTTTTGTGGCTTTATTTCTCGCACTCTTGAAGGTGCCATATCCCACCATTCGCCATACGTTCGCTGGAAAACAAAAGTGAATTCATGAAACGCTAAAAACCACTTTACTCTGTTACATCAGACTCAAAGGAGATTATGAACATTGTTAACACAAGTGCTACGCACTGCATTTGTTCGATTTCCAATCAATTTGTCTAACGTACCATGGCAAATGTTTCGGGAAAATCTCCATAATCGGGAAATTTCGATGGGCGTCCCGTGATATTGAGCGCCGTGTACGATATACTGTAGTCACTTCCATACTGAGAGCTAAAGTCTAAGACCGCTTGGGCATATTGATTGATTCGCACATCCGAGTAAATTAAGCTTTTCTCAAAATCCTCGTTATCAAGGCAATCGTCATAGGGTGAAGATGATGTACTACAAGCCAATGGGGATTCCTCGTCAGATGTGGACATTGAATGGATGTTTCTTTTCCAGCAAGTCGAACAGTAGTTTCAATTATACTCATATAAGAGCAATCGGTAAACAGCAATACTGTTTTGTCTTCCACTGGATGTGACTCCTTTGTTAAGGCGTGAGTGTTGACTTGCTTTCCTTATAGTTGCATTAGAGACAGGAACAAGGGAACACAATAAAACACACGTTCTGTTGGCACAACAAAAGATTTTTGCTAAGCAACACAAACTAAATCTTCTGGCGGAAAAAAACAAAATTGCCTTAGAAGCTTGGGCTTAATTAGATTAAAAGGTAGCACTAAGCAACTTGTTAAGTGATGGTGCGAACAGACATTTTACTTTTCTTTCGCTGTTCTGCCGCTTTGACTGGTTGATTTTTCACCGCGAGGAAGAACTTAGCCAACAGAAAACCAATTGTCCTTTGACCTCCAGCTCCAACGTCAATTTATCGTTTTGTGTGTATAATTGTATATTCCTTTCCTTCCTATTTTGGTGCACTTGAAATTTTTTGTTGAGGTACTTCTTTATTTTTGTTGTCACTTTTTGACATTTTATTCAAGTGACAGCAAAACATTCAGCGACCATTCGCGTTCAGGTAGAGAGAAGAGCAGTGATTTAGCAGAAAATTTGAATGTGGCTGAATTGCATGTTCGATTCGGAAAAAAACTGGAAATTCAAGTACCTACCTATCTGACAAAATAGGTATGTTTTGAGTTTGACAAATGGTGTAGTTTGTTTAAGTTTTCATTTAGTTTTTCTACTGCAAAGAAAGACATTGGCATCGGGTGAATATATTTATGTAAATTATTTATGTGAATATTTAGAAATTAATCGGGACGCAAATTTCGAATATTTTAAAACAATAACCGTGTTTTTTTTTTAGCTTCGATCTCAGCAAAGCAAAGTAAAGTAGGATTTTCAGCTCGCAATTACAATAACTATGACGAGTCTCGAAGTGTCAAGTATAGCGTAGTTTTTGTAATTATAGCGTGCTGAAAATCCTACTTTACTTTGCTTTGCTAAAATCGAAGCTAAAAAAACACGGCTACAGTGAATGGAAAACGTTTAGAAAAGTATCGAAAAATATTCCAATCGCAGGATTTTAAACTGAAAATATAGCAAGTGACGTTTTTATGTTCAAGTAGACAAACGAAATCTGAAATCTGAGACCGAATCTGACGAAGCCCAATCGAATACCACTTTAGAGAAAAAGTTTGAATGGTATTAAATTTCGCATTGTTTGGAGAGTTCTTATTTCGAAATCCTTGATATGAGAAAAACGTGACTCGAAATTCTCTAGTTGAATTAAATTGAATACTAGATACTGGAATACTACTGGAAGATGCACAAAAACTTTATTATGTCGTTTTCGGTTTGGCAAAAAATCAGCTTTTTTTTGATCGAGATTGCTTTTCATGTTCGATTTGGCACAAAAATCAATCTTTTTTTTTGATCTCAGATCACACATACACCAATGTTTCGAATTGTTCATCATTGGAAGGATTATTTTTTTAACTGAATTATTTATATTACGCGCATGGGATCGAGTTTTTATTTTAAATTATTTCCAAATGTGTTATTATAAATGTGTAAAAATCAATTGATATGGATTTCGAGTGCAAGTGCAAAAATATTTTTTTTTGCCACCAACTCGCAATACACACAAAAACCAATATAATTCAGATTTCATGTTCGATTTGGCAGCAGAAATCTGAAATCTCAGACCAAAATCTGAAAATCCAAATCGAAAACGACATTAGCTAAAAAATCAGCCCTTTCTAATGTCGGCTCCGGATTTCATATTTTGATCTGAGATAACATGGCCTTAAATCCGAGTTTAATTGGTTTTCGTGCGCATTGAGTTCACTTGCCCTGGAAATCGATTTCAATTGATTTGCACGCATTTATAATAGGCGTTTTTTTGAGCTTCGAACAAAGTAATGTAGGACTTTCAGCACGGATCAGATTTGCCCAAGTGACGATTAATAATAATACTTGGCGCAACAGGTCTGTAGGGACCCTTGGCCTTGCTTGTCGCAACCATTCGTTTTGTGTGAGTTTCTAATTTTTGGAACGAATGGAAGGGATCTACAATTTTTTATACCGATTCCAAACGGCCGATTGAGAAGTTCTTTCAAGACAGTTATACTCTCGGATGTTTGTCAGACGTTCGCGAGAGGTGGCGCAGTGAAAAAACCCTGAGTTGGAATTTGGGTTTTTGCGGGATTCGAACCTGGGACCCCTCGCTTTATAGTAGTCCAACAAACTAACCACTAAGCCACTGCGCCGACCCCAAGTGACGATTGATCCCTGCAATATGGACAAAGTTGAATATTTTGCTAAACCTCATTTTATTTAATTTAAAAAGGTAGAAATGCCAAAATATAAACGTATTGCTTTTGAACCACCGTTTAAAGAATTATTATTCATAGGTCTTATTGCAGTGACGTCTAATACATACACAGTTTCCCAAATGTGGAACGCCCTGATCATCAGCGAAACAAAAACGGTTTTGGTAGGTAGTGTTTCCTTTCATTTCAAAAAATAAACTACCTTACCCCTCTTAGTGGTGATCAGGTATCCTTGTTTTCATTAAATTTACAAAAAATAAAAAACGAACTCGCTATATTTTTTACTATAAAATGTTTATTAGCATATTGTTTTTTTTTTATTAATACAATGATATTGTAAAACTTACATTATATACTCATAGTTTATATATTAAAACAATATTTTCTTTATGGCTAAAACTACAATTAAAATATACAAATGTCACTATACGCAAGGTAAATTATTTTTCGCTTAACAAAATGATTTGATATTTTTGATTGGGCTAGTTTGGTTTGCAATAAACAGAAAAGTAAACAATAATAAATGATTTTTCTTTTTGAAGCATAGAAGCGAAATTTCGAGAAGAACTTTGACTGAAAATAGTTCATTGAATAGATTTTAAACAACAATCTTTTATTAAACAATAAAAAAGTATATTAGGCACATCAAACATTTTCAGTTTATTTTTCTAACGTGTTTGTTTTTTATTATACGTTAAATTATCACAACCGACATTTTAAATAATTCGCCTGTCAACTTTAAATTAGTCTTTAATTTATTATTTATTTTAAAATTTGTAAAACTGTATTGCTAGCTTTTTATTTTTATTTTTATTTTAATAAATAATTGTTCGCAGATTTATATTGAATTCAGCTTTAGTTGTAAAATTAGCAGTTGTGACATTTAACCAGACCAACTTCATCGCAATTCATACATTTGAGTGCAACAAATTCAGCGGTAAAATGATTTCTATGGACGGATTTCTTGGAACCGTTGCACGATGGACATGGTAGCAGACGATAACCACCGCATGTTGGGCATGTAAATGTTGATGTAATTGACTGAAAAATAAAGTGGGTTAAATCGAATAGGTGTAATTTGAAATTTGTAGATATACCTTATATGGTTTCAAAAGTTGACGTAGTTCACCAGATTCGTTCAGTCGCTCTACATGTTCTGCGTCCTTAAATGAGAAATTAAAAAAAAAATGTTACAACTAAATAGGTTACTTTTGTGGTTTTATTATATTTTTAAATAAAATCCACTTGGAATGTTAAATATGGCTTAAAAGGCCTCTTTGCATACTATACGGTATTAGTTATAAAGATTTTTCATACAAATATATTTGACAGAGCATAGAGTTTCAACTTTTCGTTGTGTATAATGGTACATCACTATAAATCTTTTCTTAAAAATATTTGCTAGAGAAAAATATGCTTAGGTAATAAACATCGCAGAATATTTTTAAATTCAGCTTATTGGGATGAGTGCGTTCAGTCGTACTTATGATATGTGACAGATGACAATAGAAATCATGTTCATAATATAGGTTTAAGGAACACTCCATTTTGTTGCACCAGGTCGTATATTTTAATTGCAACAAGTAAAACACATTTAAAGGCACCAAGTGACAAAGAACAGAAACCGAAACAGAACAGAAAGTTTTTTCGTTCTGTAGTAAATTCTGGTTCTGTTTACGTTGCTCGCTTAGCTACACAAAACTGAAACAGAAAAAGATCCATAAACAGACGGCTGCCGTCTATTCTGTCAAATTGTTTTTCATTTGATTACATTTTATCTTTGACTTCAACGGAAAAATGGAACAGATTTTTTAAAATGTTTAATGAAGACGATTTGCGGATTATAATCAAACAGAGTGGCAGTTTGCGGACGATTTTGATTTTTTGTTACTATTCCTGATGACTGGAAAGAAAAGAAAGAGTCCACACGAATCATCACAATATACAATAGTACGATGCGAAACAAACAGCCAGATGTCAGATGCAGAAAAATCAAAACTGGCAGCAACAGAAACAATCAGTATACATAGACTTGTTTACGTTCTGTCGTTAAACAGCCATATTTCTGTCGCTAAAATCTGTTGCTAAACAAAAAATTTTCTGTTTCTGTTCTTTGTCACTTGGGGGTCAGCTGCAAAAAACATAACATAACAGTTTTTCTCCCACGCAATATTTTTATACATAGTTCTTTAAACGGTGCTTTTCCATATTTGTTGAAAATTAGCGGTCTAATAACGTACAGAGAAGTAGGCATATGCTAGGCTAAAATTGAGTCTTACCCTTAGCCTTAGGCAAGTGTGGATATGATTACAAGCAATAATATAATCCTAATGTCAAATGAGTTACCAACTTAATCCTAAGTCAATAAATTTTCAATATTTGTCTGTTCGTTTTTTTGTTCCTTTTGCCTTCCGGATTGTTGCATTTACGTGATCAATCTAAACCAATAAAATTTCAATCACGGAAGACCTAGTAATAAATAAAAGTCAGAGAAAGCTTTTGTCATTTGCGAAGTTTATCAGAGATATAGTTAAGTGTGAGTTTAAATGAATCAGACTTCTCTACCATTTGTTTGTTAAAAAATAAATTTAATTAACAAAAATGTTCATTATGCCCCTGGGACGAATAACATTCTCTCCCTGACCCAGTAACTGAAAGATCAGACATAAAGTCGTATTTATAATATCCAGTCCTACCACAAAGCGAGCGCATACAAGACAACCCACTAAACCATTCCGAACAATGGATGCATCCAATGACCTTCAATTGAAGAACTCCATTGTCTAACCTTGAGCCGATTTCTTACCCCATGTTTGCTCTCTGTCAAACACAATTTAATGATGCGCATGCATAAGTTTGTCTGTTAAGTGAAATGTCCAAAAAGGTTCTCTTTCGAAAATTTCACTTTTAACACGACGACGCGACTCTTATCAGCGATGGACGCGTGCTATTTAAAAAAAAATTAAAAACCACTACCCGATAACATACGTGCCAAACAAATAAATTTAAAAGTCGTTATTGTGTTACAGCGAACTGTTACAATTTATGTCTTAACGCTCCGCCACTACGAGTATATGCTTGCGTGATTTGAATGATATTTATGTGAACCGGCCTTAGCTGAAATATTTTTTAAACAATTGTGGGGTGAAAAATCAGCCTTTCCTTAACTCGTTTGAGAAATATATTCATGGTTTATCGTTAAGAAAGTCATCGTTCGTACCTACCGCTGTATCGCAAGACGACGTGACAGAAAACAAAAAAAAAAAAAAAAAAAAAAAAAAAAAACAATTCTCCACGTTTGGGCATTTGGCTGCACTGTTTATCGGTTCGGGTATGGCTGCACGTGATGTGATGAACGCGAATTTGTCGTTGAAGTTTTTCCTTTTAATTTCACTTTCTATGGGCTGTTCGAAATTATTATTTTATTTCTTTATGATGCCGGTCTTTGTTTCTCTCCGAAGTTGTAACATGTACTAATTGGCCATGATTTCTTATTTAATTTGCTAATAGTCTATGAAATTGCCATGATTTTATGAAACTCGTGTTTTCACACAACTTTGCCCAAAAAGGCAAATAGCTAATGAATATTTTATTATCTAAACAAAGGTATACTCAGAGATGCTGTAGTTGTGTTTCCATATAAGGATATGGCTGTAATTATAAGAATGTCCAATATGAAGGCGATTTAAAGGTGCTGATAATGAGCCAAATCTATTTAAAATGGCCAAAACCGCTCAAAGATTACGAGGCAATTAACGTGATTTATTGAGAGATATCACTTGGTTTGTGACAAGTGGATTTGTCAGGTGAAAAGACTTTAGTTAATTGGTCGTTAGTCATGTGCAGAAGAAGATTAGGCAAAATGAGCGAATAAAATTGCTCATAACGAATGAAAGCAAAAGTAAACAAAACTTAACGAAGCGTAATCAGTGGCTATTATGTATGAATATGATGGTATTTACCTAGTTCGTCAATTCGCCGATTACGATTCATTTAATATGAGGACTTATGAGATTGACCATTTAATATTAATTATAAGTTTGATGATCAATTTGACACACATTATGTATTCTGTAAGTTTATGCAACCAATAAGACAGCAGGCAATAGCAATTGGGGAGACTTTAGATTACGTATGGAATAAGAAAAACAAAGCTATGGCTGCATTCAGCGAAACTCCCAAACAAATTCTCCTCACATAACCACATACCACACATGAGTGTGCTTGTAATTTCCTTCAGCTGCAGCAGTCAATTTGAATTGACCTGGCTAGTTGAGCCAAAATAAGAAAGCAACCTGCAAAATGTCCTGAAAAGATCAGTCAAAACTGGCAATCGAATCTGACAGCTTGTGAATTTTGCTGTCACAAATCTAAACTTTAAGATAACGTCCATTTTTAAATGTGGAAAATTCAGAGAATACATTATTATTGAATTAATTTGTTGTTTTAATATAGTATCTAAGATGGATGAATAAAAAACAATACAATACAATACAATTTTTCTCTTTCGACAGAAAAGTTAATTCTTTTCTTCACTCCTAGACGCTTTTATATTCGTCCATTGCATGTCTACTATCTATTTATAGTTATAATTAAAAGTCGAGCCGTAAGCAGTGAAACTGCAACTATAAATGCCAAGTGTACGCTGTAGGCAATTGCAAACTAGTTAATAACGAATTTCCACCAGATGCCACCACCATCACTATTTCCAATAAATAAATTATGATAAATTAATTTTATTGAATATCGAATTCCCACCAGATGCCACCACTGTTTTCAATAAATAAATTCTGATAAATGATCCGCGGCTGCTACTTGTAAAAATCTAGTTCAGAGCATCATAAGTTATCGCAACTTTTGACATAATCGCTCATCGTTTTCAATTGACCACCGACGTTCACGCTTTCAACAAAGATTAATTAAATACAAATCAGTACCCCATCGCGCAATAGCAGCATATTTATATGGTTCCCTCAAATCAGATCCACATTTTATGTGATTCCTTTATTCATAAATAATTTCCATGAGTAATTTCTCATCACTTGCAAGAGAGAACAGAAAAAAAAAACGCAAAGCAGTAAATTGCAACGACACGAACGAATAAACGAACAGAAAACTTTCTTTTTCGTTTGCGAAAAATGTATAAAAGCATCTATTGTCATGATATTGTTATTGTTATTCCCGTTTAAGAGGTATGGGTAACACAAATTGAATTACAGCTGTCATCGTTGTTGTTGATGAATCGTATAAATGTATGTGGATGACTGCTCTCCGCATACAATGAGCTTGAAGTTTTTTTTTCCTTTTCAATTAGAAATTTCAAAAATAAAGTATGCAAACGCAAGAGCGCAAATGAGCTGGATGCGGTTGTACCGTAATTGTATAGAGTGCATCGGTTAACAACAAAGTTGTTACACCCGTTGTTGCAACCATGCACAATTGACAGCCATTATACTGTTGCAACTGGTTGTGTGTCCCATTTCGATCGCTTGCTCTGTCAACACGTTGGTAGATGCACACCTAAATATTCCATGATACCGCTACTCATCGCATTGCCTACATCTCGTTTTCCTTTGAACGTTCTATATTCCGGTCTTTTATTTTATTTTTGCTTCGCTGAATCATCCTCTCTTCGTGCAATTAGTTTGAAATTGCATTGGACATGTTTTCCTTTTGTTTGACATTTAGTAGTTTTCAGACGCAAAATGTCAAACTTGTCTCACCCAGAGTATAAATTATTTTATATATCCCAAATACAGACTTAACTGATATTTAAACTTACGCCAATGTGCTGGCCCTCGACAAATAGCTGAGGTACTTGAATTTCATCCGAATGCATTCGTTCTTTGATTTCTTGTTGATATTCCGTGCTCATGAAGACATCACGTTCCTCGAACTTCACCAGAAGTGTACGTAAGATTTGCTTCATGTTGGAACACTTGGCGTACGTTTCACGTATAATTCCCATGCTGGTGGTGTATAGGACTACCTTGCCGATGTCTTTTTCTTTGTAATTCTGGAAATTGAGAAAGAAAAATGGATTAGAACTGATAAAGGAGTGGAAAATCAATTAGAATGAGAAAATTAGAAAAAAAAGTTGCGTATACGTCATGGTGAACTCAGGACGTTTATGAACTTCCGGGTTTATTGGAAGATGCTTAGAGTGAGTTTGTAAGAAATATAGGAATGGGGTCGAATAAGATTGCATTATTTCCTTGTTCGTAGTTTCAAATTACTTTTTTTTGCAAGTAAACGATTAAACTGCAGAACCATATGCCTGAACTATTGGTCTAACATTGTTCATCGCTACTCGACTGAATGTTGAGATTCCTAAGTTAATAAACTTATTTAAATACATACTTACATATGTGTACGTATACCTCTATGTTAATAATAGGAAATAAATAATTCAAATGAATTGGGCATTCGCCATTAACAGCAATTAAAATTGCGATTTTATAGCTCATTTACATTTAGCATAAAATTTACACTTTCCCAGTTTAAATGCAAACATATTAACCACTGGTTGGTCTTAGCTTCTAAGCTAAATAAATACTAAAAACGATCCAATTTACGATTCTACTAAGCTAGTTACAATGCTGGTATACTATTTGTCGGATAAAACCTAAAACGCATCAACAATACACATACGTAGCCTATGCAAATGCTCAGTTAAGCACAAAAATGTACTAGATTCATCTTATCTCACCACAGTGAATATGAGTGAAAGAAGAAGTGTTTTTTTTTAACTGTTAAACACAAATGTTGAAAAATAATATACGTAGGTACGTACTTAGTTTTTGAATCTTGTTTGGGTTTTTTAAAAATGCGTTCGATGTTAAACTGACCGTTTTTCATGCTACTGCGGTTTGTCAGTACACAGGCAATGAGAAAACCGATTCAAATGTCGAATTCCCGAAAAACACGTCTGTCATTTTGTCCATCTGACAGTTTATTGTCTTACTCGCAGCGATTTGCAGAAATCGTGTACTTAAAGTTGTTTTCCATTTTTGATTAAAATATAGATCAAATAATAAAGATGGATTTTGTTGGCAGATGTCAATTATCTTGTTTCCAACTAACGATTTACACTCATTGGATCTGTACCGTTGTAAGACTGTAAGAGCGCAAAGGACCGAAAAGAAGGAGACTAAAAATAAATCCTGTTTTAATTGTGCTTTCGAAAGATAAGATGTCGCGGGCTTCTGACACACAGGCAATTTATAACTAAAATGACAGCTCCACCTAAATAAATCTACTCATGCGATGTACAATATCTAAACAAATAAAATATCAGGTTTTAGTTCCAAACTAATGCATAGCTGCCACTGCACTTGCCATCTACCGTAAAATAAACTCAAATTAATATTCATCCTCTGCAAATGGAAATTCAGCTCAATTAGTGAAATTGATAAATTATGCAAAGTGGCTTAGTGTGTCAACAACTATATCGGTAAATATCAATTACAGGCACGACACACTAACCGAAATACTCCATCCATATTTGTATCTCAATTTTTGTTATTCGATTTCTTCTGCAATATTCAAATGTATCATTCACTAAGTACAATCAGGAGAAAATTGTCTGCGCAAAAGCATTTACTGCAAATCTATGCCACCCAAAAGTACCTACACAGCAAAAGCGAAACTTTATCACGAGCTAGATTATGGAGTGAGTTCAGTCACTCTCTGCACACGTTGGTACTGTGGTTAAATGTAGGTAGGTTCGCCATCATGTTGTGGTCGTTTATTTCGCCGAATCACTTCAGGAAGGAAAAACATAAAATTAAAAATGCAACCATTTGGAATACGTGAGGGAAAACTTGTCACTGTTAAGTTTTTGTCGCACGGGAAAAGTCAACGACTGTGCAAATATAGGAAACAGAAAAAAAAAGTTTTTCTGCCAAAGACGCTGTAAGCTCCTCGTGTGCGTTGAGCCATGATCTTGATTCGTGACTTTTCGATTGGGAGTTTCGCTTGGCTAGCGATAAAAGTGAATTTGCTAACAAACACGGTCTGTTGACAGTTGAACCTGGTTCAATGTCTAGGACGGCCAGTACGTATGCAAGAGCTATTTGCATTTTGTTGATGTAAATCGCCAGACTGTTGCGAATTCGAGTTTAAGTAACAAATGACGTGCTACTAATCTATAAATGTGCCGTCCATTAATAGAGATAAAACTTTGTCACCTTGATAAATCGTAGGATATTTGTTGGAATTGAAAAGAAAATCGTTCCGCTGGGAGAATGTACAAGATTTTTGTTCAGAGAAAAATTGTCATAATTAACAGTCACAAACGACGTTGTCAAGAGAATTGACATTCGATAAATTATTAATGATATTGTTTGGTGAGTGGAAGTTGCCGTTAAAATGAGGAGGGGATTTATGAAATTTCTCTTTTGGGATCTTGCAGATTTATTTCACGTTTTGTCGGATTATTTGGTAACTTTATAATTCCACCTGATTGACTGGATTAGTGGATGCATTTTCGACCGGTTTGTGTTAGGATCTTTAAGTCATATTGGATATTGGTTTTAGTTTTACTTCCTTCCAATATTTACATTGCAGCATAAAAAAGAAACATTCAAAACTATGAAATGTTTGAAAAATCATCGAAAATACACAAAAAAGGCGCCAATTACAATTTAAGAAACAAATTAGTAGAACTTTTGGCAGTATGTGAATTAGGTCTGTTTGTTGCTGAAATGTTAACTGAGTCTCCTATAATTCGCACATAATATTCTAACTCAACTTTCAATTAAAAACATTTAAAATCTAGTACAATATTTACCTCTGTTCGTTAATGTAGCCAATCACATAGTTCCCTAGTAACTAATGCCGTAGCCATTAAAATAATCACAAACCTTAATCGAGTAATAAACTCTTTAACACTGATTTTAGGTGGTTGCCTCTAAATAACTTATTTCACCAAAGTAATAAACACATAAACATTATTCTAGTCCGATTTTATCAAGAGAAATAATTACTATCCACACAAGAAATTGCTTTTGGTTTAGTAAGCCATTATGGTGGTTGTGCCAACAAAAGCAATACAATTCAGCAATAACAAAATAATAAGAAACTGTAATTACGAAAACCATAAAAGAGAATCATAGAGAATAATCACTAGCAATGGCAAACTGCAAATTAGGTGGTTTTCCATTTGCTCCCTTCTGCTGTCGGTTCTTGGAACGTGTTCTACTTACCGGGAGATATGATTCACAATCAATGTCAAGGTAAATTCAATTTGCTATCACATCATCCATAAGCACTAAGTCACGTTTCATGGAAAGTTACATCACTTCGGTTAGTTATAGTATTTTTAATGTTTTGCTTCCTGATAGTTTGAGAAATACGAGTAATAATGGGAGTCTTATTTTTGGTAGGTAATCCAACTAATTGCAAGCGAAGCCTTAATAATGTCAAACTAACAAGGATGTTTCGATACATAATGGTTAGGCACGCTTGGACGATTTACTCTGACATTGGTTACAAAGTAAGTATAGAATGTCAATTTAAAGTGATATAAACTTAGTATGTGCCTCTTGTTCTACTTATTTAGCTAATTATTTCATCCTCGAAAGAGTCAAGGTACTATAGAGAGTTTTAAGTGTATATGGATCATTAAAATCATTACAGTTTCGAAAAATGAAACCTAGCATTTGATTATAGCTCTGCCAACTATATGTAGCCAATATGCAATGAAAAGTTTAGTTCAGTGTCAAAAATGATCCCCAAGACTTTTTGGTCTGAAACTCTACTCAATGTTGTATTTTGTATTCTATAATTAAAAAAATCTGGGGAACTTTTTTCTACTAAAAGAAAGAACCGAAAATTTCTTAATATTTAAATAAGGGCCATTAAGAACACACCAGTCATTAAAACGGCTTAAATCCCAGTTTGACAGACATCTGACATACAGATTATTGTTTTGTAGATTTTTTGATCAACTGCGTACAAAAAAAATTTTGAGCTTGATACGAAAGAGGGTAAGTCATTGATAAAAAACAGAAATAGATGAGGACCAATATGACTTCCTTGGGGAACACCTAAAAAATAACGAATTTCATTCAAAAACGCGGATCAAATTTTAACAAAATGTTTGCGGTTGGTCAAATAGAATGATTTCCGAAAAGTTTAAGTTTACTTAAAGGAACATTGTGCTGAACACGATCAGAGGCTTTTGAAAAATCAGTATAGATATATGCAATCTTCTTGAGGATGTTTTTCAATATTTTCAAGACAGTACTTTGTAAAAATAACCAAGTTTGTAGCGTTTGATCTACCACTTACAAAGTCGTGCTGAAATTCAATACTTTAGGAAATAGTTGCAGCTTTGCTATAGGTCTATAATTATCTAAGCATGTCTTTGAACCCGATTTGAAAATTGGAGCTATGAGCGAATATTTCCAACAGTCTAGACTCTAGAAACTCGAGAGTAGATAAGGATACATTATATAAAATCCTTAGTGGATCAACTAGGCTAAATTTGCAATTTTTAAATAACCATGGTGGATATTTATCGGGTGCTACGTTGACACTCGAGTCTAGTAATGACAATTCCGAGAGGACTTCCTAATATAGGAAATAAAACCTAGGTCAGTTATATGCTCAGAATGACCCGGGGAACTGCAATTAATTTGCTCACCAACACTGTAATCGACTAGAGAAAATTCTGCAAACATGTTACAAATTTCGTTTACATTACTTCTAGAAATTCCGTTCAGTGACATACAAGAAGGTTTTCCTAATATGAACAACATTTATGTTGCACTGCGCGAACTCGTCAAGCGCCCTTGAAAGTCAGATACGAACTGCGATCTTAACTCAATACGTCTAACTCACTTGACGAGCTGCATTCTGCAGTCCTATACTAATACTACGACACCTTTGAGCAGGAGGGATTTCCCTGTTCAATGAAGCTGTACCTACTTTACAGGTTAACAACTCGGCCATCCTGTATTGCACTGTCCTCAGTGCACCTAGCTAACTATTATTTTTTTTTCGCACTCAGCCGTGGCAATTAGCCTTTTTTTTCGCACACAGCCGTGGCAATTAGCCTTTTTTTTTCGCACTCAGCCGTGGCAATTAGCCTTTGTTTCGCACTCAGCCGTGGCACTCAGCCTTTTTTTTTTCGCACACAGCCGTGGCAATTAGCCTTTTTTTTTTTTTTTTTTTTCGCACTCAGCCGTGGCAATTAGCCCTTTTCTTTTTTTTTTTTTGTTTCGCACTCAGCCGTGGCACACAGCCCTTTTTTTCGCACTCAGCCGTGGCAATTAGCCTTTTTTTTTTCGCACACAGCCGTGGCAATTAGCCCTTTTTTTTTTTTTTTTTTTTGTTTCGCACTCAGCCGTGGCACACAGCCCTTTTTTTCGCACTCAGCCGTGGCACTCAGCCTTTTTTTTCGCACACAGCCGTGGCAATTAGCCTTTTTTTTTCGCACTCAGCCGTGGCAATTAGCCCTTTTCTTTTTTTTTGTTTCGCACTCAGCCGTGGCACACAGCCCTTTTTTTTCGCACTCAGCCGTGGCAATTAGCCTTTTTTTTCGCACACAGCCGTGGCAATTAGCCCTTTTCTTTTTTTCTTTTTTTTTTTTATTTCGCACTCAGCCGTGGCACACAGCCCTTTTTTTTCGCACTCAGCCGTGGCAATTAGCCTTTGTTTCGCACTCAGCCGTGGCACTCAACCTTTTTTTTTTTTTTCGCACACAGCCGTGGCAATTAGCCTCTTTTTTTTTTTTTTTTTTCGTTTTTACTTTTTGGCAACGTTAATATTTAAAGTTTGCTAAGAAATTGTACAAATGCGAACACGTACTGAGAAAATCGCAAAAAATATAAGAAGAAATCCATTTACCCTCTCCTCATTCCTTCGCAACTTTCCACCCGCCGAACTTCGACTTACTGAAAAATGAAAACGAAAACTGACAACTAAGTGACAGCTCAGACGTTTGTCAAGCAAAACTCTATTCAATCTCGCCCTCAACGAAGTCGGACGAAGAAATGGCAACTAAAATGACATTTCTCAACCCTTTTGCAAGAAAAGCGGTCACTCTTGAAATTGAGACCTTTTATTTCATTCCGTGAACTTAATTTTGTGTCGCAAATGTCATTTCTTGTTCACGCTATTTTCTCTTGATCGAATATAAGTTAATTGAAAATAACGGAAAAACAACATATAGGTATATATGTAATATAAAAAACCCTTTGACAATAAGCGTTAAACGTTATTAATACGTCGCTTGAAAACCTGCTTTTGTAGTGAAACAGGACTGGCAACTTCCAATGTTCTCGTTTCTTTTAGATTTGCTCAACTCATATCAGTACAACTCAACTTCACCACACAATCTATTTCGACTGCGCACATGATGTGCAACAAGTCCCCTTGTGAATTCATTTAAACGATCATGTTTACTCACGGAACAACTCCATCCCTGTTTGAACAACTGAACCAAGTACTTTGGTATCTTAAACAGAACGCAACCTTTCACTTTTCTTTAAAATCGATGTTGGTATCGGTACTTGTACTCGTAGGCGGTAGTCGGTATTCCCCCGCATTAATAAAAAAACGCTATCCGCTCTCTAACACGTGTTTTAGCTGGCAGACGGATAGTGACCCTATCCGTTTGTTAACTTTTCTTATTAATAAACATATTCCATCTACATATTATTAGCTATTCGCTGTTTATCACCTAACGCACGACAGCACTACACGGAATTGTACTTCGACTGCGTTATTTCACATAAGTGATGTCTACAATCATTTATTCTAATTTATTTATTTATTATGTTTATGTTTTGTTGTGTCATGGGCAAAGTTGCAATATAAAAACAAATTAAGAATATATTAAAAAATATGATGAACTCAATAAAGAATACCGCTGAGTATGTGACAAAAAAAACCGACGAAAAGTAGGGTGGAAGGATGAATTAAAAGTGTTTTAATTGCATCAGAAACAATAAGAACATTAAGCAAAATTTCCAAAAAGGTATAAAATTTAAACATTATTTGCTTACTTTTATGCGTAAGCAAATTTCATTCCATTATGGGTTAATTGGGCCTATTCTGCGAAATCGTTTATTCCGCTATGAAATCCCTGCCACAAACCATAAAAGTTCTTGACCACAAAAGATCTTTTATAAATCACATTCCGAACTCTTATGAAACTCCGTTAAAGAACTTCGAAAATTGAAAGCAGATTTTTTTTTTTTTTTTTTTTTTTTAAATACTAAGTGGCACCTGACAAAATTTTTTTTTTTTTGTTTGCAAAATAACATAAAACTGTCGGTGAAAGGAGCAAGTTCCGAACTATCACTCACATCAGGAAGATTAAATGGGTTACCATCAAATCTTCAGCAAAAGTGATGGGTGTTTTTGTTGAAATAAGATTGTTATTCACATTGTAAATTTATATGATAGCACACTACTGAATTCCATTTTGTCTATCAATTAGCTCTATTTAGCACCGCTTTAAATTATCACACTATTCATGAAATAATAAACTGTCTAATTCTATCTAAGCTCCAAGAAAGTCGTGGTTTTATTTTTTCTCTCCACATTTCGTTCCTAAAAGTACTTTTCTTTTGCTGCGTCGATAATTCTGCAACAGTTTTCGGCTAAACAAAAATTCAAATGTTGAAACAATTTTCAACTATATTACCCTTTTACACACATCCACTACACTTTGTCTCCATTTTCAAGCATTTCGTTGACTAGGCATTATAAAGAGAAACATCCCAATCCAAGACCTCACTTCCAACAAAAATCTTTTATTTATGTAATAAATGTAACAGATACACACCAATTAGATTTATGCTCAACACCTTAAGATGGTGTAAATCAGAGGCTATATGTCATGACTATGTTATTCGTATGCAAAATTAAAAACAATATGCTTCCTGGTTATTTATGTAATAACGCACATACCACGGGTGACGATGACGATTCATATCAACTAAGGAGCACGGGCAATCCACAAATTCAGAGGATGCGAACGATCAGAGGGCAGCGACACATATTTTTTTATATGGGTTTTCAAGAATTTAATAACCTACCAAGCAGTCTAAAGAACATACATACTTTTAATGAATTTAAGAGAAATTTAATTGAATACGCTAGATATAATTGTCAATAACAAAATTTAAGTGCAACATTTGGAGTTGTATATTATATGAACTAAATGACTATGTTAAAATTATTATAATGGCTTAAATGAGCTAAATAACTAACCAAACTAAACTAATCTAAACAATAGTCACAAAATTCCATCTTTTATTCTGTTATTAATATAATTCACAAAAGACCCTTCCACACAGAATACCAATTTTAGAGCCCGCAAAAGATCCCCTGACAGTCCGAACCCCTGCATGGAAATTCACAACAGAACAACAGAAAAAATTGATAAAAGACTTTGCCGAATAGGACTGAATAAGACACATCGAAAATAGGTTCTAATATAAGATACTTTGAATATTTGAATACGTTACTATGGCAATGGTGGCGGCAAATTGAACGCCACCAAAAAGGCTTGCAATAAACACTGAGCGTACAGGAAATTCCTAACCCAATTGTACCAGCTCCCAATTTTTTTCAACTTTCTTCGTTAACGTTTTTACCAAAATGCAAACCCAAAGTCAAATGAATGTTTCCAAAACGATTGAGTCCTCAATTTTCAACTCGAAGCACCGAAAACGCCAATTCCAAAAACTACTCACATCTCGAAAACTCCATTTCCGACTTCGACAAAACCTCAAAAACTAAGCAATATGCTTACATCCCGAACAAAAACTTACAAACGGTCCTCAACTAAACGGCTACGCAATAGCACCTTTCAAAGCAAACACTGCAATACCTGGTACCGTTCCGCCTGCCTGGCAAATTTTGCAAAAACCGCTCTAACGATTTTGACCAAAACACAGTAAAATACACCTAACATCCGAACCATATACATATAAGTATTCTTAATATGATCTGTTAAAACTCAAAAGTTGCCCCCAGAGGGGTGTTCTATGGCCCTGCTATTGTCCATCGTATTAAATTAACTGCTAAACATACTCAGAAATAAGGGGTTCTATGTCCATATGGATACTCTTAACGAGAAAGTTTCGTTCGAGCCAGTCGTGCTTTTTATTTGGTTGTGTATACCTCTATTGCACATCACCCTTCGAATGATACAAGTCTCATTCTCCTCATCTCACACTAGATACCGTTAAAAATGTACGAAAACATTGAATGTTCACGTATTCTTCATATACTCGACGGCATTGAATGAATGAATTTACCCAAACGAGCGTCATTCACAGAAAAAATCAGTGCACATTTTCAAAATATGTAACGAAATGAATATCTACGCCCACCAAGCCTGACAGAAAATTTGGTAAAAATGATCTATCTACGTATTATACCTGTTTTTTCACTGAAACGAAAATCAACCCCCAGCCCAGCACGACATGTGCATTGTGCATGCAGTGTGCACGGAAAACAAAAAAAAAAAACAGAAGCAATCCCGTTTTGCCGCCGTCTGCCAGTTCATTATGCATTCACATATCCCAAACCAGGCACCCCGTGTATAGTGCATACCGCACTCTATAGAAGAAAATTGTTTTAGTATCTTTCGTGTCCAAATTATGGCTTACCCGATCCGAGGTTTAGCTCACTCGGAAATCTATACCTATGTGCGGTTTTCCCAAAATTTCTCATACACACACGTTCATCCTGTTTACACACGCGTTCTTCCTGTTCTATTGCCAATCGGTCGGCAACGGACCCTAAGCATCTCAACTCGCGGAAGATGTTTTTTTCTCTACTGGGTATCTTTCATACCCTTTTTTTTTTTTTTTTGTCTTTCACTATCATTCCACTACACCAGACATTGTACACTTTACACATTTTTTTTTTTTGTACTACACAAAAGAAGGACCAATGGGCAATCCCACTTCTGAAAATATGAACAACATTTATGTTGCACTGCGCGAACTCGTCAAGCGCCCTTGAAAGTCAGATACGAACTGCGATCTTAACTCAATACGTCTAACTCACTTGACGAGCTGCATTGTGCAGTCCTATACTAATACTACGACACCTTTGAGCAGGAGGGATTTCCCTGTTCAATGAAGCTGTACCTACTTTACAGGTTAACACTAAGGATTTCCTTTTATTATTTAGAAAGGACCAGAAAGCTTTAGAATCACGTTTTATTTTAGTTTCAATGTTTGTAACATAGTTCTTGTAGACCAACTTCTTAAAAAAAAAAATTGTATTCTTTTTTCAAACGTAAAAATTCATGACGCAGAGATAAATCGTTTTTACTTTGTCTAAACATCTTATGCGTAAATCTGTATTACTCGCTCATTTATAAATATTTTCGACTAAGGAAGATATTGCGAAAGGCAAAACAGACAAAGGAGCAAACGTGATTCGTCTAAGTAAAGTCAACGAATTTGATGTAAGACATAACCAAAAAGAGGGTCGTTAAAGCACCGTTTTTGTTTTTGTTTCTGCGAATACTGAATGTAAATTTTTTCGAAAAGCTTAAGAGGTATTCGTTGAGTTTATAATTGTAGTGAGCAGGGCATGGAACGATTTTTACATTATATTCCTTTGCGTTGCTAAAATCTAAATGGAAAAGTGAAATAGGTGGCACCTCTTCCTTTTGTGAACCGTGTAGCTGAGGTCAAAAGTAAAATTGCTTAAAAATTCAATAAAACATAAATTAACAGAGAAAGAGAAAAGACAATCAAGAACATCGTATCAAAACTATTCGTACTACCATTTCAAACTAAAACCTATGGAAACTAATAAATTAATAGATCCATGTGCATAGCAAAACTAATTACCTCACATAGATCAAGCACTTTTCTTAGCCACCACCAGACCCAAATAAATTGACCAACTGCCTCGAAGACCCACAATTCAGTTCCTACTCGTATTTATTGAATGCGTCACTAGGTTAAAGTTCACTTTCTTACCGGAACAACAACAGTATCGCCCATTTGAAAGGCTCGTACACCCTGGCCACTCAACCAGTCTTAGTCATTAACTGCACACAAGTTACTCATTTACACTCTCTGATTAAGCCGTACCAAGAAGTTAATCACATTCGTTTCGTACAATTTGTAGAAAAGAAACAAGTCTCAAACCCATAACGTCTTCTCTAACGGCCGCACATTAGCCATGGCCATGTCGACCTCGTTTCCGTTCAATGTCTTGAACGCACATTTGCTTTATACATCTGCACCCAATTTCAGCCAGGTTAAGTGTACATTGACATGGTTAACTGATCGCTTAGTAAGAAAACAAAAAATAAAAAAGAATTAAGAACCAAAGTCTACATCAGTAAGAAAAAATTCCAAAAAGAAAGCCAATACAAGAAAACGACCTTCCCGCAAAAGACTCTCATGATCGTGCACATTTTAAGCTGAAATAATCTGCAGATTCATTTGATCTGACACCAAAGAGGTTATTGACCAAATGACCAATTGTTCTGGATTTCACTTTCTAAAAGGTGTTAGGTTTTATTAGTCTTAACCATAAATCCATCACTTACCATATGTGCTACTAATCTAACCGAAGGGTTTGTACGGTAATAAGAGATAGGCCTACTTTTGGGGCATGAATTGACCCTGAATATTAATCTTCGTTCTTCAGTCGAAATCGACCATCTCGAGCGTATTGAATCAATTTGTTTCGAGGTTTGAACTCGTAATATAGTGTGATATGGAAAGTTCGACTATAATGCGTGATGGACATGATTTTGAAGTAGCGGAGCTGATTACTTTAATTGTTTGGATAATTACATTTGACTGGTTCAGTGTGAAACATGGCGATGACTGATAATCTATTATATGCCATGCCGAGTGATATATTGAGGCCCTAGATTTTTTATGCATTTTTCCGGCTTTGAAAATGAAACCGATAGAAGTAAGTGTATACACACCAACCTTATTAATGTGGAAATATAAACAAAAATCCATTAAAAATGTATTCAAATTACATTTTCCAGATTCTGTCAGTTTTTTTTTGGACATTTCAACGGTGTTTGAAACCTTTCGTAACACTCTTTTTGTTTCTTTTAAACGAAGCTTACTTTTCAGCATGATTTATGCTGCACTTGCAACATCTCTCAGTCTGACAGAAAGGGATAGCATTACATAACACGCAAAAACACGCGACACGTATTTTAATCGGCCATCTTGTTTACGTGGTCGGAATTATGGGACTTTTCAGCATGCTGATATTTTTATAGAGATGGCTTACGGAATTTTGCTTTCCTATAATTGGCTTCCGAAAGTGATGAACAGGCAATTATTTATTTATTTCCTATAGCTGATTGATGAATTTTTAGTTTAATTTAGTAACACTTATTAGTAACTACCACTCTTATTTTGAAGTGACTGCAGAAATGTTGGTGGACGGAACTTGTGTTTTACGTATCTATAATTATGGGTGGAACATCCATGACACTTATAGCCTTCTTCTCTCGAAAGCTTCAACGAAAACAGAAGTTTCCCATACATATTTCTGTTTTCAAAACGAGTCGATTAAAGTCGTTTTCCATGAAAACACAACGAAAACGACTTCCAATCGTTGAGTTGTTGAAACAAACAGACCTTTTGCAATGTTCAGCAATTTCAGCAGATTGGATGACCCAACAAATGTCACAACTTAAAATAATGTTATATATATGATTTATATGAAGTATAAGAGAACTAGTTATTATGTATTAATAAGCATTGCATGTAAGTGTAGGCTAAGTTAGTTTTAAGAAGAGACAATAAAGTCAGTTGTCGTCTAACAACCAAGCGTGTACTTTCTTTCTGATCGGTCGTCTTGTCCGTCATAACACATGGCGACGAGGATAAAATTTTCTTTTGAAAAATTAAAATTTAAAGTGTGTAATTAATAAAAGCTTAAGAAAATATAATTGCGTTATCAGGGAACATGGTTTCTACTGCGGAGGACGTGAAAATGAATATCGGAGCACTGCCGACAACTGCATTGATGGGGAACATTGAGTTTTTCAATATAGGAGACGACTTCAAATTGTACCAGCAGCGCATGACACAGCTATTGAAGTTAAATAGGATTTCAGCGGACGAAGACAAGGTGTCTTTTTTTATAAGTATGGCTGGAGGCGAGTTATACAAAATTCTTAACTCCCTTGCGTCGCCAACGGATCCCGCTACACTTAAGTATGACGAAATTATTCAAAAGCTCTCATCGTATTTCGCGCCTAAAACAAACGTCATAGCACAACGCTTCAAATTTTATAAGCGAGATCAGAAACATAATGAATCGTTGGCTGATTATATTGTCGAGCTAAAGTTCCTGGCAAAGACTTGCGAGTTTAAAGAGTTTCTCGGAGAAGCACTAAGAGACAAGTTGGTGTGCGGTATAAAAAACGAAAAAATTCAAGAGCGGTTACTTAACGAACCGGAGTTAACACTCGAAAAAGCTCAAGAGCTTGCTGCTACAATGGAAATGACAGAGAGTGAGATTAGGATGATGAATCCCGTAAACACTAATGCTATACGATCAACACATAGATCTTCACGCCGATATACTTCTCCAGAAAGCAAATGTTCAAGTACATGGAATAATCAAACGGCTAATCGTAACCGTAAGTACAGATCGCCAAGAGAAAGTCAACACAGAATCGGTAATAGAGATAGAGCAAGGAGTTTTTCCCGAGGGGCCGCACGTGTACAATGCTTCCAATGTAAGCGGTGGGGACATTTCGCTCGCGATTGCTGGTCCAGTGTTAAAGAGAACAACAAACAACGTGAAGGTAGACAGCAGAAGAAGCAGATAAAATCGTTATCAAATGGAACCGAAGAAGAAGAAACTGGGGATGAGATGCTGAATATTGGTTATATAAATAATTTAACTTTAGACGATCCTTTAATTGCTAAAATATGTGTTAATGATATGCTAATTAATTTTGAGGTTGATTCTGGTGCATGTGCGTCTGTTGTTCATATAAATGATTATAAAAAGTACTTTAGCGATTTTTCTATAACACAATGTTCTAAAATATTGCAGGTAGTGACTGGAGAAAAAGTCGATGTGGTCGGAGCTCTATCAGTTAATGTAAAAGATCCTGAAAAGGTAAATAAGTTGCATGCTTTACGTTTGGTGATTTTAAGAACCAACAAATATTTCCGCCCGTTGTTGGGAAGAAATTGGATAGGTGTACTTTACCCTAATTGGCAAAAATGTTTTATTACTAATAGTAATAATATTCAATTAAAGGAAATGAATATAAATGCGGTAAATATTCATTCGGGAAATAAGATTTCATTAGTGGAAAAACTTAAAGCTAAATATGTAAAGGTTTTTTCCGGGGATTTTAATGAACCTATTAAATGTTTCGAGGTTGACATAAGTTTGAGACCGGACGCGACACCAATTTTTTTAAAGCCATATGTTGTGCCCTTTGGGATGAGAAATCAGGTTGAAAAAGAGATAGACCGTTTGTGCAGCGCAGGAATTCTCCAATCAGTTACGCATAGTCGGTGGGCTACTCCAATCGTCTCAGTGGCAAAAAAAGACGGCAGTCTAAGAATTTGTATGAACTGCAAAGTGACTATTAACCGATTCGTTGATAACGTGCATTATCCACTGCCGGTGATAGATGACCTTTTGGCATCATTAGGGGGAAGCAATTTCTTTTGTGTGCTTGATTTGGCAGGTGCGTATCAGCAATTGGCAGTAAGTGATAGGTCAAAAGAACTCTTGACGGTGAATACACATAAGGGACTATACAGGTATAATAGGCTACCATTTGGAGTCAGTACAGCGCCAGCGACATTTCAAAAAGTAATGGACCAAATTCTGAGCGGATTGAGTAAGGTACAAACGTATTTAGACGATGTATTGGTAGCAGGGTCAACTTTCGAAGAGTGTTACGACAATTTGGAAAAGGTTTTGAAACGGTTAGAAGAGTTTAATGTTAGAGTTAATGAGAACAAGTGTAAATTTTTTGAATGTGAAGTGGAATATTTAGGGCACCGAATTAGTGCAGATGGGATTCGTCCAAATTTACGGAAGATTCAAGCGATTTGGAATGCTCCTGCACCGGATTCGGAAACCAAATTGAGGTCCTATTTAGGTTTACTTCAATATTACTCACGATTTGTTCCACACTTGTCGGGTGAGTTGCATAAGCTGTACGATGCTTTGAAAAAAGAAAATAAGCCTTTCAAATGGACAGATGTGTGTGAGAAAACTTTTAGGAAGAGCAAAAAGTTACTATTGGAAAACAAGTTACTCGCTCATTACGATCCAAATCAACCTATAGTGATCAGTTGTGATGCTAGTCCATATGGTGTAGGTGGTGTATTATCACATATAATTGATGGACAAGAGCGACCAGTGTATTTCGTGTCCAGTACATTAAATAAAGCGGAACAGGGCTATTCGCAAACTCATAAAGAAGCGTTAGGGATTATGTTTTCAGTGAGAAAATTTCATAAATATATTTACGGCAAACACTTCACTATTTACACAGACCACAAAGCGTTACAAGAAATTTTTAATGGCAAAAAGGGAAATTCTGCTGTTGCCGTTAGTCGCCTGCAAAGGTGGTCCATTGAGTTGTCCATGTATGATTACGATGTAAAATACCGTGCAGGTGATAAAATGAAGCACGCTGACGCTTTATCAAGACTTCCCCTAAGTGAGAATACTGGCGATGAATTTTATATGATAAATTGGTTCAATGTGTCAAATGATTTGCCTATTAAATTAGTAGATGTGGCTGATGCTACTAGACAGGATCCGACTCTTAGCAGAATATATGACTATGTGAGGAGTGGTTGGCCGGAATCAATTACTAATAGGGACATTAGGTCTTATTTTCAAAAACAAGAATGTTTGGCTGCAGAAAACGGTTGTTTGTTCTATGGAGAAAGAGTTATAGTACCCTCAAATCTTAAAACTGAAATTCTAAGGTATTTACACGATGGGCATATAGGAATCGCTAGAATGAAGGAACTAGGAAGAGCGTATGTTTGGTGGATAGGTATAGATACTGATGTGGAAATTTTTGTAAAAGAGTGTAAGGTGTGTGCTATGACTCAGAATAAAAAGAAATCAGCCGATCTCAATCCGTGGCCTAGTGCACAGAAACCTTTAGAGAGGATTCACTTAGATTTTTGTCAGTTGGAAGGGCATCATATGTTGGTCTTAATAGATGCTTACTCAAAATTTATGGATGTCAAGTTATTTAATCGCACCACGGCTCAAGCACTTATATCAACCTTGCGAACAATATTTGCTTATTTCGGATTGCCGAAAGAAATTGTTACTGACAATGGACAACCATTTGCCTCAAATGAATTTATAGAATTTTGTAATAAAAACTCAATCAAGGTCTTAAAATCGCCACCGTATCATCCGCAATCTAACGGATTAGCAGAACGAGCAGTGCAAACTCTTAAACGTTCTTTAAAAAAGTTTTTAATAGATTCGCAAACGAAAAGTTTGCCGATGCAATGGAAGATTGACAATTTTCTTTTTCAATACAGAAATACCCCGACCACCACGATGCATAAATCTCCAGCACAACTAATTTTTAAATACACGCCTAATACATTACTTAGCAACTTAAATAGAAGATCAGTTAGTAATGAATTAAAAGGGAAGAGGAATGAGAAATCAAGTGAAAAACACAATAAAGAGGTAACAACTCTTATTAGAAAAGCTAATAATGTTGTTGTAAATGATATTTGTAAATTTAAGGCGAATGAAATTGTACGGTATAGAAACGTTTATAAAGATTATTGTAATTACGTACTAGCACAGGTAATCAAGCAGTTAAGTAGAAGCTTATATGAAATAGATTTAAATGGTATTAGGAGAACGGCACATGTTGGCGATTTGAAGAAAGCGTATCATGTAAAAAGGGTGAGATTTTCACCGTCAAATATTAGAATTCCTATAGAAAATGCAGAACAATTATTGAATACAAATAAAAGAAACCGCTCAGAATTAGAAGATAATTCTGACAGCGGAAATGATAATCAAGGTAAAGAAGAAACGAAAAAGAATAAATATGTTTCACTCAGGCGTTCTAAAAGAATCAAATTAAAGTCCCAAAATAAAAGAACGGCTTATAGATAAAACAATACAACCAATAAGGAATAAGGGTGTATTCTTACATAAACTCTGAGAATGAATTTTGTGTATAGGTAATATAACATAAAAATCAATTATGAATTTTTATTTAAAAAGGGAAGAAGTGTTATATATATGATTTATATGAAGTATAAGAGAACTAGTTATTATGTATTAATAAGCATTGCATGTAAGTGTAGGCTAAGTTAGTTTTAAGAAGAGACAATAAAGTCAGTTGTCGTCTAACAACCAAGCGTGTACTTTCTTTCTGATCGGTCGTCTTGTCCGTCATAACAAATAATTTTCCACAAACCAAAAGAGTTTGCACCGAAGTTTAACGACTAGTGTCTCACATAGCTCATTGAAACGTCAAATGAAAACTAGTTGGTGGTCGGTGTGAATGCATCGACAAGTTTTCGGCTTGGTGTGAAAAGGCTTTAGGCGTCTGATTTGAGATCTCATTTATTGAAGTGTCATACGGGATTTAGGCCTAGCCTCTCTCTTAAATGGATAAGGCTTAAGTAACTCCTCTTGACACAAATTCGAATCATACAACTTTGGAAAATAATGGGTAGGAAGTGATTTCACTTTTGTCTTTTCACTCGGAGTTTTTCCGGCTTTGTAAAGAACACATTTGAAGGCTGACACAAACTCAATATTTCGTTAGATATCACAAAAAATCCGAAAATATGAATACACTACCAAGTTAAAAAAGTCTTAACGTGGTACACATGCCATCAATAATACTCTTAACAATTACGCGTTTGTAAACAAAAAATTAGAAATGCAAATACTTGAATATCCTAAACTAAAGAAACACCAATAACCTAGAAAACATTAAAAAAAAACTTTTTGTAAATCCAAATACCCGTGGGAGAGATGTTTGCGCACGTGACCAGCTGCCAATGGACAAAAGAGACCCGACCCATCGAAAGCAAAAGTTAAATTCCAAAAATGAAAGTGAAAACTTTGAAATGCTTCCATAAAATTTTCCCAATGAACCACAAAATGAATACTTAATCCCGACCATCGCCAGTCAAAGGCAGATGTGTTTTTTCTACAGACTGGTTCACATTGTCGCATTCAAATCACCGTTAATGGGGAAAAAATAAATGATGAAAAAAATACGGATATGGAAAAATGTAAAAAGTCTGTCTTCGCAGGTGTTGAATCGATCGTTGCCGGTGAACAGGAAAGCAAAATAAAGACGACAGCGGATCATTGAACTTGTGAGCGGTAAAGCACCGACTGACATGACATTCCGAAACATCATCTGTCTGTTTTTATGCATCGATAAAGATGGAAATATTGTGGAAAAGTTTTTCATAACTCAAAAAAAAATATGTCATGAAAGTGTCAAAGTAATGACCAACTATTCGTCAAGCAAGTGACAAACAGAGAAGCAATAAAAAAAAACACAACAGGTGTGTTGCTAAGTTCACTTCAATCGTGTGGCTGGTTGCATTTTCTATTGTGCATATGGGAGCGTTGAAAATAAACAAAGCTGTCACCTAAAATGCACTTCAATTTGAATTATATGCGCTGTGAAAACACTACCGTACGTTACTACACCGAACGAAGCGATACTTTTTGATAGTTTACGCTGATTAGAGCCGATGCTTACTACATACCAAGCGCATGATAGGCTCTGCGTCAAGTTGCCGTCAAGTTAAAGAAACAATTTCATAATTCCTCTCAAGTAGCACAGCAACAGATGGAGAAGTAAACGCATTTTTTTTGCTTTGGATTTTGTTAGTTAATTGCCGCTGTTTGGTTTAATGAAACCAGTCGATGGTGAACGGCATTGCTGTTGTTTTTAGGCACCATTCTTGGTACACAAGCCGGCCACATTGCTTGCATTGCACAATACAAGGTTTCCAGTCTTTTCAATGGATTATATGTATTCGGGTCTTGTTTTAATATCTAATTAAGATCATTACCAAAAATGGGAACATATAAATATTAGCTTACTCTAATAGTAATGAATTTGTGTGATAATTATTGTTTATAATATGAAAACAACGAGATTGTGTGATTGCATGAAAGTGGTTAAACCGGGGTCTGTAAACGTACGAGTAAAAAACCAAATGCAAAGGATGTATATTGTATGTATGTTCTTTGATAAAAAATTGTCATAAAAGCAATGTGTTCGCTTTTGAAGCCGATTTGCTAAGAAAAGGCAAACTAAGACATTTCAATAAATCTTCAATAAAAGTAGATAGTCTTGTCATATTTGTCATATTTGAAGTATACCAAATATTAAAAAAACCTTCTTCCGGAACAAGTTGACAGTTACAGAACACCGGTCAGAATAAATTTGACTGAGCAGACTGATCAAAAGTTGTAAATCCGAAAGCACCCTGTAAATTCGGAAGTGGAAAGGCTCAAGATATCAAAAAGACATTTACTACTACTTCCAATTGATTATCCGTCAGTGACACTGCTCAACTGTCAGAAGTCGGAAATGCTGAACTATGAACCACAACTTCCTAGTAAGACATCACATCACTACTGTGAATAAAGTGCTGGAAAACAAACCAGTTCTATGTATTGATTACGAAAAGGCTGTTTTTTAAAGGTTATATTATAACGGATATTTATGTCAAGTTTTGCACAGAAAATTACTCATAGACTCATGAGAAGTATAAATAATTGTCGATTGCAGTGAGAGTGAATTGAATATATTTGTGTTTTTAGCGGTTTATGGGAATGGAAACCAAGAAAACTCTTTAAATAAACCTTTAAGTTTGTGAAATTTTTCTTAAGTAACATTTACTAAAGTATAAGTGACCTGTTACAAATTTAAAATGACTACTAATACGTCATTTTGATTTTAACATCCCTGAACTTCAAACTATTTATTATTGTGAACTAACTATTTTCGAATTAACCCTTCGTCAAGTCACGCTTAAGTTCAATTTCTTCAATCACAATTGTTAATTTATTTATATAAATTAGGGTTAAGGTGAAAAATTAGTTTTAGTAAGCGTAACTTTCGAACAAACTCAGAGAGAAAATTCGCTTGTGTGTTTAAATAAGGATCCGCAAATGATTACACAACCACACAGCTGGAGTTAGGTAAGTTGTTATATTTTTATGCCGAAAGTGACATAAGGCAGTTGCATTTCAAACAATAAACCGTCTTACAAATTCACCACCATTTCAAAAAATCATTCTACTCAGAATGATACGAGTGCAATTCAGTAAGACAGTAGGCAAAATATGAAAGTGATGCCAATTAATGCCAAAACACTTATGTTGTAAGTATTCCATAATAAACTGAAAAAAAGAACAACTCAGATTCTCCAGACAGGCGGAAAAAAAAACATAAACCACTACTGTGGAAGCGGAATGTGGATGAAACTCACCCACGCGCTCTTAACACCGACTTCCATGTCAGTGAACTTTGCGGTCGATCAGTTTGAACTGCAAATTACTTGCACATCTTAGCCGCAATCTTTTCATTTACCCAGACTGACATTGACAGCTTGTCCAAATCTCTTAATGTACCCTCGAACCACAAAGTGTGTTATTACTGTTTCTTTGCTCTTTCTCATTCCGTTCGAGATTTCAAAGCAATTTGGTTAAACCCATAGCGATGCTTGAGGGCAATTTTGTTATTCGATTTGAAACACTCATCTCAATCGAAATGCCGCTTATCTTAGCGAAATGTCAAACAATCTCTCTGTTAGATTTAGATGGCTTTCTAGTTTTCGCAAAATCGTAGGTGGAAATGTCTGCTTGAAAACAATCATTCAATCCGTCAAATCAGATGACAGGAAACAAACAGACGAAAACCATTTTTTACATCGACTGACACAGTTATGCTAATGACTGATCCATCGACAACTGTGGGAGGTTATCGAAATCAGCTGCATCCCCAGTGGTGTGGATCAACCCACAAGATGGGTGTCTAGAGGCTACTTCCATTTGCAACAGACATACTCGTCGCACAAGTGACCTGCTTTCTCTTTTCACTTGTAAAATACACATAAGTGAGTAAGATCATTGTAAAACTTGTGTGTAATCGAATCGGATCGCCGACCGATCTAAATTATATCGTATTGCATATTTTTTTCTTTCCGTAGTTTTCTTTTGGATTGCATTTTCCTATATGTACATGCCCAGGTAAATCTAACCAGTTAAACTACCACATTTAGCTAAATTTTTATTTTTTAATCAGATTGGGGGTATTATTTGGTTTTCGCTTTGCGCAAACAAAAATGCCTTGGGACAAAAATGTGCTGCTATGGTGAATTGAAAATTATATCCGCCAGTGCAATGCTGTGGTTGTCTGTTTCCGTCTATTTTGTGGTGAGATGAATAAAATTTATAATTACGTTTGTAGTAAAGCATGAAGAGTAGTTTGTGTTTCTTTTCGACATAAATTGCAAATCAAATTGAGTGTCATGTATGAAATTTACGTAAAAGGTGAAGAGTTGACAATGAGTAGGCTGATTGACGTACAACCCGCCGGTGCACTGGAATTTCACATGGAAGTGATAATTGAGGTAACAACTACGTGTTTATGGGGGGAATTGATAATGCGTAGACACGAGTTTAAAGATGAGAGCATATTGTGTGCGAAAAAAGAAAACGAAAGTGGCACTTTGCACTTCTGCGTATGACAGATCAATGTCTGTAGCAATGTTCTCCTGGCAATGCTTTGCTGGAGAGAGAAACTTTTTAGAGTAGCTGTTACTTTTTATGTTGCAGAATGGATGACAACGGAAAGTAGAATTAAATTACTGTATATCTAATCGAACTTTCCGATTTAATTTGATTGGGTGATTATTCACACAAATGGTATTAAATAAATAACGTTAGCCTGGCAGTTTGTCTAGAAATGTGTAGATAGAAATGAACAGATTGAACTTAAGCATTTTTTTTGATAGAGAAATTGAGCCACACATGCATACTTGGATAACCGGAATGATAACACAATTGAGTAAAGGTCACATATTTTAACGCGCCATTTTTATTTATTCAAAGTGATGTGAATCTGGTGTGCATAACCAATTTTTTAAGAAGTAAAAAATAATAGCAACGTCGCTACAAATTGAAAAGCTCATCTGACTTAATTTAATCCATTAATTTGATCCAAGCCGTATATCTTTTAGTGAACAATTTTTCACATTAATCCGAAAATTATTGACAGCGCTATCTTGTACATTCGCCGCAATTTATTAACTGTCGATGACTAGTTATTTTATTTTTGTGCATAAACAATTTGTGTAAACCCTTGACTGGAAGTCCGCCTTAAGGCGAAAATCACTAATATGCACACGAGTCCAATTTGAGTCTGTGAATAAAAAAACAAATAAAAAAAATAAAAAGCGCCTATTTAAATGAGTGATTATTGCTGTCTCCTTTACGTTGTGGTAAACTTACTATATTATTTTGGCGCCACAAAGTTAGATATATCATAAAAGGACGTGTTGGCATAAAATTACGGAAATCCAAAATGGAATTTCAGATTCCGTAATTTTTGTCAACAAATCTTTGTCAACAGGTCGTGAACAAACCTTGAACTGAGCGGAATTTATGAGGCTGTTGACTCTATGGACTATCTAAAATGTTGTCGGTTGTCGCATCTTCATCTGAATAAAATAATGTAAATGGGAAACATATTCTTTCGAATCGGTATAAGTGGAAGATTTGTGATTGAAAGTAGGTAGATGGATTTCTTACAATAATAGATTTTTTTTACTACATACGTACCTCCAATGAAATCAAGTAAAAGAAACGTGTTTTTGAGGTAACACTTAAAATGTAGGTATGCGTAATTTTATTAGCAGATAACCAAAAAAAAAAAACATTCGCAAACTTGCGATGAATCAAAGAAAATTCCTAAACAATTAAAGAAGCTGATTGGGATCTCCGTTAAGTGTGGATTTTATGTGCCCGACTGTGACAAGTGACAACTAACATCAGAATAAGTTTATGGAAGTTGATACTCTGTACATATCCTACATGTGTGCATAGGTACCTACTTTATAAAAAAAAACGTACAGTTCAACTACTTTGTTCCTCTTATATTACCTGATAAACATCATTTACATAATCGCATTCGTAAAACAATGATAAAAATCTCGCTTCTTTTCAAAGATGACATCGTGTTTCGTTTTTTTTTTTTTTAGTTTGCGTCACTTTACAATAACTTGGGAAAATTGCGTTCAAAAACTTGACGTATATTTCATTGTTCGTTTTGATTTATTAAATTCGACTCGCAGCTATCCAATTTGCATGGAGTTTCGAACAGAGCGTTACATAATGTGCGATAGATTCGGTGTAGCCAAAGAAATTGTCACTTTTCTTTGTGAAGAGGAGTGTCTCCATATGTGTTGTTCATCTTCGTTACAGTAATGGCATTGTGAATGTACGAAATATTTTCACCGTGTTGATTAGCAGCATGACAAAAATAAAATAAACTGATGCCCATATATCGATGTCAGTCGACATAAATTTAGAAAGTTATTACAAAAATAGTTAAATGAGATACATGGAAGCAAAAAGAATTTGTAAAGTTATGTCAATACATATTATATGAAACTTGTCGTAATGAAATTCGTAAAGCTGGTTCTAGGCGGTACATTTGTAATGGCTTCTGTTACCTATGTGGTATTCGATTGGGCGCTCTCAGAGCACTTTCTATGTTCTTAGAGCAATTTTTATTATCGTTTGGTTCAAAAAAACCAAACAAATCTTTTTCAGATTTCAGAGCACTTTTGCGAATCTGGATATTTTCTCAGATTTTCGTCAGATTTACCAATACAAATACGTTTGAGTTTGACAACTGGTGGAGTTTGTTTTCGTTTTCGCGAATTTTTTATGTATAAATATTTAAAAATCAATCGGGACGGAAATTTTTAATGTTTTAATATAAAATTTAACCTTAGAAAAGTGTCGAAGACTACACATATTCACACAACACGAATATCAACAAGTGACGTTTTTTTGTTCGATAAGGCACACGAAATCTGAAATCTGAGAGCAAATCTGAAAAAGGGACAATCGAATACCACATACCAAATCACAATCACTGAAAATAATCGATTTGCTAGGGTATGGGCGCGTTCAAGAATCTAGTCGCCTTAAGCCGATCAATTTGTTCTAAACTATATTTTCCATGAACGTCAGACTTGCAGAAGGAATCTCAACTGAAAACTTGATCAACTCAGTCGCAAACGTCAATTAAAAAAGATCTGCAAGTGATGAAGCTACGACAAAGGGAACTCAGACACAAAACAAACATCACCCAACTGTCAGACTTAGTAAACTAATGTCATTTTCCATTGGGTTTTTCAGATTTTGCTCTCAGATTTCAGATTCTTCTTGCCCAATGAAACGTAAAACCTAATCTCCTATTTACATTGCCTGTATTTAAAAATTCGGTTATTTCTAAGCTAACGTCGATAAGAAGCTTACTTCTGTGCATCTAAGCAACTTGTTCGACTTGTTTCTCAACTAATTTAATATAACCACTATGTAGATCAGTATGTTGTGTATGTATAGCAAGATGCATTGACTATGACTATGACTATGACTAAGTTCCTTTGTAATATATTTAGAAAGACCTTCATTTTTTCGAAACTCGTTTGGAGTGGTCATACCCACAACTGGTGCCCGGAGGTCTATACTGGTTTCCAATTTGGTTGGATAGCAAAATAACAATAACTTAATGTGGTTGGATAGAAATGAATATCTTTAAATAAGTCAATAAATTTTACTGTATCGCATGATTCATATAAAGTGAAGTTTCCAATTTGTTTCCTCTAGCCGTTTTCTTGTTTAGTAGAATAAAAGTTCGAAAGTTTAATATTGGAGTATATTTTCTTCTTGAACTGCCACAGAAAAAGAAGCTTTTGAGCTCAGTCACCCTGCATATTTTTCTCCAACAAAATATTTCACTTTCTATTTCACAGCTCTTTTCGGAGAGGAGTGGAAATTTCACTTCACTCGAACAGCGTACCAGCCTTTAGATAGACTCGTAGTTTGAATTTTATGAAGCCACAAAACGGGACAAATTTTTAAATCAAATTGGCAACGCCAAGAAAATACAATGGCTAGGTTCAAATATCTAGTTTAGTAAGTCTGTCAGCTGTTTGATTTGATGTATCTCAGTTTTGATTGGCTTAGATCGGTCACGTGAACAGCTGTTTCAATTGACGTTTATGGAGGGTTTGTCGACGAATCTAGTCAACAACTTCGTGACTGAACACTTAGTTGACAGTTCGCATATCCATATGTAGCTGAAGTAGGAAAAGTGACGTTCCCGACAATTCCTTAGTTTTTGCTTTCAGTTTACATCTAGCCTAGACCAATGTAGTCGACTTAAGATACCTAAATTTAATTTTAATTTGCCCTATCTGAAGCAACTTCATTTATTAAGAAAAAACTTTGACGTACAATTTTTCACTTTTAAGGTAATTCAAATAATTCGTGGAGAGTTACACTGTGCTACGTTTCCACCGGAGATTAATCGCGCGATTTAGGGCAAGAGATTGCAAATAAATCCCGAGGCGTTTCCACCAAAAAAAAAAACAAGATTAATTAGACGTTTCACCAGATGTTGTCAACTACTGTCAAATCGAACAACCAAAAATTGTGATAATAGGAAAAAAAAACAAAAAGATTAAATTGATAAAATACGAGTTATAGAAAACTTGAAATATTATTGGCTTGTAATTTTTAATTCTACAAAATAAAATGAAAGGTTTGATTGTTGCATTTCTAGGAGAAGTCACTATTACCAAAATAACGCCATCAGTGTTTGGTTAATATTCTGGCAGCTGGGAACAAATCGCAATGTAGCATAGGCTGGGAGAGATAAACATGTTGATAGTTTTCGTTTGGTACAAAATTGATTAAAAATTTAATTCCCTCCGAAATAAATTCGGATACGTTTTTTTATTACACAATGTCAAATACAGCTCTGTTTGCTAGTATTTCTGATATGTCGAGATTTGGAAATTGTGTTCACAAACCGGACTCTGCATGCAAACCTGGTTGATAATAGAGATTTATTTCTAATCTCCCTTTTCATGAGATTAACTTTTTATGATAAATCCCGAGATTTATGCGGGATTTACGGAAAATTTTCTAAATCTCGCAGAAAATCTCCGGTGGAAACATGACAGATTGGAGTCTCCAATTGGAAGTGGAACTTGTTTGGTGACTAATGGGTTGTTTACACTTCACCATTTTAGGTTCCACCCTCCACACAACAGTATCATCACAATATTTCTTCCTACAGAAAAGTTGCACCGGTGTGTTCCGATTGCTATAACTTTCAATCAATGACATTATGTAGACATTGGAAAAATTAAGCTAAACTAACCGATGGACAGGGTATAAGTCAGTCCATCAAATATTACACTTGCGCAACTAGTTTGGCAAATAGTTTGACATTAAATGTTGTTCGCGCAGAGCAAATGAAATGCGTGACTTAATTGGCTATTAAGTGATCGTGTTCAACTTCAATGTTTATGCATCTTATATTCTCATTTAATTCGTTTCCCAACTTTTAGCTGCGGAACGCCAATACCACAAGAAAGGTTAAATGAACTTCTTCAAATAACCGCTTTATTTCAAAGTTAAATGCCACCAGTCTCAGCAGTAGGTAACATCAGCTACATAAGTTGTTGTGGGGCTTACATACAATGTATTTAAAACGTTGCTAGGAGCGAGCGCTTGAGATGGGAAGTGTACTATCCACTGACAGCATCAGTCAAAAAACCGGCTCCATCCCGTATTTCTTTTCACCTTTTTTTTTTCTACGCATATGTACGTACGCATCCACTGCGTAGAGGAAACATTACTTCACACGAGTCTAATTGTGGATGAAAAGTCAGCAAGATCGATAATGAATTGTTGTGCTGCTGTCCAGCCACCTAGAGTGGAGATTCTACAACTGGTAACTGGAGAAACAAAGCATCACAACATCAACGCATAAGAGAGGTTTTGCAAGACTATTCAACGGATATAATAAAATGTTCGAATGTCTTACATGAATCGCAAGTGCGTTCAACTGGTTCGGCATATGAAAGTAAATAACCCCACTTCCTTTAGTCACATTCAGGATAATCTCCAAAGATCAGTGAAACTACATTGTCGTCACCGAATTATGCTATCACTTCGATAACATTCATTTACTTCATTTACATCGAATGTAATTGCAGACTTAATGTGCATCTGAAAAGTTGGTTAATCAAGTTTTGGCGGTGTAAAGAAACTTTTATAGGCTTGTATAAGACAGCTGTTAGCAATTAACCAGAATTACGGAGTTTGATTAATGAACATGACATGGCAATTGAGAAGTGTAATACTTGGACCGCTGACGATAAAACACGTAAAGATGTCCGAAGTTTCAAGAAACTTCAAAGTGCCGAATGAATGTGAAGTTTTAATTGATTTGAACAGCTATATGCAACAGCAACACGTTCTGCAAAAGCTATTATCCGCTAATAATTTGGTATTGTTTTGCTATGAGATTGGAAGAAATGATTTTTTTTACGGTTTCAACAATATTCCATTGAATGGAGCAAATTACTTGTGTCGCAATGCGGCATTTACATGGCCACAGATATATATCAGATGTAATGAGATGCACACAATACTATATAATCGACTGAAATGGAGTGTTCACTTAGGTCTACATAATCCTATTGTGGTTGACCCTTAATTACTGTAGGTAGAGAAATGTGGCATAAGTGCTTTGTTCGGCCATTTTGTTTGCGTGGGAAAAAATGTTTGCATACCACTGATACTGAAAACTAGATCAGTAGCAGTACGTAAAATTAATGTAAAAACGTTTACCGCTAACTGTAGGAGTAACGAACTTTACCGTCAGTTTAAAGTTCATTACAATGTGTTGCCACCGCCGTTTACGATGCACATGTTTCCATAAAAATTAGCACCGCTCTCCACTGAATGTTAGATATACCCATATTCAACATGACAGTCAACATACTCCATTGCGTGCAAAACTTTACTACATTCAATCAGCACACACGAATTTAATTTGCGAAATCTCTGAACGAAGCGTGGGATACTTTGATTTATTTCATCAATTGAATGAACAAAACAAAAAAAAAAAAAAAAAAATAACAAAAACCATTGTGAAATTTGCGCAATTAATAAGATGAATAAAATGTCATGCAGCTCACATTAAAGTGTCTAATGCCTGCATTGCTGTCACGACTACTTGTCATGCGCATTGGTTTTACCACGCTTCCCTCTGATTAATACGAAATTGTAATTCAAAGACAATGACACTTGGCTTTGTGCTTATCTCTGACAATAAAGGTAATGCACTGCGGTATTATTATTCGCGCAATCCACCCACCTACTACACGATCTCCACCCTGAGACAATCTGTCAGCCACTGACAGACGTGATTTTTTGTGTTGTTTACCTTTTTACGAGAGATTTGCAAAGGTTTTTTCTTTTGCTTTTATTTCGCGTTCGCCTGCTCACTTGCAGTAATACCGTTGACGTTTCGAAATCAAGCCTATGCTCAGTTTGCATGTTAATTAGACATTTCATAAGTAATCTGTCAACAGGAGAAATAGCTTGAACCGTGTTTACACTTTGAAAGAGCAGAACAACATAGAGTTTTTTGTTTTTATGTTGAGAAGATCAAAACAATAGGAATGTGCGCTATACGAGTGTAATTAAATGATACGAGCATACACATACCCACATCAGAGAAAGCTTTAATAATTCTTTCGGCATTCTATTATGAGCGCGTTTAGCGGCATATAATTGATTCAGTCCGCTCAAATATGCTCAAAGAAACATTATGCAAATGCGGTAAGCTATTATCGGAAGGTAAACTTTTCCTTTTAAAGAATCAGTTTCTCGTCGGATTTTGGATAAATAGAAAATTTAAATAAATCATTTTTGGCATTGAGAGAGTAATTAATTAAGTTTGTCTGTTTCTGTTAAAGTTTTGCTTATATGGGTAAGTGTTTATTCTGACGACACAAAGAACCCGAACAGAGAATGACGGGAAGGCAGTGATAAAAGTGAAATTTTTTTGATCAAAGCTATGGATATCCGGTGGATAAGTGGTTTAGGGTGGACGTTAAATTGTGAATATTTAATGAGAGCTATAGATAAACATTATGCAAATGCATACAAAATGTAAAAAAGTCAAAGCACATTTGAGGTCAATGGAAAGCATTTTCTTAAACCTTTGACAATGATTTTTATCATGCAAACAAAACAGTGCCTTATCCATTGAAAGGGAGAATGTATTTTGACATCTGTCAGTAAACAATCGAAAATAATGAATTTGGACGTTGGTTTGATGCAGCTGGGACCTAAGTTAAATATGTATTAGGATTTCGTTTGCATATTTCAATTTCAACGAGTACCAAATTCAGAAACATTTGAACTGCCTTATCGATCTTGTTATTGACTGTAGTTCGTTGTCAAAGCCATCTTCTGTGAAAACTATAGATAAGACCACCTACCTACATGAACCATGGGAAAAGGAAATAATTGTGTTTGTTTAAAAACACATTTGACAGGCGTGGAGCTTTATCGATGAAAAACGCAACTCTTTAGTTGGTTGTTTGTTCCGGTTTACGGTTGGGTTCTATCTACCTAAAAGAAGCAACAGTGAAAAATTATTTATCTGGAAACAAAATAAACGAATTTTTTTGATATTCCTTTGACTTGTCAGTGGCATCAGCTAGCTTATCTGAAGTAAAGTTTGGTGAAATGAAATTCTGTTGCTATGTCAATAAGTTCGAGTTGGTTTTTAAGCTCTATAGTTTGGACCTTAGCTATTACTCTAACTCTTTTATCTTACAGTACAGGAAATTGCTTTGAATAAATGGAGAAACAAAGAAAAAAACAGTTCTACTTTCGTAATTCGTGACACACTTGCAAGCATCACTACTTTTTTTGATGACTTGAATTGTTTTCGGTCAGCGTTACCATGGTTTGATTTTGACCTTCATACGTTTTTCAAAAATTGTTTTTCTTTTCAAATAAGTAAGGTTTAAAATGTAACATGGTTGCCAACCACAACTGCGAACTATCGACTAATGGTTGTAAAATACCGAGCGAAAATTCAAAATTGGCAGAGTAGTTTTAGAAACGACACCTTTTTCTCTCACCGGCCCCTTTCTTCGACTCTTCAGCGGCTTCTCTGTTTACCTCTTCGAAATGTCAACTGAGCATGCAGCACAATTTTCTTGACTAGATTCGTCGGCTTCCTCTCAATAAACGTCAACGGAAAAAGCTAATCACGTGATAACTCTGGGCCAATAGAAACTGAAACACGCATCTAGTCAGACAGCTGTCAGACTTACTAAACTAGGAATCCGAACGTTCACATTGTTTTTTGATATAATGGTGAGATTGTGTCATTAAAGTGTCTTTTAGTGATTACAATGCAACTGTATGCTGTACGTTTACATAATAGGATTAGCTAAAATTGATTTTTGTAAGTTTTTGACACAAGCATAAGCCTAAATATAAAGCGCGTAATAGGCTTATTGTAGTTGACCCTTAAGTATAATTTAATTCAGTTAAGCTCGTTTTCCAGTTGAGTGGAATAATTTGTATGAACATTTTATAGTAAATGATACGTCACTTGCTATTTGGCAATTATTGTTATATATTATTTATGTGTATATGTAGGTATTAATGTATGTGTGCTGCAGTTAAATGACAGTTTTAGAACGAGAGGATCAATTGCATTAACAATAATGAACACAGTACCTACCTATGTATTTAATTTTCACAACTTTTAAATTTGTTCCAACAAACGATTCTAGCAACTTACACTTAAGTTTTACATTCTAACAGCCCTACAACAAACTGAAACCTAGGAACTGCCCTATCGACTGCAGTTTCCTTTTCGACGAATTTGCACGCGAAAAATGAATTTGCCAGAGAAAATAGTTAATTTCTAGAAAAAAAATTGCAATACGCTAGAAATGTCAGAAAATGATACAAGTAACAACCTTCACCGACTTGCAAGTAAATGCGGTCTGTTGTGCTGGAAAGTGAACGATTCACAATTAACTGGCTCCAGAGAGCGGTGAAGAGTGTTTGCCTGACAATGCTGAAACAACGCTAGTGGCAATCCTCTACTAGCTAGTGAACAGTCTACATTTGATTACACAACATCATTTTCTGAAACATCGCTCTAGGAGCCTTGAGCCTTATGACGTAAATAATTAATAATAGGTTTGGTTTATAGATCAACTGACCTATTGCGTCAATTACGGTGAAAGTCTAAGAACTAAAACAATCACGGCGTTATAAACTTTCATTTTCAACAAGATGAGAGAAAGATTCAAACAAAACAAGATCATTTGTCAGAAGCGAGCTAGAAAATAAATGGTTTCTATTTGCATGCAGCATCCATCAGAGCTTTACAGTGCAGCCATATATTGTAATGACAAGATTAAGCGATGATACTATAAGTGTTTCAGTTTTATCGTAGGTACTTTTGAGAATTATGGGATTAATTTGTTTTGCACTGCAAACCCAGCAATTATATTACAATTCTAAGATTTCAGATACGTACAGCAAGACATAGGGACATTCCTAGAAATATGTACCTATTCAACAGCTGTCACTCTATCTGCATTGGCTGAGATAAACTTGGGTAAACGAATAGATTTCTTTTAAGACCCCTTATCATTAATATGACGAATCCATTTTGAAAGTCTAAGATAAACTTCCGGTAGGTACTACAAAAGGTAGCAGGTGTTATCTCTGGCAAAAATATGCGTCAGACGCGTTAGGCCGATTTTAGTTTGTGTCTTGCAAAATGCGTTAAAAAGAAAAAAAGGATTCTTACCAAACGACAATACATTTGCCAACATTGTTCATAGAACAAGTTTCGAAAAATATGACATGCCAACCTTGACTTCGTTAACATTGTGGTGGTAAGGTGGAATATTTTTCTGGGTGAAACGTTACCCAAAATGCAGCCCACAACAACACTTGAGATCTACCTGTGTAAAGCCACGACCATAGCCATTGACGCGTTTTTGCCATGACAGTAAGGTCAATGTTTTCTAAACGATGTTATGTGTCTCATAAAATATCCATATAACCTGATTAACGTCGTGCACAATATTCCACTCTTCATCAGCTGTCACTCGTTGTATTTGCACTATGGAATTAAGACAGATCTATGAATGAAGAAACGTCAGGAACTGGTCTTCGATGTGGTATCAATTAAAATCGTATTAATGAGGAGATAGTTGATGGGGTCTCATTGTGGTAATTACATTATTAGATACTGGTTGTCAGATTGATTTTTGTTGTCTCATAAAAAAACAGTCAATTTTTGTATGAATTTTTCAATTTTACATGATTAATGACACCTCGGACATCGCTGGGGGCATTTAATTTCACAGGTGAAACATGTATGCAAACAAAACTGACGCTATAATTAGGTAAAACCACATTTATATAAAATTTGCCTTCAGGCATAACGTTAACCCTTAGTCTTTGGAACCTTCAAATAGGCATTTATCATAAATTTCTATCTGCAACGTTTTTGCTCCCGCAAATTGCTGGACTGTACGCAGCCGCTTTATGTTTTCTTTGTGTCTGAATGCACCACTTGTCGGTTCAATCAAGCTGGGTTATGGCTGTCTGTAAAGACATAACCTCGTCTTCAACGTCTTTAGAATTTCATTGAATAAGGCTGGTATGCTGATCGAGTGAAGTGAAATTTTCACTCCTCTCCAAAAAGTGCTGTGAAATAGAGAGTGAAATATTTTGTTGGAGATTTTAGTTGGAGAAATTTATGCAGGGTGACTGAGCTCAAAAAAAATTTGTTTTGTGGCAGTTCAAGAAGAAATTAGGTTACATATAAAATAAAGAATACCTACTCCAATATTCAACTGTCGCACTTTTATTTTACTAGACAAGAAAACAGCTGAAAGAAACAAATTGGAAACTTCACTTTTTGTGAATCATGTGATACCTACAGTAAAATGTATTGACCAATTGGAAGATATTCATCCGTGATCGACCACAATAACAACAATGTCGTTTTCCATTGGGACCACCAGAAATCTTTTTCAGATCTCAGATTTTACGTGGCGAATGGAAAATGCAACGAAATTGATCTGCTTTTGTAAATGGATTAGTGTGTTATATGACATCAATATCAGCTGTTCAAATTGCATTTGTTTTTGCAAAAATCGCAAATGGATATCGCCTTGAAAAATGTTTCCCCTATTGCACATACAAATGCAGTATTTTTGGGGACTTGTAGTCTTCAGATGACGAGGAAAACTATTAAGATAATATTTCCTCCTGAATTATATCCATGGCTATTAATGTATTTCGTTATTTTGGTTTTCACGAAACTACCCCCATTTGTCTTCGAAGCAAACTTCTTAAAATGACGTCAAACAGCTGTGCAAAGCATATTGGTATTGGGAGAGTGTGTGTAGATCTGAAAAAATATCGAGATCTGCAAAAAGTGCTCTGAATCGAAAAAAAGATTGATTTTTGGTCCCAATGGAACATGAAAAGTGATTTAGATCAAAAAAAGATTGATTTTTGGTCCCAATGGAAAACCACATAAGTTATTGCCATAAAACCCAATTCTGCAACCAGTATGGACCTACCAGTTGTGCGTATGATCGCGCCAAACGTATTTCTAATATTACAAAGGAACATAGTCATAGTCATAGTCAATGCACTTTGGTACACGCACAACGCTGATCTACATACGGATCTAGATATTGAAACAGTGAAGAAAGAAGTCGAACAAGTTGCTTAAAAGCGCAGAGCTTCTCAACCACGTTAGCTTAGAAGATCTATACAAATTAGCTATAAGTCAATATATTTTCTAACAAAAAAGTTCAGATATTCTACAAGCGACTGATCTTTCCATAAGTCGAACGGCTAGGAGCAATCACATTCGGTTGGCAAAAGTCAGTGCCCATCACGGGAGATGCTGAAAGGCCCTCCCCTCCCTATTGTCGAAGCATCTTTCGCGTACCTACTAGCTCTCGAATGACTTTCGATGAGTTTACCTTCCTGTCTGATTTGTAAAATAAAAAGGACAGTCGTCAAATTTAAACAATTAACAGTGCATGTAAATTATACACATTTTTAAAGATCATCTGCTGGTATTGCTTGAACAAAACAGGGTAGAAAAATATTCTTGAGGCACCCTGCTTATGGAAAAGGTCATCCGTGCCACGAACTATTTTTACACCTAACATTATCGCACTATATTCAATGAAAAAACAATTTTGCAAGTGCGAAAAACTTATTATCCCCTTAAAGAAACATTTGAAATTCCAATAAATTTCAAAACCACTCCATACAAATCATTTTTCACGCTGAAATGTCAAAAAAATTAATGCGACGGACAATAAAAACCAAGTGAAATAGCTGCGGAGAGATTTTAGTATCGCCACCTACGACTCAGTTTTGGAAGCGATATTTTCCACTCGAACTGCGTACCGCCTAGTGAAATTTTCACTTGGAAAATTCATTTTGACATTTCGCAGTGAAAAATTTGTATGAAAAATTGAATTTCACTTGAACTGCGTACCAGCCTATATATGCGAAGAAAAAACCCTCGTGAAATTAGTTTGACAATCTTGTTACACCTTTTTTTTTAAACAAGTTGTGTGCATTAGCAAAGTTTGTTCAGATCATCAAAAGAGAAAAAATATAGATGACTGCTTTCACCTAAATAATTATCCTCTGATAATTTGCTGACGCTGACGAACAACAATTTCAGCTGTCATAGAATTATGAAACTAATGAAATAATAAATTATCCTGGGCTCTCATCGCGTAACTTTTAAAACGATAGTCGTCGAAACGATTGAACACAACGATATCGTTTTTAGTTTGCTTTATATAACATCATCGTCGGATCGTTCAATCGAATCGTTCATCGTTTTCATTTTGAACAGTTTGAACATGACTGTAAACAAACTCTGACAGCTAAAAAATCAAAAAAATGTATGGAAATAGTTTTTTTTCTTGAATTTGTTTATTTTTCTGTGTTTTTTTATTGATTGACATTGATTTTGGCCCATTTTATTCACTTCGAGTGAATAAGGCATTTAATGCAGATGGAGAGGTAGTAAGGAATAAGGCAAGTGAAATGTGAAGTGAAAGTGTACGCGTATACGCAGATAGCCAAAAGTGTGTAGGAACCAACCATAGCCCAATGGAATATGCTAAAGTGTGCACAGGTGTGGTAGGCCAGAAGAATTATTGTTTTTCGAAATATAGATTTGTATTTATTAAATCAATCAAAACGCCAATAAATTTCTTGCATTTTTTGGAACAGATGAGAATTTTTATTGCTTAGGATCCAGTTGCAAGACAAAAAATACAAAACAAAACTCAACCCATTTCTTTTTTTTGCAAGGATTTCATTCTTTCACAACTCGGATCTTATCCGAGTCACCTCCAAAGAGAACATAAGTGTGTTTTCCTTTAAATATTTTGCTATACTTTTCTCCAAAACTGAAAATATGGACCAAAAACGATGAAGCGATTGCAAAATAGCTGTCGTTCAATCGAATCGTTTCGACGAGGGTATTTGACGCTTGAATTAGTAACGTGAAGCAACAAAAAACGATGATCGTCCAATCGTTAGGACGATTATCGTTGTTTGGTTGTTACACGAAGTTGAAGTATCGTCGAGACGATGTCGTTCGATCGTTTTGTGCTTACGCGATTAGAGCCCTGTTGGCCAATTTTTTGACAAGCCAATATAATTATTAAGCACATTTCACACACGGCCTTAATATGTGATATTAAATACCTCGCACTAGCAAGTCCACAACCTTAAAGAGATAGTTTTCAGCTATATCAGTTTCTACCCATGTTCAATTAAGCAATAAGCATATCTATACAAATACCTAATCGTATGAATGACTCATTGATAACAAGCTTCAACGTGATAGTGTGTATCTTATCAACCTGTTTATAATCTCGATTTATTTCTTATGACTAAGGTTACTTAAATACTTAAGTCTGTAAGATCTTAACAAATGTAGTACAACTTTGAACTTTAGCCGACATTTCGAATGTTAGACAGGCACAAATTCCAGTTTCGCCGAAAACTATATAAAAGTCTAGGAATTAAATAAAATAAACATTTTTAGTTTCGACTCCGAATTTTCACAGTGGCTACATTTTCTATACAAATTACGCAATTGTCAGCTTCCTTAAATTTAAAGTCGAGATTAAAATTTGTCATTAGTACGAAGCGATAAATATTTGACAGAAACTGATGAATCGAAACCTCTTAATCATTTTAACAATATGCATAATAGGAAGCTAGCCTTAAATTATAGTCACGTAAGTTTGGCATTTGGCAAATGCCATAATAATTCATCCGAAATAATATTTATTCATGTCGTTGTCATTTACAAGTACATAATTAAGAAAAAAATAAATCCAGCAGCTTAATTTTATGCGGCTCAGTCCAAAATACTTCCACTATGCTCTAGATGATTTATTGGTTTCCGTTTGTTTCGTGATTTAAAAGCCGTTTATATAATACGACCAAAAAAAACCGAATTAAAATAACTATAGCCTCGCAAATAACTTCGAATTAATCCCACTTTATGATAATACTGTTAAGCAGATACGTTTTAAATAAGATATCTGTTTCACATAACCACAATGTACAATATAACCCAGAGCCAAACAAAAGTTAATAGCTCACCGTTTTGAGGAAATGAGCTGACATTAGCGGAGAATAATAAGCTTATTGAAAGAAGCTGTCAATTTGGCAAGCAAAAATAGATAGTAATAAAAAAATATAAAAGCAGTTATTAGCATTACAATAAGGTGCGCTAGTCTTAGCTCCAATTGGTGGCTTTGTTTTGCTTCTGGAGATTATAATTAGTTATGATTCAATTGGCAGTTTGTAGGTAATATTATGGAAAGATCTAGCTCATTAAATTCAGTAAACATTCAGTCTCTGATTCTTTGTAAAGCCCAAGCTTAGGCATTTTTAAAAAGCTTCCCCTCTTTTTTTCGCCACCGACAAAAAGACGTCTTTGAAACCTCTAAATATTTATGAATAGCAAAAATCTAGTACAATATCAAAGTCGATGCAAGAAAATGCGCCCCTTGCGTCACTTGCACTGGCATTTGCCAATTTGTTTAACTTGGCGTGATGTGCATCTAAATGACATCTGCAATTATTTCAATAAATTCGATCAAGATCACAGAATGCGAAAGGTGTCAGGCACATAAGAGAGTGTACTTTTCAGCCTGTACACCATACAACACGTTCAAGGTTTTCTTTTTAAGTTGTCTTGAATTTTAAAATCTGGAAATTTGACTTGGATTTGTTTTTTTGTATACAGTTAAAGTGGCCTAAGTTTATTGGTGTTATTAGCAACATTTTATGATTCTAGTCCGATTTACATAATTTAAATGCAAAATGAAATCAAGTCAAGCGGACTTGTTTGAACTTTTTTCACTTAGAAGATCCTGTTTCTTATATAATATGACAGGTTCATGATATTTACATTGACATTTAACTGAGGAAGACCAAAATTAGAAAGAATAAACGAGAGCAAGTTTGAAATTGACTTTCAATATGCTCAGTCATATTTCAAAGTATTCGTATTTCAATAAATGATATTTTCTTAAATATCGGCGAAGTTAGTCTCATTTGTATTTCAAAGTCTAAATCTGCCCACCGTTAAGCAGGTCTATAAGAAAATGTGTCAAAAACGAGCAATCGATCATGTACATAGTTGTGTACCAAATTTTATCTTATTTATTGATAAAAACCAACAATTCCTAGCCACTTGTCATGTAATGAAATTGTGACATTATGCAACTGACGGATCACGTAGAAATAAAAATTCAATAAATCGTTTAACAAAGATAAATTGATAGATGACATTAATTAACGCAAAGAACGGATAAAATTATTTGTTATCACTCATCGGGCTAAAATGCACAATAATGTGAACGTGCCTTTATCATATTTGCAGATAAAATTCAAATGATGAAATAATTTGCTTTCCATGTTTGCTGAAGTTTGTTTGACTCACCAAACGATATAAAAATGAAAAGTAAAACAAGCTAACAATGCAGAAATTTACAAGTCCGAAATAAGCATATTTACTCCACATACTATGGTAAAAATTAAACTGACATATGGAAAAGAAAAAGTAAAAACCAAAACTCACGGGAGATTCCACTCAAGTTGGTTGGCACTATTTTTTTTTCTGAATGCAGTCATCTAGCAATGAAATGCGTAACGCGGGTATTATTCCATTTTTTTATTCTTGCTGATTAGGTAGGTATATATTTGGTTTGACAGAACGTCGTGAAATATAAAAAAAGTGAATTTTACAGCGGTAAACGTTTCACTATGAATATATGTACATATTTGCTTATGGTTTTTTGCACAGTTTTATGCTGATGACACAGCACAGCCACAGGGTCAAATCAAGAGGGCTAAATTGGAAAATGTCTACCGAATATTTAATTTTATCCAAGTGATAATACTTGTTTTGCGACAAATAAGACTTCTTTTCGACAACTGAAAACTTTTCTGCAAATACAACTAAAAATGATATTTGTCTAGCTTTACATTATTCTAACCAGAACTTTTATAAGTCATCAAGCAACTGTCAGACATTTTATTTAAGTGCACTAAATTGCATAATGTTTGGGTAATATTTAAACGTAAACTAGAAACTGGCTACCTAGCTGAAAATCTCCCAAGCTTTAGCAAGACATGCTCAAAAATAGGTCTCTTAATTTGTGACAATAACTGTCAGAACAATGTTTGAAGTATGACATAAGTTTTAGAAAGAAAGGGAATAATCTGTAATAAAGCTGTCATTACATTTTCTCTCCATTTCCGGCAAAAGCCGTCACCGCAATCACTAGAAAGTTATAAGAGCATGCATATTTTCACCACAACGATTTAAAAAATCATAAGAATATTATACGAACAGCATCTTTTTACTTCCAGTGGAAGAAATCGTTTTCCAGCTTACCTTAACATTCGATTGCTGCAACTGCAGAAAGGTGGCAATTCCATTCCTCACGCGATTCTTTACCCCGCGCACGGTGCCCTTAGAGCTTCTGATGGTCGACGTGGCCGACGATGGACTGCGTATATCCTTGTAGCCGGCAAATGCATCGTCACTTAAACTTTTTGGCTCACTCTCGACTAGGCTACCGAAATCGTGTTCGTTTACATGGAATGTATAGTATTTGTCGTTTTCAAATTTACGCGGTTCCATCGGTCCGCACTTTTCCGCATACACACCTTCTTTGATTAGAACACAATTCTTATTGTTATCTTTACGATAGGCGTTGTCGAATTTAGTGGCGGCGTTGGTTTTGTTCCGTTCACTCACTAATTTGTCATTTTTATCATTGTCCGCGTATTTAAAGTCGATTTTCGTTGAGAAACCCCCCTTCGGTGAGGGCGGTAGATTTGAAAATTTACGGTCGCGTATATCTCTTAGCAGCGAATCGGGAAGAAATAATAACTTCGAAGGCAATCCATCAGATAAACTTAACGAGTCACAGCTCAGACTGGACTCACTCTCCTCGCTGTCGGTGAGTGAACCAGCCCGCTGGTGGTCATGATGGATGTTTCGCGTATTATGATGACGATCGTGATCGTCCTTCATGAGGATTTTGGTCGTCTTCAAGTGCATTTCCAGCTTCGGGCTGACTTTCTTCGGCAACGGTGGCGGTGTAGTTGAATTGGCGGTACTGCCACCGTTGTCCATGTCGCTACAGGTGCCACTGTCCAATGTGTCACTCGGCGAGAACTGTCCACTTGTCATCATATAGTACAGATATGTTGGATTGCTGACATTCAGCTCGGTGACTGAGGTGCCATTGTTGTTGGACTTTTGAACCATGGTGTCTGATCCTTCACTGATATCCTTTTCAATGTTTATCTGCAGGTTATGGTGGTTCTCGGGGACACTTGTCAAATTCACCACCGTTACTTTGTTCTTCACCACACTTGGACTATTCAAATTGGGATCACTCTTAATTTCAGAATCAAATTGATGCTGCTGGAGATTCACTAGCGATTCACTACACGCTTCCGAGTCGGGCGAAATTTTTATCTTGACAACATGAAAGTCTTTCTCCGTCGATGTAACTGATTCGGTCAGTGCACTTGCACAATCTGCTATTCCTTCTTGACTATGGTTAACAATCTCGATTTGTGAAACTGGGGAAGAGCCTGCACCAGTGGTAGTGAATGGAGATGGTAAGACACAACTAATACTACCACTTTCATCGACATCTACACTATCACCAACACTGATAGTTGTGTGATTTTGTGCAACAACAGTAGTTGGCTCCACTTTCATCGTTGTCGCCGCATCAAGTCGTTCGCTTAATCCATTCAACCCGAGCTGTGTGGCTGTTTGGTGGATACATTCTTTCATCTGTGATGGTCGGCAGTCTTCTTCTAAAGTGGGGCTATGTGCTGCTGAAGTAGTATTTGTGACAGAAATGGTCTTTGCCAGATTCGAAATGACTACTCGAGGCATTTCACTTGTGTATCTTTTATGGATTTCTACTTCTTCGCTGCCGCCGCCGTCGACGTCGTCGTTGTTGTCACCGCCTGTATGCTGTTGGGTTTCTTTGGAGTTTCTCGTATCGATTGGTATTTTAAGTGGATCTACCCCGTTGATGTTGATATATGTTGTAGATGGCATTATTCAGCTGATGTGGAGTATCTAAATTCGCGCTTTGAATTGCAAAACGGTTAGAGAGAAGAATTTAAAATTTATTCGCGTTCGTCTTTGGCATAATAGTGATGAGCAGCCAGTGGGGTCTTCTCGAAGCACACGACGAGAAGATGATGCATATAAATATATAATGTACTTTCGACGTAATTTCTCTGCATCCAGATTGAAAACAATTGTTTGACTAGCTAATGGTTATATCACTTGCAATGAAATTCAATCAGCGACTTCCTATGTGTGCTTTTGTATCTTTAATTTCTTGCGAACTTTGACCAGAGAAAAAGATATGACTTGCCTTCCGTTATGCGAAACGTGGTTATGAAATGAGGAAATACATTCACATGGAGAGCGCCTGCATATTCGCTCAGCTGACACCAAAAAGTAGCGCAATTCCTTCGGACTGTTCCAGTTTTGTCTGATAGTCAAGTTCACCCATTCACTATTTACTAGGATACCGGCTTTGAAAACGGATCACCATGCACACAATCAAAACACTGTATAGCTTGTCGTTATGGGTCTTCCCCTTCACATAATTCTGGTTTCTCTTCTAGATGTGTCGTCTTATTTTGTATCCAGATACGAGTAGAATTTTCTACACAACACACTAGCGGAGATGCATATGCATTCAGAAATAAAAAAATAGAAAAAAAAGCAACAAATGAAAACACAACAGTATCTCTAGCAGAAAAAAAAAACTTGTATCTCGCACTAGACGAACAGGTACTCTATTCGCGCAAATAACGGTGCGAGCAGCTTAGCGCAGTGCGGTGTACATACAGCTCTTAACAGTATCGCGACGGTAACTAAAGACAAAACAGTCGAGTTGAGGTTTTGCGTTTTTTTTTTTGTTTTTTGTTTTGTTGTTTTTGGTTTTGTTGTTTCTCTGTGGAACGAACGAAAAACAAAAAGATATAAAAATTCGCGGCTAAGATCGAAATGACTGAGGTGTAGGTTGGTAGGTAGGTTAGGTAGGTCTGTTGGTTGGTTGGTGGATATATCACTTTGTAGATGGAGATAGTTTGGGGGGTCTGCCTCTGCCTGGTAGGTTAGGGTTTCGAGTTTGAGTGGAATTCTCATGTTTTCTTTTCTTTCTTGTTGTTGTTGTTTGTATTACGGTCTTCTTCTGTTTTGAAAGAATCTGTATTGCGGTTGAAGGTATTTATTAAGTTCTTGTGGTATTATCGCTGATGGTCGGGGATGATGGTAATGGTGGTGAATTGTTTCCCTTTTGTTGCAAAGATGAGGTAATTCCCCCTTAACAGGCAAAAGTGGTATATGACATATATGCCTTCAGAGCTATGAATCATCAGTGCTCAGTGGGTGTAGACAGATTGATGCATCCAGGGGGATTTTTGTTTTGATTTGCCACAAATTACCTGAATGTCACCGGTCGTTTTCCTCTGCTCTCCTCTAAATGCTTTTGCGAGCAAAGCCGATTTTAATTAGCGATCTTTATTCACCATCATAAGAATTCATCATTATACCATGGTCTTCCTTTGGGCGCCATTTTTACTGAGGTGAAGCAGTTGCCGAGTTGAAAAAGAGCAATGATTGTCTCGATTGAAGCAATATCGAGTGTTTTTATAGAAAGATAAGCAACTGGTTGGTTGTCTATTAGTAGTAACTGCGCTAAACAGCATTTTCAACAGCTTCTAAATGTTAGTCATATAGGGATGTCAGCCAAGAACCAGCCCACCACAGGAGATCATAAAATCACTCTTTAAACTCGCATCCGCAGGAACTTTTAAAGCAAATTATTGAGCACGGGCAACAAAACTGGCTTTCAACAAGGTCGACATTCATCGACATTCACTAAAAAAAATTTGGGTGCTACTAAATCCCAAATGAATGAATTTGCTAAGAGAAATCCTTTTTAAATCAAATGATTCCCAGCCCTACTGTGTAATCACCTTTAATGACGGATTTTAACCCCCTTTCTGGACACTTACCACATGAATGGTGATCTTTAATTAGCCAGAAATGCAGATGGTAATAGTGAAAATAGAATCCAAATCCATTCAGCGGCTTAAACGTCGTACTAAAAGGTTTTGTTTTGATTGCAGAATTAACAGCGCCACCTTTGGGATTTCATTCAAACTGATCTCTTAACACTTCCCACACTAATAAGAGCTTCAATCTCAGCGAATCAAAGTAAAGTAGGATTTTCAGCATGCAATTACAACAACTACGCTCTAGTTGATACTTCGAGACTCTCAATAGTTGTTGAAGCTGCGTGCTGAAAATCCTACTTTAATTTGCTTTGCTTAGATCGAAGCTTAAAAAGAACGCCTAATGCCAAAATAAGGCCATTTGTCTTTTGTTATCAACGATTTATTTATTTATACCTGCAAAAATGGAAGAACAAATCTTTAGACTTGTCAGAAATCTGCTTAAACATTCATTGGGATTCTCGGATTTTGCTCTCAGATTTCAGATTTTTCGCGCCCAATGGAACATAAGACGAGATTTTTCTTCCTTCGCATTTGTGGTAGTGCGTGTTTTAAAAGTCTGCCTTTCTTAAATTGTAATTTATGCTTATAAAAATCCACTCAATTTATGTTGGTATTCATTGCGGCGGCGAAATGTAAATTTTTCTCTATTTTTCACAGACTTGTCTTCTAAATACGTAATGAATAACACGTTTTAAAGTTTGTCAAATGACAAAGTAGGTGTGAGTCTCGCTCAAATATCGAGATTCGCAAATCTGCTCTGACTCTGACTCTGCTTTTTTTGCGGCCAAAGGAATATGAAATCTGACAGCCAGCTGATTTCGAGAGCAGAAAAACTGCTCTGACTCTCAAAAAAAGTGCTTTTTCTGTCCCAATGGAAAACGATATTAGACTTCCCTCAACCTCACCGCAATATGACATAAAGTTAAAGGGCAATTTGCTCAAATTTGCCCACCATTTCAATTTGATATTAGTCAAAATCAATCTGCCTCTCATTTTAAATACCGTTTAAATGACTTCCTATAGAGAGATATTCGGTTCATCATTTCTATTCCATTTATATCTAGTCCGAACATCCATCACCGACATCAAGGTATCGAAAGCGACCTATCGAACGCACTTGATTATCTTAAGCCCCCTCTTTACCAACTCGATCTTAATTACCTCATTACATTTATAACTTTTTAGTACTTTAAACGTCAGCTTTCTAAACTTGCGATCTATTTAAATCTCTTTATTACCAAAAGCGATTCGTTTATACATTCCCAGTTGCCTATCGCATTGCCGCTCAGATACCCCCTACGGTGAATACGCTCTATGCCAGTTTCCACGTTATTCGTGTAAAACTGGTGTTCACAATAAATTTGCATTTCATCTTGCAACTCAATTGGAATCGTCTTCTTCTCCACTTCAACAAATCTGTAGCTATCTCTTCTCCTCTACATTTAACAAGCACATCAATCGGTTGCGAGATTACCATTAATTGCTGGCCAATACCGCTCCTTTTTCGCATTAAGTTCCCTTCATCATCTCATCGTGTAAGTTATACGCTATAACAACATCTCCGATGCCAATCCAAAGAATATAGCGAAACTAATAAAAAGAAGAAGAGGGGGAAACAAATATTACAGATATCCGGACGGCCTTCAGGGCTTTATGAAATTATGAACACAATTTCACAAGGCGCAACAGTAACTGGTTTTCGTGTTGCCAATATTTGTTGGTAATTTAGTGGCCACCAAAGAAATTCTTTGGATACTCGTTTACACAGCAATTGATGAGGCTGAACAGTTTTTTTTTTTTTTTACTTACTCTTACTTATAGGGTAAATGCTGCGTGTAGGCCAGAGTGGTTGATGACATTTTGAAACTATAGGTGTGTTTTTTTGAGCTTCGACCTCAGCCAAGCAAAGTAAAGTAAGATTTTCAGGACACAATTACAAAAACTATGCTCTACTTGACACTTTGAGTCTAGCATTAGTTGTTGTAACTGCGTGCTAAAAATCCTTCATTACTTTGCTGAGATCGAAGCTCAAAAAAACACGCCTTATGATTTTTAATATTCTATCGACTGTGGCGTATACTTAATATTTGCATTAAAATTACATCTTTTCGCCACCAAAAGTGACAGCCAATAAATCAATTTTCAGGTTTACTGCTTTACTGACATATTCGAGGTATATAGTTTTTGAGATGGGGAAAGATGTAACCAACGCTTAAGAGGTGCAAGGTTGACTAGAGAAACACAACTAATGGATGCAGATCAAAGGCGAAGGTCGCATTAAATCGCGGTGGTTGTGTTATTTTTAAATGTGGCTATTATTTCTGACATTCAACTATATACTTAGTTGTAACGCAATAATTGTTCCCTTCCTATTAAAATTCACAGAATAAATATAAAATAAACAAAATAATACACAAATTGCACGTAGAATTTGGTTGTTGATATTCGGCCATCATTCGACGCGCGGTTATGTACAAATACTAGTCAAGTTAGAGCGTGATGACTCGCCTTCAGAATATCATTTTCAAATATAATCGTCTTAATTTGTAATAAACCATTTATACTGGAAGCAACATTTCATTAAGTGACATTTCTCACTGTCAATTAAACCAACTTCAACTTCGTAAACTTTTTAACATACAAATTGATTTTAATATGACAGCTTATTGTATGAAGGCTGTAGGGTACGTAGGTTCATGTATACAAGGAACGTGCATAAATTGGAATCTTAAACGTCATTATCTTATTCTTATTATTTCATTCATAGTTAGCTTGCCTGTATTTTATTTTATGGAAGCATTTTTTACTTTAGCCTCAATAGCGATGGATTGGTAATTCCCCATCTGAGTTTGATAGTAATTACGTACGAATGACATTTTTTTATGTTGTGGTTTTGACAAATAATGACTTCTCTTGACAAATATTATACTAACCTTCATTTGTATGCTCATTTCGTATTTGTTGTTATTAGCTTAACTTGTTAAGCAACTAGTGCAACTAACGAGAATGTACATATTCAATTCTCCGTTATTTGTTGGCTTTTCAATTCTGTAAATAAGGAAACATTGCAGGGTGCTCAGACAGACAATTAAGAAATTTGCAATAGTGGTCCTACGTCAAATTTGACACATATCGTTCAATGGGAACGTTCAGCCCATCACAAATTTTTAAAAAACTGTTATTTTCAAACAAGTGCCTTTAAAATGTAACACGGTTGCCCATCACAACACCATTATAGTCTTATGCGAACTAATGGATGTTAAATATCGTACAAAAATTGTAAACTTACTAATCTTTACATTCTGACCTTAGCCCATGCATAGCTTAAAAATAGTGGAGAAGTAGGTCTAACAAGGCTCCTCCCAAAAACCGGAAAATAATACGTGTTTTTCTGACACCCATAATAGTCAAACAAAACATTACATGTTATTATCTACAAGGCAAATGACATGTAATGCCCGTGATGTTACTTCTACCCATCCATTATTATTTGCCGCAAGCACCTTAATCCAAGGGATCTAATCCCATTGACCTCGGTTCATTTAATAATTTAAAAATAGTTTTATCTATCTTCTTTGACATTAATTATGCCCAACCTACCCACAATAACTATCTCCAAAAAATTCTCTCCTAAACCAATGACCGGTTACATTTTGTTGCTGGCTTTATTCACAAGCCAATTTCAGTGACAATTAAATCAAGAAAGCTACCACTACCAGATTTCTGCAATTATGCCTAAGTAACATTCCTCAAGACATTCTGCCAAAACAGACAGTGAGGTCAACACTACCGCAAGACACGTAATTCTCGTTCTATTTGTTTTACCTGTTTCGATTAATGACAACCTGCTGTCAATTCAATACACATACGCTATTACTACTGCCAAATTGCTATTTCCACACAACAAAATATTCTTATTATTCATGGCACATGCTTGTGCTTTCGCAATCCTCCGCTATTTCCAATTTCCAGACTAAATTCACTAATTTGTAAGCGAATTTAAAGGAAAAAAAAACCCTTAAAATGAAGTTAAACAGTGAAATAACTGGAATTTAATGCCACGTAAAGTGGATCAATGTCAAGTGAACCAAAAAGTTTTTTTTGGGGACAATTATACGGTTGTAAATTCTTTATTATCGTAGACAAACGCACCACATATTAGCCAAAGCGGGATCTATTTTCCTCGCCGCGCAATATGACTTTTAAATGTCCTTGAAAGATGTTGACTTAAGAGTTGGCAAGTTCATATTTCGTGTCAGACGGGTTAACTTTATTTTTAGCCTCCACTGTGTATGGTGAGATTTAATTATTATGTATGTAGGTATTCTTCGAAGCAGAATAAATACATTTGCATACATAATTTTGGTGAATTTTAACATAGAAAAAACTGACATGTTATTTATTGGCAGTTGTTTTGATAAAGCAAAATACGAATCTACAAACCGAATATCAATTCAACGTAACACTTTATCCTAAATACCTGCACAATCGTATTCATCTAATGCTTTGCAGTGTTTAGACCATGCGCAGACTTAAGAGCTGTCACTGTCATGTCAATGGTCTCTCTTCATATTGTGTACCTTTTAAACGTCTCTTTATTAAAAGTATAGATTGAACGATAAAATGACTTGGTGGCGGTGCAACAGCTAAACGACAATCTACATCACTTTCTTTTCGCGCAGTTATTGTACGTATAAAATGTCATTTGCTCTCCGGAACAAGACTCATTAACGTCAAGTTGTTTTGTTTTTCGCTCGTTGTGAACTTCCTTAAATGTCTTGGTTTTTGTAGTAATCAACCTGAAATGAATGGTTTTCTGCAGGTTTTGAAAATGCCGACAAACTGTCAATGTGCAGTCGCATTTCATGCACTGATTAAAAATTCCTCGTCAGTTGCATGAGAAAGTGTCGAAGACATTATGAATGACAATCGGTAGGTAGCTGAGAGCTGTTGTGCGTACGAACAAATGCGAACAATTTTACATGTTTATTGTTTAAAAGATGTTATCTAACCACAGACATGACAACTAATTGAAAAGACAGAAAGAAGAAAACAAAAGTTTGGTTGCAATAAAGGAAATTTTTAGTTTGGTTTGTTAAGCATGTATGCGCCCTCTACCTTAAGTCTTAACGACTAGAAAACTGAAAGTTGCTGGTACATTACACTTGATTTACTCGATTTATTTCTACACTTTTTTTTAGCTCGCTTTATGTCTCATTTAAGCTAGAAAACAAAAACGAAATGGCGTACCTATTCGGTGTTTTTTTTTTTAAAGTCAAACCAAGCAGAATACATTTTCTCAATGAGAAATTAAATTATTTCACCGTAGGTTAAAAGAGGGAAAATGTCATAAATGAGTTTTCGTAGAATTTTTTTTTAACATGTTATTTTTTATTTGTCCTTAAAAATTTCATATAATATGAGAGCTGGATGTCAAAATTAGTGTACAAAAGGCTCCGTTGGCTGGACTTAGGGCCTTGTTTTGGATGGATTACAAAAGTGCTAGCGAGCACCAGCCAACCAACAGGCAAAACTCATTTTATATACCTATAAATATTGAAAGCAGACATGTTTCCCTAAAATATTTTCATTCTTTTTCATTGCAGCGCATCGGCTTCATCGCTGTCACCTAGTCTCATTTATATTTCATAAAAAAACGCATCAGCTGTAATGCAAAGCAGCTTATGTTATGGCCATTCCAAGCGGTTGAACTGAAACTGATAAGCGTCTTTCTGTTTGGAAGACGTTATAGCGAAATTTATTATTATTATTATAATTTGTAAGCATACAATATTAAATATATATGTATGCTACCATATTTGGTGAGCACCAGCTGTGAGGGCTTTCGGCTCATAGCGAAATTTAACGCAGTGGGTTTAGACGAGAGTCGTGTTTTGTTGGTGTTAAGCTTGAAAGCCGTAGACATAATTTTTTGTACCGAATTGAGTTGCTACAAAAGGCAAAAACAAAGTGTAAACATTCACTTTCTAGGGAATGATATGAACATTAACATCAATAGGCGTGTTTTTTTTTTAGCTTCGATTTTAGCAAAGCAAAGTAACTCATACCTCTGTTGTTTTTGCGAAATTGTGATGAGGGAGACGGAAGGCACGAATTTCAGCTCCTTATTGTTCTGTTCTTAAATAAATGTAGGTAGTATAGTAAGATAGAAGAACCTACTCGGCAACTGAAATATGTGGATGAGTCAATGGGGAAAATCAACCATTTTTGTTTTTGCAAATTCTCTCTTTTTCCTGCCGATTGTGATGGAATCTTTCAACTTAAAAGAAGTTAATGTAAATTTTTAGAGAAAATATACACAAGGACCAGCTGAATTACGCTATTCAAGTTTCAAGAATTACACTAATCCATCGGCTCTGAAACTCGTAGGAGTTCATAATAACAGCCGCTACTGTAGAAGTATGAGTTTTCTTTTATTAATTTCCAACACGTTTCTATTCACCAGAAGATGGCGCTGCCAAGAAAATGATATCCGTCCGTCCGAACACAGTCAGTCTTCTGTCAACGGCACACATTTCTGCCAACATATTTTTAATCAATCAACGAAATTTTTGTTCTGTGATTTTTCTTTTAATATTAAACCGCAGAAATTAACAAAAACAAATTACAATTCCTCAAGTGTAAGAAAATCCCTTTCGGACAAATTTCCAAAATTACCTATTACAGCATTGCCAACAAATTACAGTGTTTTTATGCTCGCTAGTCAGCCTTCAGTGAATCAAAACCACAGCTCATCATGTCTGGTTGGGATGTTTACGACGATATGAATTTGTAAGTTCTTCTCTACAATCTGTGTTTACGTTTTTCCATCTTCTGGTAATCTGCCCATACAGATACATAACACCCGAACGATTCATCGTTGAACCAAATGGCAAAGACGAACTACTCATCATCGATCGGGTCTCGAATTTTGTCAAAGTTCAGGGTGAGTTTCTTGTTAATTGGTTACCATTGGTGACACCTCTTTTTACATGTACTCCCTGCAATTGCAGTGAAATCAAATCAACTTGATAATCTGGTGCCAATACGACGAGTATGTGGTATTCTCGGAACAATTCGTCTACTTGGTGGTCAGTACTTGATTATTGCCACACATCGTTTATTTGTGGGCATTGTGAATGGTGCAATAATCTGGCGACTGGCTGGGTATGACGTGATACCTTACATTCCATCAATAACACACCTAAGACAGACACAACGTGAACAAAATGAATCTTACCTGAATATGGTACGAAAAACGCTGGACACGCAGTATTTCTATTTCTCGTATTGGTACGATTTGACGCACACGCAGCAGAGATTGCATTCCATGTCGCCAGAGTTTTTAAAGGTCAGTATGCGGTTGCCCAATGTGTATAAGTGTTTCTTATGTTTTGTTGTGTTTGCAGAATGGACTACTGGAGCGAGCAGACAGCCGCTTTGTATGGAACGGAACGCTTTTGAGGAATTTCAACTGTTCTGATATGAAAAAGTTTGCACTGCCTTTGATTTTGGGATGTAAGTATTCAGTTGAGTCATTGTTTGAAATGTAATTTCGTGCGAGTGGTAAGAGACAATCTAGTTTTAAATTGTCAGCTTAATGGGGATCCTTATAGCTACATTTCCTTTGGCATTTTATTCTTTTAAGACCACTCTTTTTCAAAGTAAATGGCTTTCTCTGCCAGAAATAATGCAACCAAAACGATGTACCAATCTCTCTCTAGTTGTCTCCGTGAATCAAGTCACCATCAATAGCCACACATTCTACTGGTCGATAATATCTCGCCGGTCGATCCAACGGGCCGGAACTCGTCTCTTTTGTCGCGGCATCGATGAACATGGTCATGTCTCAAACTATGTGGAAACCGAACAACTTCTGGAATTCAACGGACAGAGAATATCATTCGTGCAGACACGTGGCAGCATGCCGTTCTATTGGCGTCAGACGCCCAATCTTCGTTACAAACCACCTCCAGAGTTGGTCCAGGGCAAAGATCACCTTCTCGCATGCATGAAGCACTTTGACATGCAGTTGCAGCTGTACGGCAAGCAGGTTCTTATCAATTTGGTAAGTGACACAACTTACCTTTCCCACTGCACTTAACTAGACGAGTTTTCCCTCCTAGGTTGACCACAAAGGTGCCGAGGGTTCGCTGGAGAAGACCTACGCCACATTCGTCAGCCAAATGAACAATCCGCTTGTGCGTTACGAGTCGTTTGACTTCCATTTGGAATGCAAGAAAATGCGTTACGATCGGCTAAATATTCTAATCGATCGTCTTGCCTACGAACAGGATGAGTTCTCGGTGTTTCATCTCCGAGAGGACGGCACTCTGGTGTCGTCTCAAGATGGAGTATTTCGAACAAACTGCATTGATTGCCTGGATCGAACAAATGTCGTGCAGAGCATGCTGGCGCGACGATCTCTCAATCAGATTCTGGTAAAGTTGGGCGTAATCAAAGCTGGCCAGAAGATTGAAACGGTTTCTCCGAATTTTGAAGCTATTTTCAAGGGGGTACGTTGACGCTACAGGTCTTACATAGGATAGGTCTAATTGGCTTAGTTTAGGTTTGGGCGGACAATGCTGATATGATTTCGCTGCAATATTCAGGTACGGGTGCCTTGAAAACGGACTTTACACGCACTGGTAAACGAACCAAAGGCGGTCTACTTCAGGACGGTATCAACTCGATGGTTCGTTACTATTTGAACAATTTCTCCGATGGTTTCAGACAGGTGAGTGTGATGTGCCCTTACTGCATATGGTATTCAAGTTCTGTTGGCCTCCTACAGGATGCGATTGACCTCTTTTTGGGCAACTATGTCGTTCGAGAAGGTGAGGGCGCGGTTGTGCGATCACCGCTCACACAAGTTCGCGGTTGGAAGTATGGAACTGTAAGTATATCCACCTTGTTTGCTTGCGACTTTGAAAATGATTTTCTTTTTTAGTTCCCGCCCATCCTGCTATTTGCCGTCGCCATGTTCTTCGCCTCAGTGATATTCCCCACGGAAATGCGTACCGAAAATCTGCTGTTCCTGCTCTTCTGGGGCGCAATGGTCGGCGTCACGACAAGCGGCATCTTTCGCTATGGCACCGAGTTCGTCGATTGGCCGCGATTATATCCCCCATTTAAGATCGAAGCCTAACATAGGGCTGTCACCACTCCGCTGCAGTTCTATGATAGTACAGCTCAATTAGAAGTAGAGAAAATTAAAGCAAAACCATACTAACGAGGAGGAGGAAGCACGTCATGCCAGAGACGTATTCCAAGCGGCATTACCATAGGATTTCTGTTTTGTTCATTTGTTCGGTGTGTGATTTGTTGATCCCCGTTGTATTTGTATTCTTGCGTTCTACAAAGTTTCCCTCTTTTTCCAAAACAAATCGTCAGACCTTACTGGACAGAATGTGTGGGTGATTATTTAGAAGGGACAATTGTTTGGAAGAATATCACATTTACATAGGCAAATAGAAAAATCACAAGCAAATCACGCGTGTTTTTCTTTGGAGGAGTACATTCGTCACTGTGCATGTTTGAAAGGCCTAAGACATGAGTGACCATAACGTCGAGTCCGTTTGAAAGTCGTTCTTCATTACAACAAAGATGTGTATGGCACATGGTGCAGGTGCAAAAGTTTCGACGCATGCTGATTTCAAGGGTCGAATCGTGACGTCCGTGAATGAGCAAAACGGGACAGAATTTGATATTGTTTCACCTGTAAAATATACTTAATTCCGTGAACGTGTAGCTCAACCCCAACTAAATTTCAAATAACACGTCCATCTTCCTTCTTAACATCTAAGAACGCACTTTATTTTTACAATCAAACAGTAGCAACATGATAAGCAGCTTCCTTACAATGGTGCACAGACATTCATTAGCCGATACGGGTTCGATGCGCTCAAGTATTTAAGTTCCTGGTCGAAACCTTGTTCGCTGTTCTGAATCCACCTACGATCCAAGTAATAGTCGATGCAGCTGCTGAATTCCTTTTCATTAAAGTTATCCACTCGAATCGGCACAAATGGGTCCACATGCTCGAATCCCTCCTTATCGAGCAAATACCTCGGCATGTATGACTCTCGGAAGCCTTCCGAGGTAGCCAATTTGTCCACCGAGAGCACACACACTCCGTTACACCAGTCATAGTTAGTGATGTCCAGGAAAGGCTGGGTCAGTGTCACCTTATTCGGACTCACCTTAGCCTTATTATCGGCAACAATTTTTGTCACCGGATGGAACAAGGCATTGTACCCATCAATGGCGACCATTATTTTACATTTACCTCCAGTCGCATGCTGTTTGAGTTCTCCAATGAGCGCAGCTATGGTGTCAGAGGCAAATTTCACCCTAGTGATGCCGTGTTCGATGAGTTCCAACAACGTTGACCCAGCCGGTGTTGTCTCTCGTTTACTCCATACATAATCTTTGGTTGTTTTGAGGTCAAGTGTAGGCAGCAGCTTCGCATTTTGGGTTTTAAAGTGCAACAGCCAACCTGCAGCATCAAATGGAAGGTCGATGAACCCCTCAATAGACGAAGAATTTGCTGTTTCCTTGGGTCGTTTGAACCAATTCGCCACCCATGGTACATGCAACAGTAAAAAACCATTCTGAAAGCCATGATGAATGATATGAGCCATACTCAGACTTTTGCCAACTCCATCGTATCCGTAGAGCACATAGCGTACAGTGGGATTTTTCAAATTGGACGACTTTATGTAATCGATGACTTCCAGGGCTGGTTCACGAATCATCAGGCAGGTCTCGCCAAAGGTTTTCACTTGTTTCTCGAATGATTTCGGCAGACCGCCGTGTGTGAACAGTTGTTTTTTCTCCTCCGTTGGAATCTGATAGAATTTTCCCAAATGACTGACCGAGTGGTTGGAAGTGTTGCCTTCTAGTGTACGAAAGTCGGTGAGTTTATGTACGGCTGGTTCAGCGGCGGTGCTGTAAAAGGCGATGGAATTTCGCGGTAAGCGGCAGATGTGTCGAGTAAACATTTTTCGCTCTGAAATTGAAAATGAGATGTGTTGAGTTTTTTTTCTTTAATTCATAACTTAGAAAATGTTACCGAAACTACTTTTGTTATGGAAAAATCGAATGAAGAAAATGTGGTGGTGCAGTCGATGAAAAATTATGACATTTGCAATGACAGTCGTTTGACAAATGAGGTCAGCTGGGAGAGAAGTTGAGAGGTTCGCTATTTACATATAGGTGGCGCCTGCATAGGTGTAAATAACGTGGTATACAATTAGGCATTAAAACATGTCGCTATCTTGTAGTTTTATTTAAATCAGTTTATTTTGAATTGGTTGGGATTTTTTACCAGCTTTTATTTTATTATTCATTTATCAATTTATACAACAAAAAGTGACTAAAAATTATATTCTGTATCCCAAACTAGTCTTTCACCAAGCGGAGCGCTTCGCCGCGTTTGTCTTTGTTGAGCAAAATTCGCTCTTCGTAAAATTTGATTTTGCTTCGATATTAATAATTTGATTTGTTTTAATATTCTTGTTTGACTTCGAAGATCTTTTCGAATGAGTCGGTTGCGATTGCGATGATTACGACGTCGACTTCGACGACGTTGTCTAGTCGATTGCCCTTCTGTATCTCTATTTATGTCAATAGAACTGTTAACTGGGCCGATTTCTGCGTTAGTTTCTTGAGAGACGCCACTTATGATTTCACTGGTTAATGGAGCTTCTTTATTCTGATCTGCCATTTCACAAATTTTGAAAAATAAAGCTTTTCTGTGTAGATATTGGGGACGTTCGGATTCGTAGTTTAGTAAGTCTGACAGCTGTCTGACTAGATGCGTCTCAGTTTTTATTGGCCCAGAGTGTTCACGTGTATAGTTTTTGCAGTTGACGTTTATGGAGGGGAAGCCGACCAATCTAGTCAAGAAAATCCTGCCTGCGTACTCAGTTGACATTTCGAAGAGTCAAATTTAAAATAAACAGAGTGGCCGTTGCAGAATTCTGAGGAGTCGAAAAAAGGCGCGAAGAGAGAAAAAGGTGTGGTTTCTAAGGCCACTCTGGGAATTTAGAATTTTCACATGATATTTAACAACCATTAGTTCGCATAACACTATAATAGTGTAGTGATTGTCAGCCGTGTAACATTTTAAATGTACTTTTTTTGAAAATAGCAATTTATTAAAAATTTATGAAGGGGCTTTTCCAAATAAAAAAGCGCAAATTCAAACAAAGGTAACGCTGGCCGCGAGAATACAAAAACAATTCAACTTGCTTAGTCAACGCGTTCGGATTCATAGTCACGACCAATCTAGTTGACGTTTTACATAAACTAGGTATCCGAACGTCCCCATTGTAATGAGTGTACAATTTATATCCCTAACTTTTATTATAACTTAATATAAATATTGACAATCGCGCGAATGAAAAACAAATGTGAAACTGGCAAGTAGTGACACTCAAAGACAAAGTAATTTATTTTCAGTTTTTCTCTTATTTGGGTGGATTTAAACATAGAAAAGCTTTCCTCTATTCCTATTGGTCATTATATTAAATTGTCTTTGTTGAGCAATATTCGCTCTTCGTAAAATTTGATTTTGCTTCGATATTAATAATTTGATTTGTTTTAATACCTATTCTTGTTTGACTTCGAAGATCTCTTCGAATGCGTCGGTTGCGATTGCGATTGCGATTGCGATGATTACGACGTCGTCTTCGACGACGTTGTCTAGTAGTCGATTGCCCTTCTGTATATCTATTTATGTCAATAGAACTGTTAACTGGGCCGATTTCTGCGTTAGTTTCTTCAGAGACGCCACTTATGATTTCACTGGTTGATGTAACTTCTTTATTCTGATCTGCCATTTCACAAATTTTGAAAAATAAAGCTTTTCTGTGTAGATATTGTAATGAGCGTTCAATTTATATTCCTAACTCTTATTATAACTTAATATAAATATTGACAATCGCGCGAATTAAAAACAAATGTGAAACTGGCAAGTGACACTCAAAGACAAGGTCATTTATTTTCAGTTTTTCTCTTATTTGGGTGGATTTAAACATAGAAAAGCTTTCCTCTATTCCTATTATCATTCGGCCTTACTAATAATCAATCAATAATGGGGCATATTCATAGATCTTTGATAAGCTATTTCTATGCATGTTATAACTAAGCTAAACCGGAGTTTATGTAATTCATAGACAATTTAAACCCATGTCTAAACGAAAAACTCGAGTCTAACATTAAACACGACAGAACGTATGTTTAAGTTGTTTTTAACTCCATTAAACGTCAAAACCAATTGAACGAAAAGAAAATTTATGAATTTCACAAATAATGATGTGATATTTGGTTCCATTATAACAACTATACATTTCCAGTTGTTCTTTGTGTTACTCTGATTTGGCTTACATTTTTCCGTTCTGAGTTCTTCATCCGATGCCACTGGTCTTTTAGCTTCGGGATTCTGTTATATCCAGCAGCTTTCATATTTATTTGAATATCTAACCCTGCGGCTTTTTTTTTTTGATGAAATCATATATTCAAATTTTTTTTTTCTGCTTTCTACCAGTTTTGCTCTTTTTATAATTTCCTTGTCACAAAGTATTTATGTAATAGATTTGTAGTAGAATACACGTTAGACTCGGGTCTAATTAAACAGAGCTGCCAAATTCTTTATGAATAACAGTTGTGTTTTTCCTGTGGGTTAACTTTAGACTCGAGTTTAGTTAGACCCAGGTTTATATTATAACTATGAATATGCCCCAATGTCGACAACTAGTTAGATGTCAGCTTTAGTAAAAATGTACAGCATTTGTGAAATGGTACCAATAAACAATTAGACCTCCACATTTACTAGTCCGACAACTTTCTTAGAATCTATTACATTTGTTGTCATTGCAGAATTCAAATTTCATAATTTGTTTTCGTGAAAAACAAGGTCTCTTTCACAAGGAGGATTTTATTCTAAAAGAAGGAATACATAAATTGCAATTAAATTTGCCCAACACATATCTTTCCAATGCTCTTTGAGACTTAGTATAAGCAAAAAACAAAACACAAAATAGGAAATGCACAAAATATCCGCTGATCTGTCAAATATCACATGCAAATCAGTAATGCCCTATCGTTCGATCGGACACAATTTTCAGTACTTTTATGGTACGCTTTCCATTGTTTTCTTATACTACCTCGCGATTTCTTTATGAGTGCATTTGTGTCGTAATAAACCTATATTCTCGTACTACCTGTTAGGCTGTTACCCCTCCAGAAGATAATAAACTTGTTTTTTTGCATTTATTTTGCTGAGTGCTCATAATTCTATTTTTATAACTATATTTTCCGCGAAGTGAACCTTTTCACACCAACCATTGTCTCATTCTCGGTAAACAAACTCCTTTTGCAAAGACTTTTAATAGGGTTTGAATGCAACAAAATATCTACCTGATTCGCCTGAGGTACTGAGAATTGTTGAAAAATTGTATGAGCCGTCCAAACTTAGGTAAGAAGATATTTTTTTCTGTTTGCGACGACTGTCAAGAAAGTCTTGGAAATATCCCAAACTTATATTAAATTAATTTCGTTGCTCGCAAACTATTTACAAAGGAAAACCAATCAAAAAGTAAGAAATAGCGGTTAAACAAGATAAAACAGAGAAAAAAATATGCTTCACGTGTTTAGAAATAAAACAAAATAGCAATATTTTTCAATATTTTGCATACATTTGTACAAATTTGTGATTGTTAGACTTAAAAGCCATTTACATTGTTGTATTGCAATGAATAAAATTAGAAAACATTCACAATTTACTAAAATTAATTAATAATTGTAAACGCTCAGGCTGAACAACATCGTATTAAATTCTCTCCTATTTCGAAATTTAATACCGCGATTTTGGATGGTTGGGCAACACTTGTCTTCAAAATGACATATGGGAGGATTTATTTAGCTAATGTCCGAGATAAACATGGCTTTCTCAACACTAACATTTAACCCTACAGTTAGCGATAGTCTGGCAACTATATTTGTTTATTGGTAAAGGGATTTTGGAAAGTGTGGAGTCTTTTCGTAAAGTGCCAGACTAAAGTTGATTATTGGTAAGGCCGATTATATTTAATTGTTAACTATAAAAAAATTGGATATTTAAGACATTCCATGCTTATAAACGAGGTTCAACCCTCAGAAAAACACTTAACTCAGATTTTTTTCCTATAAATCTGTTGCTTCTAAAAATTAGTTATATATATTATGACAGACGTATTACTTAAATTGTAAAGCTCAGCAAACACAGAATGATACCTATTCTTTAAGATTTTAATCGCTTGAGTCCCTTCTTCTTGGCGCCCGCCGAGTTCATCTTAGACTACCATCATTTGTATAGTGTTCCTAGCCTATATCTAGTTTGAAATATCTTAACATTCGTGATATACTTACTCCTATGGAAATCACCCTTTTTCGTAAATGTTAAATGTATGAAATATTCAGTTTGTCAACAAGAAAGCCTTAAATTCAATAATCTTAATAATTAAATCAATAAATTTGATTACATCAGAGATCAGTGATCAGACTAACCACAACCACAACTGTCTATTTATATTGACATACACTCTCATATTGGTTTTATTATCGTGTGTCTGCTATAACACTGATAACATCATACATTTCCATCAAATTCGCACTCAATTCAGTTTGAGCAGCATTTAAACAATTATAATAGATGGTGTAGAAATAAATCGAAAAATGTACTAACCTCAGTTCATTTACAATACTGCATCTGTCACGATCAAATAATAATATTCATAACACGTCTGTTAAGTATGAGCAAAATTGTAAGTGTGACAGACTGTCATTGATATAGCGAGAAAGTCATATTAAATTTATTTATTTGTATAAACTTGCATTTGCATAGAAGTTGTAAATATGGTAGAAGTTGTTCTTAATCAACACAAATAAAGTCGCCTTGAGTGATGTGTCGAAATATGAAAATAGACATTTTACAGTCGTAATGGAACCTATTACGGTTGACTCCTTAGTGAGAACCTGCTGGTGGCGACGCAGCTTATAACATTGTGGACGTTTGTATGTCCTAGAACCTAGATTTATCACGTGAACTTTTTTTTGGTTGACGTTTATGGAGAGGTAGTCAACAAAAGTCACAAATGACTCGACAGAGTACCAAGTTGACATTTCGATTGTATTACTGACGTTTTAAAGTGATATTACTAACTAGTTTTTGTTGTAAGAGTAATCTAGTACAAATTAATAAAAATAATGGACTTGACACGACGAGTGTAAAATGAGCTCAATGTAGATTAGGCTTAGTTATGTATATACGCCAACCCAAAGTCAAACTATACGTATGGTATGACGATTTTGATCTTAACATAGTTTGGCTTTAATTTTACGTATCGCTCTTCACAATATCAATCGATTGTTATACCGCATTTATGAGCTGTATAGCAATGGGGACGTTCGGATACCTAGTTCATGTAAAACTTAAACTAGATCTGTGTAGAATACGAACGTTGACTAGTCAACTTGAATAGTTTTTGTATTCTCGAGGTAATTTTTGATTTTTGACACTTGAAAATGTGAACTGAGTATAATTACAAGCGGGATTTCCTTGACTAGATTTTTTGTCGGCCATCCCATCCGTCAACTGAGCAAACTATTTACCTGACCAGTCTAGACTAACGAAAACTGAAATACATCAAGTAATAAGTCAACTGTCAGACTTATTAAACTAGAAATCCGAATGTCCACAATAACTGCAACGATAATGTTAGATATCACGTAATTTTTCCTACACAGCTAGTACAATCATTTTATGCAACTGCTATCATTAACAAATAGTTAACAGTTTCAAAATTGTTTTCCCAATTCTGAGGCTCATATATGTCAGTCTCTTGTGAAAGCGTTACATTATTTATGTTTAGATGTTACATTAATAACTTATAATCCGAATGTGATCATCCAATATTTACCTACAAGTCTCTGGCCTCACTTACAAGTGCAAACAAATTCGAATTCACATTTGGTTTGCTTACCTACATCTTTCCTTGGACCAAGGCGGGCCAAAGTAAGCAAACGAATTCATACAATATCTTTTCCGATTTCACCAGCAACGCACGTACGAGTACATTGAACCAAAAGTGCGCTTGCGTCTAACGTTATTGAAAGGAAAATGTATGAATGAAGCTAAAACCTTGAATCATTATGCGTGAATAATGTTTACACAAATCTAGTACAACCGTCTAAACAAATCCATTTGCCTTATTTATGCCAGCAATTCATTCACCAGCACTCGGACTCATAAAAGCTGAACAAATCGTTAAACTCATTTAAATGCTAATTAACGGCAAAACACTGCCCGGTGCCCTGACTGCTTGTCAACATAAAACAGCCCACTGTGACCGCCCAGTGTGATAATAAATATTAATTCATGCCAGAAAGTACGTAACTGACGCGTTCATTGACGTGATGCTGATGACTGCACCAAACGTCACTTGTCATGCAGGTTTTTGGTATCTCATTGGACTCTTTACTTTGGAGGAAATGTAAAACGGTCTGCAAGGAACCGAAATTGACCCACTTTCCATTTTTATTCCGTGCACAGCATAACCTTGAAAAGCGAATGAAACTGGAAGACTGCTCTACTGGATTAAGTTACATGTTGGCCAGTATAAAGAAAGGATCAACATATCAAGGTTATAATACAAAAGCTGGCACTACTGCATTTACAAAGCGTTTGAAGGGATTTTTGGTTAACAGTAAGACCACTTTTAATTTCCGGTATAAGTACGCTACTGTACGTTTTCTGTACTGCCAAATAAGATGCATTAATTTTAAGTGCTTCCATATTCCTTGACAGTTCGTATTTATTTATTTTTTTCTATTTAAACAATATAGTCTAAAGAAGAAATTAATAAATTTAACAAACGCCGTTTACGTCGTGTATTTTTAAAGTCTTTTGACAGCTCCTGCGTTTTATGAACGCACAGAGCACTTTTAGATTTTGAACATGCTCTTAGCTCTACACTATCCAGTTCTGTTATGTAAGGTCTGTTTCTTTACTTTTAACTCCTACGAATTTTTACTAATTCTTACAAATTTTTACTCATTGCCGTTCCCCTAATCGAAAAATTCGTAAAAGTGAGCGTCAGCGAGAGAGCAAGGTATTACCCCTCCACTGAGAATCTTACGAATTTTTACTCAAAAAATTTGTTTGTCCAAGATGTGGTAAAGCTGTCAGTCACCTTACAATTAACAGCTGATTTGAGGTTTGTTATCGTATTTGGCATATGCGTGCATTTGTTTTGATTTTTTGCGAATTAAAATGGTATCAACAGGCGGAAAAATAATATTGAATGTTCTCAAGATTATTTTTGATTTCGATAATGGCAACGAAATTGTTTCTTCCTTCCTTTTTGCATAAAGAGACAATTCAACCGTAATACTCGCCAAGCCAGGAATGCCCATCAGCTTACCATTCAGCGTCAGCTTATTTTCGGACGTACTCTGAAATATAGAGATTCTTTCATAAGCCGTACAACACGAATGTGGAATGTCTTGCCTTAACCTCTTTAGCGCGTGTTTATTATAAAAAAAAATCTGCTCCATGTCATTTTGAAGTCAGCGTCGCTTTTTCCTCTTCTTGAATGCTTGTAGTTTAACAGTACAAACTCTTTCACATATAGCTACTCAAATTTATCAAAAAGAAGTTATATTATTTCCGAATCACTTTCATAGCTTATTTTGTTCGTAAATTAGCAAATTCTTCGAGTTTATCAAATATTTTAATGACTTTTCGTACCCCTTTGTTTAAATTTTTGAGTTGTGTATTACCTCAAAAGCGTTCCCTAACTTTTTCATACGTGTCTTTCTCTGTGAGGAAATCTTTCCCCATCAGTGCTATTTTGACAGTCTTTTCCATTCTTACTACACAAGTAAACGAACAAACCTATATTCTACGAGAGAAGAAAAACCCTTTTTCACAGAACTCCGCGAACTGTCACTAGTGGTTTTGCAAAGATTACCAATGTGAATTAGTTTTAGCTTTTCTGTAACAGTTAGGTATCCTGATCGAACAAAATATTCAGATCTATATTAAACAAAGCGATTTAATTATTTACTTGACTGTCGTCACAAAAACAACGAATTGTGGAATTTTCAGTTTTACAACGAAAATAATGCCACCATTGTCTAAATTGACATTGGGCCTTACCAATAAACATTTTTAGTTTCGAATCTAAATTTAAGTAGTTCACAATGGCTATATTTTCCATACAAATGTGAGCTTCCGTAAATTGAAAGTCGACACTAAAATTTGTTATTAGTACGGAGGATTGGCTTTGCCATAAAAACTACCAAGCTCCAAACTTTTCTACGTTAAACAACAAAAACATATCAAAACTAACCACGTCTTGCCTTGCTGTGGCAATCTAAGCAGAGCTGCCGACAAAGAATTGCTATAATGGTACAAACAACACCCACATGCCGGACCATGTACCGGCACATACCACACATGAAACTGGCGCAAATTATTTGCCTTTCATGTTATAAGTTCTATGATAACACTATTAACGAAATCCCAAACAAAAAATGCAATCAAGTTCCAAAAAGAATAGTCTATACCCAAACGCAACTGAATTTAATTTTTGAAATACCTACTACTTTTAGCCCAACTAAATTATAGGCTTTTCACACCAAGACCAAAACCGCGTTTTCCTCGAAAACTCGTCGATGCATTCACACCGACCTAGTTTTTGATTGACGTTTCAATCAGCTTTGAGTTGTTAAACTTCGGTGCAAACTTTTTTGGTTACAAATTTCGATCGCATTAATTACCAAACAAAATGAATTTAGTGAATTTATAAACAATTTAGGCCATCAATAATTGTGGAAAATGATTTTAATTTGTGAGTTGTGACATTTGTTCGGTCGTCATTTTGCTGAATTTGCGGGATATTGCAAAAGGTGTGGTTGTTCCAACAACCCAACGATTGGAAGTCGTTTTCATGGAAAACGAGTGCAAACGACTCTTTTTGAAAACTGAAATATGTGTGGGAAAACTTCTGTTTTCGATGAAGTTTTTGTGTGTTTTGGCGAAAACCCGGTTTTGGGCTTAGTGTGAAATGCCTATTAAACAGATCAAACATTTATTGCATATTATGATTCAAGAACAAACAGCTATAGCTATCAAGTGGTGATTTTTCAATTTGCACCTATTCCCAGACTAGAACTGAAGAATATCTACTGATACGAGTACACAGACCTAGATCCTCTTCGGCGAGAGGCTATTCCCATAGTTGCTAATTGAATTAAGTGTTTCATGTTTGCCCAGATAGTTGGTGTGTTTTCCCAAACTACAAAAACATACTTATGTGTGGATTTTGCGTAGGTACCTACTTTGCGTGGACGCCAATCGCAAATGTGCTAATCAAAGTTGTATATAAATCGAAGAGCATTTTGTTTTGCGAGTAAAAATTGATTCCTAATGTACCCATGTTGTTAGCTCCTGTCCTGATGTGCATTTTGATTTTATTTTATTTTCGTGTGAACTTGAAAATGAACGCGCTGTTTTGCTCTTTCCAGTTTTGAGGTTATGAAGCTCATTCAAGCAGTAAATTGGACAGCGAGTGGGTGCGAAATGTGAATGCAAATAAAAACAGACCACCTAACCTACCTCGCGCAAGATAACAATTTGTTTACCTTTGTTTTATTAATGTAAACATTGTTAGCTGTTCTGCGATGGGGGTAATGAATGAGTTTGTTATTATTTTGTCAGTTTGCGCTTTGAGATATTGCATAAGGCAGAAATGTTAATAGGGGACTTCCTCTTGCGTAATGCATACATGGGGGATTGTTGAATTATTCTCATTTCGATTTCCGTGGTAATGGGGCGTACATGTTTAGTAGAGTGCTATTTGTTTAAAACAGTTCGTCCCCTTTGTTTAGTTAGATGGTGAATACTCCAAAAGAGTCGAACATCTCTACACACTACGCTAGACCTGTTAAACTGAACACCAATCTCAGCAAAGTAGAGCAATTCCAAGCAATCTGATAAACTCTTTTCATTTTCAGCGCCATTTACCTGGAGCCAGCGAAAGCTAGGAGAACCATATATTAGAGATAGAGTATGGAAATCTGATGCAAATATTCAATTTATGGCTTCCAAAACGTCCGCTTGAGGATCGTATCGTGCGTGTCTCAATAAAACAGGTTTAGTCACTGGAGACGCTGGGGACGTTCAAGAATCAAGTTTATTAAGTCTGACAGCTGCTAGCTCAATTGATGTGTCTCTGTTTTCATTGGCCAGGATTTTTTCCAGTTGACGTTTTTGGGGGTGTGGGCAACAAATCTAGTCGATGGTTGTCGATGGGGTCTCGCCGTGGTTGAGGTGGGAGGAAATAAAAGTAAATACCACAATAAAAAGAGCTTCGGAAAAAAATATGCCTTACCTCGACGAGTGTTGCAACAAGAAGAAGTTATAACAATTATGGATTGACTTTAAAGAAAGGTTATAGCAAGAAAATAAAGTGGAACTTAAAGCTCCATCTAACATTTAATGCATTTCAAATATGGAACTTATATGATGTAGAAGAAGATTTTTAAGTGCATATAGAGATATGCCTTCACGTGAACATTATCATTCGAAATGCAGATGGCGCTAGAATCAAATATAGTGACTAATTGAACATATAGGTCGTTCATTAAAAAAAGGAGCGGAGCGGAGCGTTGTGCAAGTAGTTCTAAGTGAAGTAAGTTCTAGAAAATTATTGGGGAAATTTAAGCAGACAATATACGAATTGCAATACTATAGCTGCACTGCAAATACATTTTAAGTCACTAGTTTCACTATAACCTCAAAAGACACAATACCTTACGCCACCGTTGTTCATCTCTGCACTTCCATGGGTTTCTCCACAGTAACAGATGTGTGAATATTTAAATTTTACGAATTTTTGTCCAATGCCGTTTCTTAATCTTAACTCGAAAAATTCGTAAAAGAGTGCCTCACCGAGAGAGTCAGATAATAACCCTCCACTGAGAATGTTACGAATTTTTACTCGACATTTCTTGGTGTAAGAATTCGGAAAACTGTCTGTCACCTGACTTTTGACAGATGATTTGAAATTTCCTTTCCAACTTGGCATACGACTGCGTAAGTTTTCATTTCCTGTATGGTTTCAATAGCCCGCAAAATAAAATTGGAATGTTTTTCTCAACAAAGTGCCTACAAAATTCTTCGTCGCTGTTAAAAGGGACATTCTCCTTCCCGTAATTTTGAATGCAGTGTCTTATCGAATGTTGTTCAACCAGTACAGTACACTTTCATCGCTAGATGAATCAACTAATAATGCTTATTAATTCAAATTAGCCAACTCTTTGAGCTTTTCAGCCATTTTAAGGACTTTTCATACCACTTTTTTGAATTTCAGAATTGCGTATCTGCCATTTTTCATAGATTACTACAAAAGCGCTCCGCAACATTTTCGTAAGTGTCTCTCTCTCTGTGAGAGAATCCACCACTGCCGGTTTGACAGTGAATCCACGGTTGCCACTTACCACTTCAAAACAAAGTTTGTGTCCAAAATTGAAACTAAAAATGACCAAATGTAACCTAAAAATTACCAAAATAATTTAAGTCCGAAATATTTGTAAACACGGAACAATCTGACGAAAAGAAATGCGCCTTAAGTTGCATAAAAATTCAAGTCGAGTGTCTTTTTTTTCAATTCATGAAAAATGACAAAATGGCATAAAAAATGACTATGTGACCAAGACAAAAATTAGTGACCACATTTGTTCACAAATGACCAAAGTGGCAACCGTGAGTGAATTTATTGAAGAAATATGTGCCCAGTCTTGTCCATTCTTACTACAAAAGTAAAGGAACGAACCTATTGTCTGGCTGACAGGAACTCGTATGCAATGCTTTATTTATTTATTTATTTATTTATTTAACTACTATACATGTCACAGTTAATCAATAATGAAACAGATTTAAAAAGCTTATTATTATTTTACATTTCTTTCGGTCTGGTATTGATGTTAATGGAATTGAGAACATATGTGGAGATGACATTACCAGTCAAAAGTCAAAACGCAAAACAGGAATATAACATTGGATGTCTCTCTTCGTTTTTCCAAAGTCTGAAGATTCAGCAACTTTAATCGGCTTATGTAGGGTGGAAGACGACTTTCGGTGTTCCAAGGCAAATCACGTAAGGCGAAGAGAAGAAACTGCTTTTGAATACTTTCAATGCTTGAGATTCCAGACTCATAAGACGGACACCAAACAGGACTACAGTATTCCAAAACAGGTCGGACGAGAGAACAGTATACAATTTTGGTTACATAGGGATCCTTAAATTCTTTTGAGAAACGTTTTATAAGTACCAATCGGCTTCTTGCCTTGCTAACAATGGAATCCAAATGCAGATTGAAAGTGAGCTTTCTGTCAAAAACCACACCAAGGTCATTAAAGCAATCAACAATTTCAACAGCTTCCTCATTAATAAAGTAAATTGGCGCAGTTGAATTTTGGCGTCTCGTGAAGGTCGTGCTTTTACACTTCTTAGTGCAAGATGCTTCTTCTTTAGTTAGCGCAATTACCTGGAGGCTGAGACACTTTTCTAGTTTCTATAAATCACATTTATGACGGATCAGGCAAGAGTGTAGGAGTAAAAAATATGCGCTTCAAGTTCTTAGGCCTGTCTTTATGGACAATATTTTCAATTTTCATGACATGGCCGATTTTTTAAGCTGTTTCATGACATTTAGATAATAAGCGGAAGTGAAAATTATCCGCGGACGAACTTGTGCTGGAACGAAAATGTGCTAAGTTCTTAACGCCCTTGACGTTACAGGAACACCAGTTTATGCTACGATAAGCTTGGCGTTCTTAAGTGCCTTCGTACGGTATCTTAGCCAACGTTAATTGTGTCAAACTCTATCTGACAATCATGAATCGGAAGTTACCCATTTACGTGTCTATCAAAACCTTGTAATAGTTACAAAGCTGACCCATATACCGGACGATTAGTTCCCTTGACAGTTGAGCGTGATTTTTGAAACCGAAAGCATTTAAACAACTACACGATGGCACTCGGTGTTGACACATTTTATTACCCACGTTCCGTACTCTATCATTGGCCTCTCTATACTGCGAACCATAGTCACTGCGATGCTCACTAGCTTGAGCTCCCATTCGACAAACAGATGTATCTCTACCCGAGAGAGGCTCATCTCGCATTATCTCCATCAATTAGGACCAATGTTCAAATTTTAGCAGTGTATGATAAAACCGAACATAGCACATAGTCGCATGCAAATTGACATTGAGAAAAAAAGGTGAGAAGCGTTCCATGTAACACACACACCGGTACACAAGCATCGTATATGTTTGCGTACGATTTGGGGAATAACCGACCGTAAACAAACAGCGTAGCCTCTCAAGCCGGTCCGGCTCTAGTTTGCCGAATCAATGACCAGGTTGCTAACACTTATGTCATAGTTTAGCCGAACTTGACAGTTTGTCACATTGTTAGACGAAAGGTATAAAATGTAGGTGAGGCCAATAGTTGGACATCAGTTGAAGAGCATCCTTCTCTTGGACTAGCAGAGCAACCGAGTATCTAAAAAAACCATCATGAAAGTGTTCTTGTGCCTATTTGCGCTGGTGGCAGCGGCTTCTCCTTTGAACGCGTTCTTCCTGAACAAACTCGGCGGCGGCGGCGGTGGTGGTGGTGGTGGATATGCACCAGTTTACCGTCCATCATACGGCGGTGGCGGTTATGGCGGTGGCGGTTATGGCGGTGGCAGCTATGGCGGTGGTAGCTATGGCGGCTATGGAGGAGGCTACGGAGGAGGCTATGGAGGAGGCTATGGAGGAGGCTATGGCGGTGGCAATGTCAAAGTTGTGAAGGTGATCGTCTCACATGACGGAGGATACAGCGGTGGAGGCGGATATGGTGGCGGCTATGGTGGATACTCTGGTGGCGGCTATGGAGGCGGTTACGGAGGTGTCGTTGGAGGATATTCCGGTGGATATTCAGGTGGTCAGGTCGCATATGCCGCTCCCGTGGCTGTAGCCCCTGTTACAGTCACTGCCACCCCAGTCGCTACTGTTCCGATTATATCGTCGGGCGGTGGATATGGTGGATCATACGGCAGTGGGTATGGTGGCGGCTATGGTGGCGGCTACAGCGGTGGATTAAGCAGCAGCTACGGCAGTGGTTACGGCGGTGGTTACGGCGGTGGTTACGGTCTTGGAACAACCTACAGCGTGGGTGGCGGCAGTTACGGTCTAGGCTCCAGTTACGGATCAACTTTGTGCTAAACGAAGAGGCTTACTGCCAAATTAGTCATTTTGTTATAAATAAATACTCCAAATATTTAGATTTGTAAATAAATTGTAAAGTAAAACTGAAAAGAAACGAAAATAAACGAAATACCTCAACAGTGTGTTACATAATCTATTGGAATGCTTGAATGCCTTCGTCGATGCTTCCTGGGTGACGGGTGGTAATTTGTCGGGTCAATTAACTTTGACAGTCTAATTAGTTAACAAACAGACAGCGGTTTCTTCTCAGCTTAAGTGATTTTAGGCGAAGAAATCAATTAGTTGCGACGGCTTTGTTTGGTCTTCTATTATTTTTTTCCGAAACAAGAGAGTGAGTGAACAACGTTGGGAAAAAGAGTTCATTGGTATTTCACCGGGTGGTTATGGCCATTATTTATATTCAAATATTTATTTTACTTAATTTGGTCTGCTTGCAAAAAGCAAATAAGGAGCGGTAAGGGCGAAGGGACTCCTCGAAGCACCAGTAAACTGATTGAAGTGGTTTTGAGCCAGCTCTGTCAACGCATTACCAAAACTTCCCTGCAAATCATATAGAAAAAAAAACAGAATTTCCAGATCTTTGCGCATCACCTTTTTATTGACTTCAAAATTGCCGAGGCACCTTCAGTCGACAAACTCATTCGTCTGCACAGATTCGGCCTTACCAATAATCAACTTTAGTCTGGCACTTTACGAAAAGACTCCACACTTTCCAAAATCCCTTTACCAATAAACAAATATAGTTGCCAGACTATCGCTAACTGTAGGGTTAAATGTTAGTGTTGAGAAAGCCATGTTTATCTCGGACATTAGCTAAATAAATCCTCCCTTATGTCATTTTGAAGACAAGTGTTGCCCAACCATCCAAAATAGCGGTATTAAATTTCGAAATAGGAGAGAATTTAATTCGATGTTGTTCAGCCTGAGCGTTTACAATTATTAATTGATTTTAGTAAATTGTGAATGCTTTCTAATTTTATTCGTTGTAATACAAAAATGCAAATGGTTTTTAAGTCTATCACACACAAATTTGTACAAATGTATGCAAAATATTGAAAAATATTGCGTTTTTGTTTTATTTCTAAACACGTGAAACACATATTTCTGCGTTTTTCTTTCTGTTGCTTTTTGATTGGTTTTCCTAGTTAGTTGCTTAATAAAAAATAAATTTTATATAAGTTTGGGATAATTCCAAGACTTTCTTGACAGTCGTCGCAAACAGAATAAAATATCTTCTTACCAAAGTTTGGACGGCTTATAGGTACCTTTTTGCAACAATTCTCAGTACCTTAGGCGACACAGGTAGAAATTTTGTTGCAACCAAACCCTTTTCAAACTCTTTGCAAAAGGAGTTTGTTTACCGAGAATGAGGGTCTCTAATGAGACAATGGTCGGCGTGAAAAGGTTCCCTTCGCGGAAAATATAGTTATAAAAATAGAATTATCAGAACTCAGCAAAATACATGCAAAATAACAAGTTTATTAACTTCTGGGGGTGCAAGTACAGCCTAAACAGGTAGTACGAGAATATGCGTTTTATATTTTTCAGTTCGAATTTCAACTTTTGTCGGTTTCTAAGTTTCCCGAATTAAGTAATATATAAGCCATACAATTTTTTATAGGTTAAATTGTATTTATTTTCAAACCCGGAAGCGATAAGTTCTTAACACGCTTCCTACATGCGATTGTTATTCATTCTGAAATGAATGAGCCAGATATTATTTCTATTTTCAAAAATATTCTCTTGCTAACGATGCAATTGTGATGTTTAGACCAAACAAGTTTTGATTTGCATCGTCAGGCTACGAATAAATGAAACCATTCAAATAAACTGAGCTTCGTTTATTGAATAATTTGAAAGGGATTTTAATACGACACAAATGCACTCATAAAGAAATCGCGAGGTACTATTAGAAAACAATGGAAAGCGTACCATAAAAGTAGGTACTGAAAATTGTGTCCGATCGAACGATAGGGCATTACTGATTTGCATATGATATTTGACAGATCAGCGGATATTTTGTGAATTTCCTATTTTGTGTTTTGTTTTTTGCTTATAATAAGTCTCAAAGAGCATTGGAAAGATATGTGTTGGGCAAATTTAATTGCAATTTATGTATTCCTTCTTTTAGAATAAAATCCTCCTTGTGAAAGAGACCATTAACCTTGTTTTTCACGAAAACAAATTATGAAATTTGAATTGTGCAATGACAACAAATGTAATAGATTCTAAGAAAGTTGTAGTACTAGTAAATGTGGAGGTCTAATTGTTTATTGGTACCATTTCAGAAAAGCTGTACAATTTTACTAAAGCTGACATCTAACTAGTTGTCGACATTAGTGATTGATTATTAGTAAGGCCGATTGACTATAAGGAGGTTTCGATGCTCTACCAAATTAACACCACCGACGTCTTCAATATCGAAAAGTTGTTGAAGACCAAGTGGCGAATTGTACTTAAACAGTTCAAATGCAGGAGAGAATGTAAATGTGATATTTGAAAAAAACTTCAAATACCTATATCTGTTTGGACTGATGATATACAGAAATGGAAAACATACGAGTAAAGCTCGACGTAATGAGCAAGGTGGTTTTCTATGCGTGCAATTCGCTTCACAAAATGTCAAGCGGAATGTGATGGAAAGCAAAAAAAATAAAGTGCACGACTGGGTCGAACGAAACTTTTCCGTTGATCAACAGTTTGATTTGTTTTCTTATTTTACTAGGTAGGTAGGTTAGCTAAATGGGTAGGTAGAGCAGGTAGAACCCTGCTGATGGGTAGGTAAGCAATGCTGGATAAAAGTTGAAGCTCTCAGTAAAAGGCAATTGCCGCATGTTCTGGTTAGAAAGTTATAAGCACCTACTGAACTGTTTTATGCTCTTACAGCTTATAATATTTTTGAGTACAAGGCAAAGTGTAGTCGGAGTCTCTTTTTCCCGATCTGCAAGGGCATGTTTTTATTTTTGACTGGAATATTTTAGTAACGCAAGGTGTCTATGATTGGAAGTAGGGCTCGTATTAGATCGACATAGGTATAAATGTATGATTTAAGAGGTTTGTTTTTGAATTTGCACAAGCAGTTACATATATACCGAATATAACGATGAACGAGGACATGTGTGTGGGTGCAAATGAAGTGAGAGAGTTTCTGAAGAAGAAGTGCGTAATATTTGCTAAAAATAAGTTTTGCGTCGTTTGTTATTGCGTTTTTAATGGAAGTGCGGTATTGAGTTTTAAAATGATGTATGAACACCGATCCGCTTTTGGGTAGTAGTTTCTTAGAAATAATTAAAAAACTTATTCGATTTTTTGGAGAAAAAATCTCAAATATGCATTTTGATCAGAATCGTTAGAGCGGTTTTTGTAAAAATTTGACATAACAGTACCAAATATTGATTGATTGATTGATTGATTTATTTTGATTGATTGATTTATTTTTATTTCCCATGCAATGTTTCGTTTGAAAAATACTGTTGCTTAACTATTTAGCTGAAAACCGATAAATCGTTAATGCCGTTTTCAGGTAAACAAAACAAAATAAAAAAAAAAAAAATACTATTTTCAAAAATCCATTTTACGATAATAAAGAGAAAAACTGAGTTTGCTATTAAGTTATCAATGACCACCTTACCTTAGAAATGATTTTTTGTTACAATCGTATGGACCGTTTTTAAGATACATAGATACATATGTCGCAATTTCAAAAGTGCCTACCGTTGTTCGAAGTTTTAGCCAAAAACTGGGTACGCATGTCATGGTAACCTCACCAACTTAAGCTTAAATATCAATTTTGGTTGAAATCGGTAAAGCCGTCTTCGATCAAATCAAATTAATACGAACATTTTATATGGGATAAGTACCATTAATATTTAGGTTACCTTGCAAAAAAAAGCCTCCAAACTGTAAGCCCACAAAATCCAAATCCCAAGTTTAAACGAAATCCAGGCAGCCGTTTAGGCTGTAGGCCTGTGGAAGGACGGACAGACAGAAAGACAGACCGGAAAGAATTTTGCAATCCACTTTTTTGAGTTCCTCTATTATCGTAAAGTCATAATTAATTAACATCAACCTGCTTCATTAAGTAGCTATAGTCGATAATATCTGAATTCATCCTTTTTATTTATTTTTCCTTTTTCATTTGATGAAGATTGCTTTTTCTTTCTTTCTAAAATTGCTTTTAACTTTTTGTCCAGCTTTGTACAACTCACACAAAGTTAAATATAAATTCACCATCAGGGGACTTACATTGACATTTTATCAAGAGTACTACAAAAACAATGGGTTTCCCGAGCTGCTGCTCGAGAAACTTGCCAAAAATTAAACTTGCCAATTGCACTTTACTCTATAATACAACTATATGATCGGTACTTTGCTTAAACAGAAATTTTATGCATGTATACTTCTAATAACGTCAACACTGTCGATTACCATGAGTTTTCTAACCTTGTAAAAAACAGTACCTACCCTGTAGTTATTGAGGTTTTTAGCATCCAAACGCGTCGAGCTGTCATTGTCACTCTTGGAAGTAGACATTGCAACGAATGCGGCGAATATATTTATGGTTGTTAACAAAGATTAAAAGTAGTTATGTAAGGTGACCATATTTTGGAATTCCAAATAATAAACAATAGGAAAAGAAACAAATTTCAACAAAATTTTCATTTATCCAAATAAGTATCTACTTTATAAAAAACAAATTTAAATAGAACTAATTTTTAGTACTAAATTACTTACGGGCTCGTTCAGCAAGTTAGGGCACTTTCGCATTATATAATTACATTGAATTTTTATTTGCTTCTACTGCTTTTAAGAATATAAATTAAATACGGATGAATTTTAAGAACACAATAAATTTAATAATCGGGTCAAAAACTCATCCAAAATGTGCGGGTGTGACAGAAATCTTCGCTTGACAGAGTGAAGTTGTCCACATAATTTGTTAGGAGACACAACCTTAATTTTCTTCGATAACACGTTCGTTTTATAGGAAAAGGGCGTGTCAGTGCGTGGACTTAGAATCAATGTCAGCTTAGTATTTTTATTGTTGCTTATACATTATAGGAATATATTTTCTGAGGTGTAGCTGCAGAACTCAACGCAGGTTTTCGATTGTTTTTCATAAAGCATTGAAGAATTGGCACGACATTGGTCGTTCTGTGGCAAGTGGACTACTGAATCAGTAGTACTGATCAAATGTTCTTGATTTTGATCTCCGGAAACACACAAAAATGTGTTGGATGTAAACATTTGGTTAAATGTACTGCGCCACCTTTCGGGAAAATCTGCCAAGCATCTGAGTGAATAACTGTATTAAACGGAGATTATTTTCTCAAAATATTCACAGTTTCAATCTTGTTGTTGCACTTTTTTTAAAAGTGCTGTGCTCGTGAGTGCATTACTTTCCTTCTGAAAGTTGTTAACCTGAATATTTGTAATGAAGGATGTGTTAGCTGATCGGTGCTGCATTACGTGGCAAATCTTCGCAGTGAAGAGAACATCATTCATAATCGAAGCGCATACTAAACAAAATATCCACATTTATTCGATTCAACACATTAAACAATTTATTAACAAGTCTAAAACAATTCATTCGCATTTTATACTGTGAGTATATTGTTTTTGTGATAAACTTAAAAGAAATGACTACAATGGCACAGCCTCTGCGAAAACACCTCACAATTAGCATCCTGGTTCTACAGTTAAACTATTGCTCGAACTGGAAGCGGAACTTGAACTTGAACCAATTCCGTAGCCGCCTGTCGAGATTGGAGCAGCAGAAACAGTGAACACGGCTGACGTGCCGCCATTTGATTGGCCACCAGTGGAGTAGCCGCCATTTGAATATCCACCGGAGTATTCATTGCTGTCGCTGCTTACAGGAGTGAAGGTAGCAACTGGGGTGCCGACTTGATTGCTGGAATATCCGCCGGTTGCGTAGCCACTACCACCAGAGTATCCGAAACTATTTTCATAGCTCTTGGGGATGATGACCTTGATGTTTTTCACAATCGATCCTCCGCCAGTATTGTAGTTTCCACCCGCATATCCAGGTGAAATTGGAGCTGGAGCTGGAGCGGGTGCAATTTGAACCGGAGATGGCACTGGCACCGGTGCTGGTGCTGGTGCAGTTGCGGGCGCATATGGTTGTTGCGAAACAAGACGAACAGAATAAGTCGGAGCTGGAAGTGGTGCGGGAGCAGGCGCAATTTGAACTGGAGCAGGTACAGATACTGGTGCTGCTGCTGCGTAGTACGTGGGTGCAGGTGCTGGTACAGCCACAGGGGCAGGTGCTGGAGCATACGAGATGGGTGCGGAAACTTGTTGACTTAAAGCTGGATATGCAATACTCCTCGGGTAAGAATAACCACTGCCATAACCGCTGTTTCCGCCACCATAGCTGCTATATCCACTTCCACCGCCATACCCACCGCCACCTGGAATGATCACTTTGATGACTTTGACGACATTTCCGCCGCTGTATCCTCCGCCATATCCACCATTGTATCCTCCGCCATATCCACCATTGTATCCTCCGCCATATCCACCATTATATCCTCCGCCATATCCACCATTGGATCCTCCAGCGTAGCCACCGCCATTGTAGCCGCCTCCGCTGTAGCCACCACCACTATACCCTCCACCATTATAGCCACCACCACCACTAAGCAGCTTGTCAAAGAATGCCGCCGATGGCGAGACAATAGCCGCCACAGCCATAACGCACAAGAACACTTTCATGATGAATCGATTGGCAGAAACACTCCTTGGCAGTGATAAGCTAATTCAAGCAGTAAATTTATCGAACTGATGCCACTTTCCCCGTATCATCTCCGTTTTATAGCATCGCCAAGTAAATGTGACAATTAGTTGACCAAACATCGCTCTATGTACTATGACATAATTGCGTTGCCCATCTTAACATTGAATTTTCAGTCTCCCCAGCCACTGAGGCACATCATGTTTGCTTACGAGCCCATCCTGTGTTTGAGGTTCCAAAAAAATGCGAGATAAATAGAACTTTTTCAACACACATGCGTGTACGGCGCATGCGTATGAATCAATTATGTATACAAGCCTATTAGCTAAGCTATGGAAATGTTGATCTTGTAAATTTGACCATAGCAACTAATGTGAGGATAGTTGGAGTTGGGGCGATTGCAACAGCCGCCCGGTGAGTTTTGTTATGAGATTTGTTCTGACTCTTTCGGTTAGGGATGCAGAGTTAATATTCAGATTTTGCGCAAAATCACTTTGAGTTTGTTAATTGTGTTATGCAATTTGTTATCGTCGATTACTTATACCGCACAAAAATGCGGAAGGCTGGTGGAAAATTTAGCGCAACGGTTGATATCAATCTGGGGCATAGTTGGACAAGTCTACCTTTTTCTACCACAAAGTCATAATAATCTTTTTTTTTTTTAATAATTTTTTTTCTGTGTACAAAATTCCACCCAAGTAGTGTAGTCTTTCGAAGACTTTATTTAAATAAAATACAATTTATCCCCCCAAAAAAATCATTACCCCCTTTTTTCCACCTTTCTGAAAAAAAAAATCGACAAAATTGCCGAATTTGCCCCCATCTGGGATCACTGTTCAAAATCTGAACACAAGATATAAAATGCCTTATTGTGCCGTACTAATAAAACATTTAATAGCATTTTTAATTGAAGATCAGAAAGAATTGCCCCGAAATTCAGAATTGCTCTTTTCAATGAAATTCGTTGGATCACTTTGCAATAGTGGTAGACACCATTCCGTACATCATATGCGAGATTTGGAATTCTGTTGCCATTTTTTAATTTTTACATTAAGCCATGAATGTTAAAATTTAAATGGACCAAATAAATATGTTTCTATTTAAGTTTCCATCTGCACACATATTTGCATATTTGCGGATAATATAGTGGAAAATTTGATTCTTAGAACATTTCAATCTGACACTTGGGTTGGTGAGTTCAGTGCAATTCTTAAAAAATATTCCGGACTCTACTGTCGTGTGAAAAATTTACCCGGAAGTGAAAGTTATTTTTCAATGACAGAGAAATTATTTACATCAATCGAAAACGCCATAAGTTTGGACTTTAAATTAACGGGAGCTCACAATTGCGAAACTATAGCTATTGTGAACTATAAACTCAAAGTCGAAACAAGTATTGTTTATTGGTAAGCCAACTTATCTTCAAGGACCCAAAAGCAAACAAATTTGACATATTACATGGATATACTATGAATCGGTTTCTTTGGAGAACCTTTGGGGGAACAGATCTAGATCACAATCAATGTAATGAAGAAGCCTGTAGTATGTAAAAATTAATTTCAATCAAATATTTCGTTCAGTTAGAGAGACACTGGTCACATAAAAAATCTGAAGTCGACTAAATTAGTCTGGGCTAGATGTAATCTGAACACAGACACTAGATTGACCTGAAACGTCAGTTTTCCTACGTCAGCCAAATACGTGACTGTCAACTTGGTAGGTACCCCAGTCACGAATTTCTTGACTTGACTAGCGCTCAATACTCAATAAACGTCAATTAAAAGAGCTCTTTATATGACCGATTTTAACCAAAACTGAGACACATCAAGTGAGCAAGCTGTTAGATTTAATAAACTTAATACTTGAACGTCCCCACTTATATCCTACAAAGAAAGAAATCAACAAATAATAAAGATACATACGTAACAATTATTTACAATTACAACCTTTCGTACTGACATTGACACACTCTTCTGCTATTTCCTAAAGAATTGCGTGACAGATTCATCGGCAGGCATTCATCCAAGTCGATCTTAATCATTGCACAAAGGCAAATACTATAAAAAGCAAATGTTTCTGTTTCTTTTTCACAGTTGATCCTAAAATGAACAAGAAGTTCTTAGTGACATTATTTGTTCTTGCGCTGACAACTGACTTAAGTGTTGGTTTTACAAAGCCTCTCACGAAACGTGGCATTGAAGGTGAGCTGTTCAGGCGGCTTTTATACAAAATATCTTTTCTCAAAAATAAAATTATATATATTTTCCAAGAATATGGGCCACCGGTACATATTTCGTCATCGGTCCTAAGCTTTAAGCAAAACGAAGGAATCTTACACGAAGAAGCAGATACTGCTGAGAAACTTTTACAAGGTGAATGGAGTAGATTCGAAGTAGAGGGCGACAATCCTAATCTAGCTGCTGAAATCGGGAGTCATTTGAAATTTGTTGGCGTCGTTGGAAGCGGCTATATTTATGTGCCAGAAGGCGAGACAGAAAATCATTTTGGGCACATCAACTATGGATTAGTACGAACGTCGCAGTGGTCATAGGCCTAGGAAATATTAAAAGTTCAAGTAGCGGCCAAGAGCTGGCAGATTCTCATTTACTAATAAAACGTTTATCTCTTACTTTAGCAGCAGCTGCCTACAAACATATTTTTAAAGAGCCTTACCAATAAAGATTTTTAGTTATAGTTATTGTAATTCAAAAAAGCAATGTCTTCTATTCAAATTTTGCAATTATGAGCTTCAATAAATTTAAAGTCAAACTACAATTTGTTATTAGCAGGTACAGAATAAACGAAGAGAATAGATAATACAAAATCCTATCGTTCATTATTTAAAAAAAATATCTTTTTGTAATAAATAAAGAAGAAAAACACACTCACAGCAAGCAAATATTCAAGAAAACAAGAAAGTAATGTCGAACGCACCTTGGTTTGAGATTTACCGCGTCATTAAGCACAAACAAACAGAACAACAAATCTGCTACTTTAATTTTTGTCAGTTTTGCTCTTACCTACCAAGCATTACGTGAGTTTTTTTCTTTATTGTACCTATATAAGTAAAGGCACCAAGAGACAAAGAACAGAAACTGAAATAGAAAGTTTTTTTTGTTCTGTTTACGTTGTATGCTCAGCTACATAAAACTGAAACAGCTACCGCCTAAAATAAACCTCTCCCGCCAAAATAAATAGGCAGTTCGGTTGCTAAAAAAAAGTGTTCTTTTGTTCAAAGAGTTCAAGAGTTCAAAAGTTCAAAAGTTCAAAAGTTCAAAAGATCAAGAGTTCAAAAGTTCGTTCAAGAGTTCAAAAGTTCAAAAGTTTAAAAGTTCAAGAGTTCAAAAGTTCAAAAGTTCAAAAGTTCAAGAGTTCAAAAGTTCAAGAGTTCAAAAGTTCAAAAGTTCAAAAGTTGAAAATTTCAAAAGGTCAAAAGTTCAAAAGTTCAAGAGTTCAAAAGTTCAAAAGTTCAAAAGTTCAAGAGTTCAAAAGTTCAAAAGTTCAAAAGTTCAAAAGCTCAAAAGTTCAAGAGTTCAAAAGTTCGAAAGTTCAAAAGTTCAAAAGTTCAAAAGTTCAAAAGTTCAAAAGGTCAAGAGTTCAAAAGTTCAAAAGTTCAAAAGTTCAAATGTTCAAGAGTTCAAAAGTTCAAGAGTTCATAAGTTCAAAAGTTCAAAAGTTCAAATGTTCAAGAGTTCAAAAGTTCAAAAGTTCAAAAGTTCAAGAGTTCAAAAGTTCAAAAGTTCAAAAGTACCAAAGTTCAAAAGTTCAAAAGTTCAAAAGCTCAAAAGTTCAAGAGTTCAAAAGTTCGAAAGTTCAAAAGTTCAAAAGTTCAAGAGTTCAAAAGTTCAAAAGTTCAAAAGTTCAAAAGTTCAAAAGTTCAAAAGTTCAAGAGTTCAAAAGTTCAAAAGTTAAAAAGTTCAAGAGTTCAAAAGTTCAAAAGTTGAAAATTTCAAAAGGTCAAAAGTTCAAAAGTTCAAGAGTTCAAAAGTTCAAAAGTTCAAAAGTTCAAGAGTTCAAAAGTTCAAAAGTTCAAAAGTTCAAAAGTTCAAAAGCTCAAAAGTTCAAGAGTTCAAAAGTTCGAAAGTTCAAAAGTTCAAAAGTTCAAAAGATCAAAAGTTCAAAAGTTCAAAAGGTCAAGAGTTCAAAAGTTCAAAAGTTCAAAAGTTCAAATGTTCAAGAGTTCAAAAGTTCAAGAGTTCATAAGTTCAAAAGTTCAAAAGTTCAAATGTTCAAGAGTTCAAAAGTTCAAAAGTTCAAAAGTTCAAGAGTTCAAGAGTTCAAGAGTTCAAAAGTTCAAAAGTTCAAAAGTTCAAAAGTTCAAAAGTTCAAGAGTTCAAAAGTTCAAGAGTTCAAAAGTTCAAAAGTTCAAAAGTTCAAAAGTTCAAAAGTTCAAAAGTTCAAAAGGTCAAAAGTTCAAAAGTTCAAGAGTTCAAAAGTTCAAAAGTTCAAAAGTTCAAAAGTTCAAAAGTTCAAAAGTTCAAAAGTTCAAAAGTTCAAAAGTTCAAAAGGTCAAAAGTTCAAAAGTTCAAGAGTTCAAAAGTTCAAAAGTTCAAAAGTTCAAAAGTTCAAGAGTTCAAAAGTTCAAAAATTCAAGAGTTCAAAAGTTCAAAAGTTCAAGAGTTCAAAAGTTCAATAGTTCAAAAGTTCAAAAGTTCAAGAGTTCAAAAGTTCAAAAGTTGAAAAGTTCAAATGTTCAAGAGTTCAAAAGTTCAAAAGTTCAAAAGTTCAAGAGTTCAAAAGTTCAAGAGTTCAAAAGTTCAAGAGTTCAAAAGTTCAAAAGTTCAAGAGTTCAAAAGTTCAAAAGTTCAAGAGTTCAAAAGTTCAAGAGTTCAAAAGTTCAAAAATTCAAGAGTTCAAAAGTTCAAGAGTTCAAAACTTCAAAAGTTCAAAAGTTCAAATGTTCAAGAGTTCAAAAGTTCAAAAGTTGAAAAGTTCAAATGTTCAAGAGTTCAAAAGTTCAAGAGTTCAAAAGTTCAAAAGTTCGAGAGTTCAAGAGTTCAAGAGTTCAAAAGTTCAAAAGTTCAAAAGTTCAAGAGTTCAAAAGTTCAAGAGTTCAAAAGTTCAAAAGTTCAAAAGTTCAAGAGTTCAAAAGTTCAAGAGTTCAAAAGTTCAAAAGTTCAAGAGTTCAAAAGTTCAAAAGTTTAAAAGTTCAAATGTTCAAGAGTTCAAAAGTTCAAGAGTTCAAAAGTTCAAAAGTTGAAAAGTTCAAGAGTTCAAAAGTTCAAGAGTTCAAAAGTTCAAAAGTTCAAGAGTTCAAAAGTTCAAAAGTTGAAAAGTTCAAATGTTCAAGAGTTCAAAAGTTCAAGAGTTCAAAAGTTCAAAAGTTCAAAAGTTCAAGAGTTCAAAAGTTCAAAAGTTCAAAAGTTCAAAAGTTCAAAAGTTCAAGAGTTCAAAAGTTCAAAAGTTCAAAAGTTCAAGAGTTCAAAAGTTCAAAAGTTCGAAAGTTCAAAAGTTCAAAAGTTCAAAAGTTCAAGAGTTCAAAAGTTCAAGAGTTCAAAAGTTCAAGAGTTCAAAAGTTCAAGAGTTCAAAAGTTCAAGAGTTCAAAAGTTCAAAAGTTCAAGAGTTCAAAAGTTCAAAAGTTGAAAAGTTCAAATGTTCAAGAGTTCAAAAGTTCAAGAGTTCAAAAGTTCAAAAGTTCAAAAGTTCAAGAGTTCAAAAGTTCAAATGTTCAAGAGTTCAAGAGTTCAAGAGTTCAAGAGTTCAAAAGTTCAAAAGTTCAAAAGTTCAAAAGTTCAAGAGTTCAAAAGTTCAAAAGTTCAAAAGTTCAAAAGTTCAAGAGTTCAAAAGTTCAAGATTTCAAAAGTTCAAAAGTTCAAGAGTTCAAAAGTTCAAAAGTTGAAAAGTTCAAATGTTCAAGAGTTCAAAAGTTCAAAAGTTCAAAAGTTCAAGAGTTCAAAAGTTCAAAAGTTCAAAAGTTCAAGAGTTCAAAAGTTCAAGAGTTCAAAAGTTCAAGAGTTCAAGAGTTCAAAAGTTCAAAAGTTCAAAAGTTCAAGAGTTCAAAAGTTCAAGAGTTCAAAAGTTCAAAAGTTCAAGAGTTCAAAAGTTCAAAAGTTGAAAAGTTCAAATGTTCAAGAGTTCAAAAGTTCAAGAGTTCAAAAGTTCAAAAGTTCAAAAGTTCAAGAGTTCAAAAGTTCAAATGTTCAAGAGTTCAAGAGTTCAAGAGTTCAAAAGTTCAAAAGTTCAAGAGTTCAAAAGTTCAAAAGTTCAAAAGTTCAAGAGTTCAAAAGTTCAAGAGTTCAAAAGTTCAAAAGTTCAAAAGTTCAAGAGTTCAAAAGTTGAAAAGTTCAAATGTTCAAGAGTTCAAAAGTTCAAAAGTTCAAAAGTTCAAGAGTTCAAAAGTTCAAATGTTCAAGAGTTCAAGAGTTCAAGAGTTCAAAAGTTCAAAAGTTCAAAAGTTCAAGAGTTCGAAAGTTCAAAAGTTCAAAAGTTCAAAAGTTCAAAAGTTCAAGAGTTCAAAAGTTCAAAAGTTCAAAAGTTCAAAAGTTCAAGAGTTCAAAAGTTCAAAAGTTCAAAAGTTAAAAAGTTCAAGAGTTCAAAAGTTCAAAAGTTCGAAAGTTCAAAAGTTCAAAAGTTCAAAAGTTCAAGAGTTCAAAAGTTCAAAAGTTGAAAAGTTCAAATGTTCAAGAGTTCAAAAGTTCAAGAGTTCAAAAGTTCAAAAGTTCAAAAGTTCAAGAGTTCAGAAGTTCAAAAGTTCAAAAGTTCAAAAGTTCAAAAGTTCAAAAGTTCAAAAGGTCAAGAGTTCAAAAGTTCAAAAGTTCAAATGTTCAAGAGTTCAAATGTTCAAGAGTTCAAAAGTTCAAAAGTTCAAAAGTTGAAAAGTTCAAATGTTCAAGAGTTCAAAAGTTCAAGAGTTCAAAAGTTCAAAAGTTCAAAAGTTCAAGAGTTCAAAAGTTCAAATGTTCAAGAGTTCAAGAGTTCAAGAGTTCAAAAGTTCAAAAGTTCAAAAGTTCAAAAGTTCAAGAGTTCAAAAGTTCAAGAGTTCAAAATTTCAAAAGGTCAAGAGTTCAAAAGTTCAAAAGTTCAAATGTTCAAGAGTTCAAATGTTCAAGAGTTCAAAAGTTCAAAAGTTCAAAAGTTGAAAAGTTCAAAAGTTCAAGAGTTCAAAAGTTCAAAAGTTCAAAAGTTAAAAAGTTCAAGAGTTCAAAAATTCAAAAGTTCGAAAGTTCAAAAGTTCAAAAGTTCAAGAGTTCAAAAGTTCAAAAGTTGAAAAGTTCAAATGTTCAAGAGTTCAAAAGTTCAAGAGTTCAAAAGTTCAAAAGTTCAAAAGTTCAAGAGTTCAGAAGTTCAAAAGTTCAAAAGTTCAAAAGTTCAAAAGTTCAAAAGTTCAAAAGGTCAAGAGTTCAAAAGTTCAAGAGTTCAAACCGAATCAAATTAAATTACGTATATTTTCAAATGCGAAATGAGTTAATTTCTGAAGTCTAAATAAATGTTAGTAAAGTCTTTCATTGGAAATAATAACAGCTTACGTCAACATCTTAAAAGACATGTCCAAATATATGCCCACACTGAAAAATATACATAAATTAAGTCGACTTGATTGGTCTGGACTAGATGTAGGTACCCTGAACACAAAAACAAGGTCGTTAGTAAATTTAGTATACTCTACCAAAAAATTCTACCCTCTACAAACTTCAACTAAAGAAAACTGTTCACTTTGCCAGACCAATAAACACTAAAATACGATAAGTCAGTTAACTGTCAGACTAAAGACTTAGACTAAAAAGGATTCTCTTGCGATCAATAAAAAATCCTTAAAATTATTTATGAATCCTTTCTCTTAATTTTGTTAGTGGAAACTTGCCATACAGTTCACCAAGAAGTGTTCAGGAATCAGGAGTTGATTTAAAGTTATAAAGCAACAGTACGGTCGTTAAAAAAAGTCTCTTGCTTTTTAGGAACAAGTTTATATTATTAACACCCGTCAGTGTTCATATTTTAGATGCCAATCGAGTTATAATGTCAACGTAATAATAACAATAATAATAATAGTTGGCGCAACAGGTCTGTAGGGTCCCTGGGCCTAGCTTCTCGCAACCATTCGTTTTGTGTGAGTTTTTCATTTTTGGAACTAATGGTAGGGCTCTACAATTTTACGCCGAGTCCAAACGGCTAATTGAGAAGCTTTTTCAAGACAGTTATACTCTCGGATGTTTGTCAGACGCGAGAGGTGGCGCAGTGAAAAAACCCTGAGTTGGAATGTCAACGTAAACTCTGTGTTAATGTTAGCCCTATCGTATAGATCTTTATTTTATATCCAAACTTCTGACACTTAGATCGGTTTTATTATCTTCTGCAAATTGAATTTGATTCATCATCCAAAAATATCAGAAACTCACCAAAATTTCCTTTAGACAACGGATAGACTCTGTTCAAATTGACTGACCAAACAAGTTGTTAGTTCTCTGCAATTGAACTTATAAAAAAATAAAACCCATTCACACCAGTTCAACTTGATAATTATTTGTATTTGTATTTGGTATATTTTGGATTTTGCACAGTGGCATGTGATGTAAAACTATCCACTGGACTTATGCAGCCAGCACTGTATTAATAATAAATTTTAATATCCACTTTAAGAACTTAGTGTAGCGACATCTTTTTTACACGAAATTTGCTACCTACAGCTTTTACGAATTTAAGGTCTAAACTTATATAAAATTCTTTTGGTCTTGCATTTAAGCAGCATATTGCACGTCTCTGTTCACTTTTTTAAATACCTTAAATATCTACTAGTATCCAACAACAGCTTATGATCTATACAGGCTGCTGTAGCTGAAGCCTCCCTTGCCATGGCTGATGGCCATGACGTCCTTTGGCATTGTCGCATGGAAGCTCTTTACATTGTGCGAATAATCCGAGGACTTCGATGGCGACGACGAGTGCTGATATTTCCCGCTAAGCGATTCGTAGCTCCCTTGGCTAGCAGCCTTGACAAATTCATACGAGGGGCTGTAGTTTGGGTTCGGTTCGTTTTGCTCCTCATAAGAAGATACGTGCGATGAGCTTGGTACCTTTGCGGACTCATATGACGGACCGTATGACTCACTTGATTCCTTCGGCGATTCGTGCAACTCACTTGACACCTTCGTATCCTTGTCATTCTCATCAGACAGCTGAGATTTCTCATATCCCGAGCTTAGCGCTGGCTGCTCTGAGTGCTGTTCCTGCTCAGACTCCTCATAACCACTGTACGGCACTATCTGCATACTCACATGGTCGTGGTATCTGCTGTACTCCGGATTGTATTGTGGGCTGTGTTGGTTTTCAGTCTGGTCTCCCTCGTCGTCACTCTGATAGTCATGATGGTTCTCGTACTGCTGATGCTGCTCCTGTTGGTGATCGCCGTCTCCTATTCCAATGTTTGACTGATCAGCCCCAGTGTAATGTTCGGCCTCCACATCGATGGGGAACTTTGATAAATCCAAATTCGCACTAAATCTCTCAAAGTTGTTGTTGCCGAACTCGTGACCACCTTCGTCTTGCTGTCCAAATGAGTCGCCATACTGCGAATGCGACTCCTCTTCCTCGAACTGCGGACTTCCGTGTTTCCCTTCGTCGTACTGCTGACTGGCATGTTCCGACTCCTCGTACCCGTGCAGTTCACCGAGTGCCTTGCCAGCTCCTAATTGTCCCGCATAATCACCGACAAATCCATCATAGTTTGTACTATCGAAACCGGATTTACCATATCCATCGTCGTGGCTATCGCTGCTTCCGGTATACTCTGCTGTGGTCAGTGACGACAACATCCCGAAGATGATGGCTTGGTACGCGATGTTTCTCATCTTTCCTATTGTGGCGCTTGTAATATCTTGTAACAGTGATGGTACACTAAATTGCAGCTTTCGTTGTTTTGGACTTTTATATCGAAGAAATGGAAAAGCGGACTATTCACGGCGCCCCTCTTCGGAGCGAATAGCCACACGACGGTGTTAGTGAGAGTGGAGTTTTTTTTTGCGCATAGCGAAATTCAGCCGTCAAACATCGACATCGCCATTGTCATCATGTAACAGTTGTTGGGTACCTATGGAATGGAAGCAGCAGCGAACCGCCACCGATATAGTCTTAGCTACAAACACACAAAAAGTTTGCTCCATTTAATTCAATGGTAAACTTTCATTAACGGAAAAGCTGATCGATGCATGGTGTGTACTGCACAGTGGCGTCGTTTGTTTTCAAAAGTCTGCTAAAACTGTTTTAAGATTCTTATATATTGATCTAGATTTATGAATAGGGTGACAGTACAATGAAGTAAAGTCAAAATAAAAAAGTAGGTACTTCATTGATGTAGATAGAAGATTTTTTTAATATTGTATAGTCAAAGGCATAAAGCGGAATAACATTCAACAGCCTATTGCCGGCAGGGTAAATGAAAAAATATTTTAGTAAAGAAGTCATCGAAATTCGTTAAGTACTTTCCAAGTTAACCTTCTCCGCACAAACTTAATACGTAGTAAAGGTCTAACTTTGCATTTTTAAGACGAACAGAACTGTCAACAATAAAAAAGACAACAAAAGTGAGCACAAATCGGTTGTGACTGGAAAGAGTGTTGCCAATTCAAAAAATAAACCTCTGAGCAAAAAAGATTACAAACATTTCTCGCCAAAGTTGTAAGGTATTGACTGAAAACAACAAAAGTACGGTTGGAATGAAAATTACACAGAAAATGACTTAACGTATTCGTTACGTATTACGTAAGCGTAATCTTTAGAAAATCGCAAATTTGTTTGCTGACGTCTGAACTTGTTATTAAAATTCCGTAGCATCATTTACGCAAGTCGGTAATCAAGTAAAGCTAAAGGTAAATGTTGACGTTCAAGTATTTAATTTAGTAAGTGAGATCACGGTTGCCACATTGTGACCAAATTTGGTTATTATTTTTTCTCTTGGTCACATTTTCATTTGTCATTGGTCATTTTTTTACGAAATGAAAAAGGAAACTCGACTTTCATTTTTATGCAACATAATGCGTTTTTCTTTTCGTCTTATGTAAATGGTGCATGTATAATATAGAAACGCACTCATTACACATGCACGATCACTTTAGGTGCAAACAATGAATGTGCTCATTTCCTTGATTTTAATAATTCATTGACAGATGACTGAAAATAAAATAATATTTCGGACTTATCTATATTATTTTGGTAATTTTTAGCTACAGTTGTTGGTCATTTTTATTTCCAATTTTGGACACAAACTTTATTTTCAATTCAAGAAACTCGTGACTGAATATTAAGTTGACTTTTCGTATATGTGGCTGACGTAGGAAAAGTGACGTTCTCGACTAAAATAGTTTTAGCGTTCAGGTTACATCTATTCCAAACCAATATAGTCGACTTAAGACTTCATTAAATTTTTGAATGTGTCAAATGATTGCCTAGATTTCTAAGCAGATTTCCTGAAGTGTGTCTTGAGAGAGCAGCTTTTTTTATTCCAATGGTAATGTGCATCATTTTAATTAGCCTTTGTTTGGAGATCAACATTTAATCATTTTGCTTCGCAAATTAACTGTTTACTACTGACTTTTACAATGGAAACCTGTATTCTATAATGGAGTCGATAAGGCAGTTGGCAGGTTTTTGTATTTGGTACCATTTCGGATTTCGAATAGGGTGTGGTTATTGGGCTTTTCGAATATGATTCTGATTCGTTACAAATAATGAAACAGGCAAGTTGTTAAACTGTCATAACAAATGAGAGTGTGTAGTTCTGTATCCAATGGTAGGTAGTATTTTTTTTAAATGTTGGTATGCTATAATAATGAAATAGAAGTGAACGCAATTAATTTTCTTATTTCTTAGCGCGTTTCCTATACCTGATCATTTTTACTATCGACGCCAAGTTGAGCTCGCAATGCGAAATTTTGTGTTTAAATTATTTATTGTGACCTAACAAAAATCAATGTCACATCAAACGATCAACAAAATAATTTGACTTTCAGAAGTGCAAAAAATTAAATTTTGTTTTTATGACTGATAAATTATTACTGACCCGATTGAATTGAAACTGAATGCATTCGAAAGAACAATATTTTGGAATATTGAACTCCGTTTTTGGTGTGAATATTGATGTACGAATTTTTAAATTTTTACTCAGAACAATATCAGCAAACTGAAAAACTTATATTTATTTACGTGTATTTTCTGACAAAGTTTTTTTCAAAAAATTATTCCGTAAGTTTTTTAGTTTATGCATTTTCGCAGAGAAATTCTGTTCTTCTAAATGCATTCACTTTCAATTCAATCGGTTCAGTAATAATTTATGAGTCAGAAAAACAGAATGTATAACTTTTTGCACTTTTGCTCGATTTCTGGGTAGAGGCCTCTTAAGCGAGTTGCGAGTAAAGGCAACTGGCTACTGGCTTCGCTTACGTGTGACATTAAACCGTTTGTGCCACTATCCCGGTTCGACAAAGTAAAGTCCATTGTTACTTCAAATATCTGACCGATTCCACATTCTCTCGACAGCGCGACCCCACTGCCCAAGTGTTATGACTTTCCCTCTCTAGGCCGTCAGACAGGCTATCAATGCAGCCAAGCAACGCTCCACATAATAATAACGATCGTAGTTATTCCTTCTCTTCTTTGCCACAATCTTTTATGTTTCTTTTACATTTGCTTATCTAACGGCTATTACAAGCGGCTACACACGGAAGATTGGCAAAAATAAGCCAAAACCATACCCAAGCTCATTAGGTGGAGCGAAAACCCGACATAAATGCATCACCACTAAAATCATAATATTCTGTTAACGGCTGGCTAGCGCGCGCTTCTTCGCGGCTCACATGAGTGTCATCTCTGCGGTCTCTGATGGTGGCTCGTTCAAAATCCGAGATAGATTCAAAGAAAAAACTGGTGCAATCTGTTTTGGAATTTTCGCATTGCGCAAAACCGCACGCACTCATATAGCCAGTTAGTGATCATTAGGCGGTTATTGTCTGCGTGCGCCAATCGCCATAGTCACCGCACTATATTGGTCGCGGTGTTAATGGAATCACCTATTGTTTTGATTATTAATATGATGTGATTGTTTGCAGAAACATGGACGCAGGTCCGTGTACATCAGAGCGATGAGGTAACGTGGAAAACATTATAAATTTTAAAATGGTTCAAATAGTTTCGCCTGGAATTGTTATTGCCCGTGTTTGTGGGCTTTTATTGTTTTATTGTCTGACACGGGTTGTCGGCTATGTCGATGGTTGTTTGGAATGATTTGAGAAAAAATTGTAATTATGCTGCGAAACAAACGAGAGTGTTGTTCAATTTGGCTGGGCGGGATTGTTTTTGTTTGGAAATGGGCGGCTTTATTGTTTGTTTTTAATGAAAACAATAAATTTATGTTGACGACTGGGATATTATTTGGATTTGAATGGGATTGTAAAATGGGTCATTAATTTAGCTCGGTATCACTTTTAGTGGTTGCTGTGGTGAAATGTGGACCGACTCGGAACTTGGCAGCCCATCCAGGCAATTATCATTCCATTTTGCAGTTTTCGTCAGAGTACCTTGCGTAAATGGACGCTAATTACCCATTAGTATGGTCATTCATCTCTATATTCATAGTCGTCGACACAGGAAGTGCTGCAGTTGCACACTTCCAATTGGCCCGGTTGGAACAAAATGGACATAGTGCTTTGTGTGAACACTCAATTCTGTTGGTAGGTGCACAGAAGTAAGTTTGTTTCTCTTTGTGTTACATAACAGCTGGTGCTGATACGCTACATGCATTGAAAGCATTTGTATCCTGAATATCTGGTATTTCTTCGGTGTGGATACGGAGAATCCGTAAGGCAGTCTATAGGAAATAAACGCATATACTCGTTTGCAACTATAGAAAAGCATTTGCGGTTTCTGTTTGATTGTGGAGTCATGGTGATGCATCTAAGATGTTGTTGTTAATTAGTATTCCTTTCTGCAAAAATCTTTCATGCATATTTTCATATTTTCCTATACTGTTTTGAAGGACGCGCCTACTCAAAGAAAGAGGGACTGATGGGGAGACCTTGTTGGTGGCTTAAATATTGTAAACGAACTTTACCTTGCACTGAATTCAGAGCATTTGTACTAAATTTAATGACGTTTGGAGTTTGCCAGTGAATAGAGGGAAGACGTCGAGACAGAGTGAACAATTATCCCATGAAAGACGGACACTGCATTGCTTGTTGGTACTACCTAAGGTTTTTCACATTGGACTATGTATTTGGAGTCTTATATCGTACAACGAATATTTGAAAAGGGAAGCGCGCAAAACAAATGTGAAACTAAAGAGGACCAAGTTTCAACTGAGAAATAACGAGAGGAAGTCCGTAAGTCCTTCGTCTTTTCACATCCAAATTAGACCAGTACGCAATGTTAGTGTCAATATCATGATTCTTAATTTCCCACGCTGTCAAAAGAATGTGAGTTCAATAATGTCGTTTTCCATTGGTTTCACTCGGGGATCCACTCATGCTGTAGCCCAATGCCAATGGAACAAGAAAACTGCTTCTGATTGAATCCACAAGAGTATTGGTGAAATGTCAAAAAATAATCTACGGCAGCCGTCAGTTGACTTGTATAAAATACACAAACTACACTTGTGTGAGTGCTTCTTGAGTGGATTCTGACTTCAAATCCAGAAGCGAAATTCTCTCCTCAGAATCATCAGAAGAATATTATTTGTGCCAATGGAACGGTTTCAGAAGTGATTTTTTCGATTCCGGACTCTCCCGGACGCTTCTTTTTGCCCAATGCAAAACGACAAAAGTGTGGTAGAAGCTCAGATTAAGTATGAGTTAAGTGGAGGAAAGAACCAATCCTGTGTTTTTTCTTTTAGAGGTATATAACTTTGAAATGAAATAAAACAAAGATGAATTTTTGAAATTGAAATGAAATTTAATTTATTTGAAAGATAATCTTCTGGCGTTATAATAAAAGTATGATTTCTGGCATAATTATGACCACCACGGCTGGCTCGGATGTAGTCTAATCTGGAGGTCCAACATAACGGGGCGAATGTTGCCCTCCAAGTGGTCAATAGTTTCGGGCTTATCGGCGTAGACCAGCTACTTCACATATTCCCAAAGAAAATAGTCAAGCGGCGTTAAATCGCACGATGTTGGGGGCCAATTCATGGGTCCGCAATGTGAAACTATGCACAAAATAGTTTTGTCAACTTGAAGATCTATACCTCTAAAAAAATACCCTTTATTAACTTTCAGTTTATTTAATAGGTTCATATTGTATTAACAACATCACGCACGCGAACTTTTGCAGCAGATGGGACATAAAGATCCGTTTCTCCGCAGTCAATGCTAATAGATTCGAAAGAATGACATCACAAATCAGGCGAATAAAGTGTCACAGATGTCCTGCCCATAATTATTGATACCTACGTAAAATGGGAATAAACATAATTTCCGGTAACCAATATTTCTGCAATCACTTGAAAACATTCCTTTTTCTGATTTAAAGCATGTGAATTGACAGGGGTCATTAGTCAGTTAATTAAAACCAGCAACATGTATGTACCTAAATAAAATAGCTGAACCCCCGCCGGCTTCGCCAGGGGAAAAAAAAAACTTTTTCCAATAATTTAAATAAAATTAGACCATAGACTGCATAGACCATTAGACTCGGGAGCATGCTACGTAGAGTTGCCAATACGATTTTTTTAAATTTCTTCCGCAGTTTTGAAAAGATTGTCCTTGCGACTTATTAATGGTACCTAGCGGCGAATGCAAGGTGAATATTGAATTGAAGACGTTTAAATTCGAATGTGACATCAGATGGAACTATTGGCATGTGTTTAGGGGTGGTGGTGGTTGGTGGTTTTAGACTGCCCACCAATCGACTTACAAATTGGCGAATAATACGAAGCTATAAACTACTAAGAAAAATTCCAGAAAAAGTATGCTAGGAAAGTCAAATGCCAAAGTCAGTGCAGTGACTTGCGGCTAATTAAAGTACAAGATAAATAGTGGCTGCAGAGTGAAGACACAAGTTCATTGCACTAATTTTCCACTTAAACAGCATAACAAGGAATGAAAGACAGCAATCGCCATCGAAAACCATTTATGATTGAATGCAATCTTTAGTCAGACCAAAACACTCAGCATTACAACATGAAACCTCACCAAGTGACAGCGCAGCTTAATTTGTTGCAACCAGTCGCTTTGTTGCCTTTCCAAGTCCTGTAATTGTTTTCGCAAAACGCAGACCCCGGTATTCAGTCAACGCTCCATTTGCTTCCCCCAGCCGGCAAAGTCAATGACCAAGAAACACTCACGCGCATTATACGCTTAAATATCAAAAAATGTGTCTCCCCGCATAATTTTTCGGTGTATAAACTGAAAAAAAATCATGTACTCTCATTTCGATGGACATTACATAATAATAATTAATTACCCAATATTGAGAGTTAACATATGGTCGGCTTAAATATGCCAAACCGCCTGCGTCGTGGTAAAAGAAAAATCAAGTCAACTTTCTTAGTCGCTGGGGGTGTGTTCAATGTTCATTGGCACCGCATACTCGTGCGAGATCTGGGCCTAAAATGCATGCTGGCACCAACAAGATGCGAAGAACAGATACGTACTTGGACTTGCGTAAGATTTAATAACTTTCCGTCGATAGCTATACATTTTTGTGAAGGAATTTGACGCCACGAGTTATTACGCGCTTTGTGTCATTAATTATTTTCAATCTACACGGTGAACCTATTTTGCAGAAATGAGCAAAGCGAGCTTTGAATGGCTACAGACAGGACATAAATGAAGTGATCTCCGTTTCACAGCATGCGGCTGTGTATGACATTTGTAATGACAATCATTGATACTACACGCAGAGTGCAAAGTATCATGTATCTACATGGCATGCGTGTATCTAACAAGGTATTGAGTGTTTGCGACTGGTTAAGCCCGCATTGGTTTTATTTGTGGTTCTTAATTGACAGCGTAATACGGTAGCTGGTGGAATTAACAAGCGAATGGGTTTCATTAAGCTCTGAACGCGTTGATTGTGATTGATGCTGGATAGTGCGAATCATATATCTTACTTTCAATGCTCGAGTTTACGTCTTTAGTGTCGGAAAATATCATTGGGGGTTTGGAAAATAAGAAAAATGCTCGGTTGCCAGTTATATTTTGCTGATCGTTTGGTAATGCCTGGCTTTTATGATACCAAGTGAGAAGGAGGTGGAAATGTTGAACGAATAAGAGGAACTGCCATCGGCTGTCACCGGTGTTCTTTTAGTGGGTTTTCTCACTTTATTTTGGGAATTTCGATTTACGAAAAGCCTTTGTGGGAGACATGAAAAAAGCAGCAGATAACATTCAAATTAAAATTAAATTTTTGCTAAGATTTTATCAAAACTGAACGTCCATAAAAAAAATACATGTGTAAATCGCCTTTCATCAAGATTTTCTAGTAGGTACCAAAAGAAATTCTGGTAGGTTCATATATTAACAGACCAACTTTTCGTTAGTTCTCTATTTTTAATTTGTTTTGTTTTATGTAAAATCTTTGAGGGACTTCTAAAAAAAAACTTTAACTTTCTCCAAATGAAGCTGGCGATAGCATTTTTTGCAAGACTTATTTTATTAGAAACATTAATATTCCACTGGAAAATATAGCTTTGGAGGATCGATCGAGTATTTAACAGCATTCTAAATAACAGACACATTTATTTCATCCTCGATTGTCATGTTAACTTTTGAATCATTTGGTTATGGACAAAACAGAACGACGAATTTCTTCTCTAGTTCTTTCTTAAGTTTAAGTTACTCTCCATTTATTACGTTCGCAGAATTCCAATAAATTAAAAAAAATGAAGCACATCTTACTATTACAAAAAGTATAGGTATCTATCAAGAATCAGAATGTAAAACTATCCCAAGAAAGCTGCTCAATTTTAATATTTGTATTTATTTAAAATTTGTGCTTGTAGAGAGCTAAAGGGTTGCATGTGGATAAGTTACGAAAACTCTTTTCAACATATTTCCAATAACCGGGGAACTTAATAACCTCCTTTTTTTTTTTCTTTAATCCAAAAGAAGTAATCCGATGTTGTTTGGCTCTCATTTTTGTTTCTAAATGAGAAATTTGGATTCTGTTTTTTGATTATGTTTATTTGAACCTTTAGAATTTCATTGATCAAGTCGACAAGATGATATCGGCCAAATGGGCGCCGTCACAATTGATTGCCATACGGGCTCGTTTGTCTTCTGTTGTCGTTTGACCAGCGGCGTTCTCGAAAAAAAAAAAAAATGGCCCGAACAGCGCACCATGCAGTAACCTCTTGAGGGGGTGTAATGATTCCTCGTGCATTACTCGTGTATTTTCGGTGCCCCACAAGCGATAGTTTTGCTTGTTCACGTACCCGCTGAGGTGGAAATGAGCCTCATCGCTCATTATGATTTTGGTCAAAAATCGTCCACTTCGATTATTCCGCGTTCTTGGGGAGTGTATCGCTCCATGGCTTGTTCACTTGTATTCTACATATGTCTAGTCCACAAATGTCAAAACAGATATCACATTGGCGGCCATTTGCAAAAATAAGAGCACCTTCCAATAGGGTGAAATTTTTTTAAAGCATTTCACAAGCCCTCGAGAATGTTATAGGCTGGGTTGTTCATTATGCCATGCCTACTTTTTAGAAGTTTTTTTTTTCAACAAAACGCATTTTCTTTCTGACTCCCTTATTCTTAGGTAATAAAAAAATAACACTTAATAGAGTTAAGACTTTTTCAAATATTTTAAGCTACAAATAAGCTTTTTGCTGCATTGGGGAGCTTAGCTACAGACTAACATCTTGATCGAGTTTCTGATGTGGGGTGGTGGACGCACATCAAAAGCCTTGTGTGTGGTTTTCTCTGTTGGAGGACTAATGCTGTTCTGAGGAACTGTACCTTGACAGAAACTTTCAATTGAGAAAACCGAGAACTAATCGTTAAGGGTCATAAGATACGACAGTTGAACATCAAGGATGGAGGTCCACTAGTCGAACATGAAGACTACGTGACTAAGTGACTACAAACAGTGAAGAAATCAATCATTAACGTTCAGAAAATGGTAAAACCCTCTTCGACATCATTACAATGATCGCTCGTTGGCCAAGGACAGATGAAACAACTTACTGTTACAAACTGTGGAAACCCACATACATTTAGTGTTCAAAACAAAAATTACAAGACATGACAAAGATTTTAAAAAAATCTGAAAACTCATAAGTCGAACTCACTTCGCACTTCGGTCACGTTCAGACTTTGCATTTAGCAGTCACATTTGTTTCTTTGTACCATTAGCCCGCAATAACACTATCGAAGCGCACAATCTGCCACCACCTGAAGGAAAACATGATCGCAATGTACATTAAACGTCAAATATCAAATCCTTGGCGACGTTTATGGTTGACGCCAAAATTGATGACATAATTAGCCTCGGCTAACGCCTTACGGCTTGGCGCATCTTCACTGCTTCTGCTAATACGAATACCTGTATGCAACTTCGTCAGTTGGTGTTCTTGATTGCCATCAACATTTTAGTGGATTTAATGGGCGGTCACTATTTCCACAAAAATTTGAATTAAAACACTATATATACAATCACAGCACGATGTGGAATGTGACTGACATATAGACCTCCGCGACGACATAGGTAGTACTGCAAAGATGCACACATTTTCTTCGCCACTTATAGGCCGTGATTTAGTTTGTTGATTATATAGTTTTTTTTTTTTTTTGGCTAAAACAAGAAATTCCATATGAAACGGATTTCACTGTGTCATTGGCTATTGGGGACCGCAGTTGACTTGGTTTCATATAAATACCGACCAGTGAGCCTGACTTGGGATAGTAACATAATTGGAGTGGGTTTTGTGAGATCTAGTCCGAGTGTATCGAAAATGAAAGTCCTGTTCGTGTTGATGGTTCTGGTGGCGGCCGCCTCAGCTGGATGGACCAGTGGATGGTCGAGTGGTTATCCTGTGTACAGGAGCAGGTACGGCGGCGGTGGATACGGAGGCAGTTCGAAAATTATTCGTGTTATAAGCGGTGACGGCGGTTGGAATGATGGTTGGAGTGCTGGTCGCGGATGGTCTGGCGGCAGCGGATGGAGCAGCCCCAGTGTCGGATGGAATAGTGGATACGGTAGTGGCGGATGGAATCGTGGAAGTGGGTGGAATTCTGGCTACAGCAGTGGATGGTGGTAGTTCAAAAAAAGAAAATAGTCGCCTTAGGTGTTAAGTGTTACCGCAATCATGTGTGAAAGTCAAATTTTTAGCTAATTCTCAAGGATTTTTGTTCAGCAATAATAAAGTGATTTGATCCTGGTAACTGTGGTGGATCTGAGAATTGTTGTAATCCACTAAAAGTAATTTTTATTGTCGAATTATTTATGACTGTTTTTTTTGCCTGTATTGACAGTTGTGATTTGCAATAAATTTAAGCTGGAAACGTTTGTTAGTAAGAACGTTTGCTATTTTGTTAGTAATTCCAGATTTCATGAAGTACGTGGTTGACTAACGGAGATAATTGTTTGAAACAATATTTGTTGCTAGGATTAGGATGTTCCAAAAGAAATAATTGACACAAGTCTGATGAAAGAGTAGTGGTGTTATTTACTTTTATTAACATTTAAGTAGTTACTGCTGGCTCGTAGAAATCCAAACCATTTCTTCCGTTTTTCTTAAAGTCTATTACATTTTTTTATGACTCTTCAAGTACAAGTAGGATTAGTAAAGGGTTTTCCAATGAGAGGTATTATTGCGAATGACCCGCTAATTCGGTAGCTGTCACATTTGAAGCTTTTATTCTTTGACATTTGACAAGTAGAAACTACGCCATAACTAAAAATGGAATGATACACGCTTCAAAAACGCATTGAAATTATTAAAATTCACTAAAAAAAATGGTGAAAATCGGGTTCATTGGACCTTACTTTTTCGAAAATGAGTTTGGATCAACAATTACGGTGAATGGGTTGCGCTATTGAGAGATGATTAATGATTTTTTATGGTCAGAGTTGGATGGTATTGATCTGGACAACGTTTACTTTCAACGAGACGGCGCTACGTGCCACACAAGCAACGAAACCATTGATTTTCCGGGCGGCGTTATCTCTCGAATAGGTGATCACAATTGGCCACCGAGATCCTGTGATTTAACACCTTGTGACTTCTTCCTTTGGGGCCACGTGAAAGATAAGGGTTATGGCAACAGCCCAGCGTCGATTCAAGACCTCAAAGATAAAATTCGTGAGGCTATCGAGGACATAGGGCAGCCACTTTGCGATTTGGTTATGGAAAATTTCATGAAAAGGATATGGTCCTGTATGCGTGCTCGTGGTGGCCATTTGGCTGATGTTGTTCTTTATTATAAACTGCATACCTTCCTCTTTATTATGAAATAAACATCCGATAATTTATCTCAAAAAATTACATTGTTTCTTTGAATACCAAAATAACACCTCTTATTGGAAAACCCTTAGTTAGTGTGTTGAACTACTAACCGAGGGTTCCCACGTTCGATTCCTGAAAAAAAAAACCTAAATCTATGTTAAGGCTTATTTCCACTGTGGAAATATCTCCCGAACATCTGACAAACTTCCGGGAGTATAACTGTCATCAAAGAGCTTCTCAATTAGCCGTTTAGACTCGGCATAAAATTCATGACCGACAAATTTATAGTTGAAAATCAATTCATCGTATTTGTCTTGTAAATGAAGTTTATTCTTTTTAATAAAATACAAGAAGGTACTTAATTCACCACACTACATATTCCCACCGTTTTCTAAACACGTCCCGATAACGGCCAATTATTTGACTTTTTTTAATCTTTTCCATGAGATATGAGCAATATTAACATTAAATAAATGTACTAGATCCTCAACAGGATAAAATGGGCGGGCCTTCGTTCTGTGATTATATACCTAAGATGAGTAGTAACTGTTACAAAAAGTTTTGTTATAGCTCATTTTCACTTGGCAGACCTTGAGCGTCCACGTTACAAAGTAGGCAAATAAATTTGCGCTCCCTGCCAGGTATAAAATGCAATCAGAAGTCTTAAGTATTCATTAAGCACAAATGAATAGCTGTCTCTTGTTGAAGGTTTATGATGCGGATCTAATCTAAGTGATAATAGTTCTACAGTTTCAAGTTAAGCGCAATGAACGCTCCTTACCTCGAGTACAAGTGAAAGCTATATGCATAAGGCCCGAGCACATCATCGGCCACTTAAATCGGCTTGTGTGGCGTGAGAGCCTTGCCTTTTGCTGACTTCATGCAACTAATCGATTTGAATGCGTTATTAATTTTCAATTTATGACACTGATGTGAACATCATGCTCACACATTACACAATCATATAAATATAAGGCTCTCATCTAAAGGTGGGTAGATAAACTGTCACTTGGCTTAGACTACTGTTTGGCATTAGAACGGATTTCAAGCGCGATTTGCCACACAAGATGTATTTCGCTTAATCAATTCAGACCGAGTCTAAACCATGAGTTGGTGGCATAAGAGGGCAATTATTTAATGACAAATGATCGGGGGCAGGCAGTAATTTAAATAAATCTTCCGTAGACAGGCATCTCCCTCTAAGCCTTTAATTTATGATGCACATCTGTCTGTTTTGCACAAGTTTGAACCTACCTATAGGTTTAGTGTGCTGCTTTTAATGACAAAGAGATATCTGTTACCTATGTGGAAACAATTTAATTTGATTAAAATATTACAAGGTCAGTCCGTTTTTTACTTGTCTTTTTTATGCGATCGGAACAAAAATGTTTTGAGTTTTACGTCAGAAATAGCATTAGGTACTGTGATCTGTGACGGAGGAACAAAAAGGAAAATGGGTCAGCCTCAGCGAAATGCAGAGCAATGTTCAACAAGTGGCAAGCATTTTCCGCACAACGATCTCGAACTAGTGTCAGCTATGAGTGAAGCCAGTTGGATGCAATATAATTGAATACGTTGACTGTACGTAATTGCTGCGTTATGCATGAAGACGACGACCAACCCATAGAATCCATTGCGGCAACGTATTCGACTGCGACAGGCATTCTGTAAGCCAAGGCAGCTTATTGGAAGGAGATGTAATAGACGCACCCATCAACATATAAAGTACTGAACTTGCCCATGAAGACAAGGACAGAGAGATCATTATTCGATATACATTGTTTTAGTAGCTGGGCAAGCAATAACAAGTAATATTAACCTGTATATAAATATTAATAATATACGATTACTACAGGTGACCCATAAAGTAGGTTCAATTTCCACTTTTCTGTCCGTTGCACCCGTTGACCGTTGACAGTAGACACAGCGTTAAAGGAAGCACTTTCATTGGTGAAAATATTGAAAGAAGACCAAACGTCATTGAGTGAACAGAGTTCAATCAAAAGATATCTTGCGGGAAAACAATTATTTGAATTGAATTGACGTATTGAAACGACAACTTTGAAGTACCAGTCCACGCAACCGATTGGCTTGGTCACTAGGTTCTCTTTTCAAGCTTAATGCCGAATTCACAATGTCGCGTTGACGCGCGCGTGCGTTAACAGATTACGTAGAAACAAAGCGTCCATATGCTGCTACACAAAATACAGCTTCAGGCGTTGAGTCGACTTTAGATCGTAAATATCGTAAAGTTCAACGCGACGCCTGAGTAGAGCTACTTTCTACTATCACGCGCGTTTGATTAGATGGAGTGGCACAGATCCACAAATTTTTATTTTAAAGAACACTTTTCTATTTTTTCAATGCCGATTAATAAATTTAGTGTGTGTAAATGACGTATTCTATTTTTTTCTTGAGCAATTACTATTTTTTTATGTTTTTCTTTGAAAAAAAAAATTAATCATTGGTAGTGTATCCACTTTAAGGTTGTTCTTAGCTTGTTATGCTGTTATATATGATTTTTTTTCCATTTCGGCGAATACTCTACTCTCTCAACGCGCATTCGCTTCAAAGCAGCATTTCGTTTTACAAAAGCCCTGTTTTTTTGAGCTTCGTTCTCAGCAAAGCAAAGTAAAGTAGGATTTTCAGCACGTAATTACAACAACTACGCTCTATACTTGACACTTCGACGACTCACACTAGGTATTCATTCCCAGCAAGATTCACTTGGGAGTAAATGTATACTTCTGAACACCAGGGGGAGAACATTTTTGTTGCCCTCCTTGTATAATATGAATCTGTTCACAAAGTTTCTCTATTTACAGTACATACTGGTACATACTATTCGTTGGTTGTGATTAGTGGAAATTCATAAAGAAATGCATAAGTGAACTAATTTTCAAAATAACAAATAAATATAAGGGCTTTTATTAAAATATGCAATAAATTATTTTTTATGTAAGCTGCAAATATTGTTTTAGACAAATATACCTTATTAAACTTGTAATCGTAAGATATTAGTGTATTAATTTTTGAGATATATATTTTTTATATTTTTTAAACCCCAAAATATGAGGAAGGATCAATATGCTTTGAAAAATTTATCCAAAAAAATTGTATTTCTTTGACTGAAAAAAGTTACTTCTTGTGATGTGCCCAATCATGTTGTATCATGCTACCTACTGAACAGGCCCACACTGCCACCTTTTTTGATAAAACCTACTGTTCAGAAAGCTGCTGGGAATCGTTTAAGTGCACATTTTCCTACTTTACGTAGCTTTGCTGAGATTGAAGCTCAAAAAAACAAGCCTAAAATTGTTGCTCGCGCGCTTTGGCACTTAAAATCGTAAAGTTTCGATAAAGCGTGTCAAAGCTCGACGACGCACGCACGCGTTCAACGCGACATTGTGAATTCGGCATAAATTTCTACAAGTATGTACGAGTAAAAGTTTCTCAAAAGTATTTTTTAAAAATATGAGGACTACGTTAACTTTGATTTCCAACTATGACTGTCCGACAGGTACAAATTAATTCTGTAACAGAACGTAAATTGTTGCGCTTGTCAAAAGAATTAAATGTTTAACATGTTAAGATTGTATTTTAACTTGTCATGCATAGCAAGATTGTTTGCAGTTGATTTTGATAGGCGAAATTTATCAAACTACAGATGATCACTGGCATCAAAATTAATTCTTGGGCTTAGGCCTCAGTTATGGCCAAGGCCATACGTAAAATGCAACCGACAAAGTTCGAACAGTCCGAAAATGAGTTTTGTACGTTTATGCAGTCAGAGAAATAATTCTGTCAGAAAAATGTTACCCTATATGAAAACAATTACAACTAATCAACCACCACTGATTGTCAGTTTTTGACAATATTCAAATCACCTGCCCTCATTGAAAGGCAGTTATGCAAGTGCTTCTTGACACTTGTAGTGTTACATCAGAAAGAGTGAAATTATATAATTTCCCACTTGCCATCTTTCATCGCGACAATTGTCGTAGTGTTCACGGACTGTCAGATTGTCGGAACTCACATGTCCCACCACTACTTGTCCCAACAACTCTAAGCATAAAAATTGATTTTTCCTTGATAGAGGGAGGAATCTTTGGGTTGCTTTTAAAAGTATCCTTTTTATAGGATTTATCAGACCAAAAACATAATGAATATTTCAATATGGAAACCTCTATATAACAAGTTAGCCGTGAAAAGTACTGAGATCTAGACGTACGGCAAGTTCTTATGAAGGTTTAATACCAAATACATAAAGTATTGAACAATACTGAAATAACTACAAATTAAGAAAGAAATTTTATTATTAAATGATTACTGACTTAAATTTGGTGGGTTCACTAGTCAAGTTTTTAGAGCCTTTCGAATTGGGCGTAATAAAAAGAAAACTTGAAAAGTATACCGACCAAATTTTGTTTGGAAATAGGGTGCAGTGAAAGAACCTGACTGATGGGCACTACCGTGGAATTTGATGCCAAAGCTGTCATAATTGAGGTGAGTTTTTTATAAGTTCAGTTCTATTTTCAGAGTTCATTGCATAAATTGTTAAGGTTACTTGAGTGGGTGTTTTAAGAAGGTAAGTTCTGTCATTAAAGTCTTCTTTTTTTGACTAATCAGCGATGTCGTTGTATACCTAAAAATCCTTCAAAGTCTTAAAATTCGGAAGGCGTTTTCGAGAAATCAATAAATATATTCTTAAAGCCAAAATCAATTTACATCCATAGCAAGAATGCATTTTATGGGTAGTATTTGTCTTTCACAGCAGGCGCAGTGGCTTATTGTTTAGTCTGTTGGACTTCTAAACGATTGGTCCCAGGTTGATTCCCGAAAAAAAACTTAAACTGTATGTTACAAACATACGAGAGTATAACTGCCATGAAAGAGCTTCTCAATTAGACAGTTGGACTCGGCATGAAATTGTATATCCCCTCCATTCCTTCCAAGAATTAAGAACTCACACTTCACACAAACCGAAAGATTGCAAGAGGGTAGGCCTGGGGTACCAATGTACCTGTTGCGTCAACTATTAATTTTATTTGTTGTATGTCTTGCATCTCTCATTTTACGGGCTTAGACGTTGTCCCCAAAAACAAAAAAACAACCAAATCAAGTCAGGGTAGATTTTTTTGAAAATCCTCAGTTGACTTACGGTAGAAGTGTGACAATGAGGTCATCCAAAATGATCATGTCCGGTTGAATTTACAAGGGTTGATGCCGATAAGGTAGGACACTCGAGCTATTGTCGACTACTTCCAGAAAATCTATAAAGAAAGCCCAAGCGCATTATGAGTCTCAATGCGTTTCTTAAACCCTTCGCAGTAAAAAATTGTAGCTCTATCCTATACGAGTACCTTGAAAATCCTACGATCACTATTCTGCCGGTGATCGGTCAAGAGTGAGACTAAGGCGCCGGTATGCGCCTGAAGTTGGAAAGCATTAGTATATTCAATTCAACTTCCTAAAGTCGTTGCCTTTTAGAGTTCAGCCAGTTTTAATTGTAAAAAACTATTAGCCACCTTGTACATTAAATCCTACGATCTGATTCCACCAAAAATGTCATCAAACCCTCTTTACAAACCACAATCAATGTGAGACAAGCAATGCAGTATGAATACCCCAAATCTTCAGAAATATACCAATCTTTCAATTTCACCCATTGTGACCCTACAGCCACAACTTCTTGTGAAGCCTCTCGCGCAAAATGAAACCTCAATTTTACATTTTAATGGATTTTTTTTATTCAAAAAGGTATAAACGCGGTTGTAAGTTTGACACTTATTACCACCATCCAGCAGAACTTCCTCCCTGCTGCCATCCACCGCCGCTGATACCACTGCTCAAGCCACCGTTTGACCATCCACCACCACCTCCACTCTTCCATCCACTTCCACCGGAGGCACCTTGCCAAGCACTGCCACCTCCAAGTCCGCCTTGCTGCCAGCCCGAGCCGAGTCCTCCGCCACCGCTCTTCCAGCCACTGCTGCCACCACCGAGCTTCCATCCACCGCTGCTAACCAACGGGGCAGATCCCTGCCAGCCTGAAGCTCCAGCTCCTTGCCATCCTGATCCCGATCCACCGCCAGCAGACCATCCCGATCCCAATCCCGATCCACCAGCACCAGACCATCCGGAGTTACCTCCAGCCCAGCCGCTGGCGCCATTAGACCAACCACGACCGGAACCGCCACCCAGCCATGCACCAGAGCCGCCACCTCCACCAATGTATCCACCACTGACTGCAGCCACTAGGCCGAAAGCAACAATAACCAACTTCTGCATCTTTGCGAGACGATAGAATCCACTTGACTGATACTTTGACTAATCTCTCGCGCTATATTTATATCCGACTATCCGAGGCTTGGAAAGAATATCACGGATCACAGATATCGCCCCACTTGGGTGCTTCAATTTAAGTCGCGCATTCAACAAGTTGGATCGTACAATTAAAATCATGCCGCTAAGGCGAGCCATCAATTACATCGCTGCGCAGAAATCCATTGCGCTCTGTTCGCTAGTACGATTTTATTATGGGACAATGCCAAGTCTAGCCGCGATCTAGCGCTGCCGAAGGGAAGTACTTAAATTTGACCACAAGACTGCGATGACCTTTAACCGTACAGCCGATCGCATCGAATAATGAACGTGAACGTAATTATCTAGTGGCGGTGCTGGTGGTGGTCGATTGTGCGAGCGGAATACTTATTTTGGATGAGGTCGCGATGGTAGGTGGTACCGCAAAGACTTCTGTTTCAATAGCGTGTTAACAGGTCATGTCTGATGTATTTTATTTACCTATACAAAGCTGTGCGATCGCATGTACTACTAATAATGGAAAACTATGAAAATGTGCAACGGTATGCGTGGCGGCTTTTGGATTCTGATCTGCTTCTGCGCGTAAATTGCGTCTATATTGTGTGTTTGTGTTGCGAAATACGTTAGATTTACCGCGAAGGATGAACATAAATTGTGCTTCCCATGGGGATTGACGACGGGCATTTAAGTGATCGTTTGTTGTTGTTTTTTTTTTTTTTTGAGAATTACATCTGTTTGAAAATTAATATTTGACGGGTTACACAAGTTACCTTGGAGAAGACTTCGTTTAAAAGCGAAGGTGTTGACGTTGAGCCATTCTTTTAAAGTCGGCGGGTGCTGAGATAAGTTCGAGTTGTAATGCAAAGCGATTGGTACCTATTGGCTTGGTAGTAACTTCTTGTGACACTATTTTGCCACAGATTTGGGACTTTTTTTGGATTATACTTCAATAGATCACAATCGCATATAGTGAGAATTTAATCCTAATAACGAAACAAAAATTGCAGTTGGTGCAAAATGTAATATAGGACACTGATCCTAGCTTGTGGCATTCATTTATGTGAGCTTTACTTTTTGGAACGAGTAAAATTCGTGTTAAACTCATAATAATATACGGCAAAGCGAAAACGCGAACAAACGGAAACAAAAATCGCTAGAACTTTATTCCATCAAATTGGTTGGTTGATTTTTCGAAGAAGGTGTTTAAAGCATCCAAAGCAATAACGAATCGCTTAAAATTGGAGAAGTTTTATGTTCGTGTCTTGGTATTGGTTTTATTTATTCAAATTCTCCAAGGTAAAAGTAAAATGTCGGCAAAAACGATTGACCCTTTACATGTCACAGAATGCCATCCCTGATTCGAATAACCAAATCTTTGGGCTGTTCCTACAACAAAATTTGTAATTTTTAAACGTTATGATTCCGGTATCTCTGACTACTTCAAAATCCCAATCGTCCTTACCAATAATCAACTTCAGGCCCTAGTTATATAGCCACACGTAAAACGAAACCGCAAAAATTTTCCTTTGCTTTTTTTGACCACATAAACCTAATCGTTGAACTCAACCTTGGTCTTAAAATTATGCTTATGAATTATAAAGTTTATAAAAAAAAAATACATAACTACAAAAATAAATTATTAGTTTTTCCGTACGAAAGTTTTTCCGATCTACTTCTCAGTCAAAACCACAAAAAAAAAAACAAAATCATTCCACTAAAATATTTCATTTCTTTTCTGTTCACAGGAATTTTTTTTCTGATGGAATACAATGGGCGCAATCAAGAATCTAGGCCTGGATAAGATGTTACCTGAACGCAAGAACTAGATTCGTCGCGAGCGTCACTTTTCCTACGTCATCCACATATCCGAACTGTCAACTTAGTAAAAGTCACGAATTTCTTGACTAGATTCGTCGGCTACCCCTCCATAAAACGTCAACTGAAACACGTGCTCAAGTGACCTATTTCAGCCAACTAAAACCGAGATACATCTAGTCAGACAGCTGTCAGACATCAGACTTACTAAACTAGATACTTCAATGTTCCCAATCAGTTGTGGTTGATATTTTGTAATTGTTTTCATAGGGAAAATTTTGTTCAGAATTTTTGCTATGACCGATTAAATGTAAAAAAAACTCACTGTTCCAACTTTTTCGGTTGCATTTTGCATATAGCTATAACTGGGGCCTTAGTCTGCCTTAGGTAGATAAAATAAATACTAAATAATAGAATAAAAGCTAAATACCTACCTGAACCATACCCCTATCAAACTCTTTGAAAAAGTAGTTTGTTAGCAGTGTTGCCACAATTCCAAAAAGGAAATCGCTGAACTGCAACAAAGAAAATATGGTAGAATAGCAAAAAAAAATATTCTAGGCACATTTTTCCTTCATCTATATAATTTCGTGTAGGAATATAATAATCTATATACAATTATTTTTATCTATACATACATATAATAAAACTGTAGCCGTTTTCATATGTTCGCGGTTGGCGTCAAAACTAGTGCACAGATCTCGATGAAACTTTTTTTGAAATGTTAGTTAAGATTCTGAGAAGGACATAGGCTATTCTTTCATTGTCATGCCTATTTTTTGTGAGCGTTTTTGAACAAAATGTGTTGTTTTTTTTTTTCTTACTTTACTGCCTTTAACTCGCCATTACTCAAACAATTCCTAATCAATGCAAACAAAATAAAATACTTAGGAGAGCCAACACTTTCATAGTTATTTCAAGCCATCAATCAGCTTTCTATGTCCACTAGAAGCTGATAGCTACAACCTAAGTACATTCCAAGAAATTCTGCCCGAGAAAACCGCGATAAATATTTTGAACGGTGGATATGCACGGATTGAATATTATCATAACCTTGACGTATCGCTCGCCACAACGGACACGATGAATTGTACATGTTGGTCTGGATCCTTAGGACGCATTTTTTGTTGAAATTTTCCTCAGATCTTAACACCACAAGTCTGTGAAAAATATAAGTTACTCAAAAATGTTTTCTTACTTTTTTTTAATCTAAACGATTTTTAGCGACCAGAAAAATATAAGTTACTCAAAAATGTTTTCATTTTTTATTTCGATAAATAAAATTTGTTTTTTATTTCGAATTAATAGACATTTTGAACATTTTTCTATTTCAAAAACTGTGTGATTAAAAAATCTTTATTCCTTTTATTTTTTTTTTATGTGATTGGCAGCACTTTTGAATTGGCTATTGTCTTTGACACAAATCAGTGCAAATGTCTTAAAGAACTGTCAACTTATTTGCTTGGCAGATAAATGTAGGCTAACTTTTTAAGAATTCCTAATTTCTTATTCATTTGTCACTTGCAAGATAAAAGTCAACAAATGGAGTAGTTAAACTAAGAACGCAAAGCACTGTATGATCATGATGGTTTTGGTGTTGGTGCTCTCCTGACGATTTAGAGATAAATGCGGCACAGCCATTCTCAAAAATAAACTGACCCCACTGACACCAAACTGGAACCTATTTCGTAACTTTTCATCCACTCCACTGAAACAGTTCGTGATCTGCACGAATGCACGGCCAATACGAGACTGAATGACAAGCCAAAAAGCTCTACCGAAACTTTTGGGTGAGAACGAAAATTAACTCGACATGTTAATTGGGATTAGCAGAAAAATAAAAATAACCCCCATCGGAAACGACAAAACAATATTTTGATCAAAACACATCCCAGGGGAATTACAAATCATTTACATACAAAATTCCTAGTAACGCCTATCCGCTTTATGTATACCTACACACGTTTATCATCCGTCATTGTTGGTTAGGTTAGGTACCTGTTTCACTTTTAAAAATTTTAAAGTTTATGTTTTCTCCGATCCCACCTACGTTCGCCATCACGCGCCCATCAATAACAAAATAATGGCCAAATTTTGATGCAAAAAAATAAAAAAAAACACAGCCTCTGCTGGTACGTTATCGTAAATCTTCATCAAAAATACCAGACCGGACCAGCAGGAAACAAGTGCCCAATCACGGTTTTTGTGTATTTTTTAGCACGACAAGTATAAGCTTATAACAATATTGCAATAGAGCACATATGCGCTCCGTAACCGCAGAAGGAAGTGAGTTTGCCCAAGGCCACGAGGTGGTTGCCTTACCCCCGTAGTATCTGGCTGACACTCCTCTGGCTCACTAGAAACAATTAATCTTTGAGAACAATGGAAGATGAGGCACGAAATAATATTTTAATAGCTTTAGAACGAGAACTTTATTAATATAAATAGGCCATCGTCCGTTGAGATAGACATCAGTTTGGATACGGCAATCATTGTGGTGAGATCTAAGAGAGAAAAATGCAGAAAGCTATTGTAGTCCTTTTCGGAATGGCCGCTGTGGTGGCAGCTGGCGGATATGGCGGCGGCGGTGGTGGCGGTGGCGGTGGCGCGTATTCCGGTAGCAGCGCGTATTCTGGAGCTAGCGGTATCGGAGGAGGACATGGTGGTGGTGGCGGTGGACTCGGCGGAGGACATGGTGGTGGCGGTGGACTCGGCGGAGGACATGGCGGTGGTGGTGGTCTAGTAGGAGGTGGTGGACTAGGCGGAGGACATGGCGGTGGTGGCGGCAATGTTTTAGGCGGTGGAGGCTATACTGGTGGCTTAGGAGGCGGCGGTGGACATGGTGCCTCAGGCGGCTACGGCGGCTCTGGAGGTTTGGGCGGTGGACATGGCGGTTCAGGCGGCTTTGGCGGCTCTGGAGGTCTGGGTGGTGGACATGGCGGTTCAGGCGGCTTCGGCGGCTCTGGAGGTCTGGGCGGAGGTCATGGTGGCGGTCTCGGAGGCGGCCATGGCGGTAGTCACGGTGCTGTTGGAGGTCGTGGTGGTGGCGGCCATGGCGGTGGTGGATACGGTGGTGGAGGATACGGCGGAGCCAGCGCCAGCGCCAGTGCCAGCTCTAGCTCCAGTGCCTACTCTGGCGGCAAGGGAGGATATTAGGGACCAGATTGTAACACATTTTAATCCAAAATAAACGAGACGATTTGTATTTAATCGACAACCAATTTGTGTCTTGCGTCTGCGATAAATAGCTGACAGCTTCAATTAGATCAGAGTCTAGCCGGGCATGAGGTGATCGTGACCCGGTTTTAAGTCAAGTTTCTTCCAACCACCTACGTGTTGGCTTGCACTCAGGCTGCCGGCAGCTGATTGACCCAATTGGTAGATGAATCGATCGTTTGCATGGGCAATTAGGCTGTGTCGAAGCTGAGTGGAAATTTGTCTGTTTCGGGGAAACTGACCAAATAATCAGTTTGTTGTGGAATAAGCAAGCGAGAGGTCTACTGCTGTTCGTTCACCGTGGCTGTCAATTTAAGGCAAATGGTTTCAGGTAATTCCTCGTCAATGACTGGAAATGCATGGTTAATGGTCGTTTGGAAATTGGATTCATCATCGGTGTTGCAGGTGTGATTGACAGTGCGATTGTTGATATTTTTCCTTCTGTTGTCGTTGAACAGAAATTGGTCCAAGAGTTGCAGCTTAACTCTTGGACCATTGAATCCATGCGCTGTTGCTGTTTTCTTTTGCAGTAAAAGAGGACAAATTTCTAGGAAAACTTGACGAAAGAGCTGATTATTTTATAGGAAGACTTCAAGCTAAATTGCCAATTGTATTTGGCAGCTAACCTTGACGGGAAATCGGCGTTTATGTTGCATAATAATGGGAAGCTTGTCAATATACTTTTGTGCTGAGTTTAGATGTCGAAGAACTCATCTGAAGATTACATCCGAGTAGAGTAGGTACACCTGAAAGCCTGTATCGTACCAAAGTCCCATTTAATCCGACAGCTCTTTTTGTGAGCGTATGATTTTTCTGATTTGTGGCTGCGGCAATATGGAGCTGTAATTTAGGACGAAGCTACGGGAACCAAAGTCAAGGAAATCAATTGTTAGCGTAGGTATGCCTTCTAGATCCAGGTAGCAAGAAGCCTTAAGGCATGAAATAGTCTCTAGAAAAAGCTGGCAGTTCCCATATACCTACTTGTGGTCGTTGGATTCTTTACAAGCTAAACACAAGTGGAAAAATGTACATCACTGGATCATATGAAACTCGCCCCTGAAAGGTTTAATCTTTATATGAAACCTCCAGCAAACTTCATGGCTACACAAATTTTTAGATCTATCACCCAACTATTCCATGATATATGGGAGAATCAAGCCTCCTTTCACTTGCCATACATAACCAGTGATCAAAGTTGATTCACAGGGTTGGTTCCACGATCCCCTTCCTTAAAATAAGCATTACAAACAAAATCAACACATCGGCATGCACTGTGTGAAAATATTTTCGTGCAGTTGTAAATTTAAATATAGCAAAGCAAACGTTCATTAGTCAACAAGTTCAGGTGATTATTTTGAAATGCAGCCGACTAATTGCTCGGTTGCCCTTAACCCTAAAACTACTCACAATATCCCAAGGAAAAGTGCATCATTTGATGTAACGCATTGATGGGCAGATTAACAGGCAATCGCTTCAAGGAACAATTGTCGCAGCAATCACCATTATTATTGGTTTGAAAATAAAGTTACACATGGGCAACCGAGTCTGATATGATTACAAAATATTTTATTGGTAGAAGAATTTACATTTACACAAGAATTTTACATATTTACACGAAAGTCAGGCGTCTTCTTTACCAGGAACTTCCATGTCCATAGCCACTGCCGCCACCACTTTGCTTCCATCCACCGCCACCGCCACCGCCGCTCTTTTTCCATCCACCGCCTCCACCGCCACTAGACCATCCTCGTCCCCCTCCGCCACCTGACTGCCAGCCGGATCCACCTCCTCCGCCTTGCTTCCAACCACCACCTCCTCCGCCTTGCTTCCAGCTACCACCACCGCCGGACGAGACAACTGACCAACCACCTCCGCCGCCTCCTCCAGATTTCCATCCACCACCGCCACCACCTCCTCCTAAGGAGATTCCTTTCCATCCTCCGCCGCCGCCACCACCGCCAAGTCCTTGCCATCCTCGACCGCCACCTCCTCCACCGCCACCGAGTTTCCATCCGCCAAGTAATCCGCCACCACCTCCATGGCCGCCACCGCCACCACCGCTTGACCATCCACGGCCTTTTCCACCGCCACCACCTCCATAGCCACCACCTCCATAGCCACCACCTCCGTAGCCACCACCGCCATGTCCGCCACCGCCGCCTCCACCTCCATATCCACCGCCGCCACCGCCAATCCACCCAGCCGTGGCAACTGCTGCGACACCCAAAAGGATCAAAACCGTTCTATGCATCTTGCAACTCAGATTGCACTGTTCTAACTGACACCATATCTAGATTGGAATCTTCTATTTATATGAAACAACGCTGTTGACGTGTCGCATCACCGGCTTAATTGCCACATTGAAATCGTGGCGCGCTGAATACAGAAGTAATCATTAAACCGCCACCATCACTACCACTGCTACAGTGTTGTCCCACAACAAAGCTCAAGTACCATCGCCCAGAGTCACTTATACTTGTTCTTACACAGTTACACCATTGTAATGAGTTGCGGCTGCTTTACGATTCTAAATTTCGATTTCAACGACGCAGAAACGTCATTTTCCACTGACGTTCGGTGCGCTTTTTGGCCACAACTCAATGGAGTCTTCTTCTTCGTGCATCAGTGCGGTAGCGAAGATTAGCCAACAGGTCAAACCGATGATAATCTCAACCTGACGTTGATTTGTAATGAGCGGTTAGTATAGACGCGTTATTCGTAAGGGGGGTGGAAATGCAATAATGCCTCCGACGACGCACTTCAACGACACGACAAGTCTATGAGTGCGATGTTAAGAAACATCATTTGGGCAACCTCCAAGACTACGGGTGCTGTTAGTTGTCAGCTGTACATGGGTTGAAGGCACTTCAACTCGTTTAGAGGTTGTTTAAGTTAAGCTTTTCGCGAACTGTGCCATTGACATCTAAAACGACTAGTTAAGGTATGAACCACACGCATTCTCACACGAGCAGACTGGTGGATTCTGCGAATAATTTTGTGACATTTTCGTTTTGTTTGAATAAATCCAAGAGCCAAAAAAATGTTCTTAAACTATTGGGCCTAAGACAATTGTACTTTTTATTGGGACTTCAATTTTATTCAAAACATAAAGGATTGCATTTATTGATGTTAATCTATTAGGTACCCTTTAAAAAACGAGCATTTTTTTAGCTCACCATAATGTTGTATGGAATTGTTTGAAAAACTTAAGTTATAACTTTTTCTCTGATGCTATTGAATTTCCGATGAAATTACTCACCAGCTTTTTTCTCACGATCGATATTTCTACGGAAGATGGAAATCTCTCACAATACCTACTAGGGCTGTTTTTTTACGCAGTTACAACAACTACGCTATACTTGGCACTTAGCGAGTCGTAACAGTTGCTGTAATTGCGTTCTGAAAATCATACTTTACTTTGCTTTGCTGAGATCAAAGCTCAAAAAACACGTCTACTGTTGACAGCTGGGGGTCAATTCTCGTTCTTTGCAAGAGTGAATCGAATAAATCGTTTTCACATTCGTTTTCCCGAATCGCATTCATTTTTTCAATTCACTTTTTACTTTGTAATGAAATAAGGTTCTCATTGTTCAAAAACCTCACAAAAAACATTCACTTGCAATTGGGGCCGTGAAAAGGAATTATGGAAAATTTTGACGTTTAGTTTCACCTTTTCATAGAACAAGAATCGAAATTGCGGTGAAAGGGTGAAAACATTTTTGTTTCACTTTACCACAGAACGAGAATTGATGCTGTTTTTAACCAGGTCGACGGTCAAATGAGGAACTAAAGGTTCGTTGGCGTAGGTACTTTTTTGCAAATGCTAAATTATTTAACATTTGGTACCTATCTAGCTTTTAAAAAATTTAATTCCCACTTATCTTAAAGATTCCGCATTTAAGCAGATCATTGTCAAAATGACTTTTCTTAAACTTTTTGTACGAAAACCGGTCAGCTATTTGTTTTAATTGAGAGATTTTTCTCTCGATTTTTTAGATTTGACATTTGACATTTTTCCATTCTTAAAGTACACGAACGAACCTTTGAAATATCGTCAGATTCGGGAGCTTTTTTTTGTAAGAAAAAACAGAGGTAGGCTTGAAAACTTAACAAAACAATAGAATACAAAATTACTGAAGAAAAAATTCAAATAAACAACCAAACTGAAGAAGTTTGTACATAGTGTTAAATAAATAGTGATAAAATGATAGTTTTATGGTTTAAAATAACTCAATTGTCCCAGTAATTAAGAAATAGATAAAACTCCCTGACGCAGCATAAATTTCGAAAGAGTCTATTTTCAATGCAGTCGGCACTTGAAACCAAATTAATAAATCAGCTACAAAAATGTGCACCGCACCCCTTCACAAGACCAAATTTAAAGCTGCATTTGGCTTTTGACCAGGGATGCAAAATAGGTTTTGTCAATTGTATTTAAAACAAATGGTACTTAAATGGGTCCAAATGTACTTATTTGTTGTAGGTAAATGTGTGCTCCAATCTCCAATTGGTACATGAATTAACCGTTTAAAGCACAGCTTGTAAAAGAAAATATGAGCCGCAAGCCGAAAGTAATAGAACAAACGTCATCTTTAGGTCGAGTGCATTTTCGGATGCGTTCGTAAATGCAGTCAAAATTAAAAAATTAAAAATAATGTATGCGAGTAGAAAAATGTATTAAATGTTGATGAATTGTAATTGAAGGGTTGTAAGTCTAAAGGGTCTAAGTGACAATTTCATTATTTCGAGATATAACAAAAAAACACAATGCATCAGAATCTAATATGTAGGTATATTGCCTTGTAAACCAACCGAGAGAGACAACTTTATTTGTACGTGGGTAAACTTTTAAAAGAAAAAGGCACTTGGACCCATTTGGATATTATTAGGCTTGGCACTTAGATCGTATTTTCGTAAAAATATGAAATTAGTATTTTTTGACACTTAGACCCTTTAGATTTACAACCCTTCAATTGTGTATTTTCTTAAGTAAAATATATACAATAACAACAAGTAATTCACAATAATACAACCTACTTAAGTGTACGAATTTCATTAAAAAAATAGTAAGAATCGGAAACATTTCTGCTTTACATTCAGCTGGCAGATTTTCTATATAACCGTTTACGAACAATTTTTTTTGCGCCAGATGGAGCTTTTAAACTTTTGCTTTCGCAGTTTGATAAATGTAAACTTTTGAAAGCCCCATATTGAAGAAAAAGATGCACGTAAAGGAATTTCTCTTAGAGAGTCTGACAGTACTTCCCATTAGAGAAATACAAATGTTCCGGCAATCCTCAAATATCAATGAAGCATGTTAGTTTTTACTGACAGGTTGTGTGGCGTTTAGTTTTTGTTGATCAAACTGTAAACATTTAGGAAACTTTATATTTGTTTTGAATAGTCTTTCCATAATCTGCCGAAAACCACTTTATTCAGTATTACACCAACTTTAATCAATTTTACAAACGCCAGTAATGGGGACGTTCGGATTCGTAGTTTAGTAAGTCTGACTAGATGCGTCTCAGTTTTTATTGGCCCAGAGTGTTCACGTGTATAGTTTTTGCAGTTGACGTTTATGGAGGGAAAGTCGACCAATCTAGTCAAGAAAATCCTGCCTGCGTACTCAGTTGACATTTCGAAGAGTCAAATTTAAAATAAACAGAGTGGCCGTTGAAGAATTCTGAGGAGTCGAAAAAATACGCGTGGTTTTTAATGCCACTCTGGTAATTTAGAATTTTCACATGATATTTAACAACCATTAGTTCGCATAACACTATAATAGTGTAGTGATTGTCAGCCGTGTTACATTTTAAATGTACTTATTTGAATATAACAATTTATTAAAAATTTATGAAGGGGCTTTTCCAAATAAAAAGGGGCAAATTTAAACAAAGGTAACGCTGACCGCGAGAATACAAAAACAATTCAACTTGCTTAGTCAACGCGTTCGGATTCATAGTCACGACCAATCTAGTTGACGTTTTACATAAACTAGGTATCCGAACATCCCCATGTCTCTCACATTACTGTTAGTGACAGTTTGTGTAAAGGTTGGTTTACATCGGATTTTTTTTTATCGGGATGACAATACAATTATTAACTAAATGGGTTTCATATTATTAACATCATATTTATATATTGACAGCACATATACATTTTTTTTTTTTTTTTTTTTTTGTTTCTCAATTTACCGAGCTAATTTTTCATATTGGTGACTGAGTACTAAGATGACAGTTCGTATATATGGTTGACGTAGGAAAAGTGACGTTCGCGACGAGTCTAGTTTTTGCGTTCAGTTTTCATATATTTTAGAATCTTGAATTTGCCCAATGATTTGGTGCTGATCGTTCTATTATGACAGCGCTAATTATCTGTCAAAGTCAGTTTTTTGCTAATGTTGAGTCAAAGTGACTTGGTCTTCAGCTGGAATTTCTCGAATCAGTAAAATTCTTAAAAATGGAAAACAAACCAAAGCCTTCAATAAAAATCACAAACATTTCAATGCAAAACAGCATCAAAGTTCGACTGCAACGTACACCTGCACGGGTCAACTACCAACCCATCAATGTGAACCAACATTACCCTCGCTTATTCCAAGAGATGGGTTCGTACTTTAAACTCTTGGCAAAGCTCTGCTTGCTTGAGACAAGATTAATTGAACGCATTAGAATACGCCGCGCCGGCTCGAAGCATGTTGGCAATAGAACTGCCCGCTCAAATGGAACAACCACAACAATAACAACTTATGATTGCGACCGAATGATGTAATTCAACTGAGTGAACCTCAAAAGCCAAACGTGCCGCATCACTGCCAAGAGTTCTTCAGATGTGCAGTGTAAATTGCATAAAATAATTAATAATATTACAGGAAAGTAGGCTTAACTAATTGTTCTATCCACCGCATGGGAATCTTGCCTCTTGGAATGAAATGGAATAGGATCTCTGGTTTTCTCGTTTCGACACCCGTGTGTCTGTGCGGTCTGCGTCAGTTCATCATCTGCGAATGCAATTTCAGTAGTTCGGTGGTTTTTGTTTCCATTTTCGTTTTATGTGTTTCCCAGATGCGAGTACATCGTGTATACATTAATGATCACCTTTTCAAATTTACTATAATTAAAATAAAGTTTACTCGTCCGATCGTGGTCTCAACGTATACGGTGAATTCAGCTATTCAAGGCTGATGAGTAGGTAGGTATTGAAGATTGGATTCGCAAATTACTATAATAATGGGATTTCAATAGATAATGTTTAAGATGTAAAGTTTCCGAAGAATCTGACTCAAATCAGTCATTAAGCTGGCGACGACTGTAAGTATTGATTGGCGAAATGTCAAAGAGCGCTATAAAAATATCTAACGCGGTTCTATAATCCACCATAAACGAGGGACTGGTCTGCCATGGCCCATTCTCTTCGGTCTGTCCAAAAAGATTGCATTTTTATCTAGTTGCTGCCATCTCTATAACTCAGTCCGAAGATGCTCACATAAAGGTGGCAGCACCAATCGAATTGACAGTATTTTGTGCAGCAAATCCATTGATTCATTACAACTCATCAATTTGATGGTTTTGCTTAATATTCGTTCAATCAATCTTCATGCAAATATTTTGACCACCCGTGACTTTTGTTTTTAATGATTGACTTGATAGAGTATTTAACTTCTTAGTTCATGATGTGTAGGTATATGAATGGGGAGAGGAACGAATGAGAAAAACAACTTTGATTTATTAAATTGCATCGCATTTAACAAAACAGTGTTTACGAAGCAACATTTACGGAGAACATTTTTTATAGGATTAGTACTTAGTAGGTACGAGTAAGCAAAGTAGAAAATTGTAAATTATTGCTTATTAAAGATGTGTTAAGTGAGGTAATAGAAAATAATAACTGATTTGAGGATTTAATAAAGATGACTTAATGCACCTCACTTGAGGTGGAGCTGACAATCCGCGGTACCTACTAATAATCATTTTTAGTGTCCAGGCTAAATTTTTCGAACTCACAATGGCGAAGTTTTCCATACAAAATTGCATATTGTGACCTAGAAAATATTTAGTGTGAAGGTTAAAAATGATTATTTGTAAGGCTAAATGTTTTTTTTTAAAGTCTGGAGGCTAGGGCTTAAAAGTTCATTTATGTAGTCGATTTTTTCAGAAAGCACATGAAATCTAGTTTTGTAAATATTTTTTTTGTTATTAAGTTAACTGCATTGAATCTAAATTAAAGAAAATTGCATAAATACCTTTGAAATCAAACTAGCTTTTCATAGCTTGGAGTCGATCTGGAGTAGAATTTCTACTGGGAGTTTATAAAGTGCTTTTGCATCTTCCGCAATGTGAAAAAAATTAAGTAAAAAGCCAGAACCATTTCTTGTTGCACTGGGATTGATAATTCATTGCCTAAGCTGTCTAACAGGTGGTGTCAGAGTTGCCACGTTTGCAGTTTATTCTTTTTTTAAATTAGAAGCTCAAAATTTGGCTCCAACGAAGAACAATTTTTCCTCGGCTTGAACAAAAATTATTTAATTAACTAAGTCTCTGTTGAAAGAAACGAGATGAAAAGGTTAAAAGAAACACACTTTATCGGTTGTTATCAACCAAGTTTTAAGATTAAAATCAACCAAACCGAGTGAGTTGGCTAAATTCTACAGAGTTAGTTTATTATTTACAACCGAGTCGCTTAAAGTCGACATCAAATCGTTGGGTTGTTGGAACAAACACACATTCTGCAATATTCAGCAAATTCAGCAGAAAAGCTTACCGAACAAATGTCCCAACTCACAACTTTAAATCATTTTCCACACTTAATTGATGGAATAATATAATTTTTAAATGCTCTGAAATAATTTTCTTTGTAAATGAATGCGATCGAAATTTGTAACCAACATAGTTTACACAGAAGTTTTACAACTAGTGTCGCACAGCTAATAGTAATGTCAAACGAAAGCTACTTTTCGACGAAAACTCGGGTTTCGGTGACATGTAAATAGGGTGTTAACGTGTGGTAGCACTTCATCATCAAAATTACTAACTTTTGTAAAATATCACTATAAATGGCAAACTAATGAAATATAGAATTATGGCAGACTGTTCGACAACAAAAAAACTGCTAAAGGCAAGGTGACAAAGAATAGAAACAGGAACAGAAACTGAAACAGATGTTGCTGGCAGCAACAGAAACAATCCATGTAGACTTGTTTACGTTCTGTCGTCAAAATAGCAATTTTTCTGTCGCTAAATTTTGTTGCTAAAAAAATGTTCTGTTCCTAATTCTGTTTCTGTTGCAAATGTATGGGATTTTGTTTCTATTCTTTGTCTCTTGGTGCCTTAAGCTAAATCTATTTTTTTTCATTCGACTTTTTAATAAACATTATTTTTTTCTTACATTTTGTGTTGCAGAGGAATTTAAAAAAAAATACTGTTTGCTGTGATCAGAGTTGTTAGGACTCTTTTTTATTTATCGCTCGAAGCGTAGTCATTTGTCGCACTGTTTCCCCATTTCACAGTACTTAAACTCCCTTAAAAATCCCTCGATACTTTTTTGCGAAAAATTAAAATTTTTTAAGTAACATTTGTTTACACGGAAAAAATCGCAGATTGGTGAAATTACTATGACTTTTTTTGGTGGTGCTAGAAAATGTTCATGAAAGACAATTTACATATAAGCATTTGTATGGGCACTTTTTTTTGGTAAAGTGTAGATGTTTTTTTGAAATTGCTGCTAAAACTTATAGTTTGAATGTTTTTCCTTATATTCCTCAAATTCCCACGATTTCGTACTGTTTCCCTATGTCTTCCCACGGAAAGCTTCTGAGACATCGAAAATCCCTCAAAAAGGGATAAATTCTTAACCGGCAAGAGAAGTAAAAACTGAATGAACTTTCTGCCGATGGAATGCCTAAAATTAGTCAGAGGATGAACGTTTTCTGAAATAAAGCAAGGAAGGAGCACCCAGATCTTGCAAGAAAACGAAATATAGTTTTTAATTTAGTCTATTGGAACAGACCGGCTCGATGACACAGGTGGTAAAATGCAAGGTAGGTACCTTATTGTTGATCCTGAACCCCCTTTCAAAACTATAAAAAGATTATACTTTTTAAAAGCAGTCTCGCAGAGAGTCGTTGCAATAAAAAAAAACATTATTAATGTTACCTATAGACCTAAATATATTTTTCTCTACGCTTGTCCTTAAAATATGAAACTAATCACAATTTGCAGCGCAAAAACCTATTATGCTGCAGCTCAAAAAAAAAAAAAATATCCTCACCCATATGCACCTAATCTATTGTTCGCCCACCGCACCCTCCAGCTAGCTCTTTAAACCATCAGTAAACGTGTTGCCATTAGTCCCATTCAACGGCCAAAACATTAATTAATCAGCACAGCACAAACCGCATGTCATTCGCTCATAGATCTGTCAGTAGCCAAATAAGATACACCACAACGTCGAACCGGCAGCCGGCACTTGTAACATTGTATCCCAAACGTGGTCTTGCGTATACGATCAACGCTATAAGTCACCGCAATATTGATGCCACCTGAATGGCTAAATAATTACACACTTGGCATTTTTTCCCCCATTCAAATACCCAACACACCGCCAATTGCCACCAGCAGGCGCAAGGCACTTGAGCACAGAAAAATTGTAATAATTATGTAGATTGTTGGCATGCGCATGTGTGCAACCTGTGCACGGTTTGTAGGCAGCGATGCGCTTATGAAGAATTGCCAAAGAGATTTATGATGTTGGTGGCCGTCATGAGTTCTATGGGTTAATTAATGGTTGTCAAAACGATTCGTTTAATTCGCCTGAATTGTTCAAAATATAGACATTTGGAGTTGTTTGCCAAGAGGATGTGGTGCGGTTTTGAGTGCAGTCATTGAGGCCCACTGTCCTTGGCATGGGTACCGTGTTCACATTGTGAATCACGGACATGCATGTTATTGATTGCTAAACATCCAAATAGTAATTTCCTAGGTTTTGCAATAGGTAATTGATAAATGCGACCACTTTGTCTTAACATCTGCGAGGTGTACACTACACAGTTTTGAAGTGCTGTGGGTGAAATAAGCTGGTTGTTCGAACTGTTCTCTAGTGGATGTTGGCCTTGATTGTTATATTTTTTATTTGAAGTGTTTTCCGTATGAAGATAAAGGATAGTTAATTAGAAAGGAATCCTGGTGTCGAATTACCACATCCAGGTGATATTTTGTATCCCGTGCTCATTCATGCCTCAAATAAGTCTGATTAATCGTAGACAAACTGGGACACTGGGAGGCCTATTTAAGAACGCCCTTTCATCTGCCCCATTCTCCCCAATGCTTCTCAGTTGTTATTTTTTTTAATCAAAATATAAGCAAGTAGGTACTGTCATCAAATTAAAACCTAACAAAAACAGTACTGCGCAACACCCGATGCAGTTCATGTATAGCGTTTCGGCAAGAGTTCATGCTGAAATCAAAAATTTGTATCTGTGTCAACAAACATAATTGGCAGTGCCACAGAATGAGCATGAGCAAGCACTTTCCTCAGACACGTGTAATCCTTTCCGAATTGTACTTCAAAGCGCACCAGCAACAACTGACCATAACCACAGTGATTGTGTTTGGCGCCCTATTGTTGATTAGATTGAGCAGCAGCTTCAATGTCACGACGAAGAGGATTACACGTCACAAGTTGCACAAGACGTACGTAGATATAAAGTCAAAATTGAAACCAAAATCAATGAAAATTTTGTTGTTGTCGTGGCGGTGGAGAACTGTGTAAATGCGACTGTGTCCGAAGTCTGTTACTATTTATACGGCGCGTGTCAGCTTGAGAAGGTACAACACCTCATCGATCCATCTAACAGTACAGTTCAACTGGCAATCAGCTGCTCCAGACCGACATTCAATATTCGACGATGAATAAATTCTTCTGCATCTCAGCCTTGGTGTGCTTAACATCCATGGTGGTGGCACTACCCCCGGGCACATGGAATAGCAAGTCCTCATCCCCATCTGGGTGGCCAACAGAAAGCAACGAGAGGACCAACGGCTGGGTGTCCTCGGAGAGTGCCGAAGATCTGAGACCGCAGTCCATTCCGACCAGTTGGCAAAGTGTGCGAAGGCAGACCAGTGACTGGGTGAAGAGCGTTGGATGGGACGACAAGAAAACGAACAATGCTTGGGACAAGTCAGCACTCAATCCACCATCTCAGGAAATCGCTAATGATATCTTCATCAAACACCCTTTGCCGAACTTGCAGTCGACCAAGTCTCTCCTTCCTTCTGCCGAATTTGATAACGAAGCAACCTCGGAAGACTGGAAACATTCTTCAGCCATTAAGACATCAGCCCCTAAGGCTTGGAAAGCAAAGTCCGCCTCATCTGGTTGGAAAAAGAGCGCCACCTCAGCTAAGAAGTCCGCTTACGATTATGCAGCTGCCAACGCAGCCCACGCCGAGTACCAAAAGCAGGCGGCACTCTCAGAATGGCAGAAGAAGCACGCTTCCACCTCGGGTTGGGAAGAGAAGCCAACTGCAAATGGTTGGCAAAAGGAAACCGCATCTGAGGAAGCATGGCAAAAGAGTGCTTCCCCGCTCGCATGGAAGGACGTTCCAGCTGGATGGGAAAAGGCGGCTTCTCTGCCAAGTGGTTGGGATGCTGATTCCGACTTCAAGGAGTGGCAAAAGGAAACTGCCGCGAATGGTTGGGATACGAGCACTGCCTCCAAGGCATGGTTGAAGGAGGCCGCCGTTAACATGTGGCAGAAGAACGCTGACCCCAACGCCTGGCAGAAGGGAGCAGCTGCAAGTGGTTGGCAGAAAAATGCCGGCTCAGCCACCAGTGGATGGCAATCCGCCAGTGACGTGTACAATACAAAGAAAGCCCGTGGTCCAGCTTCAAGCAAATGGGAGAACTAACTCAGAATCGTTGAAGATTTCTTGTTGAATCTATTTTTAGGAAAAAAAAACTCTGTTGTCTTGTTTTAAACGTTATGGTACACTAATAGTGAATGATAATAAATCAAAAGAAATATTTTTTTAAATATAAAGTCTATAAACAACTCATTTTGCCACACTAAAAGCTATTATTTGCTATTAACTATTATTGCGCTCGTGAATGTTTATACAGCTAAGAAACCATCCCCGATACTTATAATAATTATCCATACAAAATTGCTTATTTCGATCAACAAAATATTTAGTGTGGAGGTTAAAAATAATTACTAGTAAGGCCTCAAGTCGATAAATATTGGCGTTATATAATATTTATGGATTTAGAAAAATGTCTATCTATGTTAAAAAATATTTACGTTGTGAATTTTTCATTTCAAGAAATATGGGAAGATAGTCCTGACTGAGACTAACAATTTGCGGGATAATCTCTTGTCCGTCTGCAAAAGTGCGATAGGAGGTGGTTAACTACAGCGCTGCCAGAAGTAGGAGCATTATAGCTTTGTGTTACTTTTTTTTATTCAGAGGAGATCCTTAAAATTAAATTTTCTGACACATTTTAAATTCTTTTTCAATAAGAGCGGGCGCAACTCGAAACTCATTCTGATAACCAAGTCATGGTGGTTTGTCACTAGTTAACACCAGATTAGACATAAGACAAACGGCACAAAAAAACTACATGTCCGTCACAGGTTACCAACATCTAGGTATCCGTCTCAATTGGAAAACACCTAGCTAAAAATTAATATTTTCCGTACTTCCCGTTACTCCATAAAAAAATTCTATTATATTCCCCACCGAAATTGTGAAAAGGCAGCTCTGGGTTAACACGTTTGCGATCACTTTAAAATGCGGGAAGTTTTTCAGAATTAAACTTTCGGTAATCATAAAAATGTTGAGGTTTAGCAAGTAATAGAAATGTCTAAAAATTGAAATGCAAATCGAATTTAATAATAAAACGCGAGATTTATTATACAAATGACAGCTATAGCCGTCTAACAGCTGTAGTCGATAGGAAGTGTCACTGCCGACTTCATCAAATAGTTTGAAAACTGTTCTTCCTCTGGATTGTTCATCCATGATTCTGTTTTAAAAATACACAAATACAAAAGATATATTTCCTAAATCCTACATAGTCATTTTTACATTGACGTATAACAGAAATGTTCTCCAGAAATACGTCAACATGCCAACATACGAAAAGGTAGTTCAAATGAAGAATTATGACGGCTAGTTCAGTCGGCAGACATTCCAACTACAAATTTAAATTTCCATTGGACATAGGGGTTCTCCCATTTCAAAAGCAAAAGGTAACATATTCGAACAAAACTTAACCATAACAATAGTGCTGCCACATAATATGGCATCGTACTGAATAGCGTAAACTTGAAAAGTGATTACGTAGAACACAAGACTCGAACGTAGTAGTACGCAGCTGTTCCGGGACGAAATTTTCCGGTGGTCTCCAAATGAAGTGCGAAAATCCTGCGAAAAGGCAGCGGAAAAATAGCAGGATACTCGAACTTTTCGCTGGTTTGATTTTTAGGCTCCTTTGGTATTTATAAAAAAAAAAAATACTTCAATCGCAATTCTTTTCGCTTCAAAAGCTTCAAATTACAAACAATTTGTTTCTTATTTCCATATACGAACACGCATTTAGGAGCCGATGAGTATATAGAGCTATAGACTTATTCATGAATTAAACATACGACTACATCATTCGTTGTGGTATGTTGATGTAATGCCGGCCGGCTTAATCTGTATTGGGAAGCCTGAGGGAACACGAAATTTACGCAAAAGTACGTAACATAAAGTTCTAGCGGTGATCCAATATAAAGAATAATCATTGGAACATCTTTCCATACATTCTTCTGCCATAAGCTTTGAATACCAGTTCTATCCGAAAACTATCGCACGTATCAACCTGAGCTCTAACCGCAAATCAATTAATAATATGCTGTTTTTGTGGTTTTTATCTATAAAAATCACCAGTTTGACAGCACTGATTAATGAAGGCGAAATGTAAATTTGAAAACAATCTTTTGATTTATTATCATTCACTTTTAGTGTACCATAACGTTTAAAACAAGACAACAGAGTTTTTTTTTTCCTAAAAATAGATTCAACAAGAAATCTTCAACGATTCTGAGTTAGTTCTCCCATTTGCTTGAAGCTGGACCACGGGCTTTCTTTGTATTGTACACGTCACTGGCGGATTGCCATCCACTGGTGGCTGAGCCGGCATTTTTCTGCCAACCACTTGCAGCTGCTCCCTTCTGCCAGGCGTTGGGGTCAGCGTTCTTCTGCCACATGTTAACGGCGGCCTCCTTCAACCATGCCTTGGAGGCAGTGCTCATATCCCAACCATTCGCGGAAATTTCCTTTTGCCACTCCTTGAAGTCGGAATCAGCATCCCAACCACTTGGCAGAGAAGCCGCCTTTTCCCATCCAGCTGGAACGTCCTTCCATGCGAGCGGGGAAGCACTCTTTTGCCATGCTTCCTCAGATGCGGTTTCCTTTTGCCAATCATTTGCAGTTGGCTTCTCTTCCCAACCCGAGGTGGAAGCGTGCTTCTTCTGCCATTCTGAGAGTGCCGCCTGCTTTTGGTACTCGGCGTGGGCTGCATTGGCAGCTGCATAATCGGCAGCGGACTTCTTAGCTGAGGTGGTGCTCTTTTCCCGACCAGATGAGGCGGACTTTTCTTCCCAAGCGTTAGGGGCCGATGTCTTAATGGCTGAAGAATGCTTCCAGTCTTCCGAAGTTGCTTCGTTATCCCATTCAGCAGAAGGAAGGAGATACTTGGTCCACGTGCTCGACTGCAAGTTCGGCAAAGGGTGTTTGATGAAGATATCATTAGCGATTTCCTGAGATGGTGGATTGAGTGCTGACTTGTCCCAAGCATTGTTCGTTTTCTTGTCGTCCCATCCAACGCTCTTCACCCAGTCGCTGTTCTGCCTTCGCACACTTTGCCAACTGGTCGGAATGGACTGCGGTCTCAGATCTTCGGCACTCTCCGAGGACACCCAGCCGTTGGTCCTCTCGTTGCTTTCTGTTGGCCACCCAGATGGGGATGAGGACTTGCTATTCCATGTGCCCGGGGGTAGTGCCACCACCATGGATGTTAAGCACACCAAGGCTGAGATACAGAAGAATTTATTCATCGTTGAATCTTGAATGTCGGTCTGGAGCAGCTGATTGCCAGTTGAACTGTACTGTTAGATGGATCGGTGAGGTGTTGTACATTCTCAAGCTGACACCCACCGTATAAATAGTAACAGACTTCGGACACAGTCGCATGCTCATTACACAGTTCTCCAACGGCACCACAACAACAAAATATTCGGAGGCATTGATTTTGGTTTCAATTTTGACTTTATATCTAGGTACGTCTTGTGCAACTTGTGACGTGTAATCCTCTTCGACGTGACATTGAAGCTGCTGCTCCATGAAAACACTTCAATGCAATCAATGATACAGTTCACACTTCAGCACACTACGATCGTGTTACTTGAGTCAGTGTTTCGTGGGATTTGCTTCTACGATTTCGGCCGTTTAGTTATTAATTATTGCATATTGCACTTAATTGCTGTAGAAATAATTTATTGATATTTGTTTTTTAAACCACCAGAAGGACGTAAGCTAAAACCTAGTCCGATGGGGGGGATTTTCGGCGAATACCCCGCTTGAGCCCCTAAAGCATGCGTTCATGCCAAGCAATGCGAGTTATTTCGTCATGTACATTATACATAATATATTTCTATATCATATCATAGATACGTTCACGCATCGAAGGGCGTTCAGATTTCGAGTGTATTTATAAGTTAGACTTGGTGCGTCGCTCACGTCATTTATCTCCACAGCATTGTCGGTTAAGGTGTACAAATTTCCAGTTACATTTTTTGTAACATTATTTTTCATAGTGAAATCGTCTGCTGTTTATAGCCTTGCTACTCTGAACAGCGTTGTAGATGTATATGAGTAGTTTTTCTTGAGTATAAGTAAGAAGACTAGACCAGACTTTGAAGTAAGAAAATCCTTCCAGAAGGATCAAATAAAATGCAGAGTCACTGATAATTAATAATAATGTTTAACCTTCGAAAATGTTCTTTCTGGTGTACATGTCCATAAGGTAAGGTTGGCAAAATTTTTAAAATTCGATGTATGTTGGGAACAATTTTTTTACTTCGGTCTCCTAAAGCTATGGAGAATGTGAACGCATTGCCTCGGGTTGTTCATGACATTTTGTCTTCCACAGTAGAACCTCAGCGCCTTCAAGCCACCCCAATCCAAAAGTCTTGTCAAGGTTTTTTTTAGAGGTAAAGGACTTTGGAATGAAATAAAACGAAAATGATTTTTTTAAATTGACATCAAATTTACTTTATTCGAAAGATAATCTTTCGGCATTATAACTTAAATATGATTTTTGGAATATGACCGCGCCACGGCTGGCTCGGACGAAGTCTAATCTGGAGGTCCAATTTTCGATGACTTTTCCCAACATTTATGGCCTTATATCGGCAATAACTCAACGAATGTTGTCCTGCAAATGGTCAATCATTTCGGGCTTATCGGCGTAGACTAGCGACTTTGCATTATCCCCACAGAAAATAGTCAAATAGTGTTAAATCGCTCGATCTTGGAGGCCAATTCACGGGTCCACAACGTTAAACTATGCGGATTATTAAAAGTGAGCTTTATCGCTAACAAAATTCGCTTATGAAAATTGACGTAGTGCGCGATACGCATTTCGAACAGAGCCATATTTTTCAAAATAAATTTGCAGAATTTGGAAGCGTTGTTCAGTCGTCCTCGTCAGTTAGTTCATGTTAAAATAGCAAATAATAATAATTTTTTTTTTTTATAATAATTTTTGGCTCAACAGGTCCGTAGGGACCCTAGGCCTAGCTTCCCGCAACCATTCGTTTTGTGTGAGTTTTCATTTTTGGAACGAATGGAAGGGATTTACAATTTTATGCCGATTTCAAACGGCTAATTGAGAAGCTCTTTTATGACAGTTATACTCTCGGATGTTTGTCAGACGTTCGCCAGAGGTGGCGCAGTGAAAAAACCCTGAGTTGGAAATTGGGTTTTTGCGGGATTCGAACCTGAACCCCTCGCTTAGTAGTCCAACACACTAACCAGTAAGCCACTGCGCCTAAAATGGCAAACCAAACTAAAAATAAATCACTGGACAGCTGACAAAATGACCGCCAATTAAAACAGTGCTGCCAGCCTAAATTTCTAACCTCTAAGAAAAACACCATTTATAAGTAAGTTGAAATTTGAAAATAAAGTTTTCTAATTTCACTTCCCAAGAATCGTAATTTGCAAAATATTAATTGAGAACTGATAAAAATAAATTTCAATTTACGATTAAGAATTTGCGAATTGCATCTACTGAAGTACCGTCAATGACCAGTTTTGTACTTTGACGTTGAATTTTAGAGCTCTGTTTACAGATATCCACAACTTTTGGCTCTCAAATTATGGGGACTTTCGTTCTGTATCATAAAACCAAAGATTTACCAAATTTTGTGTATCCATTTTTGATTTATATAGGACAAAGTGCAGCGAAGAAAATGTTCCAGCAATAAAGATTTTTCAAGTGTAGGTATTTTTTTATTACCTATTTTATTTTTATCTGAAAAATGCAAATCACAACCATAGTAATATCAAATTGATAACTATTTGCGTAAAATTGCGATCGGTTATGGCCAGATGCATTTCTCGTTTGACCATTATTGACAATGAGAAGTTTTGATTGACGATTTTTTAGGGTCAATATCTTCAGTTCGTACAATTTATAGAATTGCAAATAACAAGTCGTGAATTATAATCCTGAGCTAAGCTCTAGAACGAGACAGACTTTTCGTGATTCTGGCTTTAATTATCTTCATTTAATATTATTTTTTTTCCGTGTGCTGAGCACTACATAAGGTTTCGCTGCAACACTTGCTTCTAATATAAGCCTTTCAAGTGTCTCGAGGAGTAATGACAACGAACAAACTAGTTTGCGCAAGTCTGGCTTATTTGTCAGCGATTCGCCACATTTCATAACCACCTTTGACTTGACTGTCAACGAAGGTAGTTATATCCGCCAGAAAGTTCGAAAGCATTCTATGAAACTTGAAACACGATTTTGGTAAAATTGTGGTGTTTCCGGGTAAGAACGTTTTAAAAATTTTGAGCCCCCATGACCCATGTAGATAATGACCCCTGAGTCGTTATCTATTCTTAGACTCCAACTCTGCCCTGCCTGGGAATAGGATTGTGGACATCCAGGATTAAAGTCGGTATACCTAGGTGAACGCGAAACTTGCAGAGTGAGCCATAAACCAATACCTCCACACCGAGAAGCAGAAAATAAGTTCCAATCGACGCTGTTCATTATTCTCCGAAAAAAATCAAAATCCGATGACAATTCAATTTTGTCCAACCTACTCCACCTTGCTCCAACCACCTTGCATCAGTTTTGCAAACTTCCAGCTGGTATATGACAAAAGAAACCGCGTTGACACAAGAAATACTTCCAAAGAAAACCCCAACAATGATTTTCTTGTGCTATATGTATGGATTATGGAAGACGGTTACACCTGGCCCTGTCATCCATCAATCATCCACAATTTTGAAGGCTCTATCGCACATGCTGCTAAAATTGAAAAGAAATACGAGAAACTATGGCGCCTCTGAAGCGGCGACCTTGACAACTGCGCCAACCAAAAATGGAAACTACTCTCATTGAAACAGAAAGAAAAACTTATTTTTATTTGCACTTCTCTTTGGGAACTTGATCGGAAGTAACTACGAACTGAACTCCTCGCTGGGATTTTTTTTTACCAACCCGAAGAGCCTCCATATGAACCATATGAGCCACCGCTGCTGTAGCTGGAGCCATGGCCTCCACTCGAATATCCTCCATGACCGTGACCACCTTCACTGATGACTTTCACAATCGACACTGATGGGCTTGAGACAGAGCTGTAGCCGTGTCCACCACCATAGCCGCCGGAGTATCCCCCATGACCACCGGATGAGTATCCTCCGGAGTACCCGCCATGACCACCGGATGAGTGTCCTGCGGAGTAACCACCGTGGCCACCGGACGAGTATCCTCCGGAGTAACCACCGTGTCCGTGTCCACCAGAGTATCCACCATAGGAAGCTCCATCATCGATTACTTTCACAACAGTGACTGGAGCCGACGATGCGTGTCCACCACTTGAATAACCCCCATCTGAGTATCCACCTCCATAAGAAGCACCGCCGGAGTATCCTCCTGCATAATGTCCGCCACTGTATCCACCGTATCCGCTGGAGCTGCCACCATCGATGACCTTAATAACGGACACTGGGGAGCTGCTGTAGCTATGAGCACTGTAGCTTGGAGCACTGTAGCTTGGAGCACTGTAGCTCACAGATGGAGCACTGTAGACAACAGATGGAGCACTGTATGAGACTCCACTTGAGTAGCCCCCAGAGTATCCACCACCATATCCACCACCGTGTCCGCCGGAATATCCACCGGCGTATCTGCCGCCGCCACCACCTCCAAAGCCACCCTTCAAGGAGTGCAGAATGCCGCCGAATCCACCACCTCCGGAACCGCCCTTGCCCAGCAATTCACCGATGGTGCGCTTTTGACGCACCAACTCCTCGCTACTGACAGCGGCGACCGAGACGACTGTCAAGACTACAAAAACGGCGAAAGGCTTCATCCTATACGATACGGTCCAAGAAACTATCGAAAACTAATCGTCACCAATGGTAGTCGGACTAATTTATAGGCAAGCACTTTGAGATTTTTTTTTTCTGCCCATATTTGCATACGCTTCTCCTACCGCAAAAGGTTTTTCAGCGCGTGCGCCCCATCTTTTCGCAATAGCAAGCTGAATGCGGCACTTAAACTTAAGGCGGTGGTTGGGCAGGAGCCAACAAAAACTGCTCCGCAAACACGTGTGATCAATGTCAATTAGTCGATTGGTGTGTCGGTCTGTCTGTCGGTGTTGTCATGCAGATCTTACACGTTACACCTCAAGTTGTTTGAATTTACTTCGCCAATGTAATCAGTCAGTCGTTGCGTCGTTCGGTCGTTTTAAGTGTAGGTATACAAGTGGACCGATGCTGATCAGAAGATGTTTCTGTACAGTTCGTTTAACTCTACGCTATGCGGTGTTGTGGTGGAATCTCCGATATCACCAATAACCGGAGATGTGTTTACATATTCATAGGTTCGCATAATCAATTCGCACGCATGAAGTACAAGGGTCTCATAGATGGGACTCTAATCGGACGATACGAGGGTGGGGCGCTTGACTAGTATGGTATTCTGATCTTATATCAGATCGATCGTCTTTAGATGGTGACATAAATAGTGGTAGGCATTCGTTCGGCTTTGAAGGTATTATTCGCTAGATAAAGTCGGTTACATTAGACCGGTTAAAGGGTGTAGCCAAAACTCGTATAGATGCAAATTCGAACGACTTGGTTTCGCCGATAACGATTCTGTTTACTTGTTATCTCATAGTCACAGCCGATGGCGACATTCCACTGACTTCTGGGTCTAAACTGATGGAAATCTCTATACCAATGATTTGATTTGAAGATAAAACAGAAGAACGGATTTTATGATCCTTTAGTCTTTTTTCCCAAATTGTATAGAACTCAATTTTTATTGATGGATTATTCAATTGAAACTGCAGATTGACAGTGAAAATTGCATTAAAAGACGCTAAGTCAGAAACATCAATATTTGCTCAGTGATGCGGCGATGCTGAAGCGATGCAAAGTTTATGATGATTCGTTGCTGATTAATATAACGTTTGAGTTGTAGAACTCATTGTTTACATCAAACATTACCTCCTCAACGTTGAAGTACTTTCTTTAAAAAAAATTAAATGTTTGGCAGAAAAATTGAAATAAAGAATTCAACGAAAATTTATACATTTTTTTGTCAAAAGCATTTATGTTGATATGAATTTTTATTTACTTACTTTTCTTTCTCCTCTAACACGTGTTTTAGCTGGCAGACGGATAGTGACCCTATCCGTTTGTTAACTTTTCTTATTAATAAACATATTCCATCTACATATTAGTTATTCGCTCTTTATCACCTAACGCACTACAGCACTACACGGAATTGTACTAAACATTCTAGTACATCTGTCATATTTCGTTTTTCAAGCGGTTGTTGCGCTCAGAAATTCACCGATTCTCTCTCAGATTCTCTCTTGTAGAATGTTCAGATGTCACGCGTCATTCTAATATTGATGTCTTATCATTTGAAACTTATTTATGTTCCCAGGATATATTTTATATTTAACTAGCAAACCCGGCGAACTCCGTTTCGCCACCAGATGGCTTCGTTTTTTGTAACATTTCGTTTGAGGATTAAAAGATGAAGAAAAATTATTATTTTTTTCTTGTATTTGAAAATGGAAAATTTTATTTCATTTCACAACAGTAATGAATTAATTTCGATTACAAAAATGAAGTGTAATTTAGTTGAACTTCTCTAAGTAAAAAATGAAAGTGAATCCAAAGTAAATACTGAATCGAAGCGTTATACGTGTCCGCAAATTATCCGTTTCATTGAAGTGCTCTTTGGTAAACCACATTTTTTGTTTTTTTGGTCTGACGTTAACACAAATAAAGCGGATGGTTTCCCAACTCGTGAATACGCAACGTATAGCTGCCCATGTGAAAAACAATGATTTTCTAAATGAAAAATTGCTTGCAACTGTTCAATAATTCGTCTCTTTAACTGTTGTGTTCCCTGTATATTGCACCGCACATTCAGCTGATCCACCATCGACGAAATGAAATATATTTGCAGAAATTGATGCGGTTCATCTGGTGTTGGCTGATCTGGTGAACTTCGTACCACCTAATTTTTATCTATTTGAAGCTTTTTTTCGATTTAAACTTAGTTTGGTGATTAAATAAATTTTGTTAGTAATTCAAATTAATTCAATGCCTTTTATTTTCCTGTAAAATAGATGATATTAACATTCAATGCAAAGATTTGTAGTAAAAAATTGCAGTCGTTTGAATTCGAATGGTAAGTCCGTTGGAATCATCGGGATGCGTGGAATCAACACATCTTCTCCTCTATATTCTGCGGTATGCCCGGAAAAACACTTCGAATGAGCTCTTCCTTAGAATCGGTCATGTGGCAGAAATCAGTGGGCAAAGTGATAAGTCTGGTCGAGATATCAACTGCAATCTTTTCATTACCAATGTCCAACAATTGCTTCGAAAACACATCTGCAGTTTGATCTCGTCAATCGGAGTGTCTTGACATGAAGCCACAAATTTGATGCTTTCAAGCACGCATTTAGTTCGTCAGCTGCAATTGATCGTGGGAATAACTGGAAGAGTCTCCCGAAAATCACCGGATAATACAACCATGGCTATTCAAAAAATGTTTTGATTGACACGAAGATTTTTCAACGTCCTGTCCACCGCCGCCATTGACCTTTTGTGGGGCCATCGTACATTCGACCCAATCGATCAATTTGCATCATTGTAAAGTCTTCGAATTTTTTCTTCGATTTTTCAAGAATGTGTCTGGTTGATTTGCATGTTCAGTGGCAATATCAATGCTGAATGTGCAGTTCGGTAGCCTTCTAACAAAGTTGCTGTTATTCCAGATGAAGCCAATGCCAGGGCAACTCATGCTGCGATCAAATCCGTGCCAAAAGCAATGAAATTACCAGTTCTTTTGTTCACAGCTTCCATCAAATAGTCATACGCAATCATTTGTTGTCGATTCAATTGCAGAACATTTTTACGAACTGCTTCGGCTATTGCTGCAGTATATCGTATTGTTTTGTTGTTCTCTTTGCAATTCTTGGTTGAATGCATCGTGTATTGGACGATTAGGTGATATCATGCCCAACTGCGCACTTTATTCGCCATCAATAAACACTAACTCTAAAAGAAATATTTGTAACTTTAACAGCCTAGAAGAAAACTAACCACACCTATCAACTTGGTTGGTAAGCCTTCTCCCTTCACTCTCCACACCGGTACCGAAGGTGTTATGGTAGCTTTGAGCTGCCCTCCCCATAACCCTACTCACGAATGAGCATAGTACCATGATTGTTACTCATTCATTTTTCGTAACAACCCCTTCGTGAACATTCAAAACGCTCAGCAACTCCTGTTGCCTGTCATCATTGTCCTCGTCATCTCAATTACCCCTCCATTTGAACTTACCCACCTATTCAAATGCAAGGATATTGAAAATAGGTACTTCCCAAACAAAAATGATGGATACAAACAAATCAAAGTATCTACTTCATTTCAAAAAGTTACTTAATGTAACATAGTAAATATAAACAAACTTACAGCCGTATTTATTAGATTTCCTTACGACGCCTCTACGATGTTGTTTAGTTAAACATCGCGTAAAGATTTACGCAGCCTCTACGTGGATTTCATGAAATTGTGATTTATAAACATTTTTCCGCAGTAATTTTGCTAAACGAGGTTTGTGTCTAAATAGGTGAGAATTTCGATAAACTATTACAGAAAGCACAGAAATCTATTACCTTTTTGCCCTAAAACCGACATCAAGTGTGATTATTTTGTAAATGAAATCATTTTACACAATAAAAAGTCAAATTATCTAAAACAATTCCGTAAAGTCTTCGAAGGGACTGCTGAAATATCAAACTGCAATCATATATCTATGTGTTTTCCTATATGCATATTGCTATTTCTATTCTACCAACCACCGCCAAATCCAATGCCAGGAGCCAGGGCCATTTGTAAACATATTCACACACATCCTAAGACATTCCCCACAAGCAACAAAACTGAAGTACCTATATTTTCATTTATTAAATATAATTTCAATCTTATAATTCCATATGCAAACGAAATTGCATTGGCAGAAATTTGCGCAGCATTCAAAATGAATAAATAAACAAAAATTAATTTCACTTTTTGGTTTTGTTTACAATTTGAAGACGACCAAATGACATTTGATGCAAAAACACATTTACGTAAGCTCTACGCAGGCTCTAAACGCAAATTTTTGCGTTTAAAGTTACGCAGGCTTAAAGCGAAGTGCTTTTTGTTTATAAATCACGTTTTCCTGCGTAAGGCCATTTTAAGGGTTGCGTAAAGTTAGGCAGACTCTACGCTGGGTTTATAAATAAGGCTGTTATTAGCTAGCTATCTATATCGTATATTAAAAAATAAATTTCAAAATTTTTGACAACAACAATTTGCTTGGAAAATCATTAAAATAATTGACAACAACAATATTGCTTTTAAAATTTAAAATTTAAAATATTTTTTTTTGTATTTGAAACTACTCGATTTCTATTCAGTTTATATTTTTTTCAAAGTGCATTTCCCCATGAAAAACGAAATATGTGCCTACAACGCCAACTGTTGAGAATTTTCCGACTTTTCTTTTTTCATAAACCATCCCTGATCTAAGACGAACAAAACAAAATAAAAATCATTCAAATCGGTTGAGCCGTTCTGGAGTTATATCGTCAGGAAGGAAAACCCGACTTATTTTTATATAGTAGATTATTATTCGAAATGTGAACCCAAATTTATCTACACAAATTTGCAAACCTAATATAAACAAAAACCTTAACTTTTGGTATTCGTAACACCGAAAAGGATTCGAGATTTTGTAAAGTCCCTCACCCTCTCTGAGTTAAAAAGTTATCCGCTCGCTATACGCCGAATTCCGCGAGTTAAGTTATCCGCTCGTTATTAAATGTCAGTGAAACCAAACACACATTTATTAATAGGAATTTGAAGCTAACATGGTGTGTTAGTGCTAACTCGCCGCTGCTCGTCGTTTATTAATACGGGGGTAATACTTTTGTTAACATAGGTTGGGCAATTTTCTCCATTGAGTCATGTATTGTTTGCACCAAAAAGATTACAAATTGTCCGCGGCATTGGACGTCAAAATGCAATAATTTAACTTGGTCTATTCACGTAAGGTTTATTCGCGTACTTTCCCGATCCAAACACTAACAATCTGTCAAACATAAAAAAATGAGCGATACTCAAATATCACAAATAAAATTTATTATACCTTTTAGCAACATATGAAATGTTCTAGGAGAACATTCGATCACCACCGAATTTGTTCTTGTTTCACAGATTTTTTTTTTTCTTTGCAATTGAATTTTAAGACTGATTTTGAATTTGTTTCTTGTCACCTTTTTGCATTTGACATATTTATCAGTACTTGTCCGTTGAAATTCTCTGAGCTGTTTCGAGCCAAGAGAGGAACTACTCGTTACTCGTTAATTTGCTAATTTTCTCTTTTTCTGCCATTTTTGATGAGAGCGTGTATAGACTTTGTGCGATTGCGTTCGATTTAAGCCGCGAATGAATCTATAGTTTAGCCTTACCGAGCACTTTAAAAGAAAAATACAGGAGTGTGACATGTGTCATTTATCAAAAAAAAATTTCTAATTGTATACCTCTGGCTCAGAAATAAAAAAAAACGGGTGTATTTCAATAAATTACATTTTGGCCGGTAGGCAAATGAGTGGAAACGAAACTTCACGATAGACTTATTCTTGGAGTTAGGTTAGGTTAGGTTTATGGGTGGGTGCGTCAGAACGGGTTCTGCCGCACCCCACTTAGGTCCATGTGGACCCATTGTGATGCCCTTATTGGGGGGTTAGCCGGTGTTGTTGGCTATAGTGTTTCCTTCTTGGTTACTCGACCTTGTCCAGCCATCCTGATGTGTTTATGAACCTGTAAAGATTATTCTTGGAGTTACCTTGGATTCCATTTTTTGTCCAATCTACAGACTACACAAATGCTTTGCAACTCACTCAAAATCTGCCTGTCGAAGTTGACATTTCTCTCTCATAAAAAGGATTTTCGTCTGATTGTTTTGTGTTTACAAATATTTCGGACCTAAGTTACTTTGGGCATTTATAGCTATAGTTGGTAATTTTTATATCCAATTTCGGACACAAACTTTATTTTCAAGTGGCAACCGTGATCACCAATGCATTTATAAATGCAACCACAACCAACTTCAAAACAATGTGATCTAAAAAACAAAAAAACAAATCACCAATCGATTGATGGTAGCTCCACCCCCGCATGAACAAATTCATAGTACCTTACTGTTTATATGCCATTAGCAAATAAACACCGAACTGATCATGCCCAAAAGCAAAACAAAAAAAGTAAACTTAGTGATCTCCGACACGCAATGTTATCACATCAACAGTCGACAGTTGCTTGACAGCCGCAGTAAAGATTGATCTCGCGCAGCGGTGGTTTCGCGCATGTCATCACACCCGCTATATGTATTCAGATGAAGCACTGCAGATGAAGATTGACAAGCCTTTAATAGTTTTTCTGCCAATGAATACACAACACCTCGTTGCGCATTTCAATCTGTTACCCATTCCAACAGTTGTTAATTGTAAATAGCAATCTTCCGCTGAACATTTCAACCGGGTTGCGAGCAAAATAAAGACAAGGAGGTGTGTTTGCTATACAGGAACACGTAGTGGTCGACTATTCAAGCACTAAAAATTCGAATGAATGATTGAATTCATTTAGTGGCTGTATTTTGTTTACCCGCGGTCTTCACCCGGGGTTTTTTTATTTTTTTTTCGAGATGCTGAAGAGAACTTTTATCCCCAATCTGTTACTCTTGAATTTGCAAGTTTTCCATTTTTATGGGTGACAGACGTCCACTCTGATTTACCTAATGAACGACTAATGGGAGTGCCTACAATTTGACACCTCCATGTTGCTGACCGCAGACTGACAACTCCTAAGGTTGGAGATTGGACAACTAATCAGTTGAGAAGGTCGTCGTTGGGAGCGGGCGACAGATTGGTAGAGAAGCATCATCTCTTAGAGGAAGGTTCCACTGTTTTAGTCTTTGGAGGATGAGTACTCACATCAATTTAAATTTAACTATGCCTTACGAATAAGCAACATACTTCAAAGCTGGCCGACAAGTAAACTCAACCTGCTGGCGCGCTTTCGATCGATTGTCTCTTTTTTGTTGTTTTGCAAAAATTTCGGGGGCCATCAAATTAGTTTCGGCCATTATTATTTTGGTCGCCTTCCTGTCTGCAGCCGCAGCACCTAAAAAAAACTTTTGTAACGATAAATAAAGTATTTAAAAAATTATCAAGGGATTTTTTGTGCTGTTAAATATACTCCTGTATTTTTTTTACCGACGTGACCCCTTCATACACATAGCTTTGCCACTGAAAAATTGCTTCCATTAGTCTAAAGATCGATCATGCCCATTGCACAGGATCGCACAAACTCCTTTCCATGATACCTACCTAGGTACACCACGATTTGCAATGCAACGCCCAATAGTTAAGTCTCCCAGTTCGCAGCTCGTTCTTTGCCTTGCTTGATCTCTGTTTTACCGAAAATTTATAGCACCTTGCTTAACGTCTAAATTAAATTTTAAATTAAATGCATTCTCTGGCTGTTTGCTCACCACCCGGTGTCTTGTGGTGCAAGATGAATTTATTAGATTTATGCATTCAATTAGGTAGGTACCCCAAGAAGTCGCACTCACTTTACAACATAATTAGCTTTGTGTGCTCACAAATCGGATATATTTCGAAAGATAGCAATCAAAACTTGAATTACAAAGTGCAAACGGCAAACTCAAAAGTTAACCTTCCATCGTTGGTGGATTGCGCGTTGCGGTCTTGCTACTTTGTGGTGGAAAATTAATTCAAGAATGACGAAGATTCGCGTGATATGGCGGATGCACCGCTGGCAGACAACAGAATATTTTTTACTTGAGGTTTGTACATTTCTTTGAATTAACACACAAGATCGTTAACAAAATGTTCGCATGAGCATAAAATGTGGCCGAGACGAGAGTATGTGTTTGAAAGGTAAATGCGCGGATTGGTTAACCATTAGACCGAGAGGTGCAGTGTGAGCCCATAAACAAATGAGTCAACAAACCGCAGCCTTGAACTTATCAGAGTTTTGGCTTAATTTGGCATACATTAAGACGGGAGTAATTGAATGTGATTTGGGCGAGCAAATGAGAGATAAATTATCAACCTGACCGTAGTTTGCTTTTGTTTTTATGCAGCTAAGGGATGCGCAGTGGCTTAGTGGTTAGCGAGGGGTCCCAGGTTCGAATCCCGCAAAAACCCAAATTCCAACTCAGGGTTTTTTCACTGCGCCACCTCTCGCGAACGTCTGACAAAAATCCGAGAGCATAATTGTCTTGAAAGAGCTTCTCAATCGGCCGTTTGAAATCGGCATAAAATTGCAGATCCCTTCTATTCGTTCCAAAAATGAAAAACTCACACAAACGTAAGGTTGTCAGAAGCTAGGCCTAGAGTCCCCACAGACCTGTTGCGCCAACTATTTATTTATTTATTGTAGCTAAAAATGATGGCGATCGGTTCTTGTCTTAGCCTAAGACTGTATAAATGATGGAGTCCGTGGAATTCTGCTTTTCAGCCAAACAGTCATCCAAAGTAGCATTAATTTGTTTGCCACGCCGGCCGTGTCGCCGCTACTGCTTCTTACAGAGAAAAAGTGGGACAGAAGTCGGCAGGTAATTCCACTCGTAGACCTGCTCCGGTCTTACTGAAACGATTGCCAAATTTGAGCGCCATCTGTTAACTGGCTTAGCAACTAAGTGGCTCTTTAATTTCTACCGCAATTAACCGAATTTAGTGTAGCAAAATTCGGTCCAAATATGGGCGCAACCATTACCTAAGCTACCGCACAAGGCAAATAAAAAGGCTTGCAGTTGATTGCCTCGTAATTTGTAATGAAGCAAAAATGTTGTGAAAGCGATTCTTAACTATTTGCCTTCCCCTATTGCAGCAGCTATAGTCCGACTTACTTTGGGTAATTTCAGTTCATCCCAAAAATAAAACTCCTACAAAAAACTGATTGTCAGAAGTTGGTCCAACTATTGGCCTTCTATTAACTAAATTTGCTATCATCGCAGTCCAAGGTTTCACGCTTTACAAACTCGTACCTCGTACGTGGTACTATGCAAAACAAAAGTGTTTGCTAGCGAACTGGCGTCTGTTTTTGTAAACCTAGTGGTCCAGTAAGAATATACCTAAACCATACCATATTCCGCGTAAACGTCTGAAGAGCATACTAATCAGCCCGTCACACCAGACACAGATTTAATGCCAGCTCCCCGCATGTGGTTAGTCAGAGACACACCTAGGTACACCTCCATTCGTCGAGATCAAAACGTGGTTCGAATTAAGACAATAATAAAGTCCATGTGACAGAGCTTCCGCAGGTCGTACAGTTCAGCTATACACACATTATGTAGTCCGAATGGATACCACTGTTTCTCAACCTAGGATACCGCATTTTAAAATCTGATCCGCCTATGCGATTACTGCAGGTACGCCAAACAAGTCTCCCCAATCCGTAATCACTTACAGCCAAAAACTCTTACTCAAACAAAATGTCAGGGAAAACCCAAACAACTTCGGCCAACACAATCGTCAATTATTTCCTTCAATGCTAGGGCAAATGCAAATTAGAACAACCGCTGAGTTGTACTTATCCGAAAATCGTGATTCTAATTCCTTGCGTGAGATGCCACTTACAAATAAGCTTTAAAAAACCTCTTGCGCTGTCAAAATGGTAAACACTATTCGCCCTTGTCCCAAGCCATAAAGACACCTATTACCGACTGGCATAAAAACCAAAAAAGAAACAACATCTCCCCCACCAAGCATGACAATTATTGCAAAAGATATTCTCTTTGAGCAAGAAATTACTATGCCACCGGAGTTCGGATTGACACTTGGCACGCACTCGGAATAGGTAATCGTTGCTTTGGGTTTTTGAAATCGTTTTTGACTGGTCATTTAAAAATAGCTTGTTGTTCGTATGGATGATGGAATATAGACGCAAAGAGTGACAGTGACGAATTTATTTAACATGCGGGTACGTAATAAACGGCAGTAGGTCTTGAAAATGCGAGAAATTGCGCGACGGAAGTACATACTTCGCGGGCAGTAGGATGTTTCCAAAATGAATCATCAGAAGGTGATTAAGTTGGATAGCGATTTTTTTCCAAAGTGCGTATTAAGAAAGGGTTCCGAGAAAAAATTATTAGACTTAAGGTGAACCTGATGGGAAGATAAGGATAAGAAAACAAATGGGAATCTTGGAATGTGGACTATTGGTACCTATCACTGAAAGTCTAAAAACTGAGCATCAAATCTAAGATTTGGTTTGGTATTGTCGTGTGAAAATGCGGTTACAGCACAACTAGGCGAACCCGAACAGAGCAGGTTACGTTCGCTATACAGTATAGGTACCTACATTTTTATAAAGTTCTATATTTTTCGGAGAAAAGTGCTGAAGATTTGCAAAATTTTAACCTACCTCATTCGCTTCTTTTGACCATTAGCTGAGAGTACCTTAAAGTAGAATTCCCTTCAAGATTAAATTGGCAAGATGGCCGGTTGAACAAGGACACGAATTTAACAATCTGCACAGACGGTTGAAATGGACTGTGGAGTAGGTGCAGGTGTTTTTTCTGAGTCTCTTAAGCCAGTGTTGCCAGAATTTCAAAATGGAAAATGCTAGACTGCAAAAAAAAATATGCTAGAATGTATGAAGCCAACAAAAAAAAAATGCTAGACAAAACAAAATTTGTTTTCATCAGCTTTTTTTAAAAAAAATTATAATTAGTTGTCTTTTATACTACACAATCATCTAAATGCCTGCGTACCTCTGTATGGAATCGAAATCACTCATTAAGTGGATAATATATGCACCGAGTACTGAGAGTTAGAGGGACTTTCGACTTTAATATTATAAAACTGAAGGACAAAAAACTAACCTACCATGAAATATACTGAGAAAATGATTCCAGTTAAAAAAAAACATGTAGGTAGGTATTTCACAACAACGAATTTTATTTTATTATTAAAGTATCAGTCTTCGGAATATACAGAACAAACAAAATATCAAGAGTATACCAATTGTTAAAATTCGATATAGGTATCTATGGTAGGTACCTACTCAAAAATAAAAGTCTTCGGTATATTCTTGTTCTTCATAAACTTCAAGGGAATAATTATTAGATTCATTCGATGTATTTTAAAAGATATGTACCTAGAAGAAATCATATTAACCTTTTCATTATCAATGTTTAACCAAATAAACAATAAACTTTTCAACAAGTTAAAACACTGCACACAATATGACGAAACACAACATCTTCAAGGCAAAACACAGATCAGTTAATATGGAAACGATACTTACAAAAAAAACACAAGCTTTAAATTTAGATAAGATACAAATCCTTCGATTCACGGCTTCCATTTTTGAATTAAAGCATGTACCTATCTATATACCTCTCTGTACACGATCGCACTCACACTTCCCCGCTCACGTTTCACATTCAATCTGATGTATGGGAAAGTGAAGGAAAACATCCTGGAACTTCGTTGCAGTACAATCATATCAGCTTTGTACACTAACGACCCTAATTCCAGTAAAAAAAGGCAAAAATCTAAAACTACAAAAAATGCTAGAAAAGCATTATTTGGCATTTTTCTGTTTTAAAATAATGCTCTCTAGTTTTCGAAAATGCTAGAAAAGCATTTGGCATTTTTCTGTTTTAAAAAATGCTTTCTAGTTTTCGAAAATGCTAGATCTAGCATTAAAAATGCCAGAATGGCATCACTGCTCTTAACATCGCAAAATCCTTTATTCTACCGGATACGGCCAGTGTGTTTCAGGGGGAATTACTGGCCATCCGCGAGGCCTGTCGTCAAATCAAACTACAAACAAACATAGCTCCGAGGTAAAAGTTAGACATTTGTATTGATAGTCAAGTTGCCATCAAGGATATCGCCTCAGTCAATATAACCTCAAAATTAGTATTTGAGTGTCGTAAGGAGCTGGACTCACTTGACCAGTTCAAGGCTACCCTGATTTGGATTCCAGGTCATAGCAACGTTTACGGAAACGAACATGCTGACGAGCTGATCAGCCTTTCACTTGCGGAATCGGTTCACATACCGCTCGAAGCAGTCAAACCAAACATCGCCTCGATAAGAATTCCTATCGAAGGCAAACATCAGATGGAGGAGGCTGACGAACTGTAGCATATCCAGAAGGATGTGGCCAAACTACAGCACGGAAAAACAACCTACTTCCTAAGTAGATCACATATACGTATAAAGATATTGCCAGAATAACAGCGATAATCAAAGAAATTGGCCAAGGGAACACGCGATTAGATTAGGCATCCCACATAATACACACTGACGCAGCCGATAAGGAAACACTAGCTAGGACTAGACAGCGATCGCTTTGTAAACCCTTGTTCAACTTCCTTGAACAGGTCTCGAAAAGTAGTATTAGGGAATTGATAACCTTTTTGAATACCACAGGCTGGATCTAAAACCTCCTATTCGACAATCTTAAACAACCATCAGGTCAAATGAGTTGTGGCAACAAAACGTCGCATAGTTACTACTTGGGTTTTTAGTTAAACCTACATATTAACCATAAAGGAGGCTCCTTCTTCAGTTCGAATTAAGACGTTACAATTTATCCCAGAAATAAAGTAGAATTCAGCCACTCATCCCAAGCTATAGGAACCTGGCACCTGCGTATTTGCAGGTATAGGAACCTGGCACCTTTTGCACCTTTTGCAGGTGCCAGGTTCCTATAGTTTGTATTTTCATTGACAATTTCATCAGCCTGTCCAGAATGGCTGGGATCATAGAGGTCACAAATGGATTGAGATAAAGGTTGTCTTTTGGGGGGTTTGAATGTTTGAAGAACCGCTCGAATAAATTAAAATCTGCTTACAAAAATCATGACAAAGAATTCGATTAATGGACTCTTCCTCCAAGCTAAATAATTCCCGGTAAGCCCAGCACTTTTCTTGGAATTCCCTGATCTTTGCGTTTGATAGGGTCTTCCCCTATGCCTTCTGAACTTGATATCATCTGTCACAGATAAACGTCATCACTCCCAGTAGACTTTCGCTGCAAAACTCGCTGCACAGCTAATAATAAAACCCCACAGCAGGAATCCCCTGATGTTCACCTACCGTAACGTCAGCCCTTCTGTTACATGTGCTTAACTCACTTTTAATGTATTCTCATACCAGATGACGATGGGTTCTCTTATCTTTGACCAACAATCCAGTGGAATCCATATAACAACCAACAATTAACTGCGTGCTATGATGATGCATCTGGGAGTAGGCAGCCGATGTCGATCCGCCTTTTGTATACAGCTCATCACAATGAGGCAATTGCGCAGAGAGCGAGGAAGAATAATAAAACAAAAGTAGAAAAGCGATTACCCGCGGATTTCCCAGTTTATATCGTGAATAAACTTAATTGCTGCGAGTGGTAGTGTTCTACCTGTCTGCCTCTATAATTCTGTCCGTCTGTTTGGGGTTTCGGTATTGTTTTGTATTTTTTAATATTCCAAATGTGTGGACATGATTGGAATATATTCCCAGCCCGTAGAAGTATAAAAGTGGTTGTCAACATTACCGGGGAGTTCAGTGTAACAAGCGATCGCGGACCCAATCAAACTCGTCACAATTGTCACAAGGAAAAGTGTTGAAATGAGAACGGTAACAAGGACTGGGGATACGCGGCTTCTAGTCGTTCTAAACGGATGTGCTAACTTTCTTTTCAGGCAGCGGTAGTACTCTTGATGTGTGCGTCGGGGGCGATGGCAGCACCAACGTTTCACAAGTTGAAGGGTGTTTTGGGCGGTGGCCTCGGATTGAACATTGGAATATCGAAGCAGATCGGTCTTGGAGGTGGCTACGGCGGTGGCTATGGCGGTGGATACGGCGGTGGATATGGCGGTGGATATGGCGGTGGCTATGACAGCGGATATGGAGGAGGATACGCGTCGGGTTATCGTGGTGGATACGGTGGTGGTGGTGGCTATTCGGTTCCCCAGACGGTTCGTGTCCACACAGTTGAACATGTTCCTGTTCACACGGTCAAAACTGTGCCAGTGCATTCGATAAAGACGTATCCGGTCAGTAGTGGCGGATATAGTGGCTATGGCGGTCAAGGTGGCTATGGCGGTCAAGGTGGATATGGCGGTCAAGGTGGATATGGCGGTCAAGGTGGATATGGCGGCCAAGGTGGATATGGCGGGCAAGGATTTAACGGCGGCGGTGGTTCTTATGCCAATAACAATGCGAATGCAGCTAGTTCCGCAAACTCTGGTGCATGGGGTGGCAATCAGGGTTATACAAATGGCGGTGGATGTTCAACATGTGGCCAGAATGGATATGGCAGTAGTGGCTCTTATGCCAACGCGCAGTCTTCTGCGTGGAGCAACAGTCGATCTGGATCGTGGTAGTAGATGAGTGGTTGGTTAAGAGTCCTATGTTTATTTGTAAAGTGAGTGATGTTTTTTTTAACAATTAGTACCTAACTAATAAATAAATTCAAACTGTGTGAGTTACTTTATTACCCCTGGGGCGATTCATCATTTGGGGCTTCGGAAGGTTTATATTCGTGGCTTGACGTCAACTTTATGGAGCACTTTTCAAGATCGATTTCCTCCAAGAACCGTCGAAGAACAAAATATAGCAAACCTGGCACATAATTGGGGGCTATACACTACTAACTAATATATTTTATGCAGAGTGCGAACTGCTTCATTTAAAGTGCTACCAAGGTATTAGTTTTTCAGGAAAGTACTCATGTCAATTCCTCCTGCATGTCAAATCCTCCGGACCTTACCCTACGTGATGTTTTTTAATAAAAACTTATCAATTGATCATAAAGATTAAAATGGTTTATGTTTTTGAATAAGAAAAACGTGTCAAATATGTACCATTATTTAAGCTTGCATTTTAACGCCTAGCAAAGCAGGTGGGGATCCGCTGGAGTACACTTAAGGCTCCGTCAAACAGAATGCGTTTTTAACGATATAATTTTACGCGGCCGGCGGTAAGATTTAAGAATTATTAAGCGAAAAGCCACAGGCAACCTTCCGGAAATGTTACAACCTCAACATTTTAAGTTGTCCCGTTCACCATTTAATGTTCTTATTGACAGCAATTTTTCTTAATACATATATACTATCTACAATTTGCTTGCTTAAAAACCAAGAAAATGTTCATCAATCTTCTATTAAACACATACATACTTACCTTAGTCATAAGTGGTGGCGTTCTTTATTCAGCCTTTTAATCTGCTTAGTTTATACGTCTTACTAATATTATAAAGCTGAAGAGTTTGTTTGTTTGAACGCGCTAATCTCAGGAACTACTGGTTCGAATTGAATAATTTTTGTGTTGGATACTGCATTTATCGAAGAAGGCTTTGGTAAATATTCAAAAAGAGGGTGAAAAATGAGACCTACATCAACGTAATTCCTGTAGCTTAATTTTTCTCACATCCGTGTTCGAGGGAAAAAGAACATTTTCTCTTTAACTTACATACGATAAATCAAAAACCAAAATCAAGATCCATTTTCAAGAAACCAGAAAAGTCACAATAATACATAATTACTCGCATTAGAATTCTAAAATAATAAACTGACTCTCTCTCGGTTATCGTTTCTGGAGAAAACCCCGTCCCGCACCGAAATCTCACGGTTATATTGCATAAAAGGCTACAAGTAAAACAACTCAGAGAAACCAGTCACCGTCAAGCGCCATGACGATCGACTTTGAACTTGAATTCGAATTCACTTTCTTTTCAACATTCACTCAATATCGCCATCATCATCATGAAACACAGGTGGTGCTGCATCATCACCATCTTCTTCTCCCATGGTGCCATCAGAAGGCCAACAATGTCTGCCTTGTCGCTAACGAGTAACGACCAAGCGAATGCATGCGGCGGTATGTGTTAGTAGCCGTGTTTTATTATCAGCCATGATCTATATAGATCATCGATTTACATGCACTTACAACAACAGCATATGATCCTGCTTCTCATCGAGATCATGAACCATGATCTGAAAATTATTTCTACTATTGCTCGCAGCGCTGTTTGGCGCTGTTTGTTTCTTTCTTGAATGTTGGTGTACCTGTAAAAGATAGCCACACAGTCACGTTGCCAGACTAAAAAATTCAAAATAGCAAATTCATAGCACAAAAAATCAATAATCATTTTTTTACATCCAATAAATTTCGCGCCCTTGGAGATTTTGCTTTTTAATTCTGTAAAGGTATGACAAGCCCAGCGAAATATTCCATAATTTTTTAAGTAAATGTTTAACAAAAAATGTTTATGAAATGTGTCGCTGTCGCAGTTCGTAAATAATTATTGTTTCACAAGTTTTCCGGCAGAAAGGTGATAGTTGTTTCTTGTTTTTACATAAAGTACAAATCAGGTACAAATGTCCAGAAAATCTCGGAATATCTAATGAAAAATGTAAACTAGCAGGCTGCATAAATTTAAACTATTTTATAACTGCAACTGTCTTCGCCGAGTTTTTTGGACATACAGCTTTAAATTTACGTGAAGTTCCGATTTTATTTTAACAATCAAACGTATTTTGTGTGTGTGTAGAGAGAGAACTATGGTATTATTATGAAAAGTATAATGCTTTGTCTAAGAATTCCAATCTAATTAGACCAAATGTGCAAACTGCGGTTTTCATTATATTTCGAACTGATTGTAAACACTTAAGTTATTAAAAAACTCTCACCTTCAAAAATTAAAAATGATTAATTTGACTGATATGGCAACACCCCCTACAAGCAACTGAAATGTCGTTGTGCAGAATGTTTGCAATATGGCTGGTAGCATGGTCGTCTTTTGAAAGCAACTGTTGCCACAACTCGTCTATGATCCGTATTGTTTTATTTTCGTGATCTGATTCGGATCAGATCACGCTGATAATAAAACACGGCTAGTGTTAGACATGAAAAAGAAATAAAAAAAAAAAAAAAACAGAATAATGCCGGCACCGGTATATATCGCATACCGGGCAGTCAGCGTCAGCATAGCAGTCACATAATAAAAGCTTTTCGTTCGCATGCTCCATCTCTGTGAAATAGTTGGAAACTATCGTTTGTAAGCTTGAATTAGTAGTTCTTCAAAACGTTCACAGAGGAAGGCTCAGTCATGGAAGGTGACCAACAAAACAAAACAGCTGTACACCGAAGACCGAACTGGTTTTGCGCTGGTCGACCATCAATTTGATTAATTGAGCGACACATCATGGGCGCTACTCGAATGTGTAGAAATAAAATGCAGACACGGCAAAGAAGGTACGTAACGAAACAAGTGAAGACGCATACATGACGTACCTACCCTCTTTCTAAGCGCCGTCCGTATGCAAGAAGAAAGAAGATTGGAGGTAGTGTAACTGTTACCTTTAGGTGCAGCTTTGGGAAATTAATGCAACGCCAGCCGCTTGTACAAGCTAATTATAATCAACTTTACTGAGGAGCACAGCATTAACAAGGTGGTGAGGTGGTCATTAAAAAGGTAATAAAATGAAAGCAACGACCAATTAGCGCATAAGAGACAAATAATGACGTAGGTAAAGTTGTCTGTGCCCTGTGCGCTTGATGTTAATAATTATGGTAGATAATTGATAACATTAGTGTGAGACGTGAGAGTGATGTGACCGCTTTATTATTTATCAATTCGTTATAGTATTTAGTTGTCAAATTGATAGGGTTTTGTGTTTGTTTAATGGTATGTGGGAGCGGTGGGTTGTGCTTTGTGATGGATGTCATTTGAGTTGTTAACAAGTATTTGAGATGTGGGAACACTTTGGAAAGAAAAGTGTCATGCACTTTGTGTAACGAGGGAAAGAAGTACCTTATTGCCTACAAAAACTACACTGTTCTTAGCCTTCCGTCAGAGAATTTAATACAAAGACCCGAATTCAATACAAACTCATACATACCTACGAAGAGAGCTTCGGATATCAAAGTGCTGTCATTTGGCTTCTATGGTATGTGTTGATCAAAACTGTTGCAATTACGGTACCGCAATGCGACACCACCAATATTGACTGCGGTTTTACGTCGCACTCCCTGGTTCGATATAAATGTCTTCCATTGAATCTTCAAGATGTCCATCAGCCATTACCATTAAAGAATAGTATGCTGCTCACGCAGATACAAAAATGTCTCCAAAGATAAAATTAAGCAAAGCAGTTAAGCTAAATTTGTTAGCCACTGCACGAAAACTCTCTACAGAATTTAAGTAAGCGTATTCATGCAAACTACATTTTCCCACAGATTAATTTTGACAGGTCAGAGAAATAATCGGTATTCGCAACGAAATTGCAAACGAAAGCAAATTAGCAGTAAGGGAAGGTCATGTATACCTTGGTCCGGATTTCAGTTTTTACCGATATTTTAGGTAAAGCTTTTTTATTATTTTTTTTTTTTGTTTTTTTAGTTTGTACCTGAAGTCTTATCTATGACAATGCGAAACTACCAAAAGGATATTGCTTACCATTCCATAGAAAACTTAACTTTTATATGCTAGCCTCAAACGGTCCAATGTACAAGACGTGATTGTACCTTGGTCCACAGAGTAGGTATTGTACCTTGGACCGAAAATATTATTGAAGGTTTTCCTATAGTAGGTGAAAACTTTATTGTCTTTCAATAAATAGTAAAAATGGTACCATTCTTAATTTATTTCAGGAAATCAGCAAGAAAATAAAACATTGTCTTAAAATTTGTGTGCTTGACAACATTTTTTTTATTTCAAATAATAGTTATAAAAAATACTCTCGTTAACTAAAAAAAATGCCTAACAAAGGACTTCAATATTATTTACCTAATTTGCTTCTTGGCATATTTTCCTGAAACATACAAAACCAATTTTGTTTAAAAAAAATCGAATAACGTGTTACTTTGATCGGACCAAGGTACACGCGCTATAATAGGTCCAAGGTACACGAACACCACTTTAACCAAAAAAATAATAATTTTGACGTTGTATTTAAGGGTTACCCATGAAATCCCGGAGCACAAAATCCCGTTTATAAAAACCCGACTACAAAAGCCCGCGACCCAAAATCCCGAAACCAATATCCCGAAATACAAAATCCCTAATAACAAAATCTCGAATTACAAAATCCCGAAAATCATTGAATATGATTGGTGTCTAAAATCGCGCAATTTTAAAAATATCGGAAAATAGACATAAAATTAGGCAGATTAAGCAAAATTTAGAAAATGGATACAAAAAATACTTTTTTCACTGAAAACTATGTTTTTTTTTTTTGCCGACTAGTATACCTGTATAAGTTCAAAAAGAAACTGGGAAGAGAAATGAACTGAAGAGTAACATTTCACAGAAGAACCGGTTTTTGCGTGGTTTGTACTTTTCTGAAAATTGGCACTCGGACCAAGGTACACGACCTTCCCCTACCTATGGAAAATGGTTAGTTAAACACAAAGAAATTCGTTGTTGTTAATTTAATTTCTTTTAGAATTTTGAAATTTCTTTAGAAAGTACCAAGGGACTAAACCAGAACAAGTAAATCAACTGCGCCAACAAAGATTTTTTTTGACAAAACTTACACTGTCAAAATTAATCGAACATTAAGCGAAGTGGTGGAGAGAAACATTGGAGTGGTGCTTACATTTAGCTTTCCTGGAACAGCATACTAGAAGCCCAAAATTCTAGCTCAGCTTAGTTCGACTATGGTGAAAGGGATTCCAGATTCGACCTCAGGATGTCGGGTTCTTAGAAAGAGGCAGTTTTACCAAATGAAAGGTGAATACTACCCAAACCCATAGCTCTATTCCCGCTTGAAGATGCAGATGTTGTTCTGTCAAAAATGATAAATAATTTAAAAAAATTGCATATTTAAATTAAAATCGTTCCCTAGAATGTGGTTGAAATTTTGGCATCTTGGTTTCTCTAGTTAAAAAGAACAAGAACAAAAGCTGCTCAAGGTAATAATAAATTGCTAAAAATGTGAAACCAGCAGAAACCAGGGCAGTTATGCCCATGAGAAAGGTAACGAGAGGCAGGAAAATGTTATAAACAAGAGAAATATTTTTGTTACCTACATCTACATTTGTTATTATTTTCTTTCACCCAAGCAATGGTGTGTCTGATGCGATAGGGTGTATTCGAATATGGTATTGTTGCTTAACACACCCAAGGTATGTATGCATTTACTGCGACGCAAGTAAACGTAGGCTTACAAAATCCAGTTAAAAATATTAGACAAACTTATGTACTTTAACAACAAACTAATTAAGCTTAACCCACTCAAAAGGTAAATCTTTTCGCATTCAAATTGTGAGTAGCGCTTTAACCATAATTATGCATTCAACCCATAATATGCTGGTACAATTATTGCCACACTATTACTGACTTTGTTTTGTTTCTGTTGCTTTTAGACTTAGATAGTGTTATCGTGTTAATTACTTCCTAGCAACTAGTTAGCGAAAGTAAGCGACTCTTCAGCAACACAGACTTGGCTTCCGTTATTATTTCTGTTTGGACTCCTCTGTGTAAACAAACATTAATCAATTGAATACCGATTGACGGAGCCTCATCTTACTTTGAGGTTTTCTAAACACGAAAATTTATTCAAATCGAAAACATGAAATAAATATTCATATGGGAATTTATTAAAGTAACACATTCATATTGGGGACGCAATCAGCGATAGAAAAGTGGCACATAGATCACTGTCGGGGACAGGTTTTGAGGAGGTGTCTTTGTTGCATGGATGAGCTGATAGATTTATATTGGAAGACTGACAATTTTTCTTGATTTCTCACTTGATGATTTGGAAACACGATCAGAGTTAAATGATTTATTCGATGTCAGGCAGTACACTGAACCAATTTTTGGGGTTGATGCAGTTTCAACGGATATAAAAAAGCTTCCGATGGGAAAAAGTCAAAACATTAAAAAACATGCAGAGAGATTTATTTTGTTGTGATTCAAGACTAGTATTAAGCGCGCTCTTGAACTTTCAACAGACCATCAATACTATAGAATTTTATTAAAAACTTGAAATGACAATGATTCTGGTAATCACTAACCAGTTCACCTTGAAATGAAGAATACAACGCTAACGTCAAGAGAATGCCCTTGAACTTAGAGGGAACGGAAAAAAAAACACATTAACTGGAAGAAAAGAAAACCGAGCTATCATTGTGGAAGCTTAGAAATGAGTAACAATAAGCAAGTTTTATTGGACATTTATATTTCAGAAGAGCTAATCAAAGTCAATTAGTATATAAACTGCATTCTCATTGACACCTCCCACTAGGTGGTGGTGATGTGTTAATGAAAATAAAAGAAGATACAGCTTTCAGCGTCATTAACTTTTAGCGATAAAAAAACGCAAAATGCGTTGATTGCAACTAAAGTCGAGACACACAACGAAATTTGCCCGTTTGAATGTGCCCAATGTCATATTTTTAGTTGTGTTTTTTTTCATGTCATTAATATGACAATCATCCAGAAAACAGAGTTGTTAAAATTGCGTTTTTAAATGGGAGACTTTCACTGGAATACATTTTGACTTTTCTGTTGTGTATTTTTTTACAAAAAATTTGTGAACACAGTATTTTTTGTGACATCTCGTGTGTTAAGAACTGTTGCGTGTGAAAGCGGCAAAAGAGACTTAAACCGTAGAAAGAACCAAATAAAATTCAACTGAAAAAGCTCTCATCAATATATAATGAAAATGTTTTTAGCTTTCGGAGTTAAAAATGAAAACTTCAACGAAATAGCATTCGCTTTCGAAGTAGTGAGCTAAAACGTTCGTTCAAGCGTAGATGATTAAACGTTTTCATCTTAAAGGTTCTGGATTTTCCCAGTATGAGCCGTAAAAAGCTTTTGAAGGAGTATACTAGTACAGTTACACCCCAGCGTCAGATGGCGTGTCAGCTTACTTGAAATCTGCTTCGGTTCAAATTGTATTTATGCCGCCCGAGGCATTTCTTCATGTAGACATGAAACGGTTAGTCACAAAATATAGTGTGCCGGTATTTTACCACAGCCACCGCGGCGCGAAGGATAAGCGGCTCATCCACGAGGGGTACGCCACCAATGCTCCGGAGCTCCTCCATTTTAGCACCGCATTTGCGGATCGGGACAGGGTCGATACGGTAAAGCAGTTCACCGTGTAATCTGCTTCTGCGTCAGTTCGGAGGTTTCGCAAAACCATCTATGAGGGAACATATTTTGCATTGAAAGTATGCAATTGACGAAAGGAGGCTAGCCCCTAGCGGCAACTTTTCGTATCGGCTGGTATGTATGTATTTCTATGAAAAACCAAGAAGCTGTTATCAGAAATTGAGTACTTCTACTTAATTCAAGATATACATATAATATAATAAATAATATCTTAAAAGTGAGTGCGATAAGTGTTGATACGGGTTTTTTCCTTCCGACCATTATTTTGTCGGACCACACCAATTATATTTTTTTATATGAAATATGAAAACTAAGTATTTATTTTTGTATAAAATGCCGAAAACAATAGAATATCAGCATTGTGGTGTTCCTCAATGCAATTCATATCGTTATTGCGAAGTTCGGAACTCTAAAGTTCTTTTGATTAAATGGGGTATTGTGCTTAGGATGGGGAACAAATTTCCCGAATGTTGCAGTCTTACTTAAGAGATATAGAAATTTTGCGACCGAATACACGGGATGAGTTTCAATATAGAACCAAACTTGTGAAAGGAGCTTTTAACCCCACTGAACTAGTTAATTATTTCACAGAGCGATATTGTGACAACCTTAGAAACTTCTAAGCTGGCTGGATCCTGCACCAACAAAGCAATCAAATCTGTAAAAATCATAACAATCATTTTATAAGATAAAAATCTACCAAAATATATATAAACAAAAGTAAATTTATTACTTGTTTATATTATAATATTCAACACTACTTTGAACAGACATTTGTGCTAGTTTTTAAGACTCGCAAATTATAAGTTTGTTTTCAATTAGTTTCTTAACTTTTTAATAGATAAATAATTAATTTTCTTAGACGACAACACACGTATTCCTTATCCAATTCCTTTGCAAAGTAAACAGACGTCAAAATTCTATACGTCTCTACATACTCCTTTTTTATCCACCAGATGTCGCAGAAAAACCCCTCCATTCGTCAATTAGCAGCCTACCATTTGCTCACATTCATAGTGGAAATTATTACCGTGGCAACAGATCCACTGGTGATTTGATGGCTTATCTCACCGAAAAGTGGAACCAATCTCTACATCACTCTGGTGAAACGAAGATTGTTGCGCTTGATATTTCAAAGGCATTTGACAGAGTTTGGCACCAAGCTCTTTTGTCGAAAATGCGTGCATATGGGATCGATGCGTCTCTTCTTCAATGGATTAGAAACTACCTCTCTGGCCGTTCAATTCAAGTTGTATTGGATGGCTTCAAGTCTGAAATCCACCATATAAATGCTGGTGTTCCCCAAGGCTCCGTTTTGTCTCCGACTCTCTTTCTCATTTTCATAAATGATCTCCTGTCTGCAACATCTAATCCAATCCACTCCTTCGCCGATGACAGCACCCTCAGCTTCTCATATTCATTCCAGGACTCACGTCCCTGCTCTTCGGCCGTAGAACTGGAACGGCAACGTATGTTAAGCTCATTAAATTCCGATCTCGACAGCATTATAAAATGGGGTTCAGCCAATAGAGTGGAATTTAATGCTTCTAAAACACAATGCTGTCTGCTGTCATTAAAGCGAAACCAGAATCCTCAGCCATTATCCATGAATGGCACTTGCATCGCCGAAACCGAAAGACTTTCCATTCTCGGTATGTGTGTCCATGACAAACTCCGTTGGAATGACCACATACACGAAGTCGCCAAGAACGCTGCGAAATGTCTAGGTTTCCTCAAACGGTGCAAGAAATATTTTACCCCTTCTGATCTGGCTGCCATATACAAGGCGTTCATTCGCCCCAAACTTGAGTATAACTCTCATATCTGGTCTGGTGCGCCCAAAACCTCACTGCACCTGCTGGATAGGATACAGAATAGTGCTTTAAAACTCATTGGAGACACAAATATAGCGAATTCTATAAATTCGCTCGAACATCGCAGAAATGTAACATGTCTTTCATTGTTTTATCGCTATTTCTACAAACAGTGCTCAAGCGAAATCGCCAGCTGCATTCCACCCCTTCAACAATTCAACCGCAATACTCGCCAAGCCAGGAATGCCCATCAGTTTACCCTTCAGCCTATTTTCGGTCGTACTATGAAATATAGAGATTCCTTCATAAGCCGTACCACGCGAATGTGGAACGCCTTGCCCGGCTCTGTCTTTCCCCATCGGTTCAATTTGCAGACATTTAAAACCAATGTGCATCGGAATCTCCTATCTTCTCTATCCCAATTTCCCTAACGCCCGCGCTGTGTACTTCAAACTACACCATAAGAGTAGTCATAACCTCTTTAGTGCGTGTTAATTATAAAAAAAAAAAAAAAAAAAAAAAAAGATGGCAGTGTAGGATTATTTGGCGGCTTGCGTCTTTTACTACATAAAAGTGTAGTTGACAAAAATACTGCGACGATCTTTTATTCTTTTCCAATCTGCAAGTCAGGCACGTAGCCAGGGATTTGGAAGCCCCAAGGAAACAAAATCCTCTAGTATTTCAACACTGTGTTACCTTCCCTCGATAAATGTCATGTCAGTTAATGAGAGACGAGGCCTATAAAAGGTCTGTTCCTTTACTTTCTGGTTCAATTTTGGCAATATGTCACATTTCTCTCACTGCGAAAGAAATCGCTCACCGAAATGAAATATAACCAAAAAGGAATGGAACGCGTTGAACCACAAATTTGAAAAATGTCAATTTATTCTAGGCGGGAATATTCAAATAACAATAGAACAAAGCACTAATGTATATTTAAGACCACGAATTGCTTTTAATGCAGAAATTAAAAAGTTCAAATCATTTGCATCCTATTTCAATGCTCTACAAGCAAAAACTATACATAAAAACAAATATTTGCAGGTTTTTTTTTTATAGAGGGGAAATGTTTTGCTCTCTCTTTTTGGCTCTCTTTTTGACTAAATTTGGCAAATGTGTGCGAATGCATTATCGTAAGGGTACAGACCTAATAATATTCCAAACACAAACCCCTCAAATATTCGTACATTCGTGCAAACTACTGGAAACGTCAACAGATTTATATCCCTCAATTCTGTTCCTTTTGAAGTTGTTACTCACTTCAAAGCTCACGATTATAAATCAATTAGAAAAAGGGAATCCCCATGTAAAACATAATCGTTACTTCCGCAATTTTCGCATAGCATTCACAAACAAGCTGCCGATCTTAAAATAGACATCCTTCGTCATCTGGTTAACCCAGTCATTAAGCCAACACACATAACTTTCGATTTGTGGCCATCGTCTGTCATAAAACATTTGCCCAATTAACCTAGGTATATAGCTATTATGTCTGCGGCTAAAATTAAATGGGGAAAATGTTAAACAAAATCAACTCAACAAGAACAAAAAAAAATAAATCAAACAGAAAAATAAATCAACTTGCACGGAATCTGCTCAGCTTCCAATTAGTGAAACTTTGTTTGGCGGAGGAAAGCGCAACCCACAACAATAGCCAAGCAGGATCCACTTCCATAGCAGACAGCGAAAAAAATCCAATTAAGCTGTAAGAGGTCTATTGGCTAGGTTTGCCGCGATCATGTTATGCAAATCATCGGCAGTAATTAGATGTGTATAGTTCTAGACGATGCGATAATAGGTATTCCTTGTTTTTTTGGTATTTCTCAGGAGCTTTGTCTATTTGCAGTATCATAAATAACGTCACCGAAGTGAGACAGAAAAAAAGAACAGCAAACAGTGGGGGCTAGGAGTCTGTAGCAGACTTCTAAATTTTGGTTCTGTCCATATAAAAGTGATGCCACCACTCTTGGCAAACATCAGTCTAACGAGCTGAGTTGTTCAAAGGTTCGAAACGGAAGTCTCAACATGAAAGTAAGGACGAAGATGCGGGATTCATATACGAGGGCTAATTGAAATATTTTTCCAGATTTTCATCTGTTTGATGGCGTCAATAGCTGTGGCTAGCGCTGGCGGATACCTTCCCAGGGGAGGACAGTCCCATGGGGGTGGTTTCGGGGGAGGATCAGGTGTAGGTGGAGGCTTTAGCAGCGGTGGAGCTGGGCTTGGTGGCTCCTCTTATGGAGGCGGTCATTCCGGTGGTGGATCTGTTGGTGGCTCCTTTGCAGGTGGAAGCTCTCTGGGCAATAGCTACGCAGGTGTCGTGCCTGGAGCTTCGCATGGCAGCAGTTACGGTGGAGTCTCCTCCGGTTTAGGACTCGGCAGTGGTTCCTATGGCAGTAGTCGTGCTGCATCCCAAAGTAGCAGCTATGGATTTGGAGGTGCATCGGCTGGATACGCACCCGGTGGTGGCGGCGCACATGGAGGAGCTTCTCGTGGTCATGGTCATGGAAGTGGCGGTGTTTCACTAGGATATGGTGGTGCATCCCATGGCAGTAGCTACGGATCTGGCGGCCATGGGGGAGTTTCATCTGGATTAGCACTCGGCGGTGGCTCATCTTACGGCAGCGGACTTGGAGGTGGCTATGGAGGTGCATCCCAAGGAGGCAGCTATAGACTCAGCTCCGCATCCAGCTATGGACTCGGTGGTGGTCATAAAGTTGGCTCATCATTCAACAGTGTTGGTGGATCTGCTCGCTATGGTGTAGGCAGTGGCTCGCATGGTGTAGGCGCCAAATCTTACCTTACCAGAGGTTCTGCATTTGGTGTTAGAAGTGGAGGAGGACGCAGTGCTGGCTATGGCGGATCTCAGGGACGTTCGCATGGCGGTCATTCTGCTGCTGGTGGGGGTTATGGTCAATCATCCTGGGCTGGTAGCTCTGCCGGTGCCTTTGGTAAATCCGGTTGGGGAAAAAGTGGCTGGTAAGTCTACCTCTTGATGCTCTAAAATGTACCAAACCCCTTTGTCAAATAAACTCTCGAACTACCCCTCTTAATTGAGTCTTTTCTGAAGCAGTCTAAGATAACCTTCTTCAATTTGCAGCTCTCTATAAAGCAACGAGCCGATGAGGTAACATAACGACAGAATAATAGCTAGTAAATTCGATAGAAAAGTGATTGTCCCATGACTGATTTATTTTTTGGTCCGACCAATGATGGGAATATCTACGGACAATTCACACGAGTCAATTAATAAGGTTTCCAGACACTCAAAGTGTGGGCATTATGAAGGTTTCTTCATGCATACAAGAGGAAGTGAATGTGAGAGAGACGCAATTGAATCATAATCATACATACATAACTGATGCGTCAAATTTTGAAATGCCATATTTGAGTTCATTGCTAGAGTGATTTAATTCAATTTAGTTGAGTGGTTTTGTTAATTTTCACTAGAGGTCAGATGACAGACTTGACCTAATGTCGGAGCATGAAAGTGGTTTCACACGTGCAATAGGAGCAATTTAATTGGAAGGACAAATCTGTGCAGAAAAATGGTTCGATTGAATATTATCGAAAAGAGGCAAAGACTTTTTATATAGTTGCTCTTCGACATCGTAAACTGGCCCTCTATCAGCAATGACTAATTTTCTATGAATTTTGATGAATCCACGACACGATACAACGACAAAAAGTAGAACATTTGGTAACTTTAAGGCCTTCCGGCAACACAAGACGCACGGAATACGATGCAAACATTTTTGTAATGCGCATAAAACTACCACAATGACTACACACATGGTCTAACACATTTTGGGTAATGTTGTTAAGTCACTTCTCATTTTTTTAATAAAAGGTACATGTTCGCAAGAGGATTTTCCTAATTCAAAAGTTGACAGCTACTTATTCAACATGTCCCCTAAACCTAGTATATGGTCTGTCCTCTAACGATAATGCATTCGTACACATTAGCCAAATTTACGCAAAAGTTGGAAGAGAGCCAAAAAGAGAGAACAAAACTTTTCCCCTCCATAAAAAAAAATCCAAGAAATTTCTGACAGATGATTGTCAAATCGTTGGAATACTTATGTGTAAATGACTTTTTATTTGATTTTATTTATATTTGATAGCATTAAAATAGATGTAAGTTCCAAAAGAATTGAACTTTTTAATTGCTTCAATAAAAGCAGTTCATATCGTTGTCTTAAATATAAATTTGTGCTTTGTTCTACTGACATTTGAATATTCACCTTTAGAGAAAAATTCATGTTTTTCAAATTTATGATTCAACATGTTCCTTTTCTTTTTGGTTGTACATATTTCATTTCGGTGCACGAATATTCTCGCTATGGGAAAAATCTGACACTTTGGCAATATTGAACCAGAAAGTAATGGAACAAACATGTTATTTACTATTACTAAGAACGTCAGGAAAAAAAGCGCCCGCAGTAATTTTCCAGACACGTCAAAAATTATTCCTTCTTCAATACTAACTCCACACAAATTCTTCAATCGATTTTTAGTATTAATTTACAAAATAAATAAACCACCGACTCGAATATTGAACAATTTACGTACCTATGTAAGTCTCGTATCGCCAGAAAAAGCTGTTATATTACTAATCAAATTTTGTTTGAATATGGAGCTTACATAAATAAGAAATAGAATGGGTTCGAGAGATCTTTTTGATGATTTAAAGAGATGGATATATTTCGGACGTCTATCCCCCCAAAATCCATTTATTTACATTGTTGTTTTTGTAATTTCAACATCCGTTGATGATCATAAACAGCAAAATGATTCGTGGTCGGCCGTTAAAAACATGAAATTACAAAAACAACAATGTAAACAAATGGGTTTTGGGGGGGGGATAGACGTACGTAAGATATCCATCTCATTTAATCATTCATCTCTGCTATACAGGGTCATTTCGTGGGTTTCAAGTTGGTAGCGCTGGCATTCGAAACCTGTTAAACTCATCTGTCATTTCCAGTGCCTTAATATTAGTTGAATATTTGCCATTAATGATAATGGATCGCTTAACAATCGAACGACGCACTGAAATTATTAAAACTTACTACAAAAGTGGTGATGCAAATGTAAGCTTTTTCACGCACTACGCGATGATTATAGTCGCCATAATCGGTAAAATTGTGAAGAAATTTAAAGAGAGTGCAAGCGTTACTGATGTCGTTAGGGCTGTGCATCATCGTATTGCACGCTCAGTCGAAAATATTGCTGCTGCAAGAGCAAGTGTTGCTGATGATGCGAATTTGGAATGATAACCGATATTTTTCGACCGGCGATTGAAGATCATGACTTGGACGATATGTGGTTCCAACAAGATGGGGCAACAAGCCATACAATACGACCAATTATTGTCAAGCAATTTCACATTTTGGCGACGTGAATTAGCTACCAAGCACCAAGGCTACGCAAAAATACCGTATTTACGCGAATAATCGCCGAACTCTCGACGAATTAAAAACCCACATTACTCAAGTTATGCGCCGAGATACCGCCCGAAATTAACAAAAAAGTGGATAAAAATTACCTCAAAAAAATCGCATGCTGCGACTCTTCCCGAGGCGGCCATTTGAATGATATTGTTTTTCACACTTTAGGCAAAGTCCAAACTTTAGAGTGAAATAAAACTTTCCCTGTGTGTGTTATACTTATATCGAAACCGCAAATTGAATGGCCCCTTACATAAGCATTATTCGCTTTGTCAGTCGCTTTACTTGCATTGCGATAAGATCTAAGAAAAAAAAAGAAAGAAAAAAAGTGGCTATTACCAAAACCAGCTAACATCTTCAAACTGTGGATAAATGTTTCGATTTCAATTACTGCAAAATAAATATATTGACCTCCTTCGTCCGACAAGCACTTGGTGTGAAGATAATTACTCGCAACTATGGTAAGCAAAAACTAAGAGGAAACTTCAAAAAATGATAGGTACGCGCGTGGTCAGGCCATGGATGACTTCCGATATTTGCATGGTCCATGGTCAAGTTTTGCTCAAACTACTAAGCGTAGGCGCTGAGTCTTATATCCCGACAATTGTGCGTAAAATCTACTAACTATGTCAAACAATTAAAATGGAATCATGGTTTCGCATGGATTAGGTTCGAAAGTGCAAAGGCGAACGCTTTTGTTCAAAGTAAGTGATAGATAGCTACATGCGTATATGTGTAATCATCATCATTTTCACAGATCATATTTTAATTGAATGTAGGCGCAGTGGCTTAGTGGTTAGTGTGTTGGACTACTACGCGAGGGGTCCCAGGTTCGAATCCCGCAAAAACCCAAATTCCAACTCACAGTTTTTTCACTGCGCCGCGATCGTCTGACAAACATCCGAGAGAATAAATTTCTTGAAAGAGCTTTTCAATCGGCCGTTTGGAATCGGCATAAAATAGTAGATCCCTTCCATTCGTTCCAAAAATAAAAAATAAACTCACACAAAACGAATGGTGGTTGCGACTTACGAGAGGCTAGGCCAAGGGGCCCTACAGACCTGTCGCGCCAACTATTTATTTATTTATTTATTTTTATTTTAATTGAATATGTAATTTCAGACTTGAAAGTCGATTTGCAGAGAAATCGGTTATGCTACCTCCACAGATAATATAATATACAGATGTCGCAGTCCTATGTTGGCTGATGTCCACATTTCTTGCGATCGTCCAACAACGATTGTCCAACAAAAAGCTCTTCTCTTCTCTTCGTCCAACAACGATTATCCAACAAAATAAAAGCTTTTTCCTGAGTGCCAATTGAGCATATCGTAATCGTTTGCGTGTGTGCACAAATGTATTGTGCGTGACGAAATTTCTTGCTTTCGTTTTATCCTGTGCTTCTCGTTCCCATTCCCCACAAGCAAAAATTTAAATTTTTCTTGTGATAAATAAAAATCGCAGTTGGTAGAACAAAAAACCGACAACTGTTGAATTATTATCTCACTTTACACTCGCTTAGAAAGAAAAAGGGACAAACACATTTTTCTTTTAAATTGATTTTGAAAGGTAGCATATCGTTTAGTTTTAATAGTTTAAGACGTAATACAAAAATAGTAGGGATAAATATGGGAAGACTAAATATAGAGTACAATATAGGGGTATTTCTTGGAGTAAAGTGTGTAATTCTAATTATAGGTACTTGTTGACAAAATTTGTTTAGATTTCCTGAACTAAATAATGCAGTCAGGAATCTGCTGGGAAAAATAAGAGCACGCAATGTTTATAAAACTAATTAAAAAAAGCGTTTATGAATTTGATTTGAATTGCAAATGATTTCTTTATTGGAATAGGTATACTTACGAATAAACAATCATATTACGATGATGGAGGAACTCAAAAAAGTGGGTCGCAAAATTCTGTCCGGTCTGTCCGTCTGTCAGTCCTTCACGGGCCTACAGCCTAAACGGCTTACCGGATTACGTTCGAACCTCGGATTTGGAGTTTTTGGGCTAACAGTTCGGGAGGTATTTTTTTTTTCAAGGTAACATCAATATTAATGGTAGGTACTTCCCATATAAAATTTTCGTACCAGTTTGATTTGATCGAAAACGGCTCTAACGATTTCAACCAAAATTGATATTTAAGCTAAGTAGGTGAGGTTACCATGACTGCGTACCCAGTTTTTGGCTAAAAATTCGAACAACGGTACTTTTGAAATTTCGACATATCTCGAAAACGGTCTATACGATTGTAACAAAAATTTATTTCTAAGGTAATGTGGTAATTTATAACTTAATAGCAAACTCAGTTTTTCTCTATATTATCGCACAATGGATTTTTGAAAAAAGGAATTTTTTAAAATTTAATTTTTTTCAGTTTACCGGAAAACAGCATTAACGATTTTGACCAAACTGCAAACTTAGAGTCCAATGGATGTCTTCAAAACTTCTGTGTCCTCAATTTTCAATTCGAAGCATCGAAAACGCTAATTTTGAAAACTGCTCATATCTCGAAAACCTCATCTTTGATTTCGTTAAAACTTTAAAAACGAAGAATTCTTACATCCTGAACACTAACTTATAATCGGTTTTCAACTAAATAGTTACGCAATTGTATTTTTCAAATTATACATTGCAATATTTGGTATACAGTTTTGTTACAAAAACCGCTCTAACGGTTTTGACCAAAATATAAATATTGCAGATAACATAAGTATGTATTGTAAATAAAATGCCGTGCTTAGTTTTCCTCAAAAAATTCGAAGACGTCAGATTTTAATTATTTCTCAAAAAATACTACAGAAATCACGATCTATGTATTTTCGCATATCTACGGTATGTTTTTGTAATAGGCTTAATGTCCCAAAGTTACGCTTAATTTTAGCAAATATAACCCACTTCTTCTTTTTTCAACAATATTGAAGATGCATCTTAAAATAATGCCAACAATTTGGTTCTTACACAATCAGAAAATCAAACTTCATTTGCATTTTCTTTTCTTTTATCTATACGACCCAGTCGTGCACTTTATTTTTTTTTGCGTTACCTGCATACTTCATAATTATATGTACCTATAAAAAAACATGAAAGAAAATCATGTTTTTTTTTAGTTTTTGTATTTTTTTTATTTTATATTTGTTTTATATATTTTTTTTTTGTTTTTTTCCTATATTTCATGTGGGTACCTAGAACCTACCTATTTTACTTTATTAATTTTGCTTCCTATTTAATGTTTTGCCAAGGAATTGCCTATAAATTTGCCTTTAATTTGTTCTAAAAAAATACACAACATGAAATGAGGCAGATAATGAAAAATGAATGAGAATCCCTCGATTTTTATTCCATCAAGCACAATATGTATTTTTTTTCCGAAGAGCAGGAGGACATTCGATTCATATTGAGAAGAAGAAGAATAGGATATAACAAAAGAAAGAAAATCAGTCATGCACGAACGATGTCCATCCAAATGATACGCTTGCATTCGTATGAGTTCAATATGCATGTAACACGTCCAACTTCGAGGAAGGACAAAAATGAGGAATAATGAAAGGGAGACCGAATAAGTGATCTGTGTAATTTATATAGATGTGTGTTTTCCTTTTGCTTTGGTTACCTACGCTTTCTCTCTGTAAAAGCTTTTTGGAAAAGCTCTTAATGTTTGGCATTTTGGTTTCATATGACAACATTTCCTATTGGACTGCGTCATCTAGGTAATTATTATTATCTTTGCTACCTCCTTGCAGGTTATGCTACCTAGTTCGCCTTATTTTTGAAAACACCCATTGCATCAGAAAGAGCTGGAGCAAATTGTTTAATGGACGAGAACAGTGGTGCTACAGGGGCAGGTCCGCAAATTATATTTTTTTAAATCCAACAACGATGCAGCATCACCTTCAACAGATTATCCGGATACGAAGACATAACTGATGCTTGTGTGAAGCCACTTGCCTGAGGATAAACGAATAACTTATCGACTAATATATGCAAAACCCATCAGGTATATAGCTATACCTCTTTTTTTTTAAGACAGCACAACATTTTTCCTGGCTGATCTCGAATTTCTTTTTGTCGCATAGATTACCCTTTGGTGACTTGCCCTCAGGCTGGGCTTGTGAACAAGAGGTATTTCACTTTGTGTTGTGGCTAAATTTATCTTCTTGGTCTCTTCTGTGGGTTGCATAACTAGCGATGCCGACTGCTATATTTAATATGCATAGCAAACTTGCACTTGGGCTATGGAAACCGATTAGAGATAATGATCGCACTTGATGACATTGTGCTTGAAGAGAAGGGCTTAAACGATTTGTTTGATTGATGAGGCAGGTATTAGCTGCTACGCACTTGTATAATGAGTTTGTTGTAGATACGATTTTAAATAAATGATGAAGGATAGGAGGGCCGTCAAAATATAAACTTTTCATTTCCGAGTGCCGTGTCTTATGAGTGAGTGTTGTCTTCTCGGTTTTTAAGGGCAGTCTGGGAGCAACTTTAGTTTGTAAATCTCATTTACCAATGATTTATTAATGATGAGGAAATTTAATAAAAATGTATCGTCCCATTCCTGTTGCATGGGCTGGGCATGTCTGTCAAACTTTGAATAGTAGTGCTTTTGATCAATCCCCGGAAACAGGAAATATACAAACTACACCCCATTGCTGGGGTGCGAAAAGATGTGCTCTCAGTAATTCTCTCTTTAACGGCTCCCAGTTTAAGCCTGCAAAATGAACAAAAATATCTAACCATTTGAATTAGAAATGCCGAATCGCTATATGCTGTCAGTCTCTACGGAATGACTATAACTACAACAATGACTTTTAGAGACAACTCTAAGGTTAGGTTAGGTTTATGGGTTGGTAGAACAGGGTAAACCCTAATACTATACCACACGTAGGTCCCTGTGTACTCCTTGTGATGCCCTTGAGGCAACGCTTAAAATGAGACCAACTTATTAAACTGGTTCTCCGAATACTTACCGAAATACCCCATTTTGACAGCACTGTTCCTTTCTCATCCCTGTGCGTCTCATTCGTGTGATGTACAATAATTTAATAAAGTCAGCCATCTTGTTTTTACCAAATATTAAAGCTGAGACGTTTTGATGTTTTCTTTCTAAGAAAACTATAAATTTAATGAAATTGCTCTTGAATCCTTGTTTTTATTAAAACAAAATTAACCCACAAAGAAAGCATACATAAAATCCGACTAGCATTTGCATAACTCCCCATAGTCAAAGTTTCTATCCAAAACATTCTCTAAGCATACTTTTGCAGCATTTATAAAGAGATATGAAGAGTTTGATTTAAAGAAGGTCTCACAGTAATGCCAAACCTATATCCGACTTTCGAACACTCGTCGCTGACAGTTGTTTCCAAACTTAACAAAAACATTTCAAAAAAATCAGTTTCTGAGCTCCCTGACAGATAGAAATGCTGAACTAATAGGATGGTTTTCCATTTGATTAATCCGACTTAAGCCAAACTGTGATTACATTGAAATCTAACACCGTGCGGCACAAAAGGATTAGGGATCCTTTGCAAGAGTTATTTACTTGTATAATTTCCGTATAATTTTAATTAACACTAGCTTAAGCTGACATAATGAATTTTTTGCTAGCCCTTCATTTAAAAGAAAATGTTTAGCAGGTGCCCACTTTTTAATTTCTAAATTTAATTTCGTTGTCATATAACAAGTCAACACACAAGAAAATGAGGTAATTTTCTCGAGACATATTTTCAGAAGACTATTGTCAACCTGGACCTATGACCTGTGCCTGTGAGTACCTGGGAAAGCTGTTTATGTTCGCCTTCGCTGAGAGATGTATTGAAAAAAAACGTTGAGGTTGCCAGAAGCTGTTGAAATAAAATGGCACAGGTTTCCTCTTTTAGTTCAGAGCAGAACCTGAACTGTTCTACAGAAAGTTCGGTTTGTTACTTTTTTCGTTCAGAGCATGATCAGAGTTCGCCCTATGATCTCAGAATAAATTGACTGAGCAGGCTGAGTTTAAAGCTGACACATATCACATATTATACATACTCACTTATACAGTCAGTTTGACAGAAAAAAAAAACAGGAAAACCAGAAAAACATCAAAGCGATCTGAGCACGCTCGTTTCAGGGTTCAACGTCTATAGAATCGCGTTGCAGATCCGATTGAATTAGGGCGTAATAAAAAACTAACTTTATTTCTAACGAACCAAAACTGAAACAGTTTTTTCAACAGCGTTTTCGTTTTGAAAACCGAAATATGTAAATAGAAAAAAACTTCTGTTTTCGATGAAGTTTTCGAGTGTTTTTTGTCGGAAATCTAGAAGATACCATTTTTTTTTTGGATTTTACTATTATTATTATATCCATGGTGGACTTTATATAGATTTTGATCTTCCGCATAATACCTTATTATTTCAACACACGACAGTTGAACTAACCCACTTAAAAACTAACCCCATTAAAAACGCATTGCTTTAAAAAAAAAACTATGAAAAATCAAACACAAAATTCCACAGCAGCAATCATTCTTTCTCACACATATCCACAGATACTTTTAAACTTGGTCAAATAAAATGCAGTATTTATCACAAAGTTAAAAAAAGGTACTTTTTATTTTTAACAAATCGAATCACTTTCGACTGATTCGACAACAACGTTCGATGGTGTTAGGATAACAAGACGTTGCTCGATAACATATTTACAATAATACAGAACTGTTTCGAGGGATCTGGAAAGGCTTTCTACCAGCCACCGCCACCGGACCATCCACCGCCACTGGACCATCCGCCGCCACCACCACCACCACCAGACCATCCACCGGCACCACCTCCGTATCCTCCGGAGCCACCACTGCTAATGACCTTGATGATTTTTATACCACCAATACCACCACCTCCGTATCCTCCGCCGCCACCTCCTTGCCATCCTCCATGGCCGCCACCGCCACCTCCTCCATAGCCACCTCCTCCATAGCCGCCTCCTCCATAGCCACCGCCGCCGCCAGACCATCCGCCATGTCCACCTCCACCTCCGCTGCTAATGACTTTGACGACTTTCACGCTGGGTCCGCCACCACCACCGCCGGACCAACCGCCGCCACCACCACCACCGCCGGACCAACCGCCACCGCCACCTCCCAGGAATCCAGCGGAAGCAACCGCTGCGATCGACAGCAAACAAACAAATATCTACAAAAATACACAAAAAAGAGCAAACGATTAGTATAATCCTTCAGCGGTGTATCCTTTCATCTTGTATCCAATCGGAGTATTATGTTCACCTTCATGTTGTGTTTAGTCCAAGTGTAGAGCGAACGATAGCACAACTGAGACTGATGCCTTCCACCGTCGCAGTGGCATCTTTTTATACCAACTTTGGGAGTTTTCCCTTCTGTCTGGGGGGGGCAATGGTGGAAAATCAGTGCACTGCTACATTGTGTATACCTCCTTGGTATCCGCAATGAAAACTTTAATCATTTTCGCATGAGTGTATAGAGGGGACCAACTCTCAATTGTGGAAACCCCCCTCTTCCGGCGAGCCGCAAAATGTGTACAACACACACTCTCTAAATTTAGCATAGCCTTGTCAAAACGTGCACGCTATGTTATGTAACCTTCTTCTTGGTGCAGTGATGCTTTGTCATTACTATAGACTTCTTGTTTCTGACTCACCTCTTGGATAAGTGTTAAAGCCAACACTATTATTCCCGAGACTAGACAATCAGCTCGCTGACATTGAAATTGAGCTGGTCGTCGAGTGAATAAAGATGACCCGACCGAATGATGTGAATCTGGCATTAGGTCGTTTCCTATTTGTCCATTTGATTTTATTGCAGGCTGAACGCTGAACGCTGAACTCCATGTAGGTCAGACACCGTAGGCTGTGTATTTGTTGGTCAACGACTTATTTCCAATACCAACAGTCAGCGACGTTGCTATATCCATATAAAGTAGTTTGTATTATTGTAATGCGAACGCGTTCTTCTAGATGAACGTTTCGCGAATGTTTTTACATTTTATTTAAGTATTAAAAACGTCAGGTGGTGGTTTTGTTTTTTTGTTTGCTTTATGCATCTTTACGTTTTCGGAATTAGTGAGACACAAATGACCACGATTATTCAGCTGTAGTCTACAGAAAGCCATAATCTGCATACTATTTGCTGATACCACTCATAGTCTACCCCTGCAAACTTCCCAATTGCTCCTTAACAAAACCAACTTTATACGATAAAAGAGCATTAAACTGTCAAGAAATGTATGAACAACGCTAAAAATATCTCTCCAGAATCACAAATCCAGTAATCTGAACTCAGTCGTAGACAGCGTTGCCGTTTGGCCATTGGCCCTTAATTTTTGAAAAATTATCAAAATGTCTCCTTTTTCAGTTCGAGTAAGATTTTATTTTTTTATTGAAGTGTTTCGTAATGAATACATTTTTTTTTGAAAATAATAAATTCTTTGTTGGTGTTTTTTTTTTTTTGTGTTATATTTGTGTTTTATGGGAAGGCCCCTTTTTTCGGCTCGGACACCTTTTGAGTCCCCTTTTTGAAATTTTTCAGCGACAATGCTGGTCGTAGAACAAACTTCACACATGACTTCTTAAATGGGAAAGCGTATAGGAATACCAACAATTTCTCGACATTAGGCCCTAGGTACAGCCATACCTAAAACGAGACCGTAAAAAATGTTGTTTGCTATTTCTGACCACTTAAACCCAATGGTTGAAATCAATCTTTGTCTTATAAAGTTTCTTATAAATTATAGAGAGAATTTATCAAAAAAAATATTAGCAAATGATCTTTAAGTTTTCTATAAAAACATTTATAAATTTGTTCGTACGAATACCTTTTTCTGATTAAATTCTCATTTAACACCACACAAAAAAAATCATTCCACTGAAATATTTAATTTGTTTACTGTTCCATCTGTTAGGATGGAATACAATGGCTACGTTCAAGAATCTATGTCTGGATAACATGTAACCTGAACGCAAAAACTAAATTCGTCGCGAACGTCACTTTTCCTACATCATCCACATGTTCGGATATGTCAACTTAGTACTCAGTCACCAATTTCTTAATTAGATTCGTCGGCTACCCCTCCATAAACGTCAACTGAAACAGATGATCGATTTCTGACAATCAAAATCGAGATACATCTAGTCAGACAGCTATTCCGAGAAGACATGCATCGCCTCGGACTCTTAGATGAACTTGCCGGCGAACGGAATCTTTTCCTTGAAAACTTGAAGCTGGGCGGTGAGTTAGTTAGTTTATTGACAATTTTTTTTTTATTTCATTAAAAAAAATACATAAAAAATAAGCACGATGCGAACGAAAATTGGATCAATGTCAAAATTAAAAAAAAAAACAAGTCAGATATAGAAAACCTTATAGTAGTTTTCTATATCTGACTTGTTTTTTTTTTTTTTTGACATTGATCCAATTTTCGTATAACTATTTACTATGAAATCTTTTTAAATTGTTTGTTCAACAGCCTAGGACGAATTGCGATTATGTCCAGTGATTTTTTAAGTCTCAGTTGAAAAGTTTTGATGCAACTTTTAGCAGAGTTAATTGTACTAAGCCTCATAAACGTTCCAGAGCTTTAGCAATAATCCTTGTAATAATGGCTTGTCATAAGAGCTGTGGACCAACCAGGAATGTGACTGTACCTACTTAAGCAGAGCTGCTCTCTTTCAGCCGCATTAGGTACATAACAGTTTGTGGAGACTATCTTTTCGAGTCTTCGTATCTCAGAAGTAGTTTCTATATTTTCGCAAAAGGGCCTTCAAAATCTAGTTGTTTTATGAAAAAGTTGTCCTCAATTCAACTTTCTGAGTATATTGCTATCCTGCCCGTCAACTGCCAGTAATATAATTAAGATTATAAGAGTAACCATCTCAAATTAAAAACTAAAAAACACCGAAGAACTAATTTATTGATTTAATTTTTATTTCCCTAATTTTATGAAAAAGTCGCTCGCTGTACTTTTTCCATATTTCTTATCAACTTTGTTGGTTAATTGGTTAATATTTCTTTCTTTCGTAGGTAGACCTACCTTACACATTTGTTAGTGTGGGGGAAAAGGTGATGGGCACTACTGATTCGAGTCAAAAATTCAATGTCAGTGTGATTTATTTATTTATTTCCCTCAATTAGTTATACAGAAATTATCGGCAGCCACCATTTCTGTGCGTCAAAACATCCGAATATTTTTTTATCTTATCATTAGAGCGTGTGGGCCTACCTTCAAAGTGAACAAAATTGATAAGTGTAAAAAATAATAGTAAACAAACGAAATAAACGTATACCTGCGGCGCAACGAACCATAGCCGCCAAACGAACCAACTTTAATAATGCGTTTCAAAACACGATTACTAAGTCCGCCTTATTGTTTTATAAATTGAGGTGGTTGCACAGCATACACTTAATTAAGACGAAAAGGGTAAAGGTCAGTCTTGATAATGATTGTAAGGAACTTGTTTGTTAATACAATTTTTGTGAATTCCAGGCTGATTACTGTAACCAAATTTGAAGAGTTTTGCAGCAGATTCTCGTCGCAGCAAGGTGAGTTAGTGAGGATTTGACCGCTCGAACGTGAGGTTGTTTCATTAATTGGAATGCAAACGTGCTGGCAACTTGATACACAACGCAATGGATAGCGGACTGGCTTGTTTGGGACGTTTTTTCAAATATTTTGCTAGGTCTGCTTTGGAGGATTTTACGAGCTGCATTGAGGATCTTTTTCATGCGGTTCCATGGATGATCGATTTGTTGGCAACCGGTTGCGAACTTCCGGTTGCATATGTTTTGCGTAGACATAATAAGATTCGCATAAGGATTGTGGTGTAGCTTTGGAAAATGATCTGTATTTTAATAGTGTTGTCTAGTCAGTGGTGCCATAAATTTATTTGAAATCATTTAAGCGTTTTTCATTTGAGTCAACATTCGATTAGGATCTGAGATGTCTGCTTGGCAAAATATGAAGAAATTTTTGTAAGTTTTTTTTGAAATAAATTGTGTGCAACGTTCATCTTGGATCGACTTATATTTAGTATGGTGGAGTAAAAAAGTAAAACGAAATCGCCTTCTTAATATGAGTAGAATTGCAAGGGAGTGAGCCAGCTTAAGCCGATGTGGAATGACATTTAAATGGCACGACATAGCCACGATAACACGATGACCCTTGTGAAGTATTTGACAAAATTGAGCAGAGTCCATATTGGCCTTGTGGAAACCGCAAAACTACGAAATTTCGAATAGGAACTTGGTATGGGAACTTGCTTCTACTCGTATAAGCTACCTTATATACGAAAACTTCTACGAAAACAGAAGTTTTCCCATGCATATTTCAGTTTTCAAAACGAGTCGTTTGCACTCGTTTTTCACCAAAACACCACGGAAACGACTTCCAATCGTTGGGTTGTTGCGGAACAAACACACCTTTTGCAATGTTGAGCAAATTCAGCAAAATTGTTGACCCAACGAATGTCACAACTAACAATTTAAAATCATTTTCCACAGTTAATTGATGGGCTGATATTATTTTGAAATGTACTAAATTCATTTTGTTTGTTAAAAAATGCGATCGAAATTTGTAACCAAAAAAGTTTGCACCGAAGTTTAACGACTAGTGTCTCACTGCTGATTGAAACGTCAAACGAAAACTAGTTCGTGTCGGTGTGAATGCATCGACGAGTTTTCAACGAAAATATGGTTTTCGGCTCAGTGTGAAAAGCCTATTAGTCTTTAAGACCCACATTGAACTTAAAGTTGGCTTACAATTAACTTTTCGCAAGGCCCCTCTCCTTGGGCATTATAGGTACCTATAGTCAACACGAGTTTTTGAACACGCTTATTACACGATTTTTGATGCATTTTGAAGCCTTTTGAAGCGTTTTTGGTTTTTTTTCTGCGATTTTTTAAACGCACTTCTAGGGCGGGCTTGACTTGCTTTCATTCTCATTTTTGGGCGACTGTTTTAATCCTTGTTGACGCAATTGTAAAGATTTTTCCAATTGTTTTTTTTATATTGATTTTCGACTCGTTTCCAATAGCGTCTTCAACTCATTTATCTAAATGTTTTTGTGGGCGTTTGAAAGTTGTTTCTTGGTACACGTTTTTCAATATTTTTGGACGAATTTTACAACTTAATTTTGAATTTTTTAAGTCTGTTTTCCGACCCATTTAGCTACAGGTTTTTGTATGCGCTTTTACGGCGGTTTTTAAAAACGTTTTTGGGTGAGTTGAGGATACGATTTAAGATTCATTTTTGGACGAAATTTCTTAATCGTTTTCGGTCGTTCGTAGGACCGTTTTTAGTCCTGCCTTTGTGCGTCTTATAGAAGCATTTATAGGCTTTTAAGATTTTTTTCGACTTGTGCTTAGCCGCTTTTTCTGACTCACTTATCAACGATTTTTGTACACTTTTGGATGCGGTTTTACATCGCATTTTACATACAATCGTACGGTTAGGATTTATTAAAATCTAGCGTTCGAATTTTTGTATGAAACGAATAGCATTTTTCTACTTTTCGGTGTCGACAAACGACAAGCTTTCAAATCACGCAACAGAAATAACGCATCTAGAAATACAGAAATAGACTCTATTAACACCTTGTCAGTTATTTAGGCAAAGCTTGAATACCTCCAATTGTAGTAAGAAAATCTGCCAAACCGGAAAGGAAATTTGAATTTATACGAAAAAAAATTGTACCAGAACAATTCAAGTTTGTGATCGAATATCCATTGGAACGGCCCATACCGGTTATATCCCTAAATTCCATCTGCCATGGAGCTAGTTATGGAAATAGGACTATGCGTTTATTGCCCCCATTGTGTCATAGTTTTCGCACGCATTTCAGACCAATTTCAATCAATCTGATATAGCCACATTAACTTAAACATATTTATATAAAATCTCGATCACAATTAGAACCCAAATATTCTGCGTGTACTAATCTGAGCTGTGAAGAGATCATCATGAAAGTGAGTTCAAAAGTGACGTAAGTAAACTTTTTCTACTGGGTGTGTACTTATCGAGGACGCATTCTTTGTTGTTCTAGATCCTCGTTTGTTTGTTTGCCATTTTGACTGCTTCAAATGCCAGTCTTCTGAAGCTGCTTAAGCTTGGCGCCGGCGTTGGAATTAGCACTGGATTTGTTGGTGAAAACAATGGTGGATACAACGGAGGATATAATGGAGGCTACTCTGGTGGATACGGTGGTGGATATGTCGCTGCTCCATCTGTGTCGTACGTCCATCCACCAGTGTATCACTCCGCTGCAGCACCAGTCTCATACTCGGTAGTGTCTGCACCGTCTGTTTCATACGGTGACGGTCATGAAGGCAGCTATGGTGGCGGTTATGGCGGTGGTTACAGCAGCTACGGCGGTGGTTTTGGCAGTTCTGGATATGGTAACGCTGGTGGTTTCACCAAGGTCCTCAAAATCATCAAGGGACAGTGGTGACTCCCTTGTGAAAACAGCCAGAAATGTAAATATAATCTTGAAAGAACTTCTTTTGCAATTTTCACTGAATGCTGAGAGTATTTCCTCCCCAAAAGTCCGAGCACGATTTACAAACGCCTATAGTCCAACTCGAAACGCATCAGGTGCAGCGTCGGAGATTACACAATTGTCTGTCGGTCTCTCAGAATTACAACTCATGGCACTCCTGTGTCTAGAGAATGACAAATAACGTTGCACTGGTCCTAGGCAATATTGCATAATGGCCGCCTCTGGTGCCCGTATGCGTGTGGGCACTGTAAATTGAATTTACTTATTAACCAAATCCATTATCGCAAAATCAACGCAGACAGGCATTGTCTTCTAGTCACACTACAATCTAATTGATGTAATTTACTATTGGCCAAGTGCAATTTGTCTTGCACGTATACAGAGCCGAGTGTCATTATACTGGCCTAAAGAGCGGCACGCTTTTAATTGCACCTTGCATATATGAGCAGCTACAATTATTAACAAATCGACATACGCCACCGACGCGACATGCTGTCACAAATCGATCTGTCAACCGTTTGAATTTGCATCATCCTTGATCTACACAGGCATAGGTATAGCATCTAGTGCCCTCTATTGGACATTTGCCATGCCAAACGATCGATGACAATGACTACAATCGGCTGCCGATCTAATCTTAGTTAAGCGCGCATGCAGACACTCCATTGAATGCCTAAAGAGACTGCGCGCACAGTCTGACAAATAGCGAATGTGCAACACTGTTAGTTGCATAAGACGGCTAATCTAAGTGCCACCATTATTATTGAGTTGCGGGCAGGAAATGGGTACACGCGGCAAGATACCCAGGTGATTGCTTCGATCTAGCAATTTGTCGAACAATTAGAGTGGATCCAAAGCCTCAGCGCCAAATTCAAAAGCACAAAACCACTTTGGTCCGAGGGGTATGTGAACCAGTTTTAATGGGTGTACCTTGGGGCGATTACGCGATACATCTGTAGCAGAATTTTAATATAGCCGTGTTTTCATATTTACGATATAGGTACCTACCCTTCATGGGTGAGTCGTGATCGGAATATATGAGATTGCGCCCATCGAAACGGAGTGGAGTGGAATGAACTATGAAGATGACGACTTGATTTCAGTTCAGTAAATTAGAATCGAAACAAAAAAGTAAACGCCGCTGCGGACAGGACTCGAACCTGTGCGGGCAGAGCCCAATGGATTTCAAGTCCATCTCCTTAACCACTCGGACACCGCAGCTGTGTGAGATACGGATGGCAAGGGATACAGTCAAAACAAGGTGCATATGAGTCATGACTCATGACTCATGACATCCCATTAAATATTTCACACCTGTCGAAGGATTCTGTTCTCTCGTTTGCAGCTTGCAGACCCTACATGTCCGCGTTAGAGTTGAGAAGTCTACCTTTGTTTATAGAGACATTAGAATTAGAATCCTTGTGACATGCAAAAACATACAAAAAATATAAAATAAATACCGCCAACCGTAGGAGAATGTGATAGAGTTCGGGAATACCATATTTTAACATTACTGAATGTTATTGGTTAGTTATTTTATAACCTGAAAAGGCGATTGACTCGATTTGTTTGGTTAATAAAACTACCTAAATGAATGGTTTTAAATACTAGAACCACAATAGGACAGACATGGTTGTGTATTTTCCGCTTTTGAATATCTTTAACTTCGATTTCATAAGTAAATTTGGAAGAAAAATTGCTCAAAATGTTTTTGTTTTCCCTCAACGAATCTACAATGTTGAATTTTCATAAAGTACACTTTTCTTAAAAAAAAAATACTATCCACACGTATAGGTAACAAATAATTTCAAATTTAACGGATAAAATTCTATGAACGCTGACAGCAACTTTGCAGCGGAAAATACACAACGGCAGTGGTTCATATTTTTTGAGACTATGTTGGTGAGCCGGAGTTTTTGAAGTTACGTGACATTTGTCAATACAAATTTGTATGTAACAACATTTTCCAACCCATGAAAATATAGCTTGTAGGCATCTAACGGAAAATCAACCGAAGTTGGGGCCTCAGTATTGTCTCAGATAAAAACGTCACTTGCTATTATTTTTTTTGTTGACATTTGCGTGATAGGAATATGTGTAGCATTTGACACTTTTCGACGCGTTTTCCATTCACTGGTTAAATTTTATATTATACGCCCTCATTGATTTCTAAAGTTCAAGTTCACCCAATGTAATGACTTTCTTAGCAGTAGAAACAAATTAACGAAAACGTTAACAAACTACACCAGTTGTCAAACTCCAATCTCCAACACAAGTTCGTAAAACTGAAGAAAGTTGAGGAAAAAAATAAGATTCACAAAAGTTCTCTGAAATTGGGAAAAGATTTCCAAAAAACATTAAAATGCCGGCTGAAAAGAGTAAGTTTTGAATTATTACGAACATCAGGAAGATCAATTTGGTTACTATTAATAATTCTTAGTTCCAGCTAAAGTGATGGGTGTCTTCGGCTAAAAAAAATACAAATTTAGGAATTACTTTCAATCATTATAGTTTTTTCTAAACATTTATTGTATTTGTCTCCATTAATAAGCATTTCGTTGACGAAGAATTAATATATAGATTTCCATTTCAATCCAAAGACTTCATATCAAAATCTTTTATAATAAAAGTCACAAAATTTTATCTTTTATTCTGATACGATAGAATTCATAAAAGATTTTTCCACATAGAATACCAGTTCCAGAGCCCGTAAAAGATTTTTTGACAGTTCGAACTTTTGTATGGAAATTCATAATAGAATAACAGAATAAATGGATAAAAGCTTTTGCCAAAAGGACCTGATTGTTTTATTCGTTTGAATGTTGTACTTATACAAAATAGAAAAAAAGTGTCAGTTTTTAAAAACCGCCAGCCCATTATTAGGTAGCATTATCCATTGATAGCTAAAATAAAAAATTGTATTGTCGAATGTCGACCGAAAATAAATTTTACCTTCAACCTTCCGACCAAGTTGGCCAATTTTGATGTCATAAAAACTAAATGCAGATCCATGTTAAGTTGCATATAGGTACTTCGTAGAAATCGTTAAGGACTGGAAAGTAATATCGAAAGTTATGCAAGTTCAAATCCACATAGAAACAGGCGAACCTTAGCATTTTGTTGTAGGGGAAAGCGGTGTTAGAAATAACATTTTGGACTAAATTCGATACTGCTCCTATGATTTTGCAAATGACTGAGCCGAACCTATTTTAAAACAGACAGCAATATTTAAGCTACAAAATTCAACAAAAAAGTCCAATAAATTCAGTTCAGAAGATATCAAAATATTTCCTTTTTGAAAAAAAGGGGCGGGGGTAAGTTATAACATTGATTAAAAATACCCGTGTGATCTGGTTGAATGAAAATTTATTGAAAAAACTAACTCAATCGCCGAAAATATACAAGAAAAGTTTACAAACAGCACCGCCATGTAATTTAAAACAAAGAACACTAAACAAAATAAGAACTCGAACCTCGCAAATAAGCTTATACAGGGTGGCGCAAAATTAATCATCTAATTGTTTAATAAACTTTTTACTAAAAATATAATTTTGAGTGCTGAAAATCTTTATTTGGACCTTTGCAATTTTTCTATTAAGTGGAAAAGAAGATATCCGTCAAGTGGCTGCCGCCAGTGCTGAAACAAATTTGTGCCCGTTTTATCGCATTTTCAATGACTTTTCGCAAGATTTCCCCCCGATCAGTCCCACCGCGTGAACGCCGCACCACACAGTGGCTTTTAGTGGATGTTATCACACGCGGATTTTCAGTGCCCCAGAAATGACGATTTTGCTTTTTGACGAAACCGCTTGCATGGAAATGCATCATGATGATTTTCGACACAAAATAGTCCTTTTCGTTGTCGAGGTTATTATTCCACAGTCTTCCGGAGTATAGCTCTCTTTTGCTTGTCTGTTTTATACTGCCAGCTGTCATGTTAGAAAATGTAAAATATGATTGGCATACGACGCCATTTGCAAAAATTACAACATCATTCTATATGATGATTCATTTTCCGCCACCATAAAAAAAAAAAGATAAGCTTAGCTACAAAAAACAACCGGGACTGTATTTTTAGAGTGTGAAAAGTAATAAAAAAAACACTAGCAAAAAAATTACAAATCATCCAATTTTCCGGTGCCGTGAAATAAGGCCATATTTCAACAGTTGGTCTTATTTCACTCGGACAAAGTGCAATAATGCCAACAAAATTTGAGTAATAAGACCAAACTTGCACCCACCCCGTAATCCAACAATAAACCCAAGCAGGGGGGTAGCATGCCCCCCCATACCGATTTCATAGTTTGAAAGCGCAATAACACCAATTTGGCGTTATTGCACTTTGTCGAAGTGAAATAAGACCAACTGTTGAAATATGGCCTTATTTCACTTTTGTAAAGTGAAAAAATGCCAAATTGTCAGATTTGCACCAATTTTCCGGACCTCACACAGTACGGCTAAAACTGACGATGAATACAAAACATTTTACGATGGTGTGTAACCAAACCAATAAAAACTCAAGTCGTCGTTTGCTTTGAAGAAGAGCAACATTTTTCTCCTTCAAGCGACCCTAACATTTTGAAATGTTACACTAGCCCTGATACTTTTCACCCCGTCTTCCCCTAAGTATAGGTTTTAAATTTGTTTTATTAATTAAATAAGAAAGAGGATTCCGGTCGTATGTCCATCTAGTCTTTCAGCCTATAATTGAGATGTACCTATGTGTGTCTTGACTCTTGAGTATAAGGGTGCCGTGAAATAAGGCCAAGCGAAATAAGGCCAAATCTAAAAATTTGGCATTTTTTCACTTTACAAAAGTGAAATAAGGCCATATTTCAACAGTTGGCCTTATTTCACTCCGACAAAGTGCAATAATGCCAACAAAATTTGAGTAATAAGACCAAACGTGCACCCACCCCGTAATCCAACAGTAAACCCAAGCAGGGGGGTTGCAGGGGGGCAGCATGCCCCCCCATACATATTTCATAGTTTGAAAGCGCAATAACACCAATTTGGCGTTATTGCACTTTGTCGGAGTGAAATAAGGCCAACTGTTGAAATATGGCCTTATTTCACTTTTGTAAAGTGAAAAAAGGCCAAATTTTCAGATTTGGCCTTATTTCGCTTGGCCTTATTTCACGGCACCGAGTATAAGGTACAGTGATGGATCCCTCCAATTGGCAGGCTCGTAATGACTCACAGATAACTTGAAATAAAAACTGAAAACACTCCCACTGACTATATAATTTTTAATATATGTATCTTTATTAAAGATGATTTCCATATCCAGTGCCTCCATAGCCACCACCTAATGGAACACCTCTACCATGGCCAATACGACCGTGGGACCTAATACTTCCAACAATTGGAGAGATGATCACCGGCTGCACCAAAACAACCCGACGACCACCAATTCCACCATGTCCACCAAGTCCACCATGGCCGCCACTGCCACCGAGTCCTCCGTATCCTCCTTGATATCCTCCAGCTAATCCGCCACTGTATCCAATTCCAGCTCCTCCAAGACCGCCCAAGCCAATACCGCTAGCACTAACGCAAGCCACAAGAGCGAAGAGAGCCACAAAAATCTAACAGACAATAACAGGAAAATTTAAGCATTCAAGATGAAAGTCCTTAATCCGATTCGCTGAGACTTACTTTCATATTAACGTTTGCAATAAGTACAACTTCAAAAACTAGACTATATCCACTTGGAGTTGAATTCTCCTTTATATACAAGTACAAGGTACCACGGACTTATTTTTAGAAGTAGAACGGGAACTCCCTCCTTGAACGTAGTCATTGGTAATCATATGGAATGCAGATTCGAAAGTTGTTGTTCTTCTCTGTATTCAAATGAGGAGATATGTCTCAGCTAGAGTTGTTCTAATCATCAATATATGAGAGACGTCTTTATTTCATAAATTATTTTGGAAAAGGTAATAAAATAAAAATAATTACCTAATAACATGTCTGCAAGTTTGTCACTGTGCAAAACATTAGAACTTGTTGTTTCATCATACAATTGGGAATCGCCAACAGAAAGTAATATATTACCGAGAAGACTTGGCTTATTTTATACATAACTTGGGGGCATGCTAAAAGACATGTTATTGTCGGTGGCCAGGTGGGACTTTAGCTTAAGCTCATAATTTAAGAGAAGGCGCAAGTGCGGTCTCATTTCGTCTCTCATTCTTTTTCAAGGTAAAACTTATTGGTAGTCACTTAGTCAGTGGCTACTGATCATTTCGAGGCACTTTCTAAATTTACGTTGAGGGGGGCTTAAAAAGCAGGCATTCCTGCTCTGGCGAGATGAGCACATACAAGTTGCCGACCTGCTCCACTCAAAGAAGGGTTCCAAGCATGAGTCATGGAACATTGAAATGGGTGGTGGCTTTGTCTACAGGACACGGTAATTACGGGTATCAATTAAGGAAGATGGGTCTTAGAGAGGATGATATCTGCAAACTATGCCTGGAGGAGTCTGAGAGAGCGGCACATATACTGTGTCAATGTCCGGCGTTCGCTGTCAGAAGATTGAGGATCTTAGGACGTCATTGGGTGGAGACCCAGTCGATGAAACAGATCTCACATTAATCTGGAACAAACATCTTACGAATTAATTTTCTTTTCGTTTTTTAAAACAATCAAAACAAATTACCTGAATTAAAACAAACCGCACACGTAAATTCACGACGAGTGTCAAATTGTTGTTTTCTTTTGAAATTTCATCTCACGCGGTGAGTTGAGATTTTCACCACAGATTTATGTCATTTTATTAAACATTTTATATAGGGAAATATATTATTTTGAATGACTTTTTTCTAAGCATGAAAATATTTAATTTAATCGTAGGTTGACTAATTTGTTTATTCTTAATGAAACTAGCAAATTAGGAACAAAAATTGACCAAAAAGTAAAATCCTTTTTTTTTGTACTATGAGGTTTCAAAAATCCCTTTGAAAAAGGGATAAATCCCTCGATGTAGTATAACTGGGTCTTATTCGAACATCTCTCAAAATCTAGATTTTGAAAAAAATTACAAAGTGAATTTTTCCACATTAAATATTCCGAGCGTAATGGAGCAACGAACATTTTTCATCTCCATCGTCGACCTGCAAAGGAGACAAAAGTTCTACAAATGGAGTCGTATGCGAAATTGAAGTCGCTAAAGCTGAAAGACAAAGAACCAACGAAGACCAAGTCTATTTCACAATTGACTTATGTTTTATTGAATTGGTCGGTCACAAATACCGCTTTGTATACATCCAGCAGGAACATTGAAATGGGTGTTGATTCATGTGCTAAAGAAGGTTCTTCAACGCCAGTGGTTACTAATTAGAAATTTGGACTCGGCGTAAAATTGCAGATCCTTCCATTCGTTCTCAAAAATGAAAAACTCACACAAAACGAATGGTTGTGAGAAGCTAATGTCCCTGCGGACCTGTTGCGCCAACTATTTATTTATTTTTGGTGGTTACCAACTTTCTCGTATATATATATAGCGCCGAAAAGGTGTTTAGTTATTTTTAAAAGTTTCCTCATCGATTTTGAAGAGTTGCGGGCTTAAGAAACGGAAAAGCTGTTGGTACCTATATATTGTTTTCGATCCATAAGTTGAATTCGGACTTCTAATGAAATGATGATGGAAGAACTTAAAAAAGTTTATAAAAAAAATAAACGTTATCCAAGGCCGAATAGTCTCATCCGTGAACGGAATGGAACAGTACCTACATCGAAGTAACATAATTAATACTCGTTTCGTGTATAAAATCGTTACCAGCACTTTGCTGGCATAAAAAAAACTTAAAGTTAAAAGACACTAATATAATGGGTATTTGATTCGTCATGCAGTAGCATACTCCTTCCAGAAGCGGGTTTTTTAATTAAACTTAAATCGCGGACTCATCACATAGCACACTTTTTTTTAAGTCTCTCAATCGAACATTGCCGCGCCTACCAAAAAAAAACAAAAACGTTTGAAAACCAGTTTAAAAGTCTTGTAGCAAACCTTAGATTAGCATTCTAGAATGAGACTTGTATCGACGTGCATTAATATTTATGTCTTGGTTTCCAAAGTCGGCCATCCATATGATGTTACGTCAACGAACCTTCCTTTCGTACGATTATTTGTAAAAACAATATTTGTTATCAAGCTACGTAATAATTAAGTTGAAGTAAGAATCAACTGGTTAGGATTGTATTTCCGTCTTTGTTTATTATTATTTATTTTTCTTTTTTCATTCAGTGAGTTTACAAGTCTATTTAAATATAGAAACAAAAATCCGACGCGTATTGCGTCATCCAGCTTCTTTTTTTAATAATTTTGGAGCGAATTTGACCCATCGATCGAAGTGCAAGTTCGAAACGGTGTGCCGTCTTGACTGTAATACAAGTTGTGATTTTTGCCGAGAGTTTTGGTTTTGAAACAAGTCGTCGATTGTTTTCCGTTTGGTTGGTAATACAGGTTAGATGCTACACCTATACCCGGGAGGCGAAATTAATTTATGCGTATGATCAGGCAGAGTTACCGCTGAAAATTAAAAAAAAAAAAAGGGGACTTAAAAGGGGCCGTAGTCAAAAAAATTGGGGTCCTCCACATAAAATACTTATATTATAGTAAAAACAAAACAGCAGAAAGATTAATTTATAATAAAAAAAACTTATATATCCATTACGAAACACTTTCTTCATATTTTTGCATTGTTTTTGTTCAATAAAGAACAAAATCTTACTTTAACTGAAAAAGGGGACATTTTGATAGTTTTTTTTTTAAGTAGGGCCAAATGTCTTGATTCTCAAAAAGGGGTAACAAGCCAACACTGCATATAATTTGAATTCGCTTAAGACGTTTCATATATTGTATGTATACGTAAACTTTGCGCCTTTGAGGTAGACTGCATTTTTCAGTATAAATTGTATAACTGGGTGGCTAAGCTTTTGACTACAAAGAAAGAGACAAATTCTGAAAGGAAGGTTCTTGCCGCAGCCAAATATATACTTATGTAGTCACGGACAGTCGATCAGCTTAGGACACATTTAGTTCAACCATCATTGACACAATATAAGTGTTGCACTGCTTAAAAACTTTTTAAACGCCAACTGCAGGAATGAAACAAATTTATGGGGGAAACCCGGTTATGTAGGAATTGAGCAAACGCCACAGCTACTAACTGGCGAAATGGGAATCAAAAACCCATTTTACAGTATGTATCTGAACCCATCCGCGTCATTATTAAATTGACTGCTAATTCCAAAAAAAAAAAGAAAGGGAACACACAAACGTGTCTAAAATTGATGTGAGAACTTCCCAGGCCTAAGATATGTCAAAAGAGTTAGTCAGCCCATGGTATATCAACAAATTGTGTTAGCTTTGTCAACTCAGCCAACGATACCTCCTAAATCAAGGTACATATAGAGACTAGAGGCTCGACTTGCCTGAATAGTATCCTGATTCATATCATGGAAGGTTCCCAATGGGAGCATGGTTCAATAGCTGGACGTCACAAATTAGGCCTTAAGGATTTTTTTCCATTGTGCCGCACATCCCGCAAGCGTCTGATAAACATTCCAGGGTATAGCTGTCAAGAAAGAGCTTCTTAATTCCGCCTCCGGAGTGATTAATCAACCTAAGAATGTAGGTCCCTTCCGTTCGTCCCAATAATAAAACAAAAGGTTGTGAAAAGCCTAACGGCCTAAGTGAGAATAGTAAAGCTTTTGACGTTCGACAGAATCAAATACGAAATGAATTTGTAGATTTGTATTAGATGCCAATACTTTTACTGGATAGGGAGAGGCTTAAAAGGCGTAAAGGTTCAAGCAATCTACAAACTTTGCTGCATAATTTGGCAACAGGTCTATAAACCTGGGCGATATCGGTCAATCTCGAAGGGTCCGAGGCTTCGTGCACAAGATTTTGGGTATGCGCCACTGCATATCAAAGCTATTCCCATTCTTAGTCAAGGTTTTTGATAACACCGCCAGTCTTTCACTTTTCAGCTGAATAATTAAGAATAAAAAATCAGACATCACAAATAAATCACCTACAGCTATTGATATGATGTGACGAAATTTTTTACGCAAAACTCCTTGCAATGAGGACACTACATTTTTAACTATTTAAATTTGATATTTATTTAACCGAAATTCACATTTGTACTTGTGCATGGTATCACTTCACTGCACAATTTACTTCTTCCACCAGCCGCTGGAGGCACCACCGTATCCACCGCCATAACTACCGCCGTAACTGCTGCCGGACCAGCCACCGCCTCCGTGGCCGCCACCTCCGTAGCCACCGCCTCCGACACTGAGGACCTTGATGATCTTAACACCACCACCATGGCCTCCTCCATAGCCGCCTCCGTAGCCACCTCCATAGCCGCCTCCATAGCCGCCCCCATAGCCGCCCCCATAGCCACCACCTCCGTGGCCACCACCTCCGTAGCCACCACCTCCGTGACTGACAATAACTGGAGCAACTTCATGAATCACTTTGACGGTACTAACGCCGCCACCATAGCCTCCACCTCCATAGCCGCCACCTCCGTAGCCGCCACCTCCGTAACCGCCACCTCCGTAGCCACCACCTCCATATCCGCCACCGCCACCGCCAAGACTAATGCCCTTAATAAAGGAGCCATTGGCTACAGCAATCGCTGCCAAAAGGACACAAACGAACACCTAAAAAGTACAGAGTATGGTTAATCCTTATATCCCAGATCGGACCGTCTTTCGAATACCCACTTTCATCTTTCTAACTCGACTCGGATAACTCGATCGAACTATGAAAACACTACCAGAGCGAATTGGTTTTATACTTCTGGCCCCACCTCGTGTGAGGATCAAAAATCACTACCAAAAAAAAAAATCTAAATAACTTGGGATATTCCCAAGTTTAGACAAAGCTTTGACTTCTTCTTGAAGGCGGATGAGGGGTATCAAAATGGCTTACCCTCGAAAAAAAAAAAAAAAAAAAAAAAAAAAACCATCTGCTTAGCATAACCCGACTGGGCCCGAAGATTAGCTTTAGACCACCGCAATTAATTTATGATTATGATATACTTAGCAGCAGCTGTAGGTCAGGCACAAAAAAAAAAAATTCCCCACCCGACATGACATGATGGCAAGGAAATGTCGGAAATCATCACAGCCGTTCAATAGAATAATTTATTTAATGTCCGTCTGATACATGCAATTAGATTGCTCCAATAGCCAAGTGCGAATCACTGTCCAAATATATTGTATCTTGTGACAGAAAGTGACCGCAGGCCATTCGCAGCTAATTAAGTAACCGGCGCCCTTGTCCGCCAGATGGACAATTGCTTTGAATTCGCCATAAATTAACCCAGTTTCGTATAATGCGAGCATTTGAATTGCAAAAGACGTGTGTATTAGCGTTTTGGCAACAAATTAATTAAACATTTGCACAAACTTGTTGGTAAAAGTTAGCCGGCGGAAAAATATAAAAGAAGATTAACCTGTCTGCATGAGATCACTTGAGAGCGTGTGGCCGGCTTAGTGGCAGTTGGCGTGCGGTTGACAAGCCCCATCTTCCTTCAGAGAATTATGCAATATTTTGGAAGAAGGTGTCAGAGTCGGTCTTGTGCCTGGCTATTCTATGGGGCGGTGATTTAGTCATTTCACTTAGATCTAAAATACAAATAATATTTTTTAGATACCTGGGGTGGGATTCTTTAAATAACGAAACGAAAACCACTTTCGCGTTTCAAAAAACGAAATAAATCTGCTTCATGTAACTCCTAACGTTTTTTTGTTCACATTCGCTTAGGTTTGAGAAACTGTGTGACAACAAAATTATAGTTTGGCAGTCTCAGTTTGTAACTTTATTTTTGTTAAGTTGTTTTGACGTTGAGGAAAGCTTTAAAATAGGAGGCACGTATGTATTTCGTGTACCTGTATGCAAATGAAAGGCAGCTACGTTTAACCACAGACAATAAATTATATATATTTATTGTCTGTGGTTACATGAAGCAAGAAAAGCGAAAACGTCAGAGAATTTCTTTCGTTTTTGATGTTACATGAAGCAAAATGTTCGTGTGCACGAAAACGTTTAAACGTTTTCACCTTACAGAATGCCGGCCCTGCTTTATATAGTACTAGCTGCCCCGGCGAACTTCGTTTCGCCCAAATTCGTTATTGAAATAAAAATAATAATTCCGAGCATTACGCAATTCACATGCTGCTATGTAATTCGGTGAATTCAAATATTATACTCATACTAGAACTACTACTACAATAGAAAGTAGTAGAGCTATGTGAGTCCTGGACCAAGAAAATGACGCATCGTTCATTGCTATGTGAGTTCTGGACCAGGAAAATGACGCATCGTTCCATTGATAAGACATATGTATGTATGTATGTGTGTGTGTGTGTGTGTGTGTGTAGATAAGAAAGCAAGACGATAGCTCTATCTCTGTCTCTGTCTAACATAACGCTGTCTCTGTCTGATAAGGAAGTTAATAAAAAAAAATGTAAACAAAAGATATAAACAAGTCATTGTTGTTGTAGTTGATAAAGAAATAAAATGGCGGTCAAGGTTCATTAAGCGAAATCTAAAAATAGAAATCATAATAAAAAAAAATATAAACAAAAGATATAAACAAATCGTTGTTGTTGTAGTTGATAAAGAAATAAAATGGCGGTCAAGGTTCATTAAGCGAAATCTAAAAATAGAAATCATAATAAAAAAAAAATATAAACAAAAGATATAAACAAATCGTTGTTGTTGTAGTTGATAAAGAAATAAAATGGCGGTCAAGATTCATTAATCGAAGTCTAAAAATAGAAATCATGAATGAAAGAGTAAAACTAAGCGAGAAATCATGGTTGTAAACAAAATCGTTCAAGGTCAATGAATAAAAAAAAAAAATTTGATTAGCTCATAGAGTTGAATAGTATGTACTCTGGATGTAAACAAATAGGGTGTCCACAGAAAATGATTCATTAAAAGAAATAAAAATGCTAGATGATTAGCGTATAGAGTTGAATATGTACTCTGGATGTAAACAAATAGGGTGAGCGCAGAAAATGAATCATGAATGAAAGAGTAACACTAAGCGAGAAATCATGGCTGTAAACAAAAAGAAATAAACATAGTCATTGTTGTTGTAGTTGATATGGAAATAAAAAAATCGTTCAAGACCAATGAATAAAAAATTGGATAAGAACATTATTAAAAGAAATAAAAATGCTAGATGATTAGCGCATAGAGTTGAATATGTACTCTGGATGTAAACAAATAGGGCGAGCGCAGAAAATGAATCATGAGTGAAAGAGTAACACTAAGCGAGAAATCATGGCTGTAAACAAAAAGAAATAAACATAGTCATTGTTATTGTAGTTGATATGGAAATTAAAAAATCGTTCAAGGCCAATGAATAAAAAAATGGATAAGAACATTATTAAAAGAAATAAAAATGCTAGATGATTAGCGCATAGAGTTGAATGTACTCTGGATGTAAACAAACATGCTTCAGTCAAGGTCAATGAATAAAAAATGGATAAGAACTTTATTAAAAGAAATAAAACTCTGGATGTAAACAAATAGGGTGTCCACAGAAAATGATTCATTAAAAGAAATAAAAATGCTAGATGATTAGCGTATAGAGTTGAATATGTACTCTGGATGTAAACAAATAGGGCGAACGCAGAAAATGAATCATGAGTGAAAGAGTAACACTAAGCGAGAAATCATGGCATGTCATTGTTATTGTAGTTGATATGGAAATAAAAAAATCGTTCAAGACCAATGAATAAAAAATTGGATAAGAACATTATTAAAAGAAATAAAAATGCTAGATGATTAGCGCATAGAGTTGAATGTACTCTGGATGTAAACAAACATGCTTCAGTCAAGGTCAATGAATAAAAAATGGATAAGAACTTTATTAAAAGAAATAAAAATATGAATGTAAACAATTATTCTAACTGGACAATGTGTTACCCTGAGATAAGAAACAATCCAAGAATTAAAAATTATTCTAACTGGACAATGTGTTACCTCGAGATAAGAAAACAAACCAAGAAATAAAAATAAACAAACCAAGAATTAAAAATAAACAAACCAAGAAATAAAAATTATTCTAGTTGGGCAATGTGTTACCCTGAGATAAGAAACAAACCAAGAATTAAAAATTATTCTAACTGAGCAATGTATTACCCTGAGATAAGAACCAAACCAAGAATTAAAAATTATTCTAACTGGACAATGTGTTACCTCGAGATAAGAAACAAACCAAGAAATAAAAATAAACAAACCAAGAATTAAAAATTATTCTAACTGAACAATACATAACCTTGAGATAAGAACCAAACCAAAAACAAAAAAGTTTACAATACTGGATAAATATTCCTACATTAGTAAATAAATTGTGATATGGTTTTAGGAGCATAAATTTTCAAATAAAAAGGACCACATTTTGGATGGAAGGCAACAGTAAGCACCAAGTCATCACAGTAAGTGCCATGATTTATTTTATTTTTTATTTTAAAATGATTTATTTTCTTTTTCTTTTAGAAATTAATGAAATTCAAGTATTAGATGATCTGCTACTATGCGGCCCAATGCAGCAGCAACAGCCCCAGCAGCCAATGCAGCAACAACAACAACCCCAACAGCAGCCAATGCAACAACAACAACAACAACAGCGACCAATACAGCAACAACAGCCACAACAGCGATCAATGCAACATCAACCAATGCTGCAACAACAGCCACAATTAGAACCACATACAAACAAAAAACGTAAGATCGATGAGAGTGATATCAATAATATTTTAGAGCGTTTCAACAACGCACAAGAAACTAGTTTAAAACAACGTGTCTACGAATATAAAAAAACGATTTATTCAGCAGACATTGAACAAGAAAAATATTATTCTGTTCGAAAAATAAAAAATGTAAGCACACGGTTTGGTTCGAGAGTGGTTGTTGAATTTCAACATACCCAAGTGTTTTTACCTAGTCACATGACTAGTTTATTCAACGAAGATGAAATTAAAGCTTTAAATAATAATAACGAATTTTTGCATCTAATTGTAAGCAATAACAAATATTTGTTTATAAATCAAATGATTAATTCGCAAAAAGATCTTGCGCAATATCAATAAATAAATAAAATGTATTATTTCAATTTCTTTGTTGTTGAATCATTATTTTCTTGAATGTAGATATCATCACACACTCTACGTCTGGTTGGCCTATGCAACCCATCAACAGCACCCTGTTTACTCATCACAACAAAGAATGGCTAGAAACAAACAAAGTTTTGATTTTATTAGATATTTTATTTAGTCAATCGTTGATAAAACAACATCAAATTCTTAATTCTAAGCAATCTTTTCTCGAGCATATAACAAGCGCAGGTATCTGGACCATCTTTGCATAAATCCGAAGACCAGGAACATTTCATAAAATGGCAGCCATGAATGGATTCAGTTGAAGTCACATTCTCAAACATTCTTAAGAAATTAATACAATCAATGAGCTCACTATAATGCTCTTCAATTATAATGTTCTGATATGATTTCATAAAATCTAAAAGCTGATTGAAAACCACAGAATGACTTAGACCAGACATGTCTTCAGAAGCGTTGTCAAATGTTGACTAGATTGATTTAAATAGGTGGGCCTGACCAATTGATTTTTTTCTTAGCAATAGGTTCATAGTCCTCTTTAAGTTTTTGCAAATCATCAAGAAAATATTTTCTGAACTTATCGAGCAATTCAAGTGCATTTAAATTAAGTTGATCAGTGTACAATCTCAAAGATTTATCAGTTTTTTCCAATTTCCCATCAATTGCTAAAAGGCACTTCTTAAAGACATCATGAGTTACACTGTCAACATACTGTTTTGTTGCCGCATCATCATCATCTGTTGGCGCTTTAATGTTTCTCAAATATTTGTGTTCGGCATCAAAAGATCCATTCAAATTTACTTTTAAGGTTTTCATACTTTCATCGTTAATGGTTTGCATTAGGGTATTATAATTGTCATCAACATATTTTTGTAGAATGAGTATAGTTTTATCTTGAAAGTCTATATTGTTATCAACATATTCCTTATTTGCTGCCTGCGTTAGGTTTACAGGTTTTCCAACATTGTTTATACATTTTCCCTCAATATCGAAGTCACCAGTAGATGTTAGTTTAAATCCTTCTCCAGCTGGCCCCTGCAACCCCACAATGGGTCTTTGAAATTTGTTGTCGCTTCGACCGAACTTGTCAACACTCATTTTGATAATAATATCAACTTTGTTGTCAAACTGTTTTTAATATATGATATTCGATTCACACAGCTCTGAAACAGGTTTCATACAGGGCTGTTCTATTTCATACAGGCTGTTTACAGACTGTTTCATACAGGGGGGGCTGTTTACAGGGCTGTTTCGAGCTGTTTCAAGCTGTTTTGGGTTGATTCATACAGGCTGTTTACAGGCTGTTTCATACAGGGGGGCTGTTTCAAGCTGTTTCATACAGGCTGTTTACAGAGTTGTTTTGATTGTGTGTTTATAGAATGTAGCATACATTATCCAAGAGGGTGAGGAGAGAGCATGCAATATTTCAGAAGACTACATCGCATTTCAAACTGTGTACTACCTATACCTTTTCCTTGAAGAACATATTGTTAGCTGGAATGAACATTTTCTTATGTTGTTGTTGTTGTTGTACTATACTTACTTAATCTGAGTTCCATGAAAACAATATTCGAATTAAGTGAGGAAAAATCAAAGAGGGGCTTTTTGTCAATTTATGTTTTATTATAATTGGTTTAGCTTATTTTGTAATGTCCCCATGGTAATGTACAATAACTATTTTCTATTGCGTATCGCTTATCATCTAATGCACTTAAAGCTATTTTTGTTTGAACAATACTGCTTACTGAGTGTTTTTGTGATTTTATCAAATTTTGTTCAACAGTTTTATTATTATTACTAACTAAACAATCTAAGAAATCATTAAAACAAATTTCTTTTTTAACAACATTCTTTTTTATACCTTTAATTTTTTTTACTTTTTCCTTATTTTCTACCTTAATTGAGTACATTTTTGATCTTAAACCTACAAAATGTGATATAATATGCCCATTCATTTCATCTTTCATCAAACCTATTACTTTTTTATTTACTTGTGGTATTCCCCAAACATTACTTTGTGGATAGTCACTAGTATCAAAGCGCTGATGACAATCACTTTTGACCATATCGTATATATTGTTACAAGAAATTTCATAAATTAGGCTGTCTGTATCAGTATACATGGCTGTACAATTATCGCCAAATTTTATTTTCATATAATCATAATGATACTCATATATTAATGTTTTTGCAATATCTAGAATACATAATCCTACATATATTGGTTTGTTGAAGAAAACTTCAGCTTTTTGAAGTTCAATTGCAACCAGATTTTCATTGAAGATGGTTCTGTTTTTAAAAAATGGCGACGCAATCAATGCCTTGGCTCCATACCTCCCTCCCCATTTGGAAACTAATTTAACATTGCTATATTTTCTAACATTTTCCATACATTTTCCGAAAACTGCATTATTGTATAACTTATAGCGTTCAATGTCAAGTTTGTTTGTAGCTAGAGTTCTTAATTGTGTATTTAGATCAATGTATGGTTTAAGCCATGCAGATTGATCGAATTCGAGAACCCTATATATTTTATTTAATTTGAGACCATGCAATAAAGCTTGACGTAAATTTCTATAATGAATCACATATCTGGTTTTATCTGTTAAAGTTGCTAATAATTTCTTTTGTTTAGATTTAGGTGGGCACATAAGTTCTGGACAAAATGGTATATCACAATGCAAATCATGCAATTCTATTGGATAACTTAAGTCAACCTCAAAAATGTAGCCCTTGGGAGAACTATCCAAGAGAGAACAAATTTTATCTACTGTGAATTCATGAATGTTTCTAGCCCATTTGAAATTTCCTGTTGGTAATAACTGACTCATTGCATAACCATATTGGTTATTTATATCCCAATACATTAGAAAAGTGTTTGGTTTACTGCTATCAAAACTATCTAAGTACTCATTGTTCGCTTCTGAATATTTTTTTGAACATTGACTTAGTCCTCCACGAATACCCCTTTCAATAAACATAACCATGTCTATATCACCAAGAAGTTCCAGTCTTACATCTGTATAGTAAAGCATTGCATCCCAAGTATAACCTGGGAGAGAATAATAATGAGCTGGATCTAATTTATGCGTTTTAACAGAACTATAACGAAATTGTTCAAAAACATCAGCTAATAAAAGAACATCTGTCTTTAAATACAAATCAGAATATTCACCCAAATTTCTTAGATTTAAGTGATTCCAAACATTTTGAGCATGTAAATAATCTTCACTGCTTATGCCCTCCTTATTTAATCTATTGTAAAACAAATGTTTTTCAGGTAAATGCTCTTCAGAAAATTTATCAAAGCTATTTAAATAATCATATGGATAAACGCCTTTACGCTTCAATAGAACCAGCTGATCTTGTGATAAATAGCTAAATTCAGATTCAAGTATTGGGAATTCATTTAATAAAGATGATAGTGAATCTAAGCTACTATTCAAAAACCTAAAAGAGTCTATGAATCTGAAATTAATTTTTGTGTATGAAAGCAATTTAGTGAATGAAATATATTTTTCTTTATTTAATGGTAGCACATTCACTTCACCAGCTCCAATTTTATGTATTTCTTTAATTATAAAATGCGCATCATAACCACTTAGGTTATGGAAAATAATTGGTATAGTTAGATCATCTTTATAATTTAAATTACAGCTATTGTGAGCTGGACCTCGATAAGCTCCTGTAAAATGACAATGATCACGCACCTTGATATCAGTTAGAAAAAAATTTAGATTACATATATAACAAGTGGTTGCGGTATTAAAACTCTCCTGTTGTTCAATGGAAAGCTTTTCCATTGGTACTATGTATGAAACATCAGAATCTAGAAGCATTGCTAAAGTTTTTAGTTCATTCATAAACCAATCTATACAATTTTCTCCTCGAAATGCTGTGTAGGTTGTATAACTAGATTTGAATGAACTTTTAACATAAAACCCTATAGAACAGGGTATATGTTCCTGATACTTATTACCATCATCAATTTCTTTTAAGATACATTCCAAGTCTGCATATATTACAAATGGGGACATAATTTTATTTCTAAAGTTCTTAAATGATAGTACACCATTTTGTGATGTAGGTAACCTAATTTTGCAATTATTTTGATTGGTACAATCATTTATATGAATATCTAATTTTTCCCGAGAGTAAAAATAGTGAAGGCATCTATTACAGATGTGTAGCCTACTTCTATTTTGAGTTAACGAACTTCGAACTAGGGCAGAGAGGTTTTTAATCCATATGAAATGCTGTTTCAAAACTGTATAATCACTGATTGCATGTTCTTCTAATAACAATAAATTGATATGCTTCTTTTCTTTACATGTTAATTGTGATAATTTAAGTGGATATATTTCAGCTTCCTTGTCATTTTTTTCTCTATGTAATGTAAAAATATTTATGGAAATATTGTTATTTTTTTCAAATAGTGGCACTAAATTTAAAGGCATTGGGAAAGTTATACCATCTAGATTTAATACATTTTTATAATGCGGATAACTTGTTAGTCTATCCACATGTTTTTCTGCAGGAAACAAAGCAGATACTACAGCCCATGCAAAGCATGCATTATCAATATTTTTTACATTAATACAAGCTTTCTTGACAGATATTGTTGGTGGTGTTTTTATAAATGAACTTCCTACAATTGGTGAATATTTATTTATATTGAAAATAATATTTATTATGGATGATAGTGCCCACCCGCTATTTTTCTCTTGAAATTCTTCCAACTTTCCTAACAACGGTTTTTCTAAATTTTCTGTTATAACTTCTTCTAAATCATTACCCACATTTACAATAATATTCTTGGTGTTGAGATATTTGATGTCTTGTTGTTGTTCTTCACCTTCATATCTCCGGAACTCAGCACAAAATACCGCATTTGTTTTGATGTTGATGTATTCATTCATCACTTCTTTGAACTTATGAATTACAACTGGTCTGCAAGCCTCTAAAAATGTTTTAGGATCTGTATGATGCAAATTTGTAATCACGCCTGATCTGATTCTGCGTGAAAACGCAGTATGCGGTAAATCTTCCCACATCAAAGAATCAGCAATTTGTTGTTGTGGTTCTTGTTTAGATATTTTATTTTTCATCATTTTATTGAATGATTTTAGCTTGCCGATTGCTGAAGTAATACAATATCTTTCACCAGTAGTCTTAACATGGAACAAATATTTTTCCAATAAGTCTAAGTCTTTTTCACAACTTTCAATGTTTATTTCACAGTTTCCATCACTTGTTTTATGCATAAGCATATCGAATAAAATTGATTGCTGTCTTTCAAGCATCTCTTTAATGATGGTTTCCATTTTGTCTGCAACACTTTAACTATTAAACGTTCGATGTTTGTTTATTAAGCTTAATCTTCTTAATTGTCGCTTTACTGCTTATGGTATTAATATTTCTTCAAAACTATTATAAAGATGGATTGAACTTTGCTTTTATAGGGCAGAAACAATAAAGTAAATTAAACCAAAGTTTTACTCATTCATTCATGAGTCATTTTCTGTGGACACCCTATTTGTTTACATCCAGAGTTTTATTTCTTTTAATAAAGTTCTTATCCATTTTTTATTCATTGACCTTGACTGAAGCATGTTTGTTTACATCGAGAGTACATTCAACTCTATGCGCTAATCATCTAGCATTTTTATTTCTTTTAATGAATCATTTTCTGTGGACACCCTATTTGTTTACATCCAGAGTACATACTATTCAACTCTATGAGCTAATCAAATTTTTTTTTTTTATTCATTGTCCTTGAACGATTTTGTTTACAACCATGATTTCTCGCTTAGTTTTACTCTTTCATTCATGATTTCTATTTTTAGACTTCGCTTAATGAATCTTGACCGCCATTTTATTTCTTTATCAACTACAACAACAATGACATGTTGAAGCATGTTTATATCTTTTGTTTATATTTTTTTTATTATGATTTCTATTTTTAGATTTCGCTTAATGAACCTTGACCGCCATTTTATTTCTTTATCAACTACAACAACAACGATTTGTTTATATCTTTTGTTTATATTTTTTTTTATTATGATTTCTATTTTTAGATTTCGCTTAATGAACCTTGACCGCCATTTTATTTCTTTATCAACTACAACAACAATGACTTGTTTATATCTTTTGTTTACATTTTTTTTTATTAACTTCCTTATCAGACAGAGACAGCGTTATGTTAGACAGAGACAGAGATAGAGCTATCGTCTTGCTTTCTTATCTACACACACACACACACACACACACATACATACATACATATGTCTTATCAATGGAACGATGCGTCATTTTCCTGGTCCAGAACTCACATAGCAATGAACGATGCGTCATTTTCTTGGTCCAGGACTCACATAGCTCTACTACTATAGAAATAACTGAAGTACATGTAGCAATTTTGATGTGTTTCAATCAAACCGGGAATTCTAGAATTAATGCTACAAAACTATCCAGCGATTGTTCTCGACTTATTACTTGTCATAGTAAAAGCGAGACATGGGAAATTGAAGATGCTTAAAAACATATGGCAAATCATTCTGAATAAGCGGAATCCACGCGATCCGTTAAAAAGTTTTGGTGCCCAAGAGGTAAAAATTAACGCTGAAAATTTTGAAAACGGTGCTCAAACTCCAAAATGACTTGGCAACGCTGAGGGTGAGCCATGCAATCACCGTTGCCGTCACGGCCGTAGACTCTCTTTAGTGGCGTCGGCGTCGTTTTTGGATTGTTAATATTTTAAAAAAGGAAAAATGCAAAAATAAGCACCCAGAAAATACATTTTTATTAACACTTCATTTTTTAAGATTTGTTGAACGTGTGAACCGCAAGAGGTAAATATACACAACAGAAACCACAAAAATAATATAAAGTGGATAGATGGATGAATAGATATAGCTTTTATCACGTAAGCTGCTTCGCAGTGTTTCATTAACGTAGTGCAACAAATTACTCTATCCCGTAGCTTTCTATTAGTGAAATATTTTTTTAAATCGGTTCAGTAGTTCTCGAAATTACATCTTACAAACAAACATTTCCTCTTTATATAATAATGTGATGTGATAACAGAATTTTTTAAAATTGTTGTTAGGAAAATAGTTCTAGAATCAAGGCAATCTGCAATAACTTCCATGCCGTGTTTTGACCTGGAACTTCTTTTGGTTCCAGACTTGAGTTAAAATGATCCTTACCTCTAGTTGGGTAAAACAAATGATGATTTAAGAGAATAGTTATAGAGAGTACATTATTCTTACGATGAATACTTTAATTCCTGAAAACTTAAAAACGAGATCTAGCTATTAAAAAGAACTACAAGAACTTCTAGGTCACAATTTTTTTAAACTCTCAAATTTCTTTGCTTAACAATCTTCTTTTTTTTTTGTGTGTGGCTGATTGTAGGCATCTAGGTAAGATTTTTGTAAAGACTCTCATATTGTATATTTTTTTATTGTTTGAGTGTAGGCGACATGTTTACCATTGTTTTCAAAAAAAGCTATGTTTGGTAAAATGTACTCATAATTTACAAGTAAGCCAAATGTCAAGTTGTCGGTGAGGGCAACTTGATTCTTAAAGTATTTAGACATACATATCTCCATTTTCGTCGGGTTAGCACTAAAGCAACAGCTATTGAAGCTTGAGCTTCTTAAAAATTAAAACATTTAGCAGTTTTCTCTTCGACGAATGTTTTCAAAAACGAAAGACATTTTCATTTCGTGCGATTGTAAGACGACGAGAGATTTTTATTGACTTATTTTTAGGTCTACAGAATAGTCCGCCTCAATAATTAGCCCATTTATAAAGAACATAAATAAGCCGGCTTTCGTAAGCAATTGCTCTTAACAAATGAGGTGTGTAAATATTGGCAAGGGAGGAAAAAACGTTTTTTGCGGCACAACATGCTAGGTTTCTCGTTTATATAACGTTGCTGCTAATAAAACACTTAGCCCGGGAACTATGATTGGCATCTCTTTAACCAGGCTCGGAAGAGACGGGACATTAAACGATTGCATTGCGAAATAGATTGGAAAACTAGGGCCAGACAATATTTTTAAAAAGCCCCGGTTATCAAGCATCAAGTTTCTCGAAAAATATAAAATAATGCAATCATTTCTACAGTGCTTTTAAGCTTATACAAATAGAGAAGATAATGAAAAGAGTTGTATAAAGAAGAATTTCGTTTTTCCATGATTTCTTTGGTTTTTTTAATTTTGAAATGCGAGTTCATTGAGCCTGGTATGGCGGCAAAAACACTTCTCTTTGACATAATAATTACTCCCATAACCTGACTTTCGGATTTTAAGCAGAAAAAAGCGTCAAAGGTGAAGTGAATGTATACAATGCAAGTGCAGGTTTTTTAGCCTGTCATCGGCAATGGATCGCTTTTGTTTTTTAAGCCTATTTTTAAATATAGACAGATAAACGATTAAGGACACCGCTCTGTTAATTACTGAGTACCTATAAGTTCTACCGTGAAATCAGTCAGACTAAGAAGATGCCGTTCTGTAAACCGTGACTAGTGTGACGAGTGTCTTACTCTCTTTGTTATTGCGATAAGGTGTTGGTGGCTATTTTTTTATTTACAATGTTGCTCCAAGCAGACTCCGAGACAGAAAGACTTTAAGATGACTTATGAAAAACACAAAATCATTGTGACCACTTACGACCACTTTCGAGACTTTCGTTTGTGCGAGAGCCCACAGCCAATCTACCTCCAAGTAAATCCACAGTATCGTCATAACAAACTAGCCCCGAGACTTCAAACACCATTAAAACAGTTAGACTCCCAGCCACAAACCAAAAAGAGATGCCTGCCGGTCAGAAATGTACACTAAAATCAGTCCAACATCATAAATTAAAATCAACTACGCTCCACTACATCTAATTACGCAATCCGAACAACGCTTTCAACAGTACCCCTAGCACGAGATGAACGGGCAGATAGAAATCTCCAGGCATACAATTTGACTGCCAAATTGCGGTTCACTACACATTCGCAATCGTTAGGCTGAAGTGTTCCTCGTTTCGAAAGTGAAAATCCCCGAATTCCGAATTTTGCCATTCAAAGCAATTAAAAGAAACTCCCAAGTGAAAGTAAACACAGTTTTGCGGATGTAACCAATCGACCAATCCCTCTGAACTAATATAACCGTTTATGCTCAATATGGCAGATGGAGTTATGCAATCCTCTCCCTTTTCTTGAGCGGTTACACAACCGCGCCTGTAAAAGTGAACGCAAAAATAAAGGAGAGTTATCTTTTTTTTTGTAACAATAAGAATTTATTAAAAACATTAACAACATCTGATTTTTTACTTTCAGGTACAACACACTCGCACATTCACACTGGGATATCGGGGGAAAAAGATTTTAATACATATGTAGCTATGAGAGACTATCACGTTTGTTTATGAGTTGGTGAATCTATGATATGGATGTCTTAGTCCCAACCACCGGATGGAGCCCAGCCACCGCCGATGCCGCCGCCGCCGATGCTGCCGCCGCCGATGCTGCCACCTGATGCCCAACCGCCATGTCCTCCGCCGATGCTACCTCCTCCGAGGCTGCCACCTGAGGCCCAACCGCCGTGTCCTCCGCCGATGCTGCCACCGCCGATGCTGCCACCTGAGGCCCAGCCGCCATGTCCTCCGCCGATGCCGGAGTCGGCGCTAATGATCTTGACGATTTTGACTTGTTCAGCACCACCGCCGAAGCCGCCGCCATGACCGCCGGATAAGCCGCCTCCGTAGCCACCGCCATAGCCTCCTGATCCACCAGAAGCCCATCCACCGCCTCCGCCCAGGGATGATCCGCCGGACTCAGAGATGACCTTGATGATCTTCACATCTCCACCTCCGATACCTCCATGACCGCCGCCGAATGATGCACCGCTATCGAATCCACCATGACCGCCGCCGAAGGAAGCTCCACCGTCGAAGCCACCGCCGAATGAGGCACCGCTATCGTAGCCACCGAAGCCGCCGCCGCCACCACCATGACCACCGCCATAGCCGCCGCCGATTCCTCCACTGCCACCCTCGTCGATGACCTTGATCACTTTAACCGGAGCCAGAGAGATGGAGCCACCATGACCGCCACCGCCACCACCATGACCACCGCCATAGCCGCCGCCGATGCTGCCACCGATGCTGCCGCCAAAGCCGCCGCCATGGCCACCACCACCGCCATGGCCACCACCGCCACCACCACTGCCGCCTAAGAATCCAGCCGAAGTAACCGCCATCGTGGCGAATAAGCAAACGAAGACCTAGAAGAAAACGGGATGTGATTAGGGTAAAAGTCCTGGGGATAATCCTTTTGAGTATGGCGACGTGTCGAACCTTCATGTTGTTGTAAGCACGACTTAGTTTTTCAAAGAAACGCTCAGATGATGTTAACCTAACTGGAATGGAAGTCAGCAACTGATGCCTTAGCCATGTGCAGACGATCTTTTTATACCAATTCCAGTTCATGGATAGTGGCAGCTACTCGCATGTGCAACATAATCATGTTGACCCACAATCGGCGCTATTTTCTTTTCCTCTCTTCTTCGTCGGTGTGTCGTGTGTCGGCGTTGCTACCAAAGAGAAATGCCATAGTGAAAGAGCAGAAGAAGAAAGACAGTTTGAGCACCTTTCCTGTTGGTGCCTGGTGCTGGTGCCCGATCATCATCCGTCTTTCGAGATGTGCTTTTGTCTTTCTTTCCAGCGCCGCAGGTCGACTAATGAATTACAAACTCTTAGATAATCGAAAATGGTTGAGATACAAAAATGCTGACTCGTAATGGTTCCTCGACGAAAGTGGGGAAATTCGTAATTCTGGGCGATTGGAGTGCCGCATAGATTTGGATTTGAATTTGGATCTTGGTAGAGGCTTTTTTGCGGAAATCGAGGTTGGGCTGATCCTTGGCTTTGCGGCGGCAAGGGGATGAAGTGTATGAACCAGTATCACACAGATCACTGCTGGAAGCCTGATCTTCAACTTGATTGGCATTGGTCGTTGAACTTCGCTGAGCACTGGCGGTGCGCATTGTGCCGGCGAATGGTGAAAGGATGGTGTGGGCCTTATTTGCATATTGCACCTATACACTGCGTACGCAACGCACTCGAGCAGTAACAGAAGTGGATCTCTTGCTGTTGAATGATCAGATTCCTGGCCTGTACTATAACCAACCTAAAAGCCTTTGAAGTGCTCGAGCATTTTTTTTTTTTTAAATATTAACATAATTATACGCGAGTGCTGTACTGTTCATTGGGGTTGCCTCTGTGGGCGATTTAATCAGGTCAGAATTTTTAACTTGGAAAAGTACCTGGGAGTGTATGGGCCCAACTGTTTTAAAAATATGAATGTGGTTTCCAAATAGCCTTTGGTCTTTGATCTGGTATAGTAAATAGTTGGAATTTTCACACACCGACAAGCCCGCTTCTGAAGTTATGTTCCGGCCCCATGGCGCACTGAGCTTGGGGCAATTGTTGAAAACCGAAAACCTACACACAAAACCATCCACCCAGAGAAGGGTTTTCCTAATTAATGACTTTTTTGAGTGCGTTTCGATTTATCTCCAGTTGAACCGAAGTGATAAATGATTTATTGGAATGGGCACGACCAAAGATGATGCAAACTAGATGTTCATCTGAGAGCAGAAATGGTACATTTGCCTACAAGCTGCCTGTCTTACATAGGAATTTCTAAGTATTCGTGCCTGTACAGATCAAAGGAGCGCCATTGCTGCCTGATCTAATGGAATGCCTGATATAATTTCGTCACAATGCCAAACACCTTAATATAATTCTCGTTTGATATTGACTCTCGTAGATATTGACATCTAACAGAAATCCATCTCATGATATTAATTAGAGAAAAATTAAATAAACCCGTTTTTTGCGCTTTTCTTAAAAGAGATTTTCAAACTTTTATTATATATTTTAAAGAAAATACACTTCTTTTTCGTCTGCTTCTAATTTCGAAATAGAAACAAAATAGCTAGGTAGATATTTAAGGGAAAGTTTTTTTTTATGTTGTGGAGTTGTTGTTGAAAAGTACCTTGTAGTAATTAACTCACTGAATTTAGGATGGAGATATCATAACAATATGGAAGGCAATCAAACAAGAAAATAGAAAAAGGAATTGACGTGAAGATATCCCAAAAAGAAAACAGCAAGGACACAATACGCAATACAGCAGATGTATTGTCAACAATTTTCAAGATGGCTCAACGTGATGAACGAAAGGAAGGCATCGTTGGATTTTCAATTTTTGATCCTGACCACTCACGAGTCGACATCGTCAAATGGTGCAATGACATCGACAAAAGAATTGAACGTCATGGTTTAAATGATTTTGATGTCATACCTCGTGAGCGTTCTTCATTGATGGGACGATCAAAAACTTGGTTTGATAAATACGGCTATCAACAGTTCTCTTGGGTCTGATCTACGATCATCAATTATGCATGTGTTTTCAAGTGGAGCAGATATTGTTGGCCAACTCAGAAAAGTTGCTAACTACGAAAGTAATAAGCTTGGGTCTTATTCTGATTTCGTGATGGAGAAAGTATCACAAATGAACATTCTGGTTCAAATTAAAGACTATACAGATCAACAGACGAAGTGGAGATAACTTTGTACATCCCAATAAACACCCCCGTTTAGAAACCAAACAAAAATGCTTTGGTTGTGGAAAAGTGGGTCACATTAAGGTAAATTGTCCACAAACAAGTTTAATATAAATTTCAAGTCCTATATGTATTAGGTGAACGTTATTTTTGACAAGTTCAGGTTTGATACCTGAACATCTGAGCTACACCCAAAAAAAAAATTCGTTATATGCACGAAATAGTTATTACATTTTACGAAACCGTTTGTAGTTTTCAGCAGACGAACGCCTTTGTACAAATTACATGTGACTGTTTGTTCAATGTACGAACGACAAAAAAAATATATTTTACAAACAAATTCGTCTAATCTACAAACAAACATTAATAAATACGACGAATGCATTCGTAATATGTAGGAAATATTTATGAAATATTTACGAATCCATTTGTTTATTGGACAAATATATTTGTGCTATGTACCAATATATATTTGTAAATATTACGAATGCATTCGTAAAATGTCAAAATTCGTTCGTGAAATATTTACGAATCCATTTGTTTATCGGACAAATATATTTGTGGTATGTACCAATATATATTTGTAAATATTACGAATGCATTCGTTAAATGTAAAAATTCGTTCGTGAAATATTTACGAATCCATTTGTTTATTGGACAAATATATTTGTGCTATGTACCAATATATATTTGTAAATATTACGAATGCATTCGTTAAATGTAAAAATTCGTTCGTGAAATATTTACGAATCCATTTGTTTATCGGACAAATATATTTGTGGTATGTACCAATATATATTTGTAAATATTACGAATGCATTCGTTAAATGTAAAAATTCGTTCGTGAAATATTTACGAATCCATTTGTTTATTGGACAAATATATTTGTGCTATGTACCAATATATATTTGTAAATATTACGAATGCATTCGTAAAATGTCAAAATTCGTTCGTGAAATATTTACGAATCCATTTGTTTATCGGACAAATATATTTGTGGTATGTACCAATATATATTTGTAAATATTACGAATGCATTCGTTAAATGTAAAAATTCGTTCGTGAAATATTTACGAATCCATTTGTTTATTGGACAAATATATATAGCTATATAGTATACTGCTGTTGCTGTTGTGGCATCGGTACTGTAATGGTAAGAGACAAGTTGATGCCTTTGAGTTGAACCTCTGAGCTCAAATATAATGATCAAGTAGACAAGCTGAATATTGCCTCTGTTGGAATAAAAATGATTATAGAAAAGTTTATGCCTACGAGCTTAACCTCTGAGCTATGAGGATTGAGGATCATTACTGGTATTCACTGTAAACTATTATTAGAGTTCAATTGGTTTCATCGAGAACGATAAAAATTGCAGGATGATCGTGTATTAGTTGAAACTTGAAAAGTACCTTGTAGTATTCAACTCACTGAGTTTAGGATTGAGATATCATTGAATTATACTTTATGAAAAGTCAATAAGGAAAAGTATAAAAAGAAGAAATCTGGGGTCGAATCACCACTTCCGTGAACGAGCTATACGTTCACGTGTTGATTTTGCATGTGAAACAAAAACAAATTCCGTTTCGTAATGCTCGTTCACGGACGACGCGATTCGACCCCTGTTCTCCTGGAGTACAATCAGTTTTGGACTGTGAAGGTAGTAAACCTATGGTATATTTGGCACCGAATTTTATTTCTGTATTAACATTATGTATGTATATTATACATACTCGTTTTTACAAATTTACTTTCCGACATTAACATTTTTTTTAATACGGTGGCTGATGAATATTGCTACATTAAGAAACTCAAAGAACTTTTTTTCAGTGTAAGGAATTCATTTTTCTTTTATTCATGTTGAAGCTCATTCAATTTTATTAAATATAAAATATAGCTTAATTATTTTTAAAAACAATGGAATTTAAATGCCCCCCTGCTCGTTGTATTTTATTAGATTAATAAAGGCGAACACTTTCGAAACAGAAAATGTTATCACTTTGCTTGCCATGGTTTCGGAGATAAAACGGTTTTAAGGGATTGGAAATTTGTTCAAACTTTTTAATTGTTGAACTAGGTTAAAAAGGAAAAAATGTTCACTACAAACAATTACAAACGTATTCCTATCGAACTGCAAACCCTGTTTTTCATTCTAGAAAAAGTGCGGGCTTACTTCACGTAGGTAATAAATAATCTACCTGGGGTGCACTAAATTTTGTGGACAATTGTACTTGCATACATCCAGATCTCAATTGTACAAAAAAAAGTACAATTGCGCGCCATTTTTCATCCTTGGTCTGCCCTCGGATGATCCTTTTATCTTTTCACCTTGAGAAACGCAGAGACGCCTCAGACATTTCTTTCCTTTATCGCCTTTTCTCAGGTTTCGTCGATTGCTCGTCAAAGTTGGGATCCCATCCAGTGAAGTTTTTCGGTACACAAGCATGTCACAGATTCATTTATTTACATTATTACATTATTATTACTACAACTGCATGTGATCGCATTTATGAAAAACAAAAAAAAAAACATTAATCATAGGCTGCTGCTTGATTGCACACTAACAACGTTTCCAGCGCCGCAATTCAATCAAAAAACATCGTCCTCTCCCCAGGTTATCTGTTGCTTACGAATGATGTTGGTCCGCTCTAACCTACTCTGCGGTTCGGCACCACCATTCGAATTACATCCAAATCAGATCCAGTAGATCAACTGCCACTAATTGTACGGGAAGACACACGGATCATTAAAAATCGAGAGTGCAATGAATAAATACTGACTGGTTCAGTAGCCAAGCAGGAAACCGCCAAAGCAACAATGCACCATTACTACATTACCATTTGAAATATGATTATCTAATTAATTTATGAAGTATGTTGAAATCAAAAGCTGAACTACGGGTCCCACTGTACGAATAAAACAGCCCTGGTATTAATGCAGCACTGTAACCAAATAAGTGCATAAATTACCAATTCCTCAAGATGCTGCGACCGGTTTTAGGTTTTATTAATTAGACGCTCTAAGCACACTTTTACGACCGAATTATAGTTCATTAACAAACGTTTGGTTTTGGTGTATTGTTTATTTCCATTTAATTGGTCTTCTCACCATTTGAGTGCAAAATTGATGCAGCCGATGGTACCTAGTTAATTTTGGGAAGGGCTGCGCTCCTGAAAAGCAATTGTCTGGAGTAGTTGTGTTCCAAACTTCAGATAGTGGGGGCTTAGCCAAACGAAAGGGTAGGTAGCAAAATTTTGCAAAAAAATCTTGCTAAACTTTGCTGCTCAACTCTTTTGTTTTCGTTCTTTTGTGAATAATAATAGCTATTTCCTGATCAGTATATTTATTTGCATTTTCCATGCTGTCAAAGCTGATTGAATAAACATAAGACAGACGCGAATATTTGAATAGATAAAATATTTCGAAATGTCGTTAGATATTTTATAACTTGCAGCGAAATTTATAAAGCTTTTTTGCTTGTTTCAACACGAGACCAAGCATTTAATTTACGTAATTGAAAGTGGATGGTGGTGCAAAACAATAAAAATAGAAAGGCCTTACAAATCGAAAGACCTGTACCTACAATGAGCGTTAAGTTTCGACCAATTAATGTAACAAATTCGTGTAATAGCTGTAGTGGTTTTCGTTGCCGCTCTCTCGTGCGAAAACCAGATTCTTGGGTTTCAACATAAAACAACATGAATTTAAATCGTAGATTTGAAGGGGATTCCAGCATAAAGCAACAAATAAAGCCTTAAGATATAGCAAAGTCGACAAGGGCCTACATGATATTGTGTCCATCACATTCATATAGGTTACAAGTATTTCACAAACTCAGATTTATTCATCAGTTATTTTTGTTCTCTTCATTTTCAAGGTTACGTTCGGTGATGTTTATCTTAATTACTTTGCCTTGATGCCGACTAGAAGTTGTATTAAAGATGGTTGGGTAGTTCTGCAGGACGGGTAAATGGCAAATTATTTTTTAATACAGTGAACAATGTGGCCGTCCTAGAGTTGCTGGGTCAAGATCTTATTTCTAACGCCGATTGTGGTAACCACAGTCAAATTTTGAAAATGAAGTAAAGAAAGGTAAATTTTAAGCGAACGTGTCGTCTCCCCTATCTTTGAATTTTAACGGCTGCCTTTTATGTCTTTCGTGACGAAGATCTTGTGATATCAACCGTCCTTCTACGCTTGCGGGTAACCAATGCGATTTTGAAATTTCTCTCTTTTTGCTGAAAATAAAATGGTTATCATTATTCACCAGTGCCAACGTTTACACATCGCAAAGGCTATAAAATTGATTGTTAAATAGCTAATGACATACAACAATCGACCAATATGAATTTTGTGCAGATTGGAAGATTGGAACAATGACGCCCGTTTGCAGACACTACTCATAGTGATTAAAGTTACACTTAAAATCGTATGTGACAGTTTATGGCCAAGAAAAAGTAGTCCATAAGGTATTTACGTATAGACCTTAAATCGCCTTGAGTAGTATCAGCAAACGGGCCTGAATGACACTGACATATAAATATATTAGCAAATTTACATAATTCCGTAAGAATTCTGAAGTTTCCCCTATAGAAATGAAATGTTTGCAGTTTCAAAGAAGGATAGTAAAATCTTCAGAACCAAATTGCTTCAACTACACTCTGTTTGGCATATTTCGTAATATTCACACTGTAGGTGTAGTGTAAGTACATTTGATAGGGAGAGTTGGAGGCGTATAATCATTTGAAAACACTTGGAGAAATTCAAGTTGACACCTTTTTTGTATAGACAGCTACCAGATTTACAATGGCAACCTTCAAAACACAATTCAAAAAAAATGCATAGAACAATGATATAAATAACATTAGTAATCTCATTAAAACGCATCGAAAAACTGGAAAAGCATGACCAAAAATCAACAAAAATTGTGTAAACATGAAATTAAAATATAAAAGTAAAAAAAAAAAAAATTGCCTAAAACACAAATCTTTTCCGTAATTAGTTCGCGGGTACAAATTCGTTTTTAAAGTTTCATAGTTTTGGTAATATTGATTATTTGTCATTAAGTTCCCTTGACATCTTACAAAAAGTTGTTTCAAACAATAACAAATTATTTAATAAACTAAATTTAAGGAAGAAAACCACTTTGTTTCAAGTTTCAACTTTTAAAAAGGTGCCCCTTCGTTTATAAATAATTTTTAAAAAATTACTGCAGTTCTTTGCTGAATTTGTGTGCTCAGCACTTTTGACAGATTTTTGCGTAGCTTTCTTCTTCGCTTGTTTTCTGTTGTCTTACAGGTTTGATGCACATTTTATTCATTCCGTTTTATCCCGTTATGATGTTGTACTGATTGCGTATGCTTGTGCGGAAGTAGTGGAGAGTACAATTTTGCAGGCATGTTTCAATGTTACATCGCAGTTCTTATAAAATAAAATCCTTTGCTTCTTTTTTGAACTATTAAGGAAAGAGGAAACACAGAAATCTCAGGCTTATTTTCCATCCGTTTTCCAGCTGAGTAGGTATATATAATTCAGTATAAATACTTTTATACCAGTCAACTGCAGCTGTCAAGTCACTTCCTCTTGGGATACACTCCCAACCCAAAGTCTCGGAAGTGTCAAGTAGAGGGCATCCGTTTCTGAAGATTTTACTAAACTTTTCAATGCTGAAATAGATGTTCAACAAAAAGCTGCCATGTAGCATGCATAAAAGTCGAAGATTATGATTCAGCATTATCCATAAGCATCTTTAGAATACATCGTAAAACATTATCTATTCCCAAAGTAGGGCACCTAATGAAACGGACTGAGGAACGCTCACATTCTTTGCATGAGTACCTGTGTACTCTGTACGACAGATAGAAGGTATAAATTTGTATGGTAACATGAGGTTTAAAAGTGTCAGTAAATGGTCTAAAAAAGGTTTAAGAAGACACAGAAAAACCGGTTAAAAAGTACATCAAAAAGGCATCGATAAGAGTGACAGGAACCCGTCGAAATCTTGTCAAAAATGAGTTGAAAAATACGTCAAAGAACGAGCTGAAAAGCGTCACAAGGGACACAAAAAACAAACACGTCGACGCGTCAAAAGAACTCTCCAAGAACGCAACAAGAAATGCTTCGAAAAATATATTCTAACTTCTTGACATAAACAGGTTTAAACACAACAAAAAAAAAACGTCTATAGCTCATCCGGAAAGACATTGGAAATAGAGCCTAAAAAGTGGTATAAAACCCTACAAAGAACGGGTTAAAAACATGCCCAAGACTTGTCAAAAAATCGTCGAAAATCACACACGAAAAAAAAATCGAAATCTCATTCAAAAGGGCGTCGAAATTGCCCCGCACTATTAACAAATCTTGGTCTCGACATTAAATTTACGGAAGCTCACAATTGCGAAATTTGTTTGGAAAATATAGCCACTGTGAACTACTTAAATTTAGAGTCGAAACTAAAAATGTTTATTGGTAAGGCCCATTGAGTAAAAAAAACGCTTCGATAATAAGTTCGAAGATAACCTGCCAAATAATCAGTTCAGCTCATCAAAAAGCGCTTCGAAAACCACGTCATAATTAGGTCCCGCTAAAAAAATCTTTTCATAGTTGGTTGACAAATTGGTTGCCGTTGGAAAAAATGTTGCCAATTCAAAAAAAGAACCTTAAAACAAAGATTCCTTTGTAACCAATTTGTTTCTGTTATCACCCCACTTGCCTGTAGTGAGTGGCGTTTCCCAAATGTATGCACACACCATGTTAGGCGCACGTTTGCAGGTACCCTCACGAGGTTTCTTTCCCATCAATTTCATCAGATCACCCAAGAATGCGATCATAACTATACCAGTTACGAAAATGCAGCACAATTATTCCTACAGTACGCTTCTATTACAAAGTCGAACCCAGCGATGTCATTACAAATTCGTAGAGCAATCGGTGCATGGCATGAAGTAGGAAATACGTATTTAGTCTAAAAACTTGTACACATGTATTGCATGTGTCCAAAACATTGTCGCCAAGTTATGACTGCTTAACGCTTTAGTGCGCTGTCAGCTGTTGCACATATACATACACCTCTAACGATTCATCCTCCCAACCAGCGCAGCATTCTCTTGCCCACCGTCATAATGGTATCGAACCAGTTACCTTTCCTTTTCCCAGACTAGGCTTAAAATAAAATTAATTCATTAATCGGCTAATTCCTTCAAATTGGAAAAGTTAGCTATAGCTCAGATGACGACTTACCACAAACATCGAGGAGAACATTAATTGGGTCAACATCTCCCTCAGTTGCATGCGGCATGCCAAATAAATTCCATTCAGTGGTTCATCGCTTACTGCGAAGAGGTCACTCCAATCAGGTTACGTAACAAATTTCCCATCGCAGATAGCAAAACCAATTCGGCGATACGTGATACAACATAAATAAATTTGCTATACGTTGACATTCGGCCAAACTTAATCAGGCTTAAGTGGGGTTTAATTTTTTATTTTGTTTTCATTTTGTTTTCATAACACGGTTCGGTAAAGTCGGATAGATTCTCGCTCTGTTAAGCCTGACATAACAACCAGATAAATCTGTTCGGTGGATGGAAACGAAACGCCCGAAGGACTTAAAAACCGAAGGGGCTCAATTTTGTCGGACTTTCCACAATACCCGATTGTCAGGAACTGTTTCCTCGTGTCTGGAAAAAGGAAAGTAGTCAAGTTGTAGGATGCCCAGGCACACCTCCAGTGTGATTACTCATTTCCCCGCCATATCGTTCATTCGATCGATTCAACCGGATTAGTTGGAGCAGGAAAAAGTTGAGTCAAACACTGCATGTTGGATGCATAGCTTGGGAATTGTAGCTCTCTGCCAAAAAGCGAGCGATCAAATGGATTTGATTCAATTATTCGGTTCACAACGTAACCCGTTCAGCTGGCCTTTTTGTTGTAGTCGCGGCGATGTGTGTCTCGCATAACCACGGAGCACGGATAAACACAAAAGATTCCAAAGCGGATTTGCAAACCAGTAAAAAGATCGATGCTTGACTTTTTAGTCGATGACTCATTGACGTTGGTGTGGCTGGATGGGATCGTTTGCTTTCGATTTTATTTCACATAGGTATCCCGGTCGGGGGGATTGAAATGATTGAATGACTTGACGAACGGTTTGGAAAAGAAAATATGACAAAGCGACCGAATTTGCAATGTTCAGGGATTTTTTTCTTTTCAAAGCTTATTGATTCACGCAACGTTAGCACGCGAATAGGTATTTTTATTTAATTTGCCGGATTTAGGTGATCCTTTGCATCATAGGTAAGGGGGTCAACGAAGCGGTGCGTATTAATGTGAACAGGTTTCTGCTACTGTGCAGAGTGATTGCATGTGGACGTCGGAAAGACGTCATCACTACTTTGGCAAATGCAATCGGCGAATATTGAACGCCTCTCCTAGATGTCAGTGCTTGGTTGAGGATAAGATAACCGGGCACCGGGGGGACTTTTGGATTTTAAACTTCCTTAGTTTCTTAGCTTTAAACATCCATATCAAATCGAGGCAAGGGCAGATTTATAAACTTGACTTCCGGCCCAATAAGGTATTGCCTCACAGAAGGTGAAACAAACTCAAGTCGTACGTACCATTGGACAATTAACCTTTCCTACCAAATCGAAAGCCTTTTTGAAATGACCAGCTCTTCTTTTGTGCCATAATTTCTAGAAGCAAACATTTTTTCAAATTGCGACATAAAAATTTCAAAGTTCAAAGTGTTCCCTACTTCTTGCTCATCACTACCCTACAGTGGTGACAAAGAGTATAGAATTTTATTAATAAATCGTTTAGAGAAACTTTTTCTTAATCAGTTGTTTGAATCACACTTTTTGAATGTACAATTTTTGCAATTCGATAGGAATGGCGTTAGTAACTCCATTGGCAATGGAAAGATAATGGTGGAGTTCTTTTCAGCTGATATACTGCTCAACGTTTGCAAATAGCGCAACTGAAAGGTAAGACTTGTTAAATTTGTTCTGTGAAATGTACTAGATTGTATAACTAACCTGCAATGCAGAAGGACTTGTGCAAATTATATCCGAGGCTTCCTTTAGCGCACGGGATGATTTCATTTCGCCCTCAGCTGCGATCACTTTGGCACGAGCCTCACGTGCCGCTTCAGCCTCGGCGGCCATAGCTCTTTGCAGTGCTGTCGGAAGGGATACATCTTTGCTGAAATTTCATTTTCGTTAGACATTTGACATTTAAAATGAAAAAAAATTAATTAATATAGGATCAAGAATTTCAGCAAATTGTTTTATCAATCATTTCCGGGAAATTGCCAAGAAATGTGACGTTTGTCAAACTGACAGATAGGTGACTGAAAAAGACTAACAAATTTACGTTTTAAAGTTCCGCCACATTAGTTGCGGTTTTATAAATGTGAGTGGTCAGTGGTCTATATTTCAGTTTTTGCCATTTTCGCTGATGGGTCAAACTCACATTTCAACTCTTTCCACTTTGACACCCCAAGGATCTGTGGCCTCGTCTAGTGACACCTGCATTGTGTGAGATATTGTCTCCCTCTCGGTTAATAGTTCTGACAGATTGCGTGTACCCAAAACGTTGCGCAGTGTTGTAGCAGCCAATAGTCTAGTCGAGTGACTGTAGTTCGACACTTGTATGACAGCTTTCAGTGGATCGCTTATTCGATAGTAAACGACGGCATCCACAGTTACTGTCACTGAATCTTTGGATAGAACTTCCTGTGGTGGAACATCAAATGAGACTGTTCGTAGATCAACTTTACAGTAATCATCCACGCAGGGAAGAACAAAAAATACTCCTGGTCCCCGAGCACCACCACTCCTAAAAGAGGAACAGAGTGATGAAATATTTACTTTATACCGATAATAAATGCGTACCAATTTACCTTAAGCGACCCATTCGAAAGATAACAGCTCTTTCAAATTCTGACACAACTTTGAAACAAACAAATATCGATACAGGAAATGTTAGAAACATGATGATCAGTGAAAGGATTATGGCGATCGCTTCCACGCAGCTCATCTCATCGTTTTCAGCTGGAAGTAAAAAGGAAACGAATAGACGAGTATACGCAGGTCAAGTTAACAGGTATGTTACATGGAGGTATAAGTTTCCAGTAACTCTGGAATATTATATAATTGCTACATTTGACAAATAAAATAATGGGGAAGTACCTACAGGTATCTAGTTTATTAAGTCTGACAGCTAGCTGACTTGATGTGTCTCAGTTTTGATTGTCTTGAATCATCCACATGAACAAATGAACCTAGTCAAGAAATTCATGACTGAGTTACCGAGTACAAAGTTGACAGTTCATATAAGCGGCTGACGTAAAGAAAACAAAGTTACGGTCCAATCTAGTTTTTTGCGTTCAGGATTCAGAGTACTCAGACCAGACCAGACCAATCTAGTGGACTTAAGATAATTCGATTTTGAAATGTGCCCAAACTCACACCCACCTAACATGCCAATAGAGGTCATAATTATGACATTTGACCGATGACAGTACGTAGCTTTTTTTTTTTTTTTGTCGTTGGTGGCAAGTACATACCTACACGGCTTTACCTTTTTGAGAACATTTGAAACGTTTGCTTCAAAGCAACAAAGTTGTGTTCTAATGTCAAAAAAGTTATAAATGTTTTTTTTTTTTTTTTGGAAACCATTTTACATGACTAAGCGTGTGTTAAGAACCATCGGATTCTCAAATGCTACAACCATTTGCATGTGAAGGACAAAGAAACGCTTATAGCTTTTCGAAAATCAAACTGTCAGTTGTCTTGTGTAGATAACCTAAAATGTTTCTCACATCTGCTTGCTTGGTTTTATAAGTCCCGCCTCCCGCAACAAAGCAATCAAATTGAATTTTTTTTACCACCATGAATATATTATTAACCAAACCAGACAATATTATACCAACTAATACCTATCCCAAATAGCCCCATAACTCTTACAAAAGCGCGCACACACACAATTTGCCGATTTAATGATTTTCATATAAACAGTAAAATTATTGTTGCCCCGGCGCACCCAAATACAAATCGTTCATCAAATGAAACTCAAATAAATTACGAAAGACGTTTTATCCAGTTTATTCAACGGTGTTGTGTGCATTGTTTGTAATTCCATTCCAACAATTTGTAGATCAATAACGATCCGCTACACACAAACAACAGCATCGGGTTCGGTAATATTTTCAATTTCCAGAAGAGCGCAACACTAAATTGACCGACAAAATCCTGCCGATCGCGATCAGCTTTATTATTATTGCTGATCACCATTAACTTTGGCTATAATTAGCACAATCCAATGGGGCGGAACAAAAAGAGAAACCAATTCCGCGTGTGAGGTGTGAATTTCGAAATTACTAATTTTTGAACTTTTAATGAACTTGCAATGTAAACATTCTTATTTTTTTAATAGCTCATACGCCGGAATACAATGTTAATCCATGAGTCCTATTTTTAGAGCACAGTTCTTAAAAATATTATTTTTTATGGAAATATGAACATTTTTGGAACAAGTAGGGCCTGTGTAATCTTCATAAATCACCTCGTTGTAGGCATGTACGGTGTACGCACTTGGTCGCCTATGGCTCTGGTTTGAGAAATGATATAAATGAGATGAAACAGCGAGATATACAAAAAGTTATATTCATAATAAGAAGAGATCTTTGAAATGGCATGTTTATGTTCGAACTTTGATTCGTTTTATCTGAGATCTTAAAATGCGTTGATTGATTGCCAGACGGACTTAAAAAATAAGACAAACAGATGTGCAGGATATTATGGCGAAGAAACTACTGCTTCCAGGTGTGCAGATATCACTTATTTTTGTTAATGGCTTTCAGTTTCGAAGAAGTCGCACTTCGAATTCGAACCAGCTGATGGATGGGTAGGTATTTTGGATGGAAGTTGTTTTATTGAGGCTTTAAAATTTTATTAATGGCATACAAGCAGATTGTGCGCTAGACATGGATGAATAATAAATTACTTCACATCCATAATGACGTCTCCTGAGAATATCGTGTACTTGTTGACAGGATAATAAATATTTTTGATGACGTATTGTGGCAGACTAGGTTTTGGAAATTAATGTAATAAGCATTTGGGGCTAAGACGTTTTAGAAGGGGGACTTTCTGAAAATATTATCAGATATGTAAAATGGATGTGACATTACCCCATAAGCTCATTTCGAAAAAAATAATATAAGTGTCAAGTTAGTGGAATATTATTCTTCGATTATGTCACTATACATAGTTGAAATAATTAAAGAGCACATTTAATTTGCTCCAAACTGCAATACTAATTTGCTTTTCACACCGAGCCCAAAACCGGGTTTTCACGAAAACTCTCGAAAACTTCTACGAAAACAGAAGTTTTCCCATACATATTATTTCAGTTTTCAAAACGAGTCGCTTGAACTCGTTTACCACGAAAACGACTCCCAATCGTTGGGTTGTTGAAACAAACACACATTTTGCAATATTCAGCACATTCAACAAAATGGCTGACCAAACAAATGTCACAACTCACAACTTGAAATTATTTTCCACAATTAATTGATGGGCTAATATTATTTTGAAATGCACTAAATTCCTTTTGTTTGTTAATTTATGCGATCGAAATTTGTAACCACAAAAGTTTGCACCGAAGTTTAACGACTAGTGCCTCACAGCTGATTGAAACGTCAAACGAAAACTAGTTGGTGGTCGGTGTGAATGAATGCATCGACAAATTTTCGAGGAAAACACGCCTATTTAGAGCAAATATTTTATCATTGTTTAGGAATTATGTGTGTTTGTTTTTACATAAAAGCCTTTGCGAGAACTACCGATCGAAAGTTCGCGCACTTTTGGGATTTGCACCTACCAGTTTTTAGTTACAAGTTCGTCTACGTGTGAAAAATGTATGAATAAAACGCGACATGTATGTAATAGTTCATTCAAACTAGCAAATAAAATTAAATAACCCATCAAAGGTCATGTTCTGGTAACTAAAACAGAATGTTTGGTCAGCTTTAAACCAATGTGCTTAATGGCTGATTTTGACAGAAAAATTGTATACCTTACCTAGTTTAAAATCGCTTCGATAAAATTCTTATTGTTAACATTTGTCATTATAGAACATGCCGTCATTCCAACATCTAGTTTTAATTAAAACATCCACAAAAACACAATGCTTTTGATATAAATAAATAAACATCTTCCACAAAATCATTGATCTATTTATTTTGTTGGAAGTGTTTTGATGGGCAATGTCAGATGAAATTTGTTATATTTTTCAATTTCAACAAAGCAACGGACTATACCATGTGCATGACCCGTAAAATGATTATTTTGAAGGTGCACTTTGTGTATTTACACGAGAAGATGTCTAAATTTAAATATTCATGTTTACACGAGTGTCTGAAGAACTTGGAACTATTACTGAGAGTGTCGGACAATGTTTATACTGAAATGGATGATTCATTAAAGTAGGTATTAAAATCATGGATGATGAAAATCGGTTAACTGTGGACATTGTTGCTGTCATTGTCATTGATGTTTCTCAAAAATATTGTCAACTTAAGACTGAGCTACCTACTTGAAAACTGAATTACTTTTTCGACGATAATGGAAAATGTAATATGTAAAAGTTCTGTCAAGTTTTTCATCACTTGCGGTCATTTGAGCAAGAACTTATGTCATTCTCACTTTGACAGATTTTTCAAAATAACCGGCGAAACTACTTGGCATTCGCTCCAGTGCTCTTAACCTATTATGAGCATTGAGCAATTAAAACTAGTCTACTTCGTCAAGATTTTTCTGGACTAGATATCCCCTGAACGCAAGAACTAGATTTGTCGTGACTTTTACTACGTTTGATGCATATACATCGAACCGTCAAATGAGTGCTCAATCGAAAGTTGGTGACTAGATTTCTGTCGATTATCACTCCGCCTCCACATAGGTACCTTTGTCACATAAAAAAAACTTCGTGAGCAATATAAGCCAATAAACCTAAGACACATCACGTCAGTCGCAGCTGTCAGACTTTGTTATAATCTTAAGATTTGATTTCTACAACGCAAATCTATTAATTTCCACTAAAGGGAGTTGATGTGACAAATTGAAATATAATAGTTGGATGATGAACGATGAAAAGCTGCTTGGCGTTTGGGTCGTGAATATTGCGCAACTTTCAACTGTTTGACAAATGGTACAAATTGACTTTTTTAAACGGCATACAAAGAAAGAAAAACAACATTAAATTTGTTGACTGCATACGTGTGGGTTTTACATTCATTATACTGCTGGAGACATTAACATACCTACATAATTGTATATCCAAAAACTACAAAAGGGGCAACCGAATTCAACATTTTTTCTTTAAGGTTTTATTTTTCTCTTATTTTTGAACTGAGATCTGAGGTGAATTGAATTATTGTCCTTATATAGCAATACAACGACAGTGAATTTAGTTTAAACCTCGATTGTGTGAGGTTGAGCTTCATTAAATAAAAGGGTGCAAAAATAAGCCTAACGATTAGTAAAACTCACTAACTTTACAATATATATTTTAGGTTAGTAACGATCTACACAAAACTCACAAGTTTTTAGTCCTTGATAAACCTGATGCACTGGATGAGCTGGTACCGGCGGAACGATTCTCTCTTGAAACAAATTTACATGATGATCATGTGAGGTGGTCCTTGCGGAGCGATGTGAATTATTGGTACTCATTCCCTTTCGACTGTTTTTTCGGACGCTTCTACCCACTTTGGCGCACAGTTTCAATTTCACACGTTTCTATCAAAAACCTCACTACCGATCGGGAAACGTTTTCCCCGAACTATAGTATGTACTTCCTTTCGTCTGAATACCACGGCGATAGCTATCTAACTAAAAACGCCCAACGAAAACTTATTCTCCTGGACAGTACGCAGGAAATTCACGAAACGATCATAGGTATAGTACACCATGTTGATTTTCCAGGCGAGATGTTTTCGAAAATTCACAAATTCTGTTCAAAAACATTTCGATCAGTTGGAGGATTGTTTTCTTTTTGTTTTCTCGAAATTTTATTTTCGTTTTTGGATTTGCATCGCCCAGTGAAACACATCAATTGGATGACGCCCGACGAAGGTGGTGGTACAGGCGGTGCTGTAAACAGAACACAGCAACGAGTCGGCTCGGCATGCTTATGCTCCGACATACCGTGTCTCGAAAGTTAACCTGTGGTTCGCAGCGAATCACTTGGCTTTCTATAGTTTATAGTTGGCTATTTGTTTACGAGCAAAAATCGTATAAACAAACAGATTTATACAGTGGTGCCGATGTCGAATTATGATGGCGGTGTGTGTGAGGGGATATTTTATTGGCGATCGGTGTGGTTTATCTTCCGGACTTTCTGGTATTTATTGGGTGAACCTGAAAATATTTTAGTTGGTTTTTAATGCAAACAAATGGGTTTTTTATTGAAAAATAAAAGGCCAACAAAATGTGCGATTTGTTTCCTCTTTTAAAAAATGCATGTTTAGTTTGCGGGAATGTAATGGCTTTTAAAATAATAAACAAGGTTTATTAGATTTTTTATATAGTAATCGGGATGGGGTGGGAGTATTTTTCCTTGGGGGTGGTATTTTTAGAACAAATAGTTACAGATTCCCAAACAAAATTTTAACAATTTCGGTGAACAGATCGCATGGGTTAAGTGTGATTAGTTCCATTTCTCATATAGCCCACCGAACAGCCGTCACTTTTACAATCTTGTTAGTTTAATTTAGCAAAAGTAGCCAATATTGTGCAGTGTGTTTGTTTGTAAAACGTCCATTTTTGTCCATAGTTTTTGCAGACACAAAACCAAACATATTAAAACAAATTTTCTTACAGAATATAAACATTTTCTTTATTTACATTGCACCCATTAAGAGATTCCACAACAAAATCCTGAAAACATTTCGATCCACAAATGACAATTTCCTTCTGGAAACTTTCAAACTTCCGCAAGTCCTTGCAAATTTGATCCTTTCCTAAACGACAAGGGTGTGCTTCCTCTTTGTATTTTAAAAGTTTGCTGAAATGTTCGCAATCAGCTTGATAACATCCATCAGTACATTTCTGTCGAGAGAGATAAATTCGACTGGAGAAGTTCCAAAACTTCTTAAACTCCATCAACTTATCTCGAAATATGACGTTTTCCAAACTTTCAAAGCAAGAATAATGAAAGATTCGTGTCATGTCCTCCTCATCATTGAGTATGCTTTCCACAATCGGAATCGTTGGAGCAATCGCCACACCATGCGAGAAGAGTATCAAAATTCGTGCAGAGTTTGCACTTGGTTCGTGGGTAAATGTTCCAATTGGACCACGGAACTCCACCACATCGCCCAGTTGAATATTTTCAATATATCTCGTCATTTTTCCATTTGGTTTAAGATTTACTAAAATTTCAAATTCAAATTGTGTAACGTCCGTCCAACATGGCGAATACGGACGCAACAGGTATTTGTTGTTGAGGTTTTCCGCTGTTTGTGGGTGCGGCGCTCGCATCATTACATGGTGACCTGGGGGACAATCCAGAATGAAATCCATCAGCTGTTTCTTATCATTGGCGATGGTAAATTTCAGCTGGAGTAGACGATGTCCGAGTTGAACTCGCTGAATTAAGACGTATTTGCGATAAGAATGCAAGACATTGCTTTTGCTTAGTAATTCAGTTCTAGTTGTTCGCGTTGATAATGGTTTTGAATCGAGAATACAATTTGCACAACCATTTCCGCAACAATCACTTTCACCGATATTATTTTCAGACGGGGTAGACATTTTTTGACAGGTCAAAAACTGAAGCGAAGTGTGTTTGATTGTGAATTCCAAGGGCGGTCTTATATGTCGTTTTCCATTGGGATTTTCGGATTTTGCTCTCAGAGTTTAGATTTTTCGTGCCCAATGGAACATAAAACGAGGTTTTTCTTTCTTCCCATTTGGATAGTGCGTTTTTTAAAAGTCAGCTGTTCTGAAATTGTAATTTATGCTTATAAAAATGATTTTTTTTCTATTTTCCACAGACTTGTCTTGTAAATACGTAATTAATAACATACTTTAGCGTTTGACAAAATGACAAATGTTGTGGTGTTAGCGTAAGTAGGTGTAAATCTCGTTCAGATATCGATATTCGCAAAACTGATCTGATTCTGAAAAGAAGTGTTTATTTTTTTGTGACCAATGGATCAAGAAATCTGACAGCCAGCCGCCTTCGAGAGTAGAAACACAGCTCTGACTCAAATATAGTCTGTCCCAATGGATGACACAAGCGCAAACTATTTAATTGTTATTATGACAGGACTTGAAGTCCGTCACTTATTTCGCGTAAAAGACATACCTACCGACATTGTGTTAAATGAAAAAATAAATACGTATTTGCTATAATGATCGAAATCAGTTTTCTTGATCTTTTCAGTAGATTAAGGACCATGTTTCCATTGCTGATGTGTTCCAAAGGCTCTTGTAAGCCACCGCGACACATTCTACACAACTTTGATGTGAATTATGTGACAATTATTTGTAAGGTAAGACAAACCAACTATGAAAGTGTATTTAGCGTTTAAAAATAATGAACGCAGTTTGTGTTTTTTTTTTTTTTTTTTTGAAAAACAATTATTATAATATTAAGAGCATAGACAGAGTATTGCCTCTGATTAAGAGCTTCCATTTTTGGAAAATTTAAGACCTAGGTAGCTATCAACTCAATCATAACTGCTAATTAAAAAAATTCTTCTTATTTAAAATAAAAATTCCAAATCAAACACGCCCAGTTGTCTTAATTTTCTACTTCATTTCTTTCCAATAGATGGCCGTAGCGTCATAAAAAGAGATTATTATTTTGACGTTCCAAAAACTGTCACCAGCTGTATGGCTGACAATTCTCTGTTGCATTTTGCTTTTACACAATTATTTCTTTGAAAACACTAAAAATTTGATAAAGTTAATCAAATTTTCCATTCATACTTTCATTACGAGATTTACCACATTAAAAATGTTCAACTAGAACTGCACAAAATGAATTTACAATCGCTATTTCGGGATTTTAATCCCAGGTGAGTTGCATTAGCCTTATGAGCCACAAAAACACTTGCACTCGTATGCATTTCCTAATTAAACATCTTTTGATTTTCAGCAAATTCATTGTTCACTGCAGCCTCTTTACATTCATAACGCTTTTCTGTCTACGGCTCGATGGTTACATAGGTAAGAAGTCTCACACTTTTACCAGCTACCACTGTTTACATTTTGTATCTCCATGTCTTCAGATTGGCCGTATTGGGCAATATTCACGCCACTCTGGATATGGAAAGGCATCGCAGCATTGGGAGCCACAATTGGGGCCATCGTTTGGTGTCGCTATCCACACTATAGGTGAGCGCCAACGATATAATTAACAACATGGAGTAACCTTAAAATTCCATTACAGATTAGAGGGCGATTCATACACTCAGTTTAAGGCAATGCTGATCTCGTTGTCACTGCATCTGATACTACTAATGTTTGAACTGTTGGCATGTGATAAACTTACATCGGGGCGCCACATTTGGGTATTGGTTTTTATACCGCTGATCTTTGGCAGTGTGGCTAGTGTGGGTGCCTGTGTTTGGGCCGTAAAACATGATAGATCCTTTGAGCTGGAGCTCTTCCTGGCTGTGAATGCATTGCAATTTGTATCATTGCCGTTGAAGTTGGATGGGTTTGTTTATTGGAGCTGGGAAGTGGTATTCGTGCCGATGTGGATTGTTGTTTGCCTGAGTTTAGTTAGTAAGTTGCGAACTATTTGGAAGTACTGCCGGATTGTTATTCGTTTTATTCCCTCTCAGGTGTCCTATATAATATAATTTTTTGTGGAATAATGATGAGAACACCAGAGATTTCGCTGCAACAGAAGAAGGCCGCTCTGAATTCTGCGATTGGCAATGCATGCACAGTGCTACCATTACTTTGTTTCCAGGTAAGAATGGCTCTTAGTGTTATTGTGGGTGTTTTTCTCTCGCCAATTGTTAGACACTGTCCAAATTTGCGGAGGAAGGTACTTCTCGTGATTTAGTTCAAGAACATCTTTTGATCTTTGCGAAGTTCAGTCGTCTTCATTTGATCATAATGAAGTGAGGATAGCAAAACTCGAGCTAAAGGCCGACAAGGTTGTTGGGTCTGACGGTTTGTCCGTCAAAATGTTTAAAACACCTGGAGATGACTTGGTAGAAAACATGAACCAACTTATTGCTGATAAACATTGTTTTCGCGATCTACGAGGTATGGAGCCCGTCAACTGTGCAATGTATATTCGCGTTTCTTATTATACGCCGCACTATAGCTTTTCGTTGGTGTCAGATTAGCTCAACCTATGTATGATGTAGACGTCGACGTATTCGCAGATCGCCAGCTAGTCACTTAACTCACAATCTTTATAAATCTAGCCATTTTTTAACCAGCCATCTTCCTGGCATTCTCTCATTCTAGGTTGTGATTGCAGACAAACTCGAAGGCGAACTTAAATTCCCCTACATCGTCATCTTCAGTCCGCTTCTAGTGGCCATCTTTGCCCTCATCATTCTCAGCTTCAGCGCCAAGGGTGGCAACAAATGGTGGTTTGGCATCCGTAAAAGTTTCAGTCAATTTCTACTCTCGGCCATGCCATTCCTACAAGAATACGGCAACATATCGTATCACACCGACAACGGCGGCCAATCTGTACCACTGGACTCGACTACTGTCCACCTCAGCGAGTACGAGAAGCACGATAAAAAAAGCAAAAAAGGTCTCAAGAACGACAGCATGAAACCTGTCGTTCCCATTATTAGTATTGATTTACCCGATTAAGTTAGTTCTAAGTAGCAACTGAATAGAATTCCTTCATCCATCTCAGCTATATTTACAAACACAAAAAATTATTTCAAATAATCTACTCTGTCACGCATTTTTCAATGCACAAAGGCAACGCCTCCACCATCGCCATCATCATCATTATCGGCATTGTCCTCATTCATTATGTTCTGTGAATCACTTGAGGATTGTCTGAAGAGATTAATGTCGTTTTCCACTGGGACAGATAAAGCACTTCTTTTTCAAAATCCTACGAACACCAAAACATTTGCCATTTGTCAAACTCTAAAGTGTGTTATTTTACGTTTTTAGGGACAAGTCTGTGAAAAATAGAGAACAAATTACGTTTGGCCGCTGCAATGTAAATTAAAAAGATTTTTAGAAACACAAATTACAATAAAAAGAACCGCTGACAAATGCAAAGAAAGAAAAATCTCTTTTTATATACCATTAGGCACGAAAAATCTGAAATCTGATAGCAAAATCTGAAAATCCCATGGAAAACGACATTAAAAATCCATGCAACTGCAACTTCCCAACTCGATCCCACCTCCTACTCTTAATTTGTCTTTCTCTCGATCGTTTCGTTTTCCCCACCATCCCCATTGTTATGCTATAGATAAAATTGTATCAATAAGAAGATTTTTAACTTGAATAAGTTCCAAGCTTAGTGTGAATTTTTTATAAGAAGAAATACAAACAGTTACCGTTCACAGGTCTTATAATGAATTTTAGTTAAACTGTAACATTACCTAAACTATGAAGAAGGGAAACGGCAAGTTAGTCGGAACATGGAGCACACTGACTAACAAAAACGTTTCTGTTTGTTTGTTTTACATAAATGTTCAATTTGTTTAGTTTACATTCTTAAATAAGTTTATTTTGCTTTTAGTTTTATTGTACAAAAGAATGAGTATGTTTTATGTATACTTTATAAGGACAAGATTTAAATGAATTAAATGTGAAAATACAACTGTCTGTTTTTTATGAAAACTTGTCGGTTTGATGGCATCAGTCATCATCAATCGTTCCTATCACACTTCCCCGCGTAGTACCTAACCTGTGGTCTTGGGGTAAACCCGAGCAAAACCGAACTGATGCTTTGCACCACTAAAACGAAAGTACCCGACTTCACACTTCCTCGACTTAGAGGCCTACAGTTATCGTTATCCACCAGTGCTAGGTATCTAGGAGTGATCATGGATCCCAAGCTCAACTGGAAGCTTAAGATCGAAAAAACGGGTAAACGGCCTGCAATAACTGCATAACATCCATCCAGGAACCATGGGTGTGGAAATATCGCATCTGTGGCCTTGGTGTGTTGAGCAGTTCGCATAACGCTCTTTACGATGAGCTGTCCGAGAGACCTAGGACCTGTCTTGTTGTATCGAAATCCCTCACGGCAGTTACAATCAAACGGTTCTGTTGCCAAGATTTGGTTGCTGCAACTATTAGCTACCACGCAAACGGCAATTGGGAAACCTTTGTCGTTGCATCGGCTTACTTTCCCTACGACTCCTTAACTCCTCCACCACCAAAGGCTGTTGTTGAGATCGTAGAGTACTGCGAGTCCAAAAAGATAGGTCTCATCCTATGTTGCGATGCTAATGCTCAAAACACGGTTTGGGGCAGCAGCAAGTGCAATATACGAGGGGATCGTCTTCTGGACTTCACCTTATCGTCTGATATCACCATCAACAATGTGGGTTGTAGACCTACATTTGTTACAGCCAGGAGACAGCAGGTAATCGATGTTACTCTGTCCAATAGGCATTCCAAGACTATCACAAATTGGAGGGTATCGCCAGATAGCACTCTGTCAGACCATAGATACATCGAATTTCAAATCTACTGTGAAGTTTCACCTTTGCAAGAGAGGAGAAATCCGAGAAAAACAAATTGGGCCCGGTTTGAGGAGGAACTTGGCAATTCTGTCAAAGCTCCACCCAAACTTAGATCAATACAGGAGGTGGAGAGGTCTGCTCAGGATCTGAGCGGCGTCATTACCCGTTGTTTTGAATTAGCGTGTCTAGTTACAAAAAACTCCTGTAGAAAACCGGTACCTTGGTGGAATACCGAACTGCAGTGTATCCGTAAAGAAACCAGGAAGCTCCTAAATCGGTCTTTAAAGACCAACTTAGAAGAAGACTGGAATCTGTATCGATCGAAGCAAAAAGAATTTAAGAGACTGATTCGTAAATCGAAGAACGACTCTTATAGGAAATTTTGTGAGGAGGTCGTATCACTAAGTGCAACCAGCAGGCTTGTTAAAGTCCTCAAAAGGGACAGACCAAGTAAGCTGGAATCGCTCCAAAAATCTGATGGTACCTACACTGAGACAAAGGCGGAGACTTTTAGTCTCCTGCTGGAGACTCACTTCCCGGGAAATCAGGTCACTACGCGTTCTTCAGTGGTACCGGCAACGGTGGCCGCTTCGGAACTGACTAACACCACGCGGCGTAGCTGGTATATTGCATCCGGAGTGGTAACGGACGAAGCTATCAGATATGCAATTGCATCGTTTGAGGCTTTCAAGTCACCGGGTCCGGATGGAATTTTTCCGGCTATGCTGAAACATGGTTGTAGCCAGCTGATGCCGACGCTGAAAAGAATTTTCACCGCCAGCTTGGCCCTGGCCTACATACCTTCTCCTTGGCGTATGGTTAAAGTCGTGTTTATACCAAAGTTAGGTAAGACTGACTACACTCTCGCCAAGAGCTTCAGACCCATAAGTCTGTCCTCCTTCTTGCTGAAAAGCTTGGAGAGACTGGTTGAGCTGCACGTGCGAAAAGTTGCTCTTCGATCGCATCCTCTTTCAGCGATGCAACATGCCTATCAGCGTGGAAAATCTTGTGAAACTGCGCTCCAGAACCTCGTTGGGAGGATCGAGAGTGCTCTTGATCGGAAGGAGTACGCGTTGGGTATCTTCGTCGATATTGAGGGTGCTTTTGACAATGCGACTTTTGATAGTATGTGCAATGCAGCCAGACATCATGGTGTAGATGAAACATTGGTGTTGTGGATTAAAGCAATGCTAATGAACAGGACGCTGATTGCCGAGGCGGACTGTGGCAAATGTGTCATGACAGGGGTAAACAGGGGCTGCCCTCAAGGTGGTGTTCTGTCTCCCCTTTTATGGTGTATGGTAGTTGACTCTCTGCTAACGGCTCTCAATCTTCCTGGAACCTACACACAGGCCTACGCGGATGATGTCGCCGTTCTGTCTGTCGGTTCCGACCTAGGGACTGTCTGCTCTCAGGCGCAGAGATCCTTGGGCTTAATCGATGATTGGTGCGCAAGTAATGGGCTTTCAGTAAATCCTCTTAAAACTACGGTTGTTCTCTTCACGAGAAGGAGGAATGTCACTGGTCTGACTCAGCTTGTGCTAAAAGGCGTCACTATCCCGATTTCCAATGAAGTCAAATATCTGGGAGTAATCCTCGATAGTAAGCTTCTTTGGTCCAAGCATGTTGAATCAAAAACCGATAAAGCACTGTCAACTTTCTGGCAGTGCAAAGGCGCTTTTGGCAAGACATGGGGCTTATCTCCTAAAAGGGTCCTTTGGATCTATACGGCAATGGTAAGACCACTTCTCTCATATGCATCGGTTGTATGGTGGAACAGGCTTTCGAGGAAACGTGTTACTGCCTCTTTTGCCAAACTTCAAAGAACGGTCTGTCTTGGATGCACAGGGGCCTTCCCTAGCACTCCGGGCTCTGCTCTAGATGCTATGATGAACCTCCCCCCTCTTGATATTTTTATCATGGGGTGTACGCTGAAAACCATCGCTCGATTAAAGAGAGGTGGTTTTTGGTACCACGCGCATTGGAGTTTTGAAGAACTTGTGCGAGAATTATCCTTTGACTCCTGTCTTATCGATATGCCCTCTGACGCAATGACACCAGAAATCCTACTGCGACAAAACTACCAAGTCAACTTTCCTCAGGCGACGGAATGGCTTCGGCCAGACTCTGAGCCAGGAAAAGAATGCCATCGTATATTCACGGACGGCTTCAGGACCGAACAAGGATCTGGTTCTGGGGTCTTTGTGGAAAGCGAGAACATTAGACTACACTACCCATTAGGTAACTATGCGTCTGTCTTCCAAGCGGAGATTTTCGCTATCCTCATGGCCATGCGCTATATTGTGACAAACAGGTGGAGGGCTAGAAGCATATGCGTTTGCAGCGATAGCCAAGCTGCATTAAAAGCAGTGCTCAACCCTCTTACCTCGTCTAAATTAGTGCTTGAACTCAAGCTATCTCTGAACCTAGTCGGTAGGCTAAACACAGTGAATCTTGTTTGGGTCCCAGGTCACACTGGCATCCATGGAAATGAGATCGCTGATGAGCTTGCCAGGCTGGGATCAGAAGAAGCTCTCTCAGGACCTGAGCCGGCGTTGGGTCTGTCCGCATCTGCAGTTAGATCATCCATTGATACTTGGGTTTCTCGTGAACACGAGCGTCGGTGGCGTGACTGTGCGGGGTGTAGACAGGCCAAACGACTGCGTCCGGACATCTGTAAAAGGTCTGCGTCTTTCCTTCTGTCTCTGAGGAGAATTGACTGCAGACTGCTTGTGGGTGTCCTTTCGGGCCACCAAGCCAAACATTTGAATGTGTTGGGCTTGAGCGACACCACCATCCGTCCTGCGTGTGGAGAGGACGACGATACAGCGGAACACTTCCTCTGTAATTGTCCTGCCTTTGCTCGCAACAGATGGCGGATCTTTGGGGCTGATGTGGTGAGTGCCGAACATCTAAGCTCTTCATCACTGAAGCTCCTTCTAATCTTTCTTCGAAAGACGGGAAAACTAAGTACAGTAATGTAAGGTGTCCGTTTTGGCAGTACAATGGACCAGTAGTTGTGTCTGAGTGCTCCATCGGATAGTAACAACCTCCGAAAAAAAAAAAAAAAAAAAAAAAAAAAATGCCTGCAATAGAACATTTGATAAAAGATGGGGCCTGCAACCAAAACTTACCCTCTGGATGTACACAGCCGTCGTACGACCAATCCTTACCTACGGGTCAATTGTTTGGTGGCCGGCTCTAAGAAAAGCTTACAACATAATCAAACTAAACTAAGTACAAAGAATAGCATGCATCATAGGTACCACAAGCGCTCTACGGTCAACACCGTCAGACGCCCTTACAGTACTTCTGCATCTGTTACCCTTATACCTTCACATTACAAACATCACAGCACATAGCGCGATCAGACTCGGAGAGTCGGGGCGCGAAACCCTACGGCCATAGCAACATTCTGCTTTCTCTATCAAGAGAACTTATACCACCCCCAACGGACTCTATTACTCCCAATCCCAAAATGTTTTTCGCTAAACATTTTAACGTTTTATGTTTTTCGTTTTTAACATTTTATGTAGAATTCCCTTCAAGATTCGATTGGCAAAATGGCAGGTAGAACAGGGACACGAATTTAACAATCTACACAGACGGTTCAAAAAAGGACTGTGGACTAGGTGCAGGTGTTTTTTCTGAGTCTCTTAAAATCGCAAAATCCTTTAGGCTAACGGATACAGCAAGTGTGTTTCAGGGGGAATTACTGTCGTCTGTCGTCAAATCAAACTACAGACAAACATAGTTCCGATTCAAAAGATAGGCATTTTTATTGATAGTCAAGCTGCCATAAAGGCTATCGCCCGTATCGCCTCAGTTAAAATAACCTCAAAAATTACATATATATATATATATATATTTGAGAGATGTTCGAATCAGACCACTATTGACGGGTCTCTTTTCGTCTCTCTGCCACTATAAATCTTAGCCAGATAGACTCTCTGGATTTCTCCAGAGTTCTTCCCTGGGTTCGATTCCTAGTGTTAACGCTAGCACTAGCATCTGTTTATGTGAGATCTGTTTCATCGACTGGGTCTCCACCCAGTGATGCCCCAATATCTTCATTCTTCTGCCAGCCAATGCCGGACATTGACACAGTATATGTGCCGCTGTCTCGGATTCCTCCAGGCATAGTTTGCAGGTATCGTCCTCTCTAAGGCCCATCTTCCTTAAGTGATACCCGAAATTACCATGTCCTGTTGATAAAGCCACCACCCATTTCAGTGTTCCTCGACTCAACTCGACTCAAAATTAGTATAAGGCTTTTCACACCAAGCCCAAAACCGAGTTTTCGTCAAAACATACGAAAACTTCATCTAAAACAGAAGTTTTCCCATACATAAATTTCAGTTTTCAAAACGAGTCGTTTGCACTAGTTTTCCACGAAAACGACATCCAATCGTTGGGTTGTTGAAACAAACACACCTTTTGCAATATCCAGCAAATTCAGCAAAATGGCTGACAGAACAAAGGTTACAACTCACAAATTAAAATCATTTTCCACAATTAATTGATATTGTTTTAAAATGCACTAAATTCTTTTTGTTTGTTAACTCATGCGATCGAAATTTGTAACCACAAAAGTTTGCACCGAAGTTTAACGACTAAAAGTGTCGCACAGCTGATTGAAACGTCAAACGAAAACGAGTTGGTGGTCGGTGTGAATGCATCGACGAGTTTTGGAGGAAAACGCGGTTTGGGCTTGGTGTTAAAAACCTATTATAGTATCGTAAGGAGCTGGCCTCGATTGACCAAACGTTTAGGGAAACGAACATGCTGACGAGCTGGCCAGGCAAAGCTCAGCAATTCACCGCTCACTTGCGGAATCGGTTCACTTACCGCTCGGAGCAGTCAAAGCAAATATCTGCTCAGAATTCCCATCGAATGAAAACCTCAGATGGAGGAGGCTGACGAACTGTATCATAACCAAAAGAAACTACAGTATTTGTATAGGAAGAAAATATGACAATACCAACGCTATGTCGAAAATGTTTGGCTGAATTAATCTCAGAATTCAATAAAAATGAAAGAGAGATAGATGTATCACATAAACTACTCCGAATATGGTGGCAAATGATTTCCGACACGTTGCTGGAAAACTCTTTCCCCTCAGCCAAACCATTAACCCGCAATCTAACTTTGTTTGATTAAAAGCGTTTAAACCTTCGCCAGGCGCAAAAAAAATTAAAAGTTTTTAATCCTAATTTGTGTCAATTTCCCAATTACTATACCAATCAACAGACTGGGGATAGGCTGACAAAACCGAAACTTAAAGGACCGTTTTACTCGCTCCATTGAAACATTTAATTAAACTCATCAAATTTGAACACAAAAAGGATTGCGATCGGCCCCCTACCCGATTCCTATTAATTGAACGTTCTCATTTACTTCTCCAACAACTGACAGGCGAAATTAAAAGTTAACTACCCCTTTTGTGTCAAGGACAAAAAGTGAGACCGATTTGACCACAACAAAAGCTCTTGCACAGTAGGTACACCCGAACACCCCTTCCAATCAGTTTAGAAATAACACTTTCCCACACATGTGCATATGCATCAATGCATAAAACAAGCTGCGGTTCAGAGCATTTTTTTAACATTCAACCATTCCACACCTGCGAACCGCTGAAATGAAACTGTTTTCCTTTATCAAGGATTTATCTCTTAGAATTTCCGCTTTCACACTTTGTCTCTGGCCTGGGTGCTTGTGCTAAGGTTGATTTTTGTGTCTTTTTTTTTTCGTGTCCGCTGTTTGTTTGTGCTCTCAGTGTGAGTGGAGTAGTGTCCAAGTGGCTGTCCGGCGCTTAAAGTTCGTCCACACCCTATTAGGGAAGGGATTGTAACTAGCGCAATAGCGGTACCGTGATGGCTATCCCCTATTCCCTGGAAAAACGCTTGCACTTCACAGTTTACACAACGACGAGAGTCCTCGAATGGAAATGGAAACGTGCATAAAGATTCCCATTATTTGCTCTCTTGTTAGGAAACGAAAACTCACATTTATCTGGCAATGCAATGCATAGGTATAGGGAAAGGGAATAGGAATAGCGAATAAGGCTGGGATAACAGCGATAATCCTTTATCCTACTTAAGCGAGAGAATGCATTTCCCCCTGGAATACTGGAAACTGGGTTTAGTAAAGAGAGAATTGACATTCGGTTTTGTTTACACCTTGTCTGGAATGTTTGTGTACATGCATAGTTAGAAAAGCTCTAACTTTCCAGATGAACACCTCGCTCTCGCTCCGAGGTCTGACGTCTGAGAACTGAGAGGGTTGTCGGAACTTTTAAAAGACAATACAGTGTTGCCCCCCAAACTGGTTGAAAATGTAGCGTGGGGGCCGAATTCGCCAGGGATTTCACCATTTTCCTGGTGAATTTTTGAAAACTTACGTTAATCCGGAGTTTTTTATTCTTTTTTTATTTTTTATTTTTATTGGAGGCCCCGGTTTGTTCCACTTCGATCTATGCAAAAATAAAGATCCCAACCGCTAAACCGACAGAAATATAAAATTCTGAATATGGTCCATTTTTGTTTGTTTTTGGGTATATAGGACTTAAAAACAAACTCCAATCAGCGAAAGGTGTGGCAACGTATGTCAACAACCTCCTCCGAGTCAGTCTGACATTATGGCGATCAAGTTGTTTTTTCTCTGTTTTGCTTTAATCTCAATTTGGGGAGATTTCTCGTGAAATCGTGTCCAAGGGCCCGGTTCTGGGACAAATATTCGGGTTTACTGGTGAATGCAACCTTTACGTGGTGGAAAAGTGTAGTGTAGTAGTAAAAGTGTAGTGTGGTAAGAAGTACACCATCTGCACACTTACAACAACTATATAAGTGGCCGTAGTCTGTAGTTGTTGTAGTTGCATTGAAGATTCTACTTTACTTTACTTTGCTAGATGTCCAATAAAACACGGTTAATATAAATAAAGAAGTCACAATCACAGAAAAGTCATTATTGAGAAGAACTAGAACTTGGGGCTGCAGACTTTGAAATAGCGGCAAAATAGAAAATACCCATCCCTATTCTGATGTCCGGTAGAACGAACCATTAAATGTAGGAGATGGTAAAGCCAGAACATCCATCTGAAAAGTGAGGACATTTTAGGCGGAGCATGCACTAGAGTTTCTCAATTGCTTTCCTGAAAACTGTGGAGTGAAGTCTCAGACTGAACATACTTTGATGTCAAAACTTAATTGACAACCAAATGACAACCACCATGATTTTTTATTATCCATCTGCTTCTATTTGATGAGTGATGTGGTGTTTGTCAACAATATAAATTTGTGGTTAAACGTAAAATGTAGGTAGGTTGGTTTTGTAATTTGGTAGTGTTTCTAGAACAAGTTAATTATTTGTGTGTTTAATTGCCTTTAGTAGTAGACGCAGAAGAAGATGCCATTGCACCAAAAGAGAAGAAAATGCAGCCTTTTTGCTCAAGAATTAGCAAATGAGATAGGTAGATGATAAAAATGGGGACAATCCGAATGGAAGCAGCTTTACGATTGGTTAAGTGTCAATAATAAACAAAGTTATTGCAACGTTTGTAAAAAGCCATTGACAAACAATAAAACCCACTTAAAACGACACGATGTAAACGAAATTCATAGGAGCAAATTGAAGGAAGAAAAAAACACTATTACCATCGAAGAATGATTATCGTCAGCAAGCAAATCAAGCGATCTTTCACATATAAAAGCTGAGATCAGGATGGTTAGGTAACTTATCATTTGCTCTAATGGATACTCGGCACTAACATTATTTAATGACAGTAACAGTAGAATCGAACAGACAATTAAATGCCGACAAACAAAATCAAAATCTTACGTTGTGAATATTTTAAGCCCATTCTCCAAGGAAAATACAATTTGGGCCAAAAGAGATCACCCTATTGGAAGATGCTCTTATTTTTGCAAATGGCCGCCAATGTCAAATCTGTTTTCACATTTGTGGACTAGACAAAAGATGTAGAATACAAGTGAACAAGTCATGGAGCGAAACACTCCCCAAGAACACAATGAGCGATGGGGATCATTTCCACCTCAGCGGGTACGTGAACAAGCAAAACTATCGCTTCTGGGGCACCGAAATTCCACGAGTAATGCACGAGGAGCCATTACACCCGCTCGAAACTACTGCATGGTGCGCTGTTTACGCTGGAGGAGTCATCGGGCCAATTTTTCGCGAACGCCGCTGGTCAAACGACAACAGTGGACGGTGCGCGCTATAGGGTCATGTTAACTGAGTTTTTTCTGCCGCAATTGGACAAATTAGGACTGGAGGACATGTGGTTCCAACAGGACGGAGCTACGGCACACAATGCGCGAGCAACAACCGATATTATGAAGGCGGCGTTCCCGGGTCTCGTTTTGGCGATTTGCACTGGCACGCAGGATCGCCCGATTTAACCGTTCCAGACTTTTTTTTGTGGGGTTTTTTGACGTCCCGTGTTTACGTGAACCAGCCCTATAGACCCTAGTAGCCCTCAAGGACAACATTCGACACACAAATGATCTGGGACAACCTGTAGTAGCATAGCAGGAATTTTGTTGTTCTGAAATTCTAGATTTCCCCTTTTTTGAATGCATCTTCCTAATGTTGCTAATACTCAATAATGTAACCACGAGCTATGCTCCTTGAGAATGCGTAAAGAAGTGAAAAAATTATGTTGCTATGGCATCTCTGTAAAACCATAAAATATCACCTAACTGGCTTACTATCACGACGAACCAACACTCACAAATAAATCTCCCATCATTCAAGGGAAGTGAATTCCGTCGCTAGGCAACGCAACCCCACCCTCTATTTGGTTTCTGGTACCATGTATACACAGTCCCTGGTTCATTCATATCACCATCGATTCAAACATTTTAGGGGTTGAAGACTGGAAACGCATACACAATTTCTGTTGGAAGAGCTCAATGAATGGAATCACTACGCCGACGACAAGCAGACAAAATTCCGCCACTATATCCACGTTTCCCATAGAGTCGGAGTGTCTCTCCCCAAACGCAGTGAACAAGTGAATCTGCGAGACATATCGAAGCCGAACCAAACAAACCATCATAACATTCCAATGTCTGGTTCAGTTCAGGCGTAGTATCGCCAGTAGATACATTTCAAATTGCTGGAGATTCTTCAACAATAAAAAAAAAAACGTACCAAGTACACCAACATACAACAACAACATCGAATTGCAGATACATCGCAGTCGCAGAGCGAAGGGAAATGAACGACTTTCTCGTACTCGTATTCTTCATACATACGTACTCTAGAGCTAGGACGCTTTTACACATCGAATCTGAATACAGCAGCCGCCGTTGAATGCTATTCCACGGGCGAGTGTTGTCGCAGAAGGGTCGTCGCAAGTGAGTGCACAAAAACAAATTATAAGAAAAAAAAAAAAAAAACAAAACCGTGTTGTGTCTACAAAGTAAATTTTACAATCATTTTTGAAAGTTCTTCCAAAAAGTGTACCTCAGATTTGCCATAAGTAACAACGCACCGCTTACACTGTGCGCACTCGGGGTGCAACGTAGTAAAGCTTCCTTTTCAACCCCTCCTCATTCCCCCCCCCCCCCACCCATTTGAGTTCCCGTTTTTGCGTTCTTTTCTTTTGGCCAAGGAACCAGGAAAACGAAACGATAGAAAAAAAAATACCTTCGTAGTAGAAAATTTGCACCGAATTTTCGGTGACGTCGCAGATACATATACGTGTGTGCTTCCCTTGTACAGTGTACACCCCTAGGGGATGATTACAATAGTGGAGTAGTGATGTTGCAAATTGTGTCGTGATATAGTTAAAAAAAATGGGAAAAGTCCAATTATGTGAGGGAAATCAATTTTAAAAAGAGAAAAATATTAACCACCACAAAGTGTTCATTGAAAAAAAAAAAATTAAAAGAAAATTAAAACTTTGCCTTCGGGTAGCTGGCAACCATGGACAGCTCTCCGGACCTGTCGTTGAAACTCCGCCGCGGGTCAAGTGACTCTCGTGACTCATTTTATATGGATTTTGCTCAAGGAATTGACTCGGATATCGAAGAAGTGGACACCACTGTCATCGCACGCCCGCCAGCACCCCCGCCACCACCTCCCCAGACCCTACCAGCTCCGGCTCCGCCACCGGAACAAATTCCGGTTGCAACCCCACCAGCACCATCGGTATCGGCTCCTAAACACCCACTACCACAGGTTCCTGAAATTCCGCCAATGTCGCACTTCAGGTCGGGACCGTCCGATGCAGACGACTTGCAAACCGACACCGAAGGAGATGACGAGGACGACGGTGACGCTGATGATGACGACGACGATGACGACGGAGATCGACCAGTGATGCCACCACCATTACCCCCACTTCCACCAAACATGCACTACACCCTCGACTCAGAGGAAACCACACCAAGCTCGTCCTCGTCATCGCCACCACCCACACCACCGCCGTGTGCACCACTATCCATAGTTCCTCCACCACCGCCGCCACTGCCGCCATTGCCAATGTCGCCTGCAGGCTCTCCCACACTAATGCCTCATCAGGAGCAACCACTTCCGCCGGGTGGCTTTGATGATGGCGTTGGCAGTGGCAATGGTCCAACTACGCCACCCCCAGAGTTCGACGGTGGCGACGAATCGGAACACCGTTCCGGTGCTGCTGAACCAGATACAGAAGACGACGAAGACGATGAGGCACGCGGCACTGTCAATGGTCTGCCCGAGTATCCACCACAACCGGAGGAAACACAAAGCATCGGCGGCGGCAACAACGACGACTCGTCAACAACAATAACCACGCCAGCTAGTAATGGATTCTCAGCGTCGTTGGCCTTAACCCCGGCCGCCAGTAGTAACATGACCATGGCAACCGACTTAACTGGACTTGATTCGGAGCCAGTGATTGTTGTGCCGCCTCATACCACCCACCCGCACCGAACAATGCCAATACCAGTTCCGGGGCCAACAGTCCCAAAATCAGCTCCTCCGCATGTCATTCAGCCAAAGTCGCTGTCACTACGAGAAAGGTAAGTTGACTAGAGATTTACGGATCATTTATCATTAATTATGCGGCGGAGTTCAGTGAACCGCCTCCCTAATCCATGCTCAGCGATATGTGAAATTCTCAGACAAACAGTATGACTAGGATAAATACTGCCTGCGAGCTGAGACTGAGTCCTTTTGTTTTGCTGCCTGTTCCCGGTATATTTAATCATCAATTATTAACGCGGGTGCATGTGCTAGCCTAGTTGGCCGGCTGGGAGTAGTTCATTTGAATATCTATCGCTCCGCTGGGTGAGGGCAAACGCGGTATTGTTGAAAGTGGGTAAATGTGGTTATCTGCTTTATTTGCAATAGAATGACCTAAATTGTGGATGTATACTCGTAGTAGTAGCGGAGCGCATCGCAAGGAATATCAAAGGAGAGAACTTGCGGTTTGACAGGAGCCCCCAGGCTACTGGGTATAACTTTTTCTTTTCGCAGAATCTCATTGAAAGGGAGAAAACTTTTTTCTCAAGAAAAACAGTCGCTGGGGCGGTTTTGTCACTTTAGCTAGCAAAGGTTGTTCAAATTGTTATGTTAATTCTGATGGTCTTGTGAAGCAGGAGGGCTACTCCCTTGCCTTCATATAGGCAACTTCTATATATCAATATCTAGAATCCCCTTGAGTTAGGTTGTGAGCTTTGACCTATGGTCTTCGATAATCCATCAATCAAGCTGTAGTTGTAGTAACCCCAAGTTAATAAAACAAGCATTATATTCTGAATTCGTCCTTGTATAATTTGCTAACATCGACCATTTGTCTCCATTAATTTATACAAACTCACCAGCAGCCGTAGTGGGGCACCTGGTATTAACTTTATTTATAGTATTTTCACACCAAGCCGAAAACCGGGTTTTCGCGAAAACACTCAAAAACACGAAAACAGAAGTTGTCCCATACCTTCATATTTCAGTTTTCAAAACGAGTCGTTTAAGCTCGCTTTCCACGAACACACCAAGAAAACGACTTCCAATTGTTGGGTCGTTGAAACAAACACATACCTGTTGCAATATTCAGCAAATTCAGCAAAATGGCTGACCGAACAAATGTCACATTTCACGACTTAAAATCATTTTCCACAATTAATTGATGGGCTAAAATTATTTTTAAATCCACAAAACTCATTTTGTTTGTTAATTATACGATCGAAATTTGTAACCAGAAGGTTTGCACCGAAGTTTAGCGACTAGTGTCTCACAGCTGATTGAAACGTCAAACGAAAACTAGTTGGTGGGCGGTGCGAGTGCATCGACGAGTTTTCGACGAAAACACGGTTTTCGGCTCGGTGTTAAAATACTAAAAGCCTCATGACTACGAATAGCAGTGACAGTTGACAGATAAAATAAAACAACGAATGATAAAATAAGCACTCCGATGGGGGAAAGGCATTAATATGAAACCTTCCAATCAAGTTGACGGTTCACGAAACATATATTTCTTACAAATTCGCTTATTTGATTATTTGGTTTCATTAACTGAAAAAAAAAAAATAGAGAACAAAAGTGTCTACATGAACCTTGTTCATTATGTCATATAGCAACAAATTAACCACACAATGTTTTCTAGTACCTACGCTGTTCCAGGAAAACTGTTCTATCTAATGTTTTTTCACACCACTTTGTTCGTTTAATTTTGAGTTCTAAAAACCGTCTATTACATCATCCATTTGCTGATTCCGTTCCTATTTTACTAAAGTTTTCTGCATCACAGTTTCTAGTCCGCTGGAACTGTCAGAATTAAATTATGGAAAAAATCTATTTAGCCTTTATCCGTTTGCCTAAATTGTGGGACTTTTATTTTGGTGGTGAACATATTTAGCTTGAACTGCTAAACTTAACTGATTTAAATAATTTTATATTTGGAGACATTTCGGTGGTACATTTCGGAAAGCTTAATGTTAGAGCTAACAGCGCAACAGGCATCTTACTAACTTACTACCAGGCTTCAGCACCAACAAAATTGACATGTCACAATTTCGCATAGAAAAATAGTGGAAACTTTTACCTAGAGATCTACTACAATTATTCAGTTCTATTCAGCAAAACTATTCTAGTACAGCAAAACGAATGCAATTTTTCGTTTCTGGCTTCGGTTTATCAGTTTTGTATGATATCTTTCGTTTCTTTGGAGTAGAATACCTAGTCTCAACCAATTTTGATTTGGATTTGCCAACTGTCCTTCAATCATATTATAATTTCTTTCTTTTCGCATCCGCCGCACTCATGAGAAAACGAATTTAGTTCGTAAAAGTACAAATTGAATTTGAAAATGATTCTCAAAAGCAACAGTTATGTATGTTTGTGGAATATTCAATTATTTCAATAAGAAAAATTAAGGTAGGTACAAAACGTAGAAAACTGTCAAAACCATTTCGGCGATGACAGCGGATTGTTTTCACTTGCAAATATACTACTTTTATGTCATTTTCCATTGGAACAGAGTCAGAGCCATTTTGCGAACATCGGTTTCTGAGACAGGATTTACACCCTACTTTCACTAACACCTAAACATTTGCCATTTATCAAACTTTAAAGTGTATTCTTATTTACGTTTTTAGACGACAAGTCTGTGAAAAATAGAGAAAAATTTACATTTGGCCGCTGCAATGGTATCAACACAAATTGAAAGATTTTTATAAAAACAAATTACAATTTAAAAACAGCCGACTTTTAAAAGATGCTACATACCAAATGCCAAGAAAGAAAAATCCCGTTTTGTGTTCCATTGGGCACCAAAAATCTGAAATTTGACATTAGGAAACCTAACCAAATGTACTACAATATTTGTGCAAAATACGTTTCAAATACAATTGAATAGTGATGAATCAAGTTAAATATATAAAATGAGAAGTGAAAGCACTAAACTCTGTTTACATTGGTGGATTATTTCATTTGTTGACATTAATGACAGCTTTCTCACTCAATTCAGTCCATTTGAATTGAAACCAATCGTTCAAAGCCTATACACGGGCTAATCAAAAATGACTGAAAAAGACAATCGGAGAAAAACATCGAGTAGAAAACATAGATTAAGGGTCTGTTCGCGTACTTTACCGAGCCAAGTACTAAAAATCTGTCAATTTATAAAAAATGGAGCGAAACTCTCTCAAAGGGCTGAAAATGTACTGCAAAGTACGTGGGTAGACTTCAAGCTACTTTGAGCCACTTACATCTTTGACATCTAATCCATATCACAAATAAATATATATATAAATTGTCCTTTTTGCAATATACGAAATGTTCTGCGAGAACATTCAACCACCGCCAAATTTTCTTTATTTTCACAGATTTAAATGTTGTGCGCAATTATTGATTCTTAGGACGGATTTTGAATTTGTTTCTTGTCATCTTTTTGTATTGGACATATTTATCAGTACTCGCCGGTTGAAATTCTCTAAGCTGTTTCGAGTCAAGAGAGTAACTGCTCGTTACACGTTATTTATCAAATTATCTCTTTTTTTGTCATTTTCAATGAGAACGTGTATAGTCTTTGTGCGATCGGCTTAATGTCGATAGCGTTCGATTTAAACCGCGTACAAAAATGAACCTAATGTCTTTCGGAATGTACAAAAAAGGTACACTGTGTGACTGTGTCATCTTTTTTTAATCAACATAGAGTACAGCTTACCAAAGGGTTGTAAGATTTTGTTAAAATTATATGTAAAGACTTTTCTGAGAATCAAAATAAGAGGGCCCATTCAAAAATCAATAAGTCTTAAGTCGTCTAAATTGGTCTGGACTTGATGTACCTTGAAAGCGAAAAATTAATGGGTCGGTAACGAACTGTCAACTAAGTACTCATTCACTAAATTCTTGACAAGATTCGTCAGGTACCCCTTCATAGAGGTCAATTGAAAAAAATGTTCATTCGACCGATCTAGACGAATCTAAACTGAGACACAATCAAGTCAACCAGGTGTCAGAAAGAAGTCAGAGCGAAAATCAGACTTACTAAAATAGACATTTGAACGTCCCCATTTATTCGATTGTATTCGGTTGAAATCCGTAAATTCGACTTCAATCGAAACGCATGTTTTCGTTGATTTCTTCTTGAATTATAAGGTTCTATCGATTTGAGTTAAGAGTCAAATGTCATTGAATATGATGTTCGAATAGTTTTCCAGTAAAATGATTTATTTCTGACAGTTAATACTTGAGAACGCATTTGTAGTTCATTCGAGTGTTTGTTTTGAATTCGAGGAATTTTCCATTCGGTCAAGATTCAGAATTAGCGTTTCATACATTATTAAGCTGAAAATGACACGAGATAGCTCATAGCTCGAAGTGCATACAATTGCTTTTGAGTCAAGTTAACGCTTCCTGACTGTTGTTCGCCAATTAGATATTTTCTGACGAGTGACTTTTTTACCCGACTTGACACAGGGAGGATTATGTATTTCGCGCGTATCCTATGCACGTTCCAAAGTCAAGCCCAAACGTCATGACCGATTTTGAAGAGTGAGGTGTCATTAAATTGATATCCTTTCCCGGAGTGTCGTAGGCTAAACAAATATACATAAAAATATAAACTTACAAAAAATAAAAAAAAAGACACTTTCAAGTATAACTAATTGCCAGTCGGAGGCTGCGCATAGTTTTGTCAGATTTTGGTAGGTAGTCTCCGATCGTCAATTAGTTATGCCTGAAAGTGTCTAGTTTTAATCTTTTTAAAAAAATTTTACAGTCAGTTGGGGTTTTCTGGTTTTTTTAACTGAGCTTTTTTTCACTTTTCGTTTTGACAACGACAATCACTTGTTTTGGCTCCTTAACATTTCTCTACAGTGTTTCGTAACTTACTTTTATAATTCCTCATACCTAACCTTCGGTATTCAGAAGCCAACGCTAAGAATAAGAAACCATATGATTGTCAAACACTTGCAATCATCCTTTAAATTCGCTTTTGCAACAGTAGTTGGTATTCCTTTCCTAGGAATTGGAAAAGAACCTACATTATCGACCCTGTTCAAGTTCATACATTAACAAACACAAAGATGGCTTCACAGTTCGAAGTCAGACTTGTAACTCATCCTTGCAGTTACGCACCTGTGCTTCCTCAACCAACTATCTGAGCCAACTAAAGTGCCTAATCGCATTAGAATAGGAATTTGTGCAATGGTAAAACAACTCCTTTACTGCATGACCTTAGATCAAGGCCGGACAGACGTAGAAAATTCAAATAAAAACAAATAATCCTACCCTAGCCGTGAATTCACCGGGAATAAGGCAAATGCTTCACGCGTTGCTGTCTCGTTGTAGCTCTGTTGTTTACAAAGACAATCAGCTTGCATCCGACACTCCAGCACGGGTAAAAAACGGCAACATTTCCTTCCAGGTGGTGATTTATATCCACCCCATTCGGGCACGGGTACTCGTCGCTTTTATATTTTCTTCACATATTACAATAAAATACGAAAGGGAAAGTCCTCGTGCTGTTAAGAATAGCGCTTCTACCTTTAATCCGTATTTGTTCCTTTCGCAAACACTCCATTTGTCCCCAACTGCTTGTTGCTAGGATACATAGACACTGGTACATGATGGAGTCCTTTTCACGAGGATCTCTACACTGTATAGACATATACACATACCTTTGCTGATTGCACGGCACCTGATTGAAGTAGAACAAGACTAAAGATGGAAACGGCAACCACGACGAAGGGTTTCACTGGTTTCACTGTCATAACGAAAACGATGGTAGATGGGACAACCGGCATATAGCTGCGGGAAAACAAGCGAAAATCACCGCCATTCTGGTGACAGGAGTTGATTCCTCTCCATTTGTGTATGTGTCGGTTTTATTAGGATTTATATTAGTGTCACCGCTGAAATAAATTTCCCTCAAACTTGTTTATGTACATCTAACGAAAGAGGCGCACACGGAGCCATAACTTAAGGGCGGTCCCAGAGGTTGCCTGTCGCATAAATAAATTTACAAATTAGTTTCCCTCGTATTGGTTTCCGTTTTTTTTTTTTCGGTGGGGACGCTCGTTGACAGATTGTATTAGGAGGGCCGACTCGCAACTGACAAAAGGAGATTTTCTCTTCTTTTTTCGGGGGGATGGGAAAAAACTTTAAATTGAATTTGTGTCAATAATGGTCGTTGAAAGTTGCGGGATCTGGAAAATTAGCTTCTCGTTTGGCGTTTAATGCTATAAGATGGTGCGACTGAAAGTAATCTGGTGGCCTCCTGCGAGCTGGTTTAATTTGAATTAACTTGAAATGTTTCTGCATTAATCAGATTGTGTTAATATGTATGCCCGTCGTGGTATCTACTTATCCAAAATTAAAGATAACTTCCAGGCGATGTGACATTATTACTTGGTACGGGGGGCGGCGTTTGAGGAGGACATACGTACACTGTACACTTGCTTGGTAATTCTGAAGAACAATAGGGGAACACGCTCAGGTATAGGTATATGATGTTAATTGCTTTACAAGTGGCATGAAGACAGGAGGATGTTGAGCAATTTTTCGGGGGAATTAATTATCTTCATATGGAAAGGCGAGAATTTGTAATGTTTAGTAGAGACTGTGGAAGAAAAGCCATTAAACGCAGGATGTTGAAAATATTTACTCAGGAAGCGAGTGCTTACACAAATTGAAACAGAATATGAGGGAAATTATGTTGAAATTATATTTCCAAAGGGCAATAAATCACTTTGAAACTTTTTAAAATCCTACAATTCGACCGTAAGGAACATTCTGACTAGTTTGTTCTTTTAAGGAGACAACGCGCGTTCTTAAAGTTAGCAGCCTGTTGGCTTTCTTCTAAAACCTTCGGATGTTGTTCCGATCGCGGAACTCTTCGATGTCGCTCGAATAAGTATGTGCGGGTTGACCAGATCCAAGCCCAGCAAAAAGAGGACACCTTCATAAATATCAAATCAAAAATTGAAGAACGCAAAAAAAAACAACCAAAATAAACAAAATGGCCGCTTTCCACTACCCGCTAGACGTCTAGCACAAAATATCCCAAATGGTGAAATGGCAATTTGTTTTTTGTCATGCCTGCCGCTGGTCATCTAGCGGGCAGTGGAACGCGGCGATTATATGTATATATTTTTTTTAACTCATTAAAACAAACAAAAGAACATGAATTTTAAGAAACTCAATTGAGAAATGGAGGGTGTACCCTAGCGGCTATAATTTGAACCCTACTAGACATACAAGTTTGACAGATCAGCGAAAAAATATACGTAAAAGAAGCTAAGCGAGATTAAATATTTAAATATTGTGGCAAATAAATACATTTGTTAATTAAAAACATACAAATAAATTTCTAAATAGTTTACAGTGTTGGAAAATAAAGAAAAAGTGTTGGATCGAGTGTCTCATTGTGGTGTACCCCAGTGCAACTCATATAGAGAACATGGTATAACCATGTACAAAAATCCAAATGAAGTTTAAAACTCGATTCCTTGTAAAAATAAGTGGTAATTTGTTCTTCGCATGGGAAAATAATTTCCTAAGTTCTTTAAAATATGTAGTTTACATTTTAAAGAAGGCGATATATTAAAGCCTGCAAGAGATAATAAAACATACTGCACGCGTTTGCTCGAAGTAGCATTTCCCAGCAGAAACCTTCCAAAATTATCATATCGAGAAAGTCTGAGATAAATCTTGGCTAGTTGCGTCAGCTACACAATAATAGATACCTAATGCTGCATAATAAATAGAATATTAACAACAATTTGAAGTACTTCAAACAGTTAAAAAAGAGTATAATCCAAAAATAAAAAAATTGTTTACACGAAACAAACACAAATTTTTCATTCCACTTTAAAACGATTCAAACATAATTTATTGACCCGGGGTTATTTTATTTTCCCTAAACAATACTTGAATTTTAGACCGACAAGGCATTTATATCATTTAAAATAGTTTTTCATTTATAAAATAAATAAATTACCTTTACAAAAATACACGTACTGCTTACCGATGACAGATTCCTGTATGTCTGATAGGGTTCTTTTCATTGCCACCAGATTTCGCAGACCAACTTGTACATGTCGGCTGAATGCTATCTGGTTCAATGTCCATTTTTCAAAATGTTGGCAAATCGATTTTTAAAGTTCAGATTGAAAATTTTTGTTTATATCAGAAAATTTTTGATTGGTATTGATTTTTTTCTGAAAGCCTTGACAATTTTGTTTTTAAAACAATTCGCAGAATTTGTTTTTCTTTTATTTTGAATTAGTTATAAAATAAAATCAACAAGGAAGTCATTTTGGATATTGAACAAAGTTATATGGAATAACAATGAGTTGGTAAAATTGTCGGATATTGAACAGAAAAACTCAATATTGAACAACATAGAAAAAAACAAAAAGTTTTTTGAAGTTGAAGTTGATTATGTTATATAGAACAAAAAATAGTCCTATTGTTTGAAAATTTTAAAGAAACAACCAAAACACATAATGTACCTACCAATGTTTTCTTTTGGAGCGAATCAAAATCACGTGTAAGTAAAAAGACTTATTTGTTTCTTAATTCAAGTCTTTATTTTATGAAAAAGTTAGAAAGATATGCATTCTTCTATGCCCATTGGTGGCTGGAGTGTGCGGGAAATACGAGAGGCTCAAAGGGAAGATCCGGATATCGAACCGATTATCGCCTGGAAGGAGCATGAGAGAAAACCAGACTTGCAGGAGATATCCAATAGAAGCCCCGAGCTGAAGGCATACTGGGCGCAGTGGGACTCCCTTCATGTGAAAGATGGCATTCTAAAAAGAAGATGGGAAAGTCCGGGTGGAAAGTCGTTCGTAATGCAGCTTGTTGTACCCAGGTCAAAAGTCATGGCAGTGCTGAGGGAATTACATGATGGAGTGTCTGGGGGCCACTTGGGAATCAATGAAACGCTCGAAAAAGTGCGGGAACGCTTTAACTGGATCCATTCAAGGGAGGATGTTGAAACTTGGTGCAGGAAATGCGTTACATGTGCGGCCAGCAAAGGTCCGAGACTGAAAGTCCGTGGCAAAATGCATCAATACAATGTTGGAGCCCCTTTCGAAAGGATAGCAGTTGATATTGCGGGACCGTTTCCTGAAACAAACAATGGAAATCGTTACATCCTAGTTGTTATGGACTATTTCAGTAAGTGGCCTGAAGCATTTGCTATCCCAAATCAAGAAGCTAAAACCGTGGTGGAGCAAATTGTCTACAACTGGGTAAGCAGATTCGGTGTATCGATGGAACTGCATTCGGACCAAGGACGAAACTTTGAGTCGAACATTTTCCAAGGAGTGTGCCAGTTACTCGGGATTCACAAGACAAGGACAACACCACTTCATCCACAATCAGATGGGATGGTGGAGCGCTTCAACAGAACACTGAATGAACACCTCTCTAAGGTCGTTGAAGAGGACCAGAGAGACTTGGATAAGCATCAGATTCCCATGTTTTTATTGGCTTATCGAGGTGCAGTGCATAACACCACAGGACGTACTCCATCTAAAATCTTATTTGGTCGAACAGTCCGCCTACCTAGCGAGTTGATGTTTGGATATCCTTGCGAAGAGCCCAAGAATGAGGAGGAATATGTTAAATAACTCAGGGATATCATCAGGGACGTGCATCGAGACACTAGGGATAAGATTTAGATAGTACGATAGTAAAACGACAGCTACAGGATTCCAGGAAAGAGATCTGGTACGGCTATATAACCCTCATCGTAGAAAAGGTTTATCGCCTAAGTTGCAACAAGACTGGGAAGGGCCCTGATTGGTTGATTGGTTTAGGTGGCTGTATTTCCCGACGAGGAAAAACACAAGTAGTGCATTGAGCGCCGTTTTGAAACCACAACTAGCGGAACCTGAAATGAAAGGGGGTGAAGGAAGTTAAGAGAGCTCAAAACCAGCCTGTGGAGTTGAGAAATTTGATGATCTTATAAAAATGGATGCTTTGGATGGACGAAAGGTCATCAAAAAAGGGATGACCTAGTGCACTGCGTCTGGTTTTGGCTAGGGCCGGACACTCACAAAAAAGATGGAACACTGTTTCACTCTTGTTTGTGTCAGCACAGCTACGGCAATGGATATTGTTAGTCTGTCAATATCTATACGCTTGTTCTGGCATCATCGTAGGTTGGCCAGATCTTCCTTGAAATGACGCAGTTCGTCAGGTTCAACCACCTAGTCTCAGCCCATGAGGTGAAGTGCAGAAGGATTTCTCTCTTAACATATCCCAGCGGAGGGAAGACTTGCTCCGCATGAGACACGCACAGAGCTGCGCCAAATCTGGCAAGTTCATCGGCTTTCTCATTCCCTTCGATGTTCCTATGGCCGGGAACCCAGACGAGAGTGATATCAAACCGATGACAAGCCCTGGACAGTGTCTCCCTGCATTCCACAACAAGCTTGGACGTTAGCTTAGTTGAACCGACAGCCTTAATCGCGGTCTGACTGTCGACGAAGATGCCTATTTTTCTTTTGGGAGTCGCAATATTGTGGAGCAGTCTACACGCCTCCTTAATTGCAAGTACTTCCGCTTGAAATACACTGGCTACGTTGAGTAGGCGAAGACTTTTAGAGATGTTTAATTCTGTTGAGAAAATGCCTGCTCCTACTCCACAGTCCATCTTGGAACCATCTGTGAAGATGGGTATGTCGAATTCATTAACGACCGCATTCTCCTCCCATTCTGATCTAGAGGGGAATCTAACAGAGAAGTTTTTATGGAAGTCGTGTTTGGGTACTATGTAGTCTGTAGACATACGACCTATGCCGTTAGGAAGGGCCCTACACTATCGTAAAGCGCATCAACGACGTTGTCTATCGCATCCAACGAGGAAGAGGCAAGCTGAAAGTCGGAAATCAATTGCAACAACGGTGATCTCGTTTGATATTGAACAAAAGAGAATGAAAGTATACGGTTGGATATTGAGCAAAAACTAAAATTAATTGGATATTGAACAAAATAGAAATGAAGGAAGTACAAACGCATATTGAACAAAACATTCAAAATAGTGGATATTGAACAAGAAAGAAATTATAAAATCTTTTTTTAAAAATGTACCAGAAATTGTTCAATATAATACAAAAAAGATGAAAAGAGGTTTATTGAACAAAAGTGACGTGGCAAATCGTTAAAAAAGTCTCCTATTGAACAAAACAGTTCTCTGTAGCTTGAAAACTAAAAGAGATAGAACACAATGGTTTGCGCCAAACGAAAGAGCATCCCAAAATTATGAAGACTGCATACCTAACTCCATTTCGTAAAAAATGGCCTTTAGAACAAGATAGCATTCAGCCGACGTAAATGTCAATATAATTGCAAAAGAACTTGATTGCTGTCAAATGAGTGAGTGTGTTCAGACGATTGCTTAAAAAAAAAAACAAAAGATGGTGTTGTGTTCAGAAGTGAATGAGTTCGGGTACAAATATATTTAAGTCGTGTTCACACCAGAAAGTTGCAGAAAATTTCTAAATAAGTGTTGAAAAAAAAAGTTTTCTTTGCAGTTTCTTGGTGTCGAAAAATTCCGTAAACTGAATTATCCCAGAATCCAGTAGAAAAATGAATCCTGGGTTTTTGTGGAAAACCCTGTAATTATCCTGTATAATCATGCAAAATTCCCATGGATTACCAACTTTTAATTTCACTAAAAAGTAAAAACGATTAAATCCAACCTAAAAGTAGTAGATATTGATGTCAGAAATTCATTCTAAATTCATATACAGCTTTTCAGCGTGAAGGCGAAAAGGGGGAAACCGCTCCCAGTTGTTGTTCTGCCTTCTTTTTTATATACACCCCTGTTATTAATTCGACATTTGAAATTTGAACAATCCTGTACACATTGCGCTGTACTAATAACAATTTTAAGTCTCGACTTTAAATTTACGAAAGATCATCATAGCGAAATTTGTATGAAAAATATAGCCGCTGTGAACTTCTAAAATCTAGAGTCAAAACTAAAAATGTTTATTGGTTAGGCCCATTGAAATTCGTATTGAAAACTAAAAATGTTTATTGGTTAGGCCCATTGATATTCGTATTGAAAACTGGTAAGAATGTCAGACATTTTTAAACTACTATTGACTAATTTTGGACACAAAGAAAGATCTTAAAAGCCTTGTAAGCTTACGAAACACTTATCAACCACCGTCAGGGTCTTCATGTGGGACCTTAATTTTTACACGACTTCTTTAAATAGCAGCAACAAAACACAATCTATCCTTCAAAATTGAATCTTTTAGGAATCCAGTTTTAGCTAGTAATTCCCTCGTACCAATTGTCACTGTCAAAGTGGTTATTATTCTCTCAAACCCCAACGAAACTTGTTCGTTATTTTGAGGAAAGAAAGATTTGTAGCATTTAGAATGAAAACTAATGAAGTTTTCGATTCAGTTTGCTTACATATCCACCAAAGACAGATTTAAGCAGATGAGTGAAACTCCGTTTACAGCGTTTCCGAGAAAAACCACTTCAATCAACGTTCATTTGCCTTATCTGGTTTATATCGGCGACAAGTCTTAAATTGTGACATATCGTAAAACGGATTAATATGCCTTTGTCAGAACCTTTTTTGCTTATTTGTCTACCGAAAAGCTCTCCAAAGCCGCAAACAAAAAATGAATATTCTGTTCCAACGACTAACGACTAACGACATTTCAATTTCGCTAAACGAAAAAGCAATTAATTACACCAAAACGTTGTAAGGCCATTAAATGCCTTGTTATCCGTGTCCTCACAAGACCGTAAAAAAGGGAAAAAAAAGCATTTAGGTCACCACACAACTCTGCCGCGTATGTGGGTACGCCTACGCATAGGGAGGCCTATAAAAAAACAATCTCTCTGTATAACATTGTGGATCAACTGCTGGGGAATTACGCTGATTCCAGCTTTAGATACTTCAATTAGTGTAACTGCCACACCCAGGGGTCTCTGCACTGCTAGTTCAAAGCGATGGGACCTAACCCAACTAATCCTTTAAAGGATTGTTCAATTCCTCATAAATGCAAACACCTCTCCAAAGACCTCAATCCCAGTGTTTAGCATATGAAACATATGTGTGTTGTTTTTTCTTGATTTTTTATCTGCACTGCAGGATCAAAACTCTGAAGTAAACGAACTTACCAGCCCGGTGAACGGTTTAGATACCATCCCTTCCTGCACCCAGCATATGTGTGTGCGTTTGCAATTCAAGAGTTAAAAAATTAAAAAAAAAAAAAAAAAATTCAAGTGCATGGCGTAAAAAAAAACAACATTCATTCACGGTTCTTGAAAAATATCACGTCTTTACATAAATTTTGTATAAGTAAATGTTGTTTTTCCCTATTTCGCAACCCCATGGGGATGGATTGTTGGGGGCCCGTATATAAAAGTGGATGCAGTGAAAAGACACAGGGTGGTGGTGGATGTTTTTTACGCGCGCTCTTGCCTTTCAATGGAATCAATACGTGAAAGGTTGTTACCCTTCGCGGATGTTGTATACTACTCGAGCACGAGATGCATGAGATGTTGTGCGGCACGAGTAATAAAATAGATTTCCCATTGGATACGATTTATTGCGAACGAAGCGAGCAAATAAAAAGCCTTCTCTTTATTTTTTCTTTTTGCTCATTTTTATGGCGAGGGATTACAGAAAAGTGTTGACCGCACAATTGTCAGAAATTGGGTCGACTATTTTCAGGTATTTACACTTGAAGAGTCGCCCCATCACGAGAGTGCTGTAATTAAATGGGCTAGAGCAGAGCCAAGTGAATGAACTTTGGTGTTTGGTCCTTCGAGCCGGATTGGAGTTGGGAGTGGTTTATTTTCTGTACGAAGAGGTAATCCAATTAACTTGGATTAGTGGGGAGTACCATAAAACGAGGTACTTCTTGAGAAAAAAAGAAATAAATAGGAAGTTTTAGAAAGGAGTATTTTTGTGCTAGGCAGTGGGATCGGTAAAAAAAAACCTTTTGAGGGTCTGGGGTACGAATTTACTTAAGATTGTTGGGGTACGCAATTTTGATGAGGCTTTCAACCTCGGTTGCAATTAGAGGTACTTATCAAACGATACCGATAATCATCATCTGATTCATGTAAGGTAGCTGTTTTTTCTAATTCTTACATCCACTTCCTGCGGCCGATTTTATATGCATCGAAGGCACAAGTGGGCTAATTGCGACGAATCCATTTATTGCAAACACATTATTTCGCAGTTTATTATTTAAACCTTTTCGTTTGGATAGCTGTCAGCTTAATTCGCTGGTGAAAGGTGCAGTTGCATGGAAGCTTTCTTTGCACATTGAAAGCCTTTTGATCAGCAGTGCCCGTTTATATGTTATCCTAAAAAAAATAATGTTTGTTTTTCTTTTGCTTGAATTTATATTATCCGAGGCTTTTATTTGCGCTAATAGAGCGATGGGACACCAAATACTGGCTAGAACAGAGAGGATTAGACAACCGCAATGCATTGGAGTTGCTGGGTGCTGGGCTCTTGTCTTCCGCTTTTTTCTTAGATACTCAACAGGCTACAATTGAAATTCAAATGCATTCCCTTGATTCACACTGCAGGAAACTTAATCTAATTCGTTGCAGTGCAAATGTCATCACTAGCAATAGCTTCATTGCCAGTGCCGAGGATGGTTTCGATCTTTAGAAACTAGACTGATTTGGCCGACCTTATCACCTTCCACCGTATTTTGTATGCAATTTTACAAATGAAGGCATATGGGAAGTTTTTCAGCCGTGATGAACCTTAATGTTTTGACAAGGGTAGCTTCCAAATAAAGTGACAGATTGCTCCCTAAATTGGCATTTTTATTCAATAAGTCTTGTGTTATTATTATATTCAGTCCGCGGTACTAATAATCATTTTTAGTGTCCAGGCTAAATTTTTCGAACTCACAGCGGCAAAATTTTCCATACAAAATTGCATATTGTGACCTAGGAAATATTTAGTGTGAAGGTTAAAAATGATTATTAGTAAAGCCCAGTGAGTGGGGCCAACATCAGAAACGCTTGCAAAGGATAGGAACGTCATTGAAAAAGATGCAAGCTTGACAAACTTTGACAAGGCTTTCCTGTGGGGTGGGGATGCATCTAGACAATAATGAAAAAAAGACGACTGGTTCCATATTCAAAAAATCTTCTTACCTGCAGATAAAAGCATCGCGAAGAAAATATGTGCGCATGACGTTTTCTAATATTCAAGATTGCGCCACTAAAAGCTTTGTCCGATGACGATGCAGTATGACAGATACGTCACTAAATGACTAAAAATAAGTCAAGTCGTAAGTAGATATTACTAGTGAGCAGATATGTTTTTAACAGGTCGCCAAATGAAGTTATTGTTTATTTTCAACTACGCCTTGTTTAATGCGACCTTAAGAATCTTTGTTCCGGTCGTTGCGGAGCTTAACGAAATTTCTCACTTTTTCTCTTCGAGATTTGCAAAGCCGCTGAAGCTTTACGACTCACTAAGGTGGTGTTTCCATAGCACACCCCTTTCAGGAGAAACCATTATTTCTACCTTCTTCGCCAAACTTTAGGCAATCAATATACCGTGAACGGGTGTACCCAAAGATTGATTTTGTTTTAAAAAGTTAAGGCCTAGAAATCACTGGAGGTCGATTCTCATTCTGTTATTTTTTGGAGTGATTTTGTTCATTGCAAACGCGATTCTTGTTGTACGAAAAAATTAAAAAAGCGTCCATCTTTTTTCATTCGTTCGTCTCATGAAGCTAATGGGATTTGGGAAGATTCATGAAAGATAGTGAATGAAAGGTTAACAAAGGAGTTTATTTCATTGAATATGTATGACAAAACTCGTCCCCTAAAATAATGTTCAATGAACTAAAGTACAGCCGAAAAACCGAATCGTTCCTAAAATGACTGAAAATGCATATCTATAACAATTAAGTAACTGTTACATCGGCAGGATAGTTAAGGAAACATATCTTTTCACACAGCACGCTATAAGATATACGGGCGGTGAATTAATTAAGTACTTCTTTCTAACTTATTTTGATGGATATATAGCCTACTTCCAAGGGGGAAAGGAAGTTAACACCAAATCAAAATATGTAATAATAAAAGTAAGTTATTACTTCAAGATGTTTTTCAAATAAGAAAAAATATATTCGAATTGTAGGTAACAATACATTTTCCGTAAATGGAATCTACAAATTTTTCAGTGTCAGGTTTTACCATTTAGTACTTTTTAGTACACATTTTGGCAGTAATTTACTATATGCTTCCTTTTTCTTTGAAAACTCCTGTAAAAACTGAAATAATGAATTATCTATCACTTCGCAGCTTGACAGATCAGGAATTGACCCTCTGATGGTATGCAACGACTTTTGAGTTCATTCCGCTTGAGTTTAGAGTTTATGCGTCCTAAAATAAATGAAGTCGATTTTACTCATGAATAATATGGGTCTTAAACGAACTCCGTGTCTATTCTTTGCAAGACCTTATTTCGTTTATTTTTACCCTCGAGCCACAGTGTGAACTAAAACACAGTGCGGTCCTGCAGAATTGTGTTATATGCCCTAACACGATGGAAGCGCCCATTATATAAACTTTGTATTACCCGAACTACTGGTTTATTACCCGAACTCCTCGGCACGCTTTGCGAACTCGACCGAGCGCCCGTAACCGTCGATATGGAATGAATATATCTACTCTATCCACCAACTTCACCCAGTCGAGCTGCATGTGCAGGACCTATTCTAAATACTACCTGAGTGGCCGGGATTTCACCACTCCTTATAGGAAGAACGTAAATTTGAGCCTACTGTTGGTTAACAGTTCGGCCATCCGACGCTTCACTGCCCTCAGTGAATGAAAATACATGTATATCTATCTATCTGTCAAAAAAAAAATCTAATCTAAATCTATCTATCTGTCTCTATATTTATTAATTCCTGATTGACTTAAATCGCTGTTCACAGCGTTTCCTACTCATTTCCCTGTGGCATGATCACAGCCCTTTTTTTTTGTCTACGGCATGATCACAGCCTTACCACGGCATGATCACAGCCTTTTATTTTGTCTACGGCATGATCACAGCCTTATCACGGCATGATCACAGCCTTACCACGGCATGATCACAGCCTTTTATTTTGTCAACGGTATGATCACAGCCTTACCACGGCATGATCACAGCCCTTTATTTTCTACGGCATGATCATAGCTCTTTTTCTCTTTAATACTCTACTACTCTCATTTGTCTTTAAAATAAAACTATAACTCACAAGCTTCAAACTTGACACATACCCGCAATGCCAAACATATTTATACGAATACATGTACTATCTGCCAAATTGATAGTATCCCACCATTTGCTTTTCACATCAACTCCTAAAAGATCATGAACCATAACTCATTGTGACAGCATCTAAATGCAACCAATAAACAAACCCTAAAAACATAGATATCACACTCAAGGCCCTTTAGCCTACAATTGTTCAGTTTATATAAATTGACGTAAAAGAAACAATAAATTCAATAAATTACTCATCACCTCGTCATGATCTCGATCCTTTTCGAGATCTTCCACCTCGTCCAAATCATCAACGGGACAGATCGACAAACGAACACCAAATTTTAAATAAATGAACGGCTTCGTAAATGGTTTTGATGACACTTGTGCGGACGAAAAATCCCAAACAGATACCGGTCGTTAGGCAGCACCTTACCTCATTATGGTCCTTTAGATAGCGGCAAGAATTTTCTCGACAGACCAGTAGTAGATATGTATAGCACTGATCCGGAAACTTGCTGAGCTTGTAACATATCAATCCAGCGCCGAACTTATTCTCACAATTCAGCCACTGGAACATTGTCCTTTTGATCTTCAGAATCTTATAATTGTATCATTAAGTTCTGCTCATTCCTGTGAGAGTTTTAGATTTAAAAGCAACCATGATTTCTTGTTCTGCTTCTGGCGTTTGATTGATGTTGTGACAATCTAATCCAAAATGTAGTACCCATAAGATGGACTTCCCAATCTATCCGGTCTTGCAGTCATTACTGATATAGCAGAAATACCTCTCAATTTGCCAATTAGCAGTAATATGTGCTTAATTCCATTAGCGCTGCAATAACTAGTTGTTAAATAGCCGAGATGAATACGTGGTTCCCTTGTCCGAAATTATTCGAGATGGCGTCCCAAAAAATTGTGTTGTCAATTAAAGATCGTAAAACTGCTTTTGATGTAGTATCTCGTACAGCTCTCGTTTTGTTTCTATGATTCTCCAGCGAACACCATGTGACATGACAAAACGAAGTCCTTCTGCCGTTATTTTAAAAAGGCGATCAGCCTTCAAAAAAATATTCTTTCTCGAGAGATTTCCTCCTTGGATTCTTTTTGTCGTTAGAGATTAATAGCTATTTGCTTAATGTCGTCAAGTTATTTGCCCCTGCCTTGATGCGGCAACCCAATCCGGATCTTGCACTCCGATGATATTGACGCTTACTCGAACTTCGTCCATCTCAACTGCCTTTCCTGTTGAGTTGCGGCTTAAAGCGTCTGCGTGCTGCATTTGATTTGCTGTCCGATGCTGCAGACCGAAATCCAACTCTTGTATTTTGAGCCACCAGCGAGCTATTCTGGGCACAAGGTCTATTTTCTTCTGCGTCATTCTCTACGAGTTGCATTCAGTTTGCCTAAATAATACCGGAAACGTTGGAGACTTTGTACCACAGCTAAGGTTTTCTAACTCGTAGCTATGGTACTTATTTTCCAATTCTATAGTCGACCTGCTATAGAAAGATACAGTTTACTTTTCGCCCGACATCTATATTAAAATATAAGTAAACTACTTTCAGTAAAAAATGGAGAACAAGGTACCTGCTTTTACTTGGTCACCTTTGAGCTATCTTCACTGCTAATCTCATCTCCTATTTGTTTCCACAAAGAATTTGCAAACTTAACATGTACCTAGTTCCATTGTGTCAACATTTTTACCAAATAATACAATACCATCCATGTATAAAAAAAAATGTTCTCTGATTTTATGCTGCGCATTCTTCACCGACTGGTACTTGATAGTATCCACTCCTCATAACAAGTACAACAAAAGCCTCACCATCAGACTTTAGAATACACTACTCAATATTAGTATCAGGGACATTTTCACAAACAGTCATGCTATTCAAACTTCGGTAGTCAGTTCACATTCTCTTAGTGCCGTCTAATCATATTTGGAAGAAGAATCTTCCATGGTATCATTTGCAAGTAATTTACTTATCATTTTTTTTTTCATTGCACTAGGCGCTATAATGCTTCTAACTAATAATGGTGGTATCTATTTTCTTTGCCTTAGCATTTCAGTTGTCCGATTTTCTTCTAATTCACTTAGTTTAACCGCGAAACAGTCTCGATATTTATTAATTACTAAGTCTGTAATTAGTATTGCCAAAATTCTATGAAGGAGCGCTTGCACAGTGGAGATCTGTACAGAGCTAATATCGAGCATCGATGGCAAAACTATAGTCCATCTCTCACGATATACACACCATTGATGTAAAAGCTGATACAACCGTATCGAATTCGATACAAATGAGTTTGCTGGAGTACAAAAGTACAATTCACCTTATTTGGATACAATTTATCTATCTGTATCTTTCAAATTATCTTGCAATTGTATTTTTCAATACAATCGAAAAAAAACCAACCGATGAACGAACTATTTGTTTTAAGTCTCACACTAGGCGTTACTTTCTACTTTTCGTAAGAAATTCATCCTGGGCTCTAATCGCGTAAGCACAAAACGATCGAACGACATCGTCTCGACGATACTTCAACTTCGTGTAACAACTAAACAACGATAATCGTCCTAACGATTGGACGATCATCGTTTTTTGTTGCTTCACGTTACTAATTCAAGCGTCAAATACCCTCGTCGAAACGATTCGATCGAACGACAGCTATTTTGCAATCGTTTCATCGTTTTTGGTCAATATTTTCAGTTTTGAATAGGGAATTTCAGTTTTGGGGAAAAGTATAGCAAAATATTTAAAGGAAAACACACTTATGTTCTCTTTGGAGGTGACTCGCTCTTATCCGAGTTGTGAAAGAATGAAATCCTTGCAAAAAAAGAAATGGGTTGAGTTTTGTTTTGTATTTTTTGTCTTGCAACTGGATCCTAAGCAATAAAAATTCTCATCTGTTCCAAAAAATGCAAGAAATTTATTGGCGTTTTGATTGATTTAATAAATACAAATCTATATTTCGAAAAACAATAATTCTTCTGCCCTACCACACCTGTGCACACTTTAGCATATTCCATTGGGCTATGGTTGGTTCCTACACACTTGTGGCTATCTGCGTATACGCGTACACTTTCACTTAACATTTCACTTGCCTTATTCCTTACTACCTCTCCATCTGCATTAAATGCCTAAATCCATGTCAATCAATAAAAAAACACAGAAAAATAAACAAATTCAAGAAAAAAAAACTATTTCCATTTATTTTTTTGATTTTTTAGCTGTCAGAGTTTGTTTACAGTCATGTTCAAACTGTTCAAAATGAAAACGATGAACGATTCGATTGAACGATCCGACGATGATGTTATATGAAGCAAACTAAAAACGATATCGTTGTGTTCAATCGTTTCGACGACTATCGTTTCAAAAGTTACGCGATTAGAGCCCTGTTAAGAATTTCAAGTACATTGCCCTACTTCGAATATGAATGTTAAATGAGACTAATAAGCCCGAAGAGCTCATAGATTAATGTACAAACAAACATTTTTTTTTTGTAGGTTTGTTGTAGGTACCTACAGTTTTGTTATGAAGTCATTAATTTTATTCGTGTTAAGTGTTTGTTAATTCATTTTGTTAAATTATCACTTTGTTTTTTTTTTTTATGCGCCAGATCGCCATCTACACAACTGGGTCGGTCTCAATACGATTCCAGAACATTTGGCAATACAAATCGAAGTTTTCCATCCTTGATACACACTGCAATGCTTCCAGTGTGTCACTTCGCTTCTGGTACCCCAAGTATGCTGACATATAACAATGAAGAACTTCGATTTTGCTCAATTGAGCCTCATGGTGGAACAAATGGCTCCGAGATCTAAAAATGCTGTGACAGTGAAATCACCATCCGGCAACAATTTCATCAACCCTCCATTATATCGATGGTATAGCAACCAACGTATTTTGATTGGTTAATGATTTAGCCAACACCAGTAACTCGCCAATAGATTTGGCCATTATATCGTACCTCAATACCCCATCTCACAGATCAGAAATTCTAGGGGTAGGAATTTTCCGTACACCAAGCTCACCCCTTCTACCTAAAGCCCAAATTGTATATACCTACTGTTCACATCTTTCATTTGGGTCCTATTTCCGTTAAAACATGCAAATCGAAACGAACGGATTCATACGACAACGACAGAAAATCTGTCTCGAAATAAGTTTTAAATTTAGCCCAACTGGCGATCAGACCTCCTTGAGCATCAGCCATTGCTCAGTTGCCTCTTCCAATCTCCGTAACGCATAATGTAACTTGGACCGATAGTTTATAGACAACATGGCTGATGTTGTCTATAGCCTTCACCCACTCACTCGCGGTGTTAGCCTGAACTCGACGAAGGATTAAAATTGAGTGAAATATTTTTTTAATTCGTCATTACTAATCCACATTACCCACATGACCTGTCTAAGAATTGCCCTACAATTGTTATACGACTGCGGTTTGTTTACGACAACAAGAACCTGTCTCCCTTTCTAAAGTATTATTCCGCTCTTTTAATTCTTTCAACTCTTTTCGTAGCTGATTCATTTTTTTTATGGATATTGTCTTAAAGTTCAGTAGAGTTGCATCGTGTCCTTTTCCAAAGATTGCTATACGAATACATCACGGCGCGCAATTAACAACAATCGATCTTCAACGCGAAACACACCCCCACTCTTCAATAAATATCAACAACGCAAAACACCAAACTGCCTGTCTTCAGCCTACATACGGATCCATGAACCCAAATCCTAATACATATCTACAAGGAAAAAATTATCAAGTTCCTCTTCAGCGCTGGCTATCGCATACCCAAACACTACTCACACACAGTTATTGTAGTATATGCCAATACCCAGATACGCTAGGTGCCCAAATCTCTATGACGCAGTCAAAAGGACTTAAACAGACAGCCAAAATATATCGCAACGAATCAGCCATAATCTATAACTGAATAACATCTACGTACTCCTAACACGACACTCATATGCTTTTCCTCTTTACAATCACTACATTTCATAGGCTACCACATGGCAGCCGATGACTTTGAGCCGCACAGAAAAAAAACGATATTGCCGAAAATAACACAAAAAAAATACTTATCCGTTCAAACATCTCCAGTAGACCGATATGGTGTCTTCATGCCGAGAAAAGATAAACGGCTATGTATGCTCCTGTTTAATTTTACTTCAGCGCGCGTGAAGAAGGTAGCAGCTGTGATTGAATGTCCAATTCCAACCCTTGGATTTTCCAATTTTGCACAACGTAGATAAACCATCGAACACCATTGACCATACGCAGAGCGCAGGTATATTTTACTAAAACACGATCACAACACAACTGCACAAACAACGCCAACGACCCTTTTCTTTTTTTCTTTTGCTACAGCACACTGGGGTGTTTAATTTTCTTTTCGTGTCTTTACACGTCACTCACTGATCCCGTATTTCACCCAAACGATAACCACACACACAGGGAGAATACAAAAAACGCGATGCAATAAGTACATTTTGCAACTCGAAAAAGACAATAAACATATTGTTGTTTAAATGAAATCCACTTGTGGATATTCTCTTAATTATTCGTCGATCACTCGCTTAATGTGGATTAAGAATCCCACTTCTGATTTATTACCCGAACTACTGGTTTATTACCCGAACTCCTCGGCACGCTTTGCGAACTCGACCGAGCGCCCGTAACCGTCGATATGGAATGAATATATCTACTCTATCCACCAACTTCACCCAGTCGAGCTGCATGTGCAGGACCTATTCTAAATACTACCTGAGTGGCCGGGATTTCACCACTCCTTATAGGAAGAACGTAAATTTGAGCCTACTGTTGGTTAACATTTGACTTATGGAATTGAAATATTCCATTCAACTTTTTGAATAGAAAGGTCTTAAGTCGCGGTATAGGGTAAATATCAATCTTTTGAATTGACCATTTAATTTCAAGTTCAGGTATAAGACCGAAAACTATGAGCTTTTGTATGACAAATATTTAGGTAGGAAAGGTTATGTGATGTAGGTCTCTTAATTGAAGAAAAATGAAAGTACATACATTGTTTCGGAAGAACAAGCCATGGACCAGCTCTAGCCGGCTCTCGATTCTTTCATTTCCATAAGCTTCAGTCACTATATCTCTATAAAAAGACAAGGTCCTTGCTTTGCCATTGAATTTTCTAAGAGAACAATTTATTTTTTATAAATTATAGGTAGTAGATTTTACTCCTAAGTATATGAAACTCCATATTTTCTATGAGCTTCAGAGTAAGCTTAAATTCAAGTCACGTCGAAAACCGAACTTTGCAATTTGAATCTAGGAAAAGGAAAAAAATATCCCCCACTCTAAGCTCCTAAAAATTGAAGGAAACCAAGAAACAAAATTAGGGCAGAAGAATTTTTTCGTTTTTTGTTGGTTATGGTAATAAAAAATACATCACAACAATACACAGTTTTATTACCAACTTTTACGCCCCCTTAAAAGCATTTCAAAGTCTAATGGGTTTTCCCATTGATACATCCAAGTAATGTAAATGTCGCCTAAGTTATCAAGCGGAAGCCCCTCACTGTCTGCAAAAACAACATCAGACAAAATGGCGCGAACATTTCCCAAATCCGTAGGACCCTCTCTCGCAATCTTTATGAACGATCCGAAACAACTTCTTTGATAAACAAATAAATAGGCAGAACAACTACCCATGAACTCAACCCACTTGCTGTGTGATTTCAAAATTAAATTTGTATCCCACTCCTGCAACACACACACACACGAACTCAATCCGACAAATAAACAAAAAAAAAAAAAACTTTCGAGAAAAACAAAAATCAGGTCACCAGTAAAGAAAATAAAAATAACGCCCCATATACCATTAAAGGATTTATTTCCCAAATTCAAAATCCTCACATATTCGTATGTATATGCATATACGGGTCGCATATTTGTCATTTTCCTATTGAATTTGTGTGAACAAACAGGATCAATGTCGCATAATATCTTTGCCGAGCTGAGAATAAACAGAACGTTACTCTTCCATGGGAAACGGTCTTTTCAATTGGCATAGTGATGTGATGTGAATGAGATGCGATGTCAGAGGGACACACGCACACTTATAAAAGGCATACAGATATACAACCATAGTTATGTGTCTGAGCAATTTATTTCGGATGCTGGCATGCCTTCAAAGCTTTCTCCGGTTGGTAGTGCGCGCTTGCTATAATATACCCTGTCATTCCAAGACCACGTCTTTATCTCCATTTAAATTGTTTTTACTTTTTTTTTTTCCCTTTCACATTTTTAGCCAGGATATCATCGTGAAGTGATGCGTGGAAGTTGAGTTGGGGCGCTTCATTCGAGCCAGTCCCCACACACCACCATGTATATGTGTGTGCTCGGCTTTAACTTGATTCTTAAATTGTCTATTACTTTTCCGGTTGGAACGCCAAATCGAGGGGAGGCCAAACACGAAGGAGGAGGGACGCCGAACAACCCATTGGAGCATGATAACATTTGTCGGCAGGTTGGGGGGGAGCTCAGGGGGCTGTTTGTTATTGTTGTTAGTGCGATATGGTGGTGCGGATCCGCATCCTTCATCATTTCGCAAAAATAAGTTTCCCTCTATTTCTTTGCGTCAACTTGTTTATTTCGCAATGGAATTTCTACGCGGAAGGATATCCCGCACTGTAAGGCAAGCACCGAGGACCTCACCTCGCACATTGCAAGGTGAACGAGATTGAATTTGTCTGCTGGCAGATAGATAGCATTTTTTTCACAGGTAGAGTAAGGAGTGAGTGGGTGACCCAATAGAGTCCTCCAGCCGAGGGTTGTTCACCCTTAAAGAGGTGTTGTGAAATAGTTTAAGGCTACCGATGGAATTAATTCCTATCCAAATATTTATGTATACACACTCGACAGTCATTAGAAGGTTAGCGACATTAAACTTGCTCTCATTTTGGTTGGCAAAACATTCGATTTCGATTACGTCGATGTGTTTACATCGAAAAATCTCCTCCGGATGCTGTGGATACTGTCGTCCTCCTCTTGTCTCCTGCAGTCTGCCATTTAATTGTTTCCAGCGCTGGATGTAGTGTTTGCTACCTAATGGATGTTTGATAACTCAATTTCCATCCCCTAATAAAATGTCTGCCAGAAATCGTTCCTCCTTCCCCCATCATCGTAATTATTGGTTTCGATTGTGATTCTTGATAAAAATCCTTGGCTACTTCGAGATGTATAACTATGACAGAGGGAGAGGCACATATATAACGCAGAGAAGTTGTGCAATAAATTCGCCTTCAGTAAGCGATTTGTTTCCATGGGGATTGGGGATAATTGCAATCAGACAATTTTGAATCAATATTTCTTCGGCAGACTTTTTCTCACTTTGTGGCTGACAATTGATTCAGATTGTGGGCGGAAAATTACTGTGAATGCAATGGAAGGATCTGGTTAAAATCTACTCACACCGTCTCCAATGGAAGAAACTCTTTGCTCTCATCGATATATTTAAATTCCTCGAGTGACACGACTTTATGACAGATCGTTTCATTTCAATTTAATATTCAATACGAATCCGAATCCGAATCGAAACGCCGAGCTTTATTGATTTCTTCAACACTCCTGGCCTATCACGGGGAGTATAAATATGCCTTCCTGTTCCGCGTCTATCTCGTTTTAATGGAATTCATTTCCTCTAGCCACCCTCCAAACACTGTCAGCCTCTTGAATTTTGATTATGAAGCATGTACGCGCTGACAGACTTTTTCCAATTAAAATCACAAAAATAATAAAAAAAAAAAAAATGAACAAAACAAAATGCACCAACATCTGCTCCTTGGCCTCAGTCAGACGCAATTTTCACGGTTAATTTGATGCATTCCCTGTCATTACATTATAGTCTGACAACTCAACTTAATCGTCGACGACGTCGTCTATTTTAAGAACACCTGCACTGCAACCGGATCAGGGAGCCCCCTAATTAATGACCTCTTAATCAAGACCGAAAACACAGAGAGATAGACAGCCGCACTATATACACGGCAATCACATCAGACACAGCACGAATCCCAATTTGCATGGCATCCAATAAATGTCAAACTTGACAACTACATACTGTGTATTGTGGCTGTGCCACATCAGTGGGATGATAATGCTGATGATGGCAAAATTTCATAACTTCCAATTAATCCCCCAGAGATATTTGTGGATTTTTCATTCCCCTCCAATGTACATTTGACGTGGACACTCACACACGCTCGTACTCAGATGACATGTCAACTTTGAGCACCTACAGCTTGACAAGGTAGACCTGACATTCGTATAGTTGTGATTTGGATTTCTGTGAGGGTGCGGTGGTTGTGGTTCAACTAAGTTGCGTGGTCGAATTGAGCTCCTCTCGTAGAAATGTCATCCTAAAAGAGAACACCCTCTTTGACAGTTGCATGTGGATCGAAAGCCCGGTTTGGTTTTGTCCAATTTAGACTGATCTTCCGGCTTCATTTGCTTGAGTGCTGCTGCTGGCTTGGTGGTATTGTATTAGGGTGGATCAGGTGATGTGTTACGCTACCACAATGTATTAAATATGATTTAGGGTAAAAATGTGTGACAAGTGTCGCTGCTCCGTCAAGTGGTAAATGATTGTAAGCGGCATGGTTTCATATATGTGCGGGGGACACAATTTATTATATAAATAGAGACAGAAATAAACTGCAAATAGTGTGGCTGGAGCGTGAGTTGATTCTAAAGCGAAAAATGCTTAATTGTCAAATGGAAATGGAACGGCAGGAACGTGTTTGTTTTGTGATAATTGAATGAATTAGTGGTGGTAATTAATAACAACGATATTCACTTTGGACCGGGAATTTTATCTATAAAGGCGAGGAACTCAAAGTGACACGTGAACTGTCAAAAAAAAAATTTACTTTTGAATAGAAACTGGGGACGTGAATTAGTGGTGGTTATTAATAACCACGAGATTCACCTTGGGCAGTGAATTTAATCTATAAAGGTGAGGAACTCAAAGTAGCACGTGAACTGTCAAAAATACTTTTGACTTCTGAATAGAAACTGGGGAAGTTCAAGTATATCTAGTTTAGTAAGTCTGACAATTGGCTGTCTAGATGTGTCTAAGTTTTCAATTGGCTCTGATTGATCGCATGAACTGCTTTTTCAATTGACGTTTATGAAGGTGTAGCTGACTGATATTCGAGACTGAGTGACGTTCCCGACCAATCTAGTTTTTGCCTTTAGGTTACATGTTATCCAGACTAAGCTAGTTGACTTAAGAGTACTAGATTGTTGAATATGCAAAACTGAATTTATTCGTTTTTATGTTGCGACGTGTTGGAATGGCATTTTAGGTGATTTTGATAAAATTAAATAAAATTTACACATGCCAAAATGACAAGAACTAAGTAGATTCACATTCTGAACGCACCCATTGGTTTATTCCGACGAGTAAGTGAGTAACAAGTAAAATAACAAAATCAGCGTGGAATAGATTAGCACATTTCATTACAGTCGTAAATTTGATATTGCTTGTGACATTTGATTGACTGCCTGATGTAGTAAAAGTGACGTTAACAATTAATTGTGATCGTTCAGTCAAAATCTGGTGCAGACAATGGGCAAATTCAAGAAACTAGTTATCTTAAGACGACTCGATTGGCCTGGATAAGCTGTATTCTAAACGCAAAACAAAGATTGGTCGGGAACGTCACTTTTTCTACGTCAGCCACATATGCGAACTGTCAATTTAGTACTCAGTCACGAATTTCTTGACTATAGATTCGTCGGCTAAACCTTCATAGACGTCAACTGAAACAGCTGCTCATCATATGACCGATTTCAGCCAAACAAAACCGAGACACATCTAGTCAGACAGCTGTCAGACTTACTAAACTATGTACTCGAACGTCCCCAATTTAGGACAACTACACCTTTGAATGTGCCCAACTATTTTAGCTCAAACGTTATGTGTTCGTAAGAAGTAAACATTTTTTGACAGGTTATTCACTTTTTTTTTTTTGTTTGAAGAACGATTTTACCCCTTTTCCAGGATTATATATACTGAACCTGTAGCGGCTGTCAGTTCGATCTGAAAAAACTGTCGCTAGCAATCTTAACACTGAGGGCAAAAAATACTAAAGTTTTTTGATTTAGATGATTTTAGATCTCACTCTGTTGTATTTTTCACACATTTCCGTATGGAGAACTTCCAAATTAAGAGTCATATAAATCGTTAATACAAAAAAGTCCAAAATTTAGAATCTTCTTCATTGGGTTTAATTTGGAACTAAAATAGTTTAGCAACAATGGTTTTAACAAAACACGGGTCGGAAGTAATTATATCAAAATGATAAAATTTACATGTCAACTTAATCAAAATTTAAAAAAATAAGAACGGTCATTTAAAAAACGAAAACAGCAAGAAGAAGTCAAATTTCTTTTGCCGGTAAATTTAATTTGAACCCTTTTTGATACGTAGATATTAGCCAGTTTGCGCTTACAGAAAGAGCAATTTCCAAAACCACTTCCCTTTATCGTTGAGACTTGCTTTCATTAGAAACGCATTGTCAAGGAATGCTCTTCCAGACATCAACCTGCTACAAAACATACAGGACCAACTAACGCCTATAAATCTCTAGTTGTGAACTCGTCTGAATAAACGAATGCATGTACTCCTTCCGCCCACCATCCCAGCAACTATTTATCGTACCCTGCGCATAACAATTGAACAAAGCATTCATTTAATCAACACAATGATCGCGTATTTTCATGCGGAAAATCATCGTTTTTCATTCTTTGATATTCCGTGCTCCTCAATCCCCACCCGCACCAAGAAAGTATATCTACTCTTCTCCTGCTGCATGTTCCGCATTTCACTTCGCCAACAAAGAAAATCCTCGCAGAATAGTCCAATACGACTTTGCAAGGATGTGTGTATACCATTCTCTGCCTTGTGCACATCGAGGGAATAATAGTGAATCCTCCTGCAATTGGACTACTGCTCTATTTATCGCACGGCATAGTTGTGCGAAAATGATTATTTTTCTTGTCCTTTCACTTCCATGACAAACAAAACAGGAGAAATAATATCTCATCCTAAAGATGGCACGATAGTTGTCAGATTAGTGTGGCTGGCGAGTGTATGTGTACCAGCTTTGTTACGCGCATTTCACGTTTATTGTTTTCAACGGGATATTCCTAGTTCAAGCAAAGAAGAATCCCTTATAAGCTGGCGCTGGCAAAACTTTATACAACCGCAGCACAGAAACAATGGAAGCACCTTTGTTTTATTTTAAACATAGTAAAGATAGGTAAAATGCGAATGTTTTGTAGTTTCCAGACAGTGCCTGTTAATCTTTCACTGAAACGCATAGCTTAAGTAGGTACCTACTCTATCCTTTTGGGAACAAATGCCACGTACATTGAAACATAATTCTGTATATATTTGAAAAATTAACAACAGGAATGGGTTTTGCAACTTCCCATCGGAATTATAGAAGAATGCAATCATTTTCGAATGAGACTTTAATAAAATCAATTTCTATACTGCATTCATTCCGTTTTCGGCTTTGGACTAAAATTTTGCAATCACCATTCAAGTGATTGCTTTCAGTTTTCTTCGCAACCCTGGATCCGTTTACGTTAATTAATTAATTAATTTTATTTTATTTAAGTTAAAAAAAAATCTGGAAAATAAGTTTTGTGCGAATGAAATCTTAGCCGAGCTGTACGTAAGTCACTCTTAATTTTAACAACATTATTATCGGACTGTAGTGTACATAAATCTCCAAATTGTTTTTTGACTAAAGCTTAGTACGCTGCTCGAGCTAAATTTTCGCTCCCATAGAAAATTCTCTCCAAAATGTAGCTGAGCTAAATTTAAGCCAACCCATTTAGCTGTATGATACGCTACTCGAGCTAAAAAATCAAACTTTTCATCTTCATGTACGAGTGCATCGTGTATCAGTCAAAATTTAGCGTGCCCATTTAATAGGGCGGAACATTTTCTCTTGACAGATCGTTGTGTTCTGTTGTTTTGTTGCGTTTTTGTATTGCGGAGAACGGTAGAAGTAAGCAAGAATGAGCTTTTTTTTTATAAATTTGTCGAATAGGATTATAGGTACTGTAGTATCCACAAAATCTGTACTGTATTATTATAAAAATGTGTATGATCACTATGTCGAATACGAATAATATGTTTGACAGATTTCGAGAATAAACAGACTGGACTGTGAGCAAGCAACAATAAAGACGTGTCCTATCATGAACTCTACATTGGCGACGAGGAGAAAATAAAAGAAAATAAATAGCAGAAGGACGAATATAAATCCCAACATTTCAAATGGTAAGAAAAAGTGTTTTCGTATAATATAAAAATGTGATATTTCGATTTCGTGGTGTATAAAAAAAAATTAATAATAAAATTACTTGTACAGGGCAAGCTGATTTTGTTCGAGAAATCGACAAATGGTTATCGGTATTTGCTTCAATGCGAATTAAACATAAATGACTTGCTCGGCAAGCTGATTTTGTTCGAGAAATCGACAAATGGTTATCGGTATTTGCTTCAATGCGAATAAAACGTAAATGACTTACTCGGCAAGTTGATTTTGTTCGAGAAATCGACAAATGGTTATCGGTATTTGCTTCAATGCGAATTAAACATAGATGACTTGCTCGGCAAGCTGATTTTGTTCGAGAAATCGACAAATGGTTATCGGTATTTGCTTCAATGCGAATAAAACGTACATAAATGACTTGCTCGGCAAGCTGATATTGTTCGAGAAATCGACAAATGGTTATCGGTATTTGCTTCAATGTGAATTAAACATAAATGACTTGCTCGGCAAGCTGATTTTGTTCGAGAAATCGACAAATGGTTATCGGTATTTGCTTCAATGCGAATTAAACATAAATGACTTACTCGGCAAGTTGATTTTGTTCGAGAAATCGACAAATGGTTATCGGTATTTGCTTCAATGTGAATTAAACATAAATGACTTGCTCGGCAAGCTGATTTTGTTCGAGAAATCGACAAATGGTTATCGGTATTTGCTTCAATGCGAATAAAACGTAAACGACTTGCTCGGCAAGCTGATTTTGTTCGAGAAATCGACAAATGGTTATCGGTATTTGCTTCAATGCGAATAAAACGTAAATGACTTGCTCGGCAAGCTGATTTTGTTCGAGAAATCGACAAATGGTTATCGGTATTTGCTTCAATGCGAATAAAACGTAAATGACTTGCTTGGCAAGCTGATTTTGTTCGAGAAATCGACAAATGGTTATCGGTATTTGCTTCAATGTCAATTAAACATAAATGTCTTGCTCGGTAAGCTGATTTTGTTCGATAAATCGACAAATGGTTATCGGTATTTGCTTCAATGCGAATTAAACATAGACGACTTGCTCGGCAAGCTGATTTTGTTCGAGAAATCGACAAATGGTGGTTATCAGTATTTGCTTCAATGCAAAAGACCAGCCAAAGCCAAAGAGTCAGTTATGACAGTGTGCATAACTTATAGCTAAATGCTTACGAAAGAAGTTTTATTTCATTCTTAAAAGAGAAAGAGAAGAAAGTAATGTAGTATCCACAAAATCTGTACTGTATTATTATAAAAATGTGTATGATCACTATGTCGAATACGAATAATATGTTTGACAGATTTCGAGAATAAACAGACTGGACTGTGAGCAAGCAACAATAAAGACGTGTCCTATCATGAACTCTACAGGTACCTAAAATGGAAATGGTTTAAATTACAGAGAGTTGAATTTTTAAAGTAATTTATTTTCAAAAAACCAGCAGTTTTTTGTGACATTTATCCACAGCGATCTCTAAGTCAAAATTTAGCTAGGACTTTAGCTGATTTTTGGAGAGAAAAGTTGGAGACCAGATACTAAGCTTATGGTTTAGTTCGCTTCTCCTCAACTTTTCTCTCCAAAAATCAGCTAAAATCCTAGCTCAATTTTGACATTGTGTGTACAGTGTGAAATAAAAGTTAGATTTTTTTTAACTCGAGCTGGGTACCATTTGGAGACGATTTTGTATGAGATCTCGAATTTAGCTCGAGCACCGTATTTAGCTTTGTTTTTGAAAACATCAGCTTATAATTGTGCTCAAAAAAATAAATCTTAACTCAACCGATCACATTTAGCATAAAACTCGCGGACCTACGAGTTTTTGTTTGCAGTTTGTAAAGCTTAGATTTAATTTAGTCAACAGATGCCGTAGTCTAGTGTCTGTGTCAGACCCAGCTTATGAATTTCACAGTCTCAGGGTCAATTCCTTATCTAATTTTTTTTTATATAATTTTATGAATTCACTTCCGTTGCCTCGCCATGTCATAATTTCCGTAACACATTCACCAGCTCACACCCCATCTAGAGTTGCCAGTAGTTCTCCCGATTTTCAGGAAGTCCCTCAGGTTCTTAGCTAGTCTCCCGGTCTCCCAAAAATTCTATGAAATTTTTCAATACGTGCACAATGTGTACGACGCACATATGAAATAAAACGATAGGCTTGGTTATTAAACGTCAAGAAAAATTATATTTATTTTTATTATAGAGGTAGGTACTAAACGCAAATGCCGATAACCTCCAGCCAGAGTGTATACAAAAAAAAAAAGAAGAAAAAGAATGAAACATCGACGAAGAAGCCGGAAACCGCGAGAGGATAAAGATGATACTTCTGTGTGCTCTTGGGACATGTTTGGAATGCTTGCAGTGGATGCATTCAGCAATTAGAGTTATGCATGTTGTAACCGCTTCAAAATCTTCCGGTTTTTCAATATGCCATATTAACTTATTTGATATTAATTTTCTTAAAAACAAAACTACGATAATTTAAGAAAAAGTTTTATGACGAAGAAATATATTCAAATATATTCAGCTCCTAATGTAACTATACAATGGATTCAGATTTAAGCTGTCACATTGACACTTCTTTAAATATGTTTGTTTGCTCGAAGCAGAATGGTGGCTTTCAATTATGTTTTTATCAATCTTTTATTTTTTGTTAATTCAATGTTTTCGTTGTTGTTGTTTGAAAGAAAACCCTAAAGTAAATTAATAAATTTGTTTTGTACCTACTATGAAGTAATGAGGTTTTCTTGATCTTCCGATTTGTTCTTAATCCCACGATATTTTTTCTGAAAGCTTCCAATTTGTTGAGAAACATTCCTGGCAACCCTATCCCCAGCTCCGGCGTGACTGTAAAGGTATTAACTTCAAAAATTAAGCTGAAAGAATATAAGAACACACGACAACGACAACAATGCTACCTATCGGCTTCAAAACTATCCTATCCTTCAAGCTATAACCAACTAAATATATCGATTCAGAAAAATGCATTGAGTGTTTGCAGAGAGTGGTTGCAGAGATCGACAACACCATAATACACAATATATGCATAAATAGACATATGTTAACTATGCGTTTAACTCATGAACAAACACTGTATACCCATAAAAACCTTGTTATTCACTTCGCCTTTCATTGGACATTTACAGAAAAATCGGTCCCTCATTACATCAATTTCAAACACAATACAACAAACAATAGAATACAATTTTTATATACAGGGTGAGCCAAATACGGGTTTCTTTTTAAAAATGCATTTAAATGAAAAACATTTATTTATTTTACATGATTTGGGAATTCGGGGCGCAAAAGATCAATTTTAGCATGGGCTGTGTGGCATGGCACACCATCCTGCATGAACCAGAGGTCGTCCAAATCCATGTCTTCAATATCAGTAAAAAAAAAAAAAAGTCTGTAATGCCAACACAGCACACACTTTGAGCGGGAAAGAGATGTCAGTGTCAAAATAAATTATGATTTGAAAAGAAACCACTAGATGGCCCACCCTATAGATTTATATTGATAGAAAATTGTAGTTCGTAGAATTTACTGAGAGAATCTATGCTAAGGGTCCTAAATTATTTCCGAAATTGTTACAAACATAGATTATTCACAAAATAATAGTTGCACCAGCTTTATAGCCAAAGTATTTTCTATCGAAAAACAGAGTAAACGCACTTTCTGATCTCAAAAATCTTCCTTAGCACATTTTTTAAGCTAGAATCGGAAATAGTTTAAATTAGAGAGAATTGCATTTTTGAAGTAAGTTATTTTCAAAGAACATCCGTTTTTTGGGACAGCGCCCTCTATGCCAAAATTTAGCATAGCAATTTAGAGATAAAACGTAGTTTAGCTCAAATTAAAATGGAAATTTTTGTAGTTCGTCTACTCGTGTTAGTAGTTAGTAGAACATTTTGAGTTTTGGAAAGTTCTTTCCTGAACAGCATAAACGAACACGTGACGAGCATTAACGACAGAGTCGTGTCCATTTTTTAGCTGTTCTATGAAATAAAAATGTTGTCCTTCTATGGCTACAGGTAGAAAAAAGGAAGTACCTACGAGGTAAATGTGTTTGGCAGAAACTTTATGGAAACCAGCAGTCCCTGGAACCTAGTAATTTCAATTGAAATGTATGTAAATTGTGGCAAAAACTTCCCAAATGACTTTACACACCCTTATTGTCCTGGTACAACCAATCATCCATTCAGACATTCAGTCAAGTCGGTTCGTCTATTCTCCCACAAGAGTGCAACAAACTGACGAGACAATGCTCGATCCCGCATTCCCATGGATGTTGCGAACTCTATACCCACCCGCCAACAAAACGACGCTGACGTCTGCCATTCTTCAAATATTTAGTTTCAAAGTCAAACGCCACGACGCTCTTTACACTGAACTTGGAAAACAACAAAGCCAAGCCGCCCTCGCAGTCAAACAAACTATATGATGCTCATCTTCGAGGCATCATCGCACACACACTGGAAGCAAACATTCCGCCCCCAGAGACTACAACCCGTCTCATTCCTCATACAGCAAGCAAATAGGATCAAACTTGAGATTTTCTTAACCCTATCCCTGCAATCAGACTCACCTCAAGGGCTACGCAATGTGTATATCGCATCTCATCAGCATCACCCGATCCTAATCCGTATCGCATGATGGTTATGCTCTACTTCCACCGGGCAGCCACTAAGGCCGCCATTTACGAATTCAAATGAACAATGAAGAAGAGATACTTATTCATTCGTCCCACTGGAACACCTTCAGGTGCAGGACATACATTCGGCCGTTAACCTCGTACACTATAGGGAAAACTTACAACCGCACCATAAGAAAAACGAGGAAAAAAAAAAAACACTCGCACAATAAAATCAAGAGGATACTCCGGTTCTTCGTTGGTCGGTCGGCTCAGTGGGAGTTGGGAGATCCCTTTCGGTGAATCCTTTATTTGTGTTGTTTTTCTGCACTCTTTTTGTTGTCTCCTATTTTTCATTATTTAATGCGGTGACATTCTTCAATCTTCTCTCCCTAATGCTGCTTCCATTTGTAGTGTAGGCAGTGCACCAGAATGTGTGAGTGTATTGTGTACATCCCCGAGCCATCGGAAAGTAGTGGAAAACTGTTCCAAACTGTTTTTCATTCCTTGTGTGTGACTACAAATCCCAACGACAATGATAACGACGACGGTGAAAGGGAGGAATGCGAAAGGATGGATAAAGCATTTTCGCCCCAGCAGCGATATTAGCAATGTGATTTAGTCCTAAGAGACAGGCGAGGGTGGTATAAATAAGACCCCCGCTGTCTGAGCCCCTCCCACATCTCCCGGGGGATACATTTTAGTTGGTGTATTCATTACTTAAAGAGGAGCCAAAAACACTAACAAGAAGATCTACATCGCGTATAGGTTGCAGCTTCTCGGGACTCGGGAGACATTAAAATTCCTCCGAAAAAAAGGACTAAATTATTATCATTTGACGTTGAGCCTTGAAACTCGTTTCATTACTCACTGTTGTTGGGTGGCGGACAACGGGAATGGTTTGCCGCCCAAAGGAACCACTAAAATGTCGTCCAGAAATTCAATTATACGTGTCGTTCGAATCCTTTTTATTCGGCGGCCGACGAAGATAGATCGATTCGGTTACAATGGCAGCAAATTGCAAAAAGGAACATGGAAACTTATGTGCACACAGATTGGTTTGTCTGGTACGGAGTCAAGTGTTGTGTACGGTCGGCAGCCTAAAGTGTTGAGGTTCCTCACACATTCGTATAGCTGTACAATTACTTTTTGTTTGTCCACGTTAGGAAGTAGATGTATGTACTTCGCCTCGAATTCTTTGGAGAACTCCTCTTGGCATTGGCTATGAACTTGTCTAGTCTTTTGATACATTTCTGGCTGGATTGGGATTTATTTTCGCTGTCATTTGAATGGACCTAACTAACCGTGAGGACAGAGAGAATTGATATGACAGTTTAAGTAGACCAATGTGGTTGTAAGGAATTTATTTTCTATTTGTCAATGCTGTTAATTAGAAGTGGAAATACCCGACGCAACAGCCTAGTGGTTGAGTGCTATTTTCATAGGACGAGGGGCAATCTGAAACGTGATACCAAACGTGATACCGTCTTCAGGCGGAGAATTTAAAGCTATCGCAGGCAAGTTGTACTTTCAGATGTTTGACAATTGAGCATGAAGTAATTATGGGGAGTTGGTTACGAGGTTAGGTCAGTGAAACTGTCGTGATAAAGCTTTTCAATTAACCATGGATCCCTTCTATTCGTCCCAAAACTTAAAAACTCACACAAAACGAACGGTTTTGTAAAAAAAATAGACCTAGGACCCATTCTGACCTGTTGCGCCAACTATTAATTATTTTATGTATTAAGTCATGTTAAATTCCGCCTGGGCGAAGATTTTTGCACGAGACTTCTTGCTAATTTTATAAAAGCCATTATCTAAGTATTTGCTTTCAAAGTTGGAAGGAAACAAGGAGAGAAAAGGGAAGAGGCCTGTTAAAGAGTGCGGCAGAAACAGAATGCTTAAAATTACACATTGAAAAAGATTATTTTTCAAAAGGGACGGGTGGATGTTGAAATGGAATGTAACAAGCTATGTGTGAGGTATAAACACAATTCTTTTTATATTTGTATGGAATATGACGTCATTCAAACGGTGGCACATCCGTGCCAGTTGTAAAATTTTTAATGACTCCGCATTGAATTAGATTAAATTATAAAGCAGGAGAGCCTTCAAGGGGCTCTTGTGACTTTCCCAAAACAATCCTTTCACTCCAGAGGCAGTCAGAAAGACAAGGTTCTTCTCTGGGTGAATGTCAGCAAGGGTTGCTGAATTGAATTGATTTCATATCCAAGGGTGTTTTTCCTTACACGACATAGAGCCGGACAATCTGTGAGTATGTGACGAGAATATTCGTCACTCTCAAGACAGAATCTGCAGATAGGATTCGGTGAAACGAGAATGCGGTGGAGATGTTTTTTTTCACGAGACCATGGCCACTGATTATTTCTGTTACGATCTTCGGGCTATTTTTGTCCAAGGCACTCATTCCGTAACTCTGAGAACGATTCTCGTTTGCGCGATAATAGTCCAGATTAATCAGGAAGAACGATTTTCTAGAGTAGAATTTAGGGAAAAAATGTCTGGTGCAGTTCTGCCCATCTGTACTTTGCCAGATCTCGTTTGACTCGATGCGAGATAGGTTCTTAATATAGTTCCTGAAATGGTTTTTGCTGACTCCGCAGAAGGGTTCAGGTCCGATAAGTGGAGTGGTTGGTCCGATTTTAGCCAGTGAGTCAGCTGATTCGTTACCCTCAAATCCTCATTGTCCTGGAATCCAGTGGAGGATGACTAGGTTTTTCTTGGAAACTTCATAGATGGCTATGAAAGTTTCAAAGGTAAGTTTAAACTTTATGACAGGTGATTCAAGAGCTTCGGGAGCTGCTTGGATATATGAAAAGATAAATATGTTTTTTCCACCTGTGTTAGAACTTAGATTTGTTCTATTGCAATGGTTGATTGCAAGGCCTTCAGCTTGAAATATGTATAAGTTTTCGCCAAGGCTGACTGACAAGTTCACCTTGGGCGATTCACCGTAGATTCTAGAGCCAGTCCCTGACTCCATCTTAGAACCGTCTGTGTACCAGATGAGGTCAAGTCGTGATGGATTGGATTTATATTTTTCACAGTCTTCCCTAGGGGGATATTTATGGAGAAGTTCTTATGTCATCAAGAAGCATGTTGAATGGGCTTGAAGGCTCCTTTGTGTCGAGCAAAGACAGATTAGCACCCTGATAGGAATAGGAGTCAAAGTTGTTTGAAAGGAATAGTTGGTGAATACTTAGTTCAACCTCCGTTTGAATATGTGTTGGAAGAGGTGTTAGACCTAGGACGACATTGAGCGCCATGGTCGGAGTGGAGAGTAAACGGACCGTCATGCAGTTTCCAGCTACACGTTGAACTCGTTCTAGCTTTTTGACTGACCTGCGACATCAGGAAACCCCCTCCAAAGAGATTCTGGTGAGGCCACACGATCCTGATGGCCAATTCATATCATCTCTGTGAGAGACATGACGTGAAATAAAATTTGTTAGTAATTTTTTTCTGGTTTTGGTAACTTTTTGAACAAGAGCGCCAAGAAAACGAGCTCGATATAATCCGATTTACATGAGCTGCAGTTGGTTAACTGCTGAAAGACTGGCAAAAAGTTCCTTGTTGTATAATGAACCTAATTGAATGTAAAAGAATTATGTTTTAAAAATGTGTGAAATTAAATGATCTAAAAAGTTTAGACTCAAAGAAACGTCAGACATTGATTTAATTTTACGCTTTCATACAAATCATTTTTGCACGCCGAATTTTCAAGTGAAATTGCCACTTAAATCAGTTTTTGGAGCAGCTTTTATTCACATGAACTGCGTATACTGCCTTTTTGACGTGTGTTAAAATTTTCTTTTAGTTCCCGTCGAAATCTGAAATTATAAAATTATCCTTTTTTGGTGAACAAAGAACACCAGAGAAGACCGACCGCTTCGGTTTTAAATTAAACTCTAAACTTTATTGACAGAAAGAGAAACGTCAAGTGAGAAGTTAATACAAAATATGAATGCAATAGATTCGTTAATGGAGAAGTGATCTTATAAATGTCTTAGAAGGAAGACAAATAAATTGATAATAATTAAAAGAGATTTTCTTAATAACGTGAAAAGTTAATTTTGACATTTCGGTGTGAAATGTCAAAATTCTCAAAAAATAGGACTCTACGTGAGTTAGGCCTAAACATATGTACATTTTCCACTACCATTGTTTTATATTAAGTTCGCAATTCAGAGAAAGATTATCTCTTGATCGATATGTACCTATAATTTTTTTGTGTTTTATCATTTTGACCGTCAGCTCACGCGCAGTTACCTACCTGTTTCCGGAAGCAAATTTTAAAATCAAAATGCTCTTTTAAATATCCTATCTGTGAATAAGTGTGAAACAGCAAAAAAAAATTCTAAGTGTCGGTAGGTGTAAAAAAATAATGACAATCAACAAACAGTGTTCCTACTTCCTTGTACTTCAAAATTTTTGTGGGAATTTCGATGTCCGAAAAGAATTTCCGGCGATAAAGCGAAAAAGCACCAAAACTGCGGAAATATCAGGTATATTTGTCTAAAAAAAAAACATTCAAATTATCAATTATTGTTGGTGAAATTTAAAAAAAAAAAAACATTCTTACAAAATGGGTAACAGCTTATCTAATCAACATATAAATAAATAAATAAACTGCGAAATATTCATTTGTGAAAATAAAAGAAGACGTTTTTGTTCCTACACAATTTGTGTCGTCTGTTTTCTACTACTTTATTTATAGCCATCGGCGACCTAGTACAATTACAATGAAACCTTTCAGAAAATTTTATGTTTGCATATCTTCAGACTAAGTCGACCTATTTCTAATAAGGAAAAACTAAATGTAATCTCTAATCTTTTCAAAGAAATTACCTTAATTGGGTCCGTAACATGATGTGTGAACAAATCCACATATAAACAGACAAAGCTTACAATTTTATGGCGAGTCGGCAAATGCGCCCTTCACTCCATTAAGAAATTAAAATTCCCTTAAACAAACATTATATTTATTTGATTGCTGTTATCGATTCAAACTAGAATGTGTAACGCTTCAGTGCTGACTTTTACTCAAATTTGTGTATCCGCTGCCCAATTGCAAAAAAAAAAAAACAGTTCCACTTACTTATTATTATTATTATTAAGTAATAGGCCCTGTACACTGCGACCAGAAGAGATCTATTGTGTTGGCCTCTAATATTTAACCCAGGGAGCTATTGAGGCTCTTTATAAACCTCAGTACCCTTATTGGTTCCATGTTTCCTATATCTGCAGGGCTCAGGATCGCCCTTTGCATATGGAAAGCTCTGCTCCTTGCCACAGCAGGGCATTCGCAGAGTATGTGTTCCGTTGTCTCCTCCTCTTCTCCGCAGAGTCGACAGGAGTCATCGTCGGATAGTCCCATTTTTTTGAGATGGTATCTTAGTGGCCAGTGACCGGTGAGATAACCCGTTAGGATCCTTAGATCTTCTTTGCTTAGCTCGAGTAACTTTTTTGCTTTACTACGAGCTGGGTTAATGAATCTTTTTGCCTGCCTCTGTCCCTTGGATTCCGTCCAGTATTTGGCAAGGAGTTCATCTTCCCATTTCCTGAATTTTGAGTGTACGTAACTCAGTGGTACCCCGAAGTAGGGTTCAGGACCGGTGAGCAGGCGTGATGCGCCTCTTCTCGCCAGGCAATCCGCTCTTTCATTGCCCGAAAATCCCTCGTGACCCGGTATCCAAGCAACGGTGACTGTGTTGTCCTTGGCCAGATCTTCGAGGAGGTTTAAACATTCCCAAACCAGTTTTGATCTGATGGAGTACGATCTCAGTGCCTTAAGAGCAGCCTGACTGTCTGAGAGAATGTATATGCGGGCACCTTTTATACGTCTTCGTAGGCATTCTCGGACACATATCTCTATGGCGTGAACCTCCGCTTGAAAGATGTCCGGTGATTTTCCCAGTGCTATAGCTTTATGGAACCTGGGCCCATAGACCATAGCACCGGTGGCATCATCTTCCATCTTTGAACCGTCGGTGTACCAGATTTGTGATCCTGGCGGTATTAAGAATTGGTTGGTTCTCCAGGTACTCCTGTCAGATATGACTATCTTAAATTTTCTGGAGAAGCGAAGCCGTTTAAGCATGGTGTCAGATACCTTGATCACAGGATCATCTTGAAGCATTTGTAGTACCCGAAGGTGTCCTGTGAGGTTTCCTGCTTTAAGATTTGATATATCGGGCAGCCTTAGGGCACTAAGACCTGCTTCCTTCTTTACAGAAATATGTGGAGGCAACAGGCTGAGCATTGCCCCTATGGCTGCAGTTGGACAAGTCTTCATTGCCCCCGTTATACCAACACATGCTAAGCGATATATTTTGTTTAGTTTTTGTTGGGCCGTTGTTTGTTCTGTTTTTGGCCACCATGATATCGCTGCATAGGTGATCATTGGTTTGATGATCGTGTTGTACGACCAATAGATCATTTTTGGTTTTAAGCCCCAGGTTTTGCCGTAAAGACGCTGGCACATATAAATTGCCTTTGTCGCCTTCTTTGTGACTTGATCAAGGTGTGAATTCCAGGTGAGGGTCTTGTCTAGGATTACTCCTAGATATTTTACCTCTCCTGATACGTCGATGATTGCGTTATTCAGCTTGATCGGTTTTAGTTCTAGTTTTCTCTTTCTTGAGAATGGTATCAGGACTGTTTTTGAGGGATTTATGGTCAATCCTTTGTTCTGACACCATCTGGAGGTTAAGTTTAGGGCCCTTTGCATGATTTCCGATATTGTGGAGTCATGCTTGCCCATAACAGTGATTACTACATCATCTGCATAACCTTGTATTGTATACCCCGATTGTGTGAGGTGATCTAGGAGTTCATCTATGACTAGTGTCCAGAGGAGAGGAGAAAGTACTCCTCCTTGAGGACAGCCCCTAGTGGCTTTGACAGTCTTTTGTGAACCTCCGTATGTCAGACTAATGATTCTGCTTTCTAGTATATTCAGAACCCATTTTATGATTAGTGGGGCAATGCCTTTCCTTATCATAGCTTTCTTTATGGCATCGAAGGAGGTATTGTCAAACGCTCCCTGGATGTCAATGAAGGCACAGAGAGCCGTTTCCTTTACTGCGAGAGCCTTTTCTATCGTCGTTGTGAGGCTATGTATGGCAGTTTCGGTAGACTTGCCAGCTTGATATGCGAACTGGCTGGCATGAAGTGGGTTACCTTTAAGGAACTGATCCCTTATATATTGATCTAGGACTATCTCCATGGTTTTTAGGAGGAAGGAGCTAAGGCTTATGGGGCGATATGATTTCGCTAGTTGTTCCGATTTCCACTTACTTACTGCACCATTACATCTTCACCCCTACGATTTTCGTATACACCCCACTGCAAAGACAAAATAAATAATTTGCTTCCAATCCTAGCAAAACAAAATTCCAAGTCCAAGTCTTCCAATCATCCCTGCTCTTGTTCGATAATAAAACTGGTACGATTCAATTCAACTACATAGAATTCCTCAATTTCTCGTTAGCGAACAAAGGACACTTTGCTGTCACTTCAACTTATCATTTCAGCAGCGCAAAGCGCAAGGCATTCCCATAAGCCCTTCACACAGAGTCCATAAATGCTGCGGGACTTCATCTCATTTCATTTCGTTAAATTAAAAAGAAAGTAGCAGATTCTCCATCCAGCAGCGTATCCACTTTGTTGAGGGTCACTGACACTGTATCCACAATAATGTGCGGTTATTGGGCGACTACACTTTGCTCTTCTCCTTATCGCTATCCTTCTCTCCCGCATAGTACCTACTCATGCTCGCATAAAAATCAAAGAATACCGTATTGACTAGTAGCAGAGAAAATGAGATTCTGTAAATTCACCCAAAAGGACGAAAATAAAAGCACTTGCTGTTGTTACTAAAATTTACACAGTCAAAGCTTCACTCTTTCGAGTGAAAGAGTAAAAAATCAATGAACCGTTTCTTTGCTTCTCGATAGCACCACCATCCTCCTGCAGCACCCGGCTAAACAAAGACTTTTTCCCGCACCCGTCAAAAGCAAAGATTGAAAGGACTCCACAGCACACACATTCCATTTTCACATCCTCCATCACTCTGACGAGTAAAAAGTCCGATCTAACTATTTTTAAAGCATAATTTCCCATTTTTCCTCCTCGTTCTGCAAAAGTACTCTGACAAAAAATTTCACTGGCGGGTTCTTATCCTTATTCGTTTTGATAGGCACATTCAAGCCACAAGCACAAGCTATACGCCGCGACGTAGTCATTTGAAATGTGGGCTCGCTTTTGACCGAAAGAAAAATAAAAAAAAATAATAAAACTCCACATTCCGGCTGGAAGCGAATTTGGTAACTCGGTCAAGCCTCCGCACTCCAACATCAAGAGGGGGAAAAAAAAACAGCCAAAGTCTAAAAGGACATTCAGCCGGAATAGCAACAACACAACAACCGAGGCACTATGCTGATTGCTGGCATAACCTACTTTTTGCAACGGAAATCGGATTGCAACAAATCTATTTTTGTCGGCTTTTATTATCCAAAATCCCACCCAGAAAGTTGCTTCCATGCAACTGCTCGTACTTCGTGCAGCCTGCCATAAAAAGAGGGTTCTGCAAAAATGAAAATTCATTTTAAATTGGAAACTCTGGAATGGGTGTATGATGTATGTGTAGGAAACTTTCTAGATGTGCTTTTCTATTTCCTCTTTTTTTTGTGAGTTTCCCTTTTGTTAATGTGAATTAGCGGATGCGGATGGTAGGATGAACTGAATGAGATTAAAATCGTCCTTTGGAATACAAATGCGAAGTTGGTGTGCACTTGCCTATGCGAATGAATGGGATGTGTGCAAGTGAATTTATCGTTTCAATTAAACGGGACCAAAGTAGCGGAGCCCAGGTTATGGCATTCGTGTTGTTGGAGACGGGCCTGGTACGGAGAGAGTTTGGGTTGCAGCTAGGTTATTATAGAAATTCATGTTTGAACTTTGTTTTCGAATGCGCGACGTCGGGACATGGAAAACAAGTTTCATCAGTACATGGAAATGAAGAGGTTTAAAGTTAGCAAATGGAATCAGCTCTTTTTGATTACCTATCTCAAAGACTTAAAAAATGGTTTCACCACTCGAAAATATTTAATATTTTTGTTCCGTCTTGTAGGCTGGTTGCTTGGTTGATGGCTGTCGGTTGGATTCGAATTGGACTTATTACGTTGCTGGAAAAGCTGGGAACTGCTAACGTATTCCAGGAAATTATCACACGACCAAAAGAAGTTAAATATAACTTATTTCGCCTTCAAACTTCTTCCTTCAATGCAGCGACTTGTGTGTGAACCAAGTTCAGTTATAAGAGTAGCTTCATATAAAATGCATTTAGTGTGGCGTTTCAAAGATTCCGCAGAACCTTGAGGGCTAAATCGCTGAAGTTGAAGTCGACCTTGGAGCTTTCCCAAAATAAAATCGCTTGCCCAATCCCGAAACATGTCCATGAACGCAGTCATAGGGCGAACAAAGAACTCTAGTTGGTACCTTTAAGTTCCAACAGCCCATCAGTTATATTGGGACTAATACAATTTTCACACCGAACCGAAAACATTCGAAAACTTAATCGATAACAGAAATTTTCCCATTCATATTTCAGTTTTCAAAATGAGTTGTTTAAAGTCGTTTTAGACGAAAACAACAAGACAACGACTTCCAACCGTTGGGTCGTTGAAACACCTTTTGCAATATCCAGCAAATTCAGCAGAAAAGCTGACCGAACAAATGTCACAGCTCACAACTTTAAATCAGTTTCCACACTTAACTGATGGGCTAATACTATTTTTAAATGGTCTGAATTTATGTGCGATCGAAATTTGTAATCAAAATGGGACACAGATGTTTCAGGACTATATAAAGTGTCGCACAATACTGATTGAAACGTCAAGCGAAAACTATTTGGTGTTCAGTGTGAATGCATCGACGAGTCTTCGGCGAAAACACGGTTTTCAATGCGATGTGAAAAGCGTTCGAGCAAGCTTTTGGCGATTTCAGTCATTGCGATGCCAGATGTGGGAATTTTTCACTAAGTGGGGAAAATGTGGAAAAGTGCTCTTAAAATGGGGAAAAACGAAATAGGTACACGTATGTTTATTAATTTTGCATTATTTAAAAATAAAACACGTGTACCTAACTTTCAAATAAATGCCAACCTGGTTTATAGAATTTAATATCATCTGTGAAGTCCGCCGTTTCATTCGCTTTTCAACATTTTCAAACAATAAATTGTAATTGTTTTAAGTATACTTTTCCTTGTTTATTTAAGAAAGACAGACAATTGGTATGAAAAGGGTTATCATAGAAATACGTATTGGTGGTACCATAATAATATATTTAGCTCCGATAGCGACTCGTTTTCACAAGAACTCGCAGTTGCAGACCCAGGAAAACCTGTATCAAAAATTAATTAAATTATATTAAAGAGTTAAGAACTGTATGTAGACCTCAAAGCCAAAGTATAGTGAGTTTATCATTTAGTTTTAAATTCACATAAATTTAGTAATACCTTCTTAAAAAAAAGATGTCTTAATAAAAGAAAACAATTTTTTATTGTATTCAAACTTCATCTTTACTTATCTTTAAATGAATCGAAATGGCAAAAAAGCGAGGAAAAAATGGATTCGGATTGGGGAACATTTTCACAAACTTTCTCCCAAAATAGGGAATTTTGGTGGAAACTTATCTGGGACCACTACATTTTTAAAGCGTTTGTGAACAAAATGTACTTAATTTTTTTGAGTCACAGCCCTTAACTGTTAGTGTTCTTTAATCGGCCACAGATCGCCAAACTTCAGGTACCTCTATATAAAGCAGAACAAGTTCATTGCCTCCTTTTGTATTTGCTTCTAATGGTGCGGTCAGCTTGAAAAGTGTGTCCGAGATAGCGCTTTTTGCGCCACTGATTTTTATTTAGTTCCCTCTTGATATGGTTGAATCGATTGATCCCAAATTGCTGTCGCCGCTAAATGACTTGTTGTCGTTCATATAGTGGTGGAATTCTCGGTTGCGAACATCGTTTGATTCTGCGAAACTCACTGCTTCAATGACAAACGTTTTACGGATTGCTTGAGAAATTGCGCTGCAGCACAATGTTTGATGTTTTTAAAATCCTGCTCGAAGTACCAAAATGTTTATACAAAAATTACGTTTGTACCACTTTATTATAATTTAATTTTTATTCAGGGTCTTAGCAAGAGCAACAAATATGTCTGGCTAGTAAATGTTGGCGACCTACCCAACCGAAAAACAATAGTACAAGAATTCGGGAACAAACTTGTTCCACTTTATATAGAGGTGCCTGAAGTTAGTTGTGGTTCGGCCAGTTGTACTAATTGTTTTAATTTTTCTAATCAGTCATAGATGGATGTTAATACCATCTAAACAAATAATGTTTGATCAATACAGAAAAAAAGGAAACTTAAACAAAGAATACTTATGTGAACCAACACTAATTTGAATATTTTCAACTATCAATCGATATCCTGCTTCATCCAGAAGAGGAGCTACAGAATAGAATCTAACATGATAAAATGAAGATCGTTTTTCATTGAGTTGGCTTTATTATATAACCAAAATGTATGTGCTGCGACTGAGAAGCGATTTGTTGTAAATAAAACAAAACCGCTCAAATATTCACAATGCTAAAAAAAAAACACTGTAAAGTTACATATTGTTTTCCATTTCGAACTAAATTTATGTATGCATTTGCGTTTGGATCTTTTGCATTGGTCTTAGCAAGTCGCCAGCGATTCTTCCAGTGATCTTCGTGGCGATATTAGTTATCGCGGAAGATGCCCAGATGAACTCGCTTTTGAAGAAAAGCTTCTCCATTAAAACTTGATGTTAACGGAATGCGAAATGCTTACGTAATGTAGAAAGCCACCAGCTAAAATTACGATGTGTAACTACGAGTGATCTTTGGTTATGTTGAAATGACGAGGATAATAAAAATAGCACAATGGACACAAATGCTCCTCGAAGAGATAATTATTTATTTGTCTTCATCTGAGTATGTTAAGCTTGGATAAGCAAAGCGATCTATGATTTAAAGTCTTACAAGGAAAAAGGAGCAAAAATCAATAAAAAGCGTACTTAATACATGCGGAAAATTGGGTGCGTCCTTATGCATACTTTCAAAAGCAATATAAATCCACAAACAAATGCCTTGCAAAATTAAACTCCTACAACAACCACTGCAAAGCACTCCACCATATGTGTCCCTTTCAAAGTCGCACAATCCCAATGGACACATTTCTCAACATTAATACCAACTGCTTGACATAGTTTATCCAAAGCATGTCTATTCAATTTACGGAGAACGATTTTTTTTTCATCAGCCAGTTGCAGTTCAACACCTTGTTACACATCCCATGACCTGCTATCCATATCCATGTCACCTCAATAAATCACAAACAACAGCCTACATCGTGAGAGCATTGTTACCCTTCTCCCTTGAGCCGAATTTCGCTGAACGCTGTCAATACAGAAAACAAAGAATTCAGACAACTTCTCCAATCACATTGTTAAACAAGTCCCAAAGTTTTAGGTCTACAAAAAAAAAACAAAATCTCAATGGACGGATGCATGTAACCCCATTCAGGGAGTTTCTAAAAAAGGTGGCGATGTATACCTTTGTTGCGCACAAGTTCAATCAATATGAAAATGTTCTTAAATTTTGCCATCTTAAAGTCCTACCAAAGCAGAGAGTCCCCACCTCGCCTAATCGACACAGACATAAAGCCATCATCAGTGTGCTCCATTGCGATGTGCCTAACAGCCTCTCAGGGAGATGAAGAACAACACACCCACACACTACGATGTAAAAGATCCTGTGCCTTTTGCAAACTTAATGACATTCCAGCTTTCAAGTAATAGAGTGGCAAGGAGGACTTAAAAATGGGTGGCAAAAAAAAGAAAAGAAATAAAAAGCAACACCAACTACACCAAGAGCCGGGACCAAATTTATGACAAAATATTAATGGAGTTTGTTTCCCTTCGCATCTTGTAGAAGCACTATCCTTGTGCCACTTAGGGGCTCTGCATGGTACAAACGTATATATCAACAAACATCTTTTCTCATTCCGGAGACGTAATATGCTAATAGCATTCCATGTGCGCGTATTATAGTTGTTGAAGAGTAATTGTCTGGGAGTCCACTTAAAGTTGTGCATCCTTCGTCGCCATTCCGCTAATGGATGTCGAAATGGATATAAAAATCATGCAACAAGTTTGTATTTTTAATTCCCATCTAAGTCAGTGACCTTTGCAGAAGGAGAGACGTTGACGCTCAGGTGGTGGTACAGTTCGTTAGGCAAATAAGCACCAAGCCACGTATACGTACGGTAGGAAGTTGGTTCGTGTCTACTTTCCTTCTCCAAAATCGCCGATCGTCTGACCACTTAGTTAAAAGCCACATCCCGATGGCTGACATTCTGTTTTATATCCATCTGGTCCAGCACACACTTTTCCTCTCTCTTTTTTCACCCATCCAATCCTTAAGTACAGATTCTTATCTTTCTGGTTTCATTAGGCAAGTAATTGACAATTCAATTAGGTGTCCTCAAATTGCTGACCTTTCTTTAAGCACACAGTGTGCCCACTTAACAAATCCAATAATAAACACCACCTCAACCCAACACTTAGGTATTTATTCAGTCATTATAAACGGGATAATATCAACCTCCAAACCTCCCCCTTCCGAGTGAAAACATTTGCAAGACCGCAATTGGCAGGCGTCCATTAAGCAACCACCGCATCGTTCCACCTTCTGCTCCATTAGGTTTGACAAAGCAGCACTTCTTAGCCAGCTGGCTAGCATCCCACGAATAAGTCATTTAAATATTTCAAATGAATTTTCGCTTTATATATTTTTTACCCACCAGCGAAACCAACCGCATTTAGGACAACGATTAAGGACGAATGAACAGATTTCATCGTTTACCTTCTGCTATTTCCGCTTATGCCATCTATGCCATCGTTAAGAGTCAACAACAGAATCTGGGGCTTCTCGCTTTAAAGGGAAAATGTGCTCCAAAACCATAAAAGGGGTCAAGATACATTTCATCGCAGCAGCCCTCAGAAGGATGTTTACAAAACCCAGGCTAAGCGGCTTTGTGCAAACTTTCCCGTAATAAGCAGAAAACTAGTTCTTTCCCAAACAAGTGGAAAAATAAAAATATACAACAAGTATAGGGGAGGGAGACGAGATTCCTCCAAGTTAAGTAGTTAATCCGAGCGAAATCTCGTCTTTACTTTTAATTTAGAAGAGTCATCGTCATCAGGGTGGGTAGGTGGTGCGTATCTGTGACGATGGCGAGCGCATGTATTCGTGTGATGCTGTTGAGAGTTATATCACTCATAACACGACCGGCGAACGATGATTTTATCGCTTGGCTCATCTAAATAGGTCATAGACAGCTGTAGCACCCTCGAGTGTGACGAGCGGTGAGGGGGTTTGTTTCAGCGGGCAATATTTTGTTTTTCTGTATATGGTTAACCTTGACTGAGTATGGATATGTCATCTATAAGGACGCTACGATCTTATGAATTGATTTGGTCAGGCGGCACATTTACGAGAGGAATGATAATGAAAGAATGCAAACACTTGACACCGGAAAAGTCTTGACAGATTAAGTATCTTTTCGCTTGCTAGCACTATATATGTATGATTGTGTGTATCTCTTTCGTTTTCTGTGATTTATGACAACTTGAATTTTATTGGACAATTATGTGACAGTTTCTTTATTGCGAGTTGGACACTAAGTGGATATCTGTTGCAGAAGGAAATCTATATCCAACAACTGTCAGCTTATACAGATGATAGTATAGTTTGAGTTAAGCGACCATCAGTTTATAAAGAATTCACAAGTGCTACAGGTGACAGCTCATAATGTGACAACTATAAGAGTCGTTCTGTTTAATAAGCATTTAAGATTATCGAAAAATTTACACGGATTTCATTATTTTTTTAGCAATTGTGACAGTTGATTTGGAAACGTTCAGGTGGAGAAATAATTGTCATATGAAAATCAGCCAATCACTACTATATAATTAATTTACCATATTTGTAACCGATGATTGTTTGACACAAGAATTGTTCTTCAGCCCTTTTTTTTATTAAAATTCCTGAAATACTAAATTTTGAAAAGGGGGAGATATTTTCGCTAAGAATCAAAATATCCAAACTCAATTTTACAAAATGTGTAGTTTTTAGCTATGAGAGCATACTGTAAGAGGCTTTTAAACTATTACCTAGTATTATTTGACAGATAGACGAACAGAACTTCATGGGTGGATTTTTTACGGAGAGGAAATGTTTCATTACCTCAGTTGGTGCTGCCATAAATGTTGTAACTAAATGAGTTATCGAACCTTAAGACCTTTGAATTCTTTAAATTACTGCAATGCTATTAAAAAGTTTTGTATTAAACTTAATTTCTTAAATCTGTATAATACAATAATTGTAAATATATGTGTTCCGTTTCCAAAGACATAGGTACTACCTTTGTATATTTTCTTCGCTCATTAGTTGGTTCTCCTTAATTGATAAATCATTTTTAACAAACGAATTATTTCGTAAAATTTTCTAGAAAAAAAAATAAAACAAATAGTACTTTTTCTCTATTACATTCGAGCTGTCATATCTGACAATGCAGGCTCACATTGCACACGTGTGAAATGGCTTTACATAAAAATAGGGTAAATCAAAATCCGCTTGGCGTTTTTTTCCTTTAATTTTTAAAGGACACTACCTTTTCATAATGTTGTTCCTCCCATTCGCGCACACAAATTCTAGGTTAGGTTAGGTTAGGTAAATGGGTAGGTAGAGGAAGGTGAGGCTAATAATAGGTAGACTTTTTTATGAAAAGTTCAGCAATTTTCGTTGAGTTTGTTTTTCTCCCATTTGTAATTTTTTTGTTATTTCATAATTTTTCCAGTGGAAAATGATTTGAAATATATTTAAATTTGTTAGACAGCAGGGTTGGCACGTGCTAGTTAAGGGACATCTATTACGAATCACGGCTGTGGTATAGTAGAGTTACCAACAGCGGTTGCTAACCTAAGTGAATCAGGGAATAATCTGCGTTCAGGTGTTAAGTAAATTAACTCATTGGGTCTCGAAAACTAATTATGTACTATCGATTCTTTTCGAGAAAGTAGGTAATAGTCCCCAAAAAAAGACTAGTACTGCGAGCTTTATAATTGGTGGGGTAAACTTTAAAATGACTATATATTTTACAAACGTTTATACTTATCTACTAGAAATTACAACTACTTTGAGCTACGCCACTTATTCATCATCAGCCTTTTTAAGGGATTAATTTAACAGGTGAAACGTCCCTATTCCTCTTGGAATGACATGACTGATTTTACGTTACCAGGAAGTGGACCTGGACCTAACCAACAATTGACTTAGCGCCATTTTGTTGTTTATTACGAGTAACTGCGGTTGTCTTGAAAGCGCAAGTTGATAAATTCAATGACAAGCCCATACCAATCGCTGCGGATCGTATACTAAATTGTACGTATAATCACGCAAAAACCTGACGCTCTAATTTCATAAAAGTGTCTTACGTAAGTCAGCTGCATCGTATTCCTTTTTCAATTCGTAAATGTATGTTCTATGCTATATATTCCAGTTTTGTTTTATTTTGAAAACTTCAACTTATACCTAAACCACCGACCGTTCGTCTTTGTACCTCCTACGCCCTCTTGGCTCCACTTAAATCCTCTCCAGAATAAATTGCTTTTCACAAAAAAAAAAATCCTAAAAAAACTGAAACTAAGTACAAGAAATGCCCAATCCAACAGATTTACTTTCGCAACTACGACAACGACAAACCAAACAGTAAATAAACGACAACGCCTCACAATCAAAGTACAGTCCCTCTCCCATCAGAATGACAACTGACAATTGAGTTGATTAGCCAGTGCTATGTAGTCAACTCCTCTGAGAGGAAGCGCTCACCATCTCCATCAGTAGTGTTTGATTTGCACCAGTTGGCTTGGCGCGCGTAGCAGCGTCGTCGTATCCCAGTATACGAATTTAGCGTTGTGTAGTGACGATGATGGGAGCATTTGCATAATTTCACTTAAATCACACATGTAACGGTCCGATACAATTATTTCACTTTCTCCCATCCGACAGATCCGTGACTTCGTCATTTTCCATTCAGTGCTTAATAAACTGTTAATGTCAATTCTTTGTCTCCTTCTACTTGCAGCACAGTGACAGATATGCCATCACCAATTGCAACAACGATAACAGCGCCTGCATCGGCAACGCACATCAACTTTTACGATGAGCACATGAAATCACCATTGGGCAATCATTTGCATCATCATCACCATCATCAGCAGCAGCCGGGACATCACCACCATCATCATCATCATCACTCACCGTATCAGGATCGACATCCGACACCTCCGCCACCGCCACAGCCACCATCACCGATGTCTTCCGCAAACCTCTTCCTATCATCCGAGACGGGCAGCCATAATTCGTCACCGGCAAAATCATCGTCACGTCTGCAATCGACAACCCACTCACATCATCGGGTGACAATCGATGATTCTAAATTGCCGCTGTCAGCATCGTCGACACATCATCAGTTGGTGACAATCACAACAACAGATCCACCTTCCGGTGGATCATCACAACACCAATTGGCCAACATAACCGATCGACAAACAGGACATTTGGCACTGATGTACCATCATCATCAGCTGACCAGCTTTCCAGTGTTGCCCGCGATAAAGCGACCATCACATCGATTAAGCTACATCGAACAGCGCTACCCACCGATTAAAGCGTGAGTAATATTTTTTTCTTTGACGTCTTTATGTATAATGCATGTGCAGTGTATTTTTATTTAGTAATCGGTTTGGGAGATTTCGATGCAAGGACTGTGATTTTGTTGGCCTTTCTAAAATTATCTGTCAAACGTTTTAGTTGTTGCTGATACATACTATGTCCCTCTATTTGGTTGTGATGAATTTTGTAAAAGGTCTGTTCGATACTGTTTATAGAGAGAAAAGCTGTGGTTGCATTTATGGATATGACATTTTGTATTCTGAATTTGACATGAGCAGCAGACTAATAGAATGCGACATTTATACGTGTGAGGGTGTAAATAGAATCGGCATCAGGCATCACTGTTGCATGTCAGTTGGATAAATGTTTTTGTTTTGTATTTTCATAAGGATACTTATTATCGCGATGACACAGATACATGATTAATAATAAATCCGACAACGATACCTAATATGGAGAAATATGCGGGTTTAATTAGTTTTCCAGATCTCGTCATTGGAAACTTTATATTTATATTTTTTATATAAACTTACGAAATGAGAAATGAGTTTTATCCTTCGTCTTAATTTATTTCACCGAACTTTTTTTGACAGCTGGAATATATTGCGGATGCACACTTTCTCAGTTAATTTTGAAAGGTCAATTTTACTAGGTAGTCATAAACTACAAATGTTCTTGCCTTTTAAGTACAGCAGCAGATTAATTGTTGTTGTCTTTTGTACAAAGTACAACTTTAAAGCATATATTCTTTTGACGTCACACACGCTACTGATTGTACCTTATACTAGTATGTATTATGTACGGAGTTAAGCCACAGTCTTAGTTAGTTAGTCGTTCAAAAAAGATGACTTTTCTTGAATTACTAACGAAGTTTTTATTCATAGCGATTTAAGTTCCACTTTAAATCTTATGTGACAGTTTATGACATGGAAAAATTAGCCCACATTAATTTGAGTAGAACTTAAACCGCTATGAGTAGTATCAGCAAACAATTCGCAAATCTATAACGAAATAATAAACAGGATATTTATGAATGCCTGCTAAGATAGAGAAAGTTGATAGTTCGTCAAAAAACCGTCAAAAACGAAGGTTACGTCTGAAAGTGTAAGCTTCTTTTATCTTAGCAATAGTAACTTTTGAGTCTTCTAACAATACAAAGACAATCTCATCTAGGGAATACTCCGGCCCGTAACTTTATTCTCAAACTACTTGCAGTCAAAGCTGCCACATTTGCCATTTGTGAGTTTGTAACCAAATTTGGTCATTATTTTTGTCTTTGTCACATTGCTATTTTTTATTCCATTTTGTAATTCTTTTAACGAAATGAAAAAAGACGCTCGACTTTTATTTTTTGTGCAACCTAAAGCGCATTTCCTTTCGTCTGTGTTTTGCAAATATTTCGGAAAAAAATCATTTATAGCTACAGTCAGTCATTTTTATTTCGAATTTTAGACACAAAGTTTATTTTCAAGTGGCAACCGTGCTTGTTCTCCACGAACTTTGTGGCGGCCATATGAAGAATGTCTGTCTTTTAGATTGGCTTGCTCTCCGTTTGGCCCCGTTTGTCTTTTTAAAGGCTCTTATTGATGTTGCGCCACGTGGCCGGTTTTAGAGAATTCCTCCCATTTTGGTTTACAAAAAAAAAAGAGAAACTACCAGCTCTCCGACATCTCCGTAGTCCGTACACAATAAAAATTTGTCGCTCCATTAAAAACATCAATCTCGCAGTCTCACCTGACTGCATCGAAATCAATTAAAATCGCAACACCGATCAGGATAACATCTATATGGGCGCACAAATGCACATCAGGACTTAACTAACAATTACTGTCGCCCATCTACTTGTTCAAGGCCTTAGCTTAATTGCCTGGCCCTATTAATCCTGCCCACAGTTAGGGCAGTTGTGCTAGAATTAATCACAGAAACATCAGTGATATCCTTTCAATCGCAACTGGCATGTCCTAAATGCAAGTAGCCCCAACCGCACCAAAAACAATGCACGTACACCATGAAGGGATACGTGATTTATTCCCTGATTCCCTGTTGCTCTGTTTCTGTGCAATTGCAGCAAAAGGGTGAATGCATCCCTGACTTGCAACAGCAGCAGCTGTGTGGTATTTTGCTGACACTGCCAGCAGTGCACAAAGCACAACAAGTGCGCTGGTGCTAGTGTGGTGCGACCATATAGTCGTCGTCGTCGTCGTCGAAAACACAATCGGTTAGTTCATTAAAGTACGCGCGTGCATCAACCCCACATCATTGTCATTCATAGCGAACACTAGTGGTAATGGAGGGATGGTTGGCAACAGTCGGATAGGGGGCTCCACTAAGTGTCGCAAAGACTGCGTGCACATTCTCCCTTTGTGCGGGCGTGTGTATTTGTTTGTGTTTGCATGATGAATGTAGAATTGCACCGTTAATTACACAACGCGCGATGTATGTTATTATTTGCGAAAGTTTTTATCCACTCTTCTTTCATATTATCATTCTGCAGCTCCCACCTTCGTACGACAATACTCTGTCTGTGTTTGGGATGGGATGCGAATGCGATTTTTAAACACACTTCTCTTGCTGTATAGGAGATATAGGAGATGCGACTGCCGGGGTGCGCTTGAAAATCCGCAAAAGAAGTTATTGCGAAAAGTTGTAAAATAAACTTCACAGAATACAAGGGGGCCTCCCCCCCAGCCGGAGGGTGATAAATATTTAAGAGGTGCAGTTAGTTTCTTCATGGATTATGGGGAGCAACTGTGCCGTTGTTGTAACTTGTAACTTGTTACTTTGCGAGAGTAATTATGCGGATCTTGTTCGACAGTGCATTCGCCCGGGAGTAATTTTAAGGAAAATCCCACAAGCCACCTCCCTACTTTGACGAGTGCCGTACACATTTATGACGCTACTGAAATTAGTTGAAGTACACCTTGTTAAGGTTTCAGTGTTCATTAGATCATGTCTGGTTTTTTATAGCCTTGAAGGTGGGTTTTAAATAGTTCTGGTTCTTTGTCATGTTCAGCCACTTATGTTATGCATTGGCAACATTTAAAGAACAGATAAAGCTGTCGGTTATCTTATGCTCTCACCACCTGCAACATGTTTTCTTCGACGACGAGCAATGTCGTATTTTCTTTTCGTTGGCACCACCTTCAAGTACAAGCTGTCAAAATTTCAAAATCATCCTGCTTAACCTCATTTTAATGTGTAAGCTTCTTCGATTCCTTTTTTTAATTAAATAAAATGTTGCATGTGGGATTTTAGTGTTAAAAGCTTTGAGGTTTGTTGCTTGGTGTATAGCTTGACTTTCATTTTTCTGGTATTTCTATGAAGAATTCGTTAAATTTGCTTGCAATGGTAATGGGATCAGATATATTTACATTATCCACGTTTATACTACTCACCTTTTTCGATTTTCATGTCTTGCCCAGTATAATTATCAACTACATACCTACTCTATTCTTCTTTGATGGTTACTTTTACATTTTAGACCAGCGTTTAGCCAATTATTGTCGACAAAGGCGTTCAGCCATACTGGTGACTTTATATTACAAAATAAAACTCCAATAAAGGCTTAGACCAGCGATAGCAGATGTGGGGATGTTTCCCCATTTTGGGTAATTTTTCACTAAATGGGGGAAATGGGCAAAAGTGCTCTTGAAATAGGGAAACACTAAAAGCACACACGTTCATTATTTTTGCATTATTTAAAATTAAAACTTGTGTACTTAACTTTCAAATAAATCCCGACCATAAAAATATCACTTCGTTTATAGAATCCAAGCTTTTAAGTTCGCTAGAACGATAGCGCCAAAGTTACATTTGTCACTATTTTTCTAATCATTTCTTCATATTATATAATTTCGTGCCGCAAAATTATTTCCACCCTACGATTAAAAAGAAACGATTATCTATACTATATTATAAAAATAATCTGAAATGCTATTTTACTCATTATTATCAATTTTATCACAATTGCAACTCAACTTTGTATTTTTTGTTTGAACGATTTCCTTTGACAGAACGTTTTTTTTTTTTCTTTGTTCTCTCTCAATCCAGCGGGTAGTTTGTCGCTAGATTGAGAAATTTCCCTGACAGGGCTATTTTACAAAAAGTGCTAGGAGTTTTACATGCCGCTGCTCATCTAGCAGGCAGTTGAACGCGCCCATTTTCACATTCAGTTCACTAAATGCAACCCTTTTGCAAATTCAATATCAGCTGTGAAGTCCGCCGCTTCATTCGCCGTTCAACATTTTTAAAACAATAAGCTATAATTGTTTTAAGTAGACAGACAGACAGAGTAATAAGACCAAAATGCAAAAGAAAAAACGTCAATTTCAGAGCTCCGACAGCGACTCGTTTTCACAAGAATTCGCAGTTGCAGACACAGGAATACCTGTATTAAAAATAAATTAAATTAATTTTACCTGTACGTAAACCTTAAAGCCAACGTATAGGGAATTAATTATTCATGTTTTAAATGCACATGAATGTTGTATTACTTACTTAATTACTATGTACCTAGTACTTAGGTTATCCTTCGTTTAATTTCTGACGAGATGTTGTTGTCAGACCGTCCCTGACTACCTCAAAGTTGTAGCTGTCTATTGTGACGTTTTGTCCGATTCGTTGATGTTGCGTGTCCCTTTGTGTCGACAACAGACACTTGGTTTTTGCCTCCTTAACTGCCAATCCCATTTTTGCCGCTTCAGCTTCAATACTAGCAAAAGCACTGTCACTGATAGCTCGCTGCGTTCTGCCAATCATGTCTATGTCGTCAGCGCGTATGCTAGCAATTGCACAGACTTGAAATTATTTGTGCCACTGCAGTTGACTTTTGACTTTCTTAAAATTTTTTCAAGTATTATGTTGAAGAAGTCGCACGATAGCGCATCGCCTTGTCGGAATCCATTTTTAACATCGAAAACTTCTGTGAGGTCGGTACCAACCTTGACGGAGCAGCAAGAGTTTTCCATCGTCATCCTGCACAGATAGAGGAGCTTTGTGGGGATGCCAAAACAGACATAGCTTTGTTTAGTTCGTCTCTATAATTGCTATCGTACGCGGTCTTAAAATCAAGTAAAAGGTGGTAAGAATCGATCTGAAATTATTGGGAATAGCTTCCAGGATCTGCCGCAGTGTGAGTATTTTTTTATTACATTCATTAAAAAAAAATGTTTTAATAAAAGAAAACTAATATTTATTATATTAAAATGCATATCTACTTTTCTTCAATGAATCGAAATGGGGAAAAAAGTCTGGAAAACACGGATAAATGGCATGTGGAAAATTTTCAAAGATTTCCCCCAAAATGGAGAATTTCGCCAAAAAAAATCTACTATCACTTATTTAGACAGAATACCGAACAGAAAGGTGCTGACATATCTCTCTCTCTCACTAAACGAGTCTTGCCCTTTAAATTCGCCAACATCCGTTCATAATTTCAAAAGTAAATGTGAAAACTTGCCACAAAATCCTTCCACTTATGAGGCCCTCCATGAATAGCACTTAAATGTGAAGGAAATCGTAAATTCCCAGCAAAAGTTATTCAATAGAACTGCAACTTTCACCGCATTTTCCCTTTCTGACTTTCCAGTCCTGGCTTCCTACACCCTGCAACTTGTTGTCATCGAATTTAAAGTCTGAAACTCTTACCAGCAATTTAAAATCATATTTCACTCATCTGCGTGGAAAACTTCAAAAGCTCATAGACACCATATCCATATCCCTTTGAAACGCACTCGTACATACAACACTTATCGCATCACATTCTTTACCCTTCTTATTTGCTAATAAAAAGAAAGTAGCAGAGTGAAAGTATATGCCCCACCGCACAACTTTACCACGCGATGCTTTTGCTCATTTCGCGTTTTATACTTTCTTTGTCGTATACATATTTCATTGTTGTTAAGTTTCTGCCAAAGTGTACCCTTGTGTATTTATGTGCCCCCTTCTCTTTGATTATTTACAGAGCGGATGCCCTGGCAACACTGTTTTCTGCACTTTATGGAAAATTATTGGTAGTGATGGGAATTGCTTTTCCAATGGCTGAAGTCATCTCCACATATATCCCGCCATCGTTCTATGAGGTATGTATCGCCGCCGATGTGAATGTGTATCTGCATTTGAGAGTAAGTTATAATATTTAAAAGCCGCGCCATCGTCACATAAATAATTCGCTTAAATATACTTTATGGTGTGCAGCATAAAATCGTATCGTGCGTCTGACGCGATGGAAGTGTTGAAGTGGAAATGCAAACGAAACGCGCTCGAGAAGGACAATCATCAGTGTACTCCCCCGCATCACCATCGTTCAGGGCAACACCATAATAGTTATGAGCAATTAATCGGAACGGAACATGAAAATGAAATTTTTTATGACCGGTTAAGGATATTGGTTGGGAGTGTGGGGGCAATCGGTTTCGGTTGGAATGGGCATCTATAGCGATAAACTCTGAGTATTGGAAGAGTTTTACTTTTCCTAATGCTTTATGACGTATTCTTGATAAATGGCCATCGAACTGCTCATTATGATCGAAGTTCGCTTGACGGATTGTCTGGTGCCAGTAGGTGGTGTCATGCAATCGGGAAGGGTATGCGAACTGATTGATTGTCGGCGGGTAATGACCCGAAAGTACAATTTTTATGTGAAACGGGAAAGTTCCAAGCTATGCATTCAGCCGGCGAATTTCAGAAATTTCTGGGATGTAAAATATGTGAGCTACTTCAATTGGCAAGAAATTGAATGTTCTACGTTTACACTTGTAAAGAGTCTAAGGACAGCAACTGCACCGAAACTACTACTATCCATACACTGGACTAAGAATTTCCTCGAGGAAAACCCGCACTTAACGATTTCTTAAAGTGATTTCGCAATACTTCAACTTCAGGTTCCAGCCTTTGATAGTCGGACATGAATTATGTGATTCGTCCTAAATTACAGACGAGATTCCATTTGTTTGTAACAAAAGAAGATCCAATTTGAGTACATAAGTCAGCCGACTGAGATTGCAAAACTGCTCCGTATTGATTTGTGTTTTCTAAGCCGACAAATCCTTATTCCTTGGAATACAATTTCCGTGTGTAACCTCAAGGAGGCTCTCGCACAGACTATATACAATTGGCATGCCCACAATGTCAAACTCAAAGCCCTCACCGTACCTCCGTTTCTAACCGGATCCAATTGAAACACAAACCCATACTCCCGCCCTCAACGCCCGAACCAGGTATCCTTAAATTCAGTTTATAATGAAAATTTACTAAATTTCCCCCGGTCGGTCATCATCCATACAAATGCGTCCGCACGTCTATCAGTGTATCTAACCTGCTTCTGTGTATGTTTTGGCGCCGGAAATTAATCACTTGGAATCAATTTTAATCTCAGACAGCCCCATAGTCAAATTATCTCACTCCAATGCGAGTGGTCGTGGGGTTGCGGGTCCACCTTCTATTAAACCAGCAACCACCTGCGCCCGGCCGCCACCCACCTACTTTCGCCAAAATAGGGTGTGTTCGCGTCAGTAAATCATGTGCATGCATATACCCTGGTGTGCATAGACAGTTTATTACACCGTAGGGATGCCGGTGAGCGCGTTGTCCTTGCACACGGCCATAGCAAAACTGCAGACAAATTTCCTTTCTGCAAGCATTCCGGGTATACCTTTAGACGTTTTATAGCAAAGGACATGAGTCTGGTTCGTTCGACTGGATATAACACTTTCACTTGCTTCGGGTTTATTGATGTGTGCGGTACACGGTGTTGTTGGCACACCGTAGGATATTTACCATCTTTTCCTTTGCTCCATGGGGTTGCTGCAAAATTGGCAGAGGTTCTATCCGACTTTATTCTTTTGCTATCCTAACCCGACTTTGTGCTTTCAGGTTTTGTTTAACATCTACGTGTATCCTTGTTTTAGGTTCACTGGGAAGCATTTTGTTTTTTTTCTCATTTTTTTCTGCTTGTATCTTTTCAGGTATTCTATCTGTATCTGTATATTGGCAGCATGCTGTTTTTGTTCTTTATGTACGCCACATTGCTCTGGGGTCGACCGAAAATTCCATTAAGCATAGGTGAGTTAAGTTAGTTATAACAATAAACTACGGTCCAGCGATATGGGAGTGTGTACATTTTTTGTATTCCTATTCGTGTTTCGGTTTTAGCGACATGGGTGTAGTTGCATTCTCCGCTAGTGTTGTGTTACTAGGGGCGAAATTTCAAAAAGCAAACGTAAAATGGCGCAGAGTGCATTTTTGCTTCTAAATAAGTTCAACCGCGTGTGCTACGGTCGACTGACCGGTGGGCAGGCGTATGTCCCGACGCTGGGATGGTGTTGGATTTGACAAAGCAAATTTGATTTGGAGGTTTATTGAGGCAATTTGGCTGCCGACCGCAACTGGGCAATTTGGCAGAGTGTCCCGTCAAATGACTGCATGGGTCCCGAAACTGTTTCAAATGGTTGTAAGGAGTTTAAATATTCAACGAATTCTTTACAGACTTTGCGAAGGAGATTTCCAATGTACAGCTAAGTGATGTTCTGTACGTCATGTTTCCACATTCAAACAGATTCAAAAATAAAATGTGAATTCTCAAAAAAAAAAATAAGGTTACGTATACGCCTGGGTGTATATACATTATGCAGATAAATCACAGAGTGGAAGGATTTTCTTTGGCTGGTGCACTGAAATGTTAAACGGAGCGTGAAAATATTATATATCCACGTTGATTTTGAAGAGCATATGCGTCAAGTAAAGGCAATGTTCGGTACCACAAACATGCATATTTTACCGAGTACTATAGAAAGCAATCTTGGCTTATAACTATTTTTGAAAGACGTATGAGGGTAATCGATATTGAACAACTTTTATAACGACAGAGGATTTAATGCGATGTATATGCTACAATCGCAAAAAGTCCTGAAAATTCCAACCATAACTCTCGAGGATTTAAACTTGCATTGGATACAAAAAAGAAACTCTCCACAAAACATATATTAAAACCACATCAGTTCTTTTCGAAGGTTTGTGCCAAAATTAAAATATTGTTTTCGAATTTATCGTGAAAAAGTAAAGTAAAGTTCGCTGGTTGAAGGAAGCAGCGTTGCCGCTGGAAAATTTCAAAATACTTATATAGAAAAACAAACAAACAAACACAAAACAGACCAGCAAAGACATTTCTTTATAACAAAAACAAATTTATTCATTACGTACCACTTTTTTCATATGTTTGAATTCTTTTTCGTTCGTCTATATATAAAAATTGTTTGCAAGTGTGTTATGACTTTATAACTCACGAACGGTAGACCCGAATTCGATTAAATTTTTAGTGTTTGTTTGAATGATCGTGTAGATGGTTTATCTAAAGTTTGCGCGAAATCGGTCGATGCGTTCGTGAGTTATGACTTTTCATGTCAGCACAATGAATGCACAATGGCGCAAAAACGAGTTTTGGAGGCAGTTGACCGAACGATGAAGGATCTACGAAATGATTCGAAACAATTTGGTGGGGCTATGATATTGCTCTCCGTAAATTTTCATCAAACGCTTCTCATCATCCCGAAAATTACTGCCGCTGATGAATTTAATATATGGCTGAAATCGTTGAAATCGATCAAGAACATGAAAGTCGCATTGCAGCTCGACCCATCGGCTCCTGAATTCTCGAACTGGATCTTGGCAATCACCAAATTCCTGTTGATGTTTCGACTGGATTGATATCGTTCCTGACAAATTTTTCCGACGTGCGTCGATAGCTCGAATTTCATTATTCAAATTCAAATCGCTGGCGAACTGCATTCGTACAAATCCGTTGACAGCGAGACCGACGAAGATGAAGCGACAAACTGTCCGACGGAATTTTTCAACTCCCCTGATGTGCCAGGAACTCCGCCATATAATATACAGATGACGGTCGTATCGATCATAATCGTGTTGCGGAATCTGAATCATCCGAAATTGTGCAATGATCATCAAGGGCAAATTTTAAGAAGAGGCAGTCCTTATCCCACGAATTTCGATTATTCCAACTGATCTTCCATTCCGATTCAAGCGGATTCAGTTTCATATTCGATTGGCTTTTTCGATGACAATCAATAAATCGCAAGGCCCATCGTTGGAAGTCTCCTGATTTAATCTCGAATTTTCCTGTTCTTAGTACGGTCAACTGTATGTTTGCATGTTAACGTGTTTGCAAACCGTCTTCGTTGTTTTTGTTTTTTCCACCGGAAAACAAACTGAAAAACATTGTTTATCATATGTCAAAATTAACTTTCCATGTAAAAATTTCACTAGGTAGCGATACTAAAATCCCTCCACTGCTCATTCACTTGGTTTTTATTGTCCATCGCATTTTTTTTTTCGACATTTCAGCATAGTATCCTTCTGGAGCTAAATCAAAAAACACAAAAGGCCGATTTGCGAAGCACGTACGATTATTTGAAGCTAAAAAAGCGAATTTTCTATTAACATTAATGTATTAATAATTCTTGGATTTGGAAGCCAACCCTAGAAATTATAAGGAGAACTTCCATATGTGTCCTGAACCTTTCAAAAACCTCAACATTTATTATTACCCGAAAGACATACGAGGCCAATGAAAGCAGAAGTCCTCCTGATGAATTCCCTATTCTGATAGAGTAGGTAATGTGTAAATAAATAAATATATCGATATCTCGCAACAAATATCTCTGTCTTGGATTTGCGTTTTCTTTTATTTCTCACTCAAATATTCTCTGCGTTTTCCATTAAAAAATTCATAGCAAACACACAACAAAATTGTTCCTCTATTTCTTCTGTGAAAATTTATCTTCGATTTAATATACCAGACATTCATTTCGCGAGCTAAATGAGTGGAGACTGTTCATCGGCCCATCTATACGAAGTTAAGAACTTAGCGTGAAAACAGGATACTGCTTTGCTAAACTGCCTCGCTAAAATTTATCCTTGTAAACATTTGTTTATGGGAGATAAAACTTTATGCGAGCAGGATACTAGGCTTGACGTCTAAAATGATTCGTACGAAGGCGGTTTGTAAATTTATTTGAATTTCAGATGATTTCTTGGGAAAACTATTTTTTTCGCACATACCTATAAAAAAAAGTTTTTTTTTTTTTCATTGAATATAGTGCGAAAATGTTAGGTGTGCACAAATTTGATGGCATGGATGACCTTTTCCATAAGCAAGGTGCCTCAGGAATATTTTTCTACCCAACTTTGCTCAAAAAATGTCAGCAGATGAATTCACGGATCTTGGAAAATATGTATAATTTCCATGCACTATTAATTGTTCCAATTTGGCGGCTGTTTTATATGGCAAATCAGATATTATTTGCCAAATTGAAAACTATTTAAATTGTCATGAACAAAATACAAAACAAATTATTTTTGTGTGCTTGGAAGGGAAGAGATGCTTCGGCACAAAACACCTCCCGGGGGCACTGACTTTTGTCATACCGAATGCGATAGCACATAGCCGTTCGACAAATCGGCAATTTATTTATAAATTATTAGAAAAATCTTAAAAGAAAAATCCCTCGCTTGTCGAATCTCTGAACTTTTTTCTTGGAAAGTAACTATTACGGAATTTGTTTGAAAGGTAACTTTTATAGATCAAGAGGATTTATCCGATTTAGTCTTCAGATTACATGGTCTGTATTTAATAAGTCGGTTCTTTCTAAACTAACCTGGTTGAGAAGCTTTCTTCTGTGCATTTAAGCAACTTTTAGGTATAACTTCTTTGTCAACTACATTATTTCAATATTAGATCCTAATGTGGATTAGCGTTGTGTGTACCAACGTGCATTGACTACGACTATGTTCCTTTGTAGTATATTTTGACAAACCTTAATTTTTTTAGAAATTCGATGAATGTCTTCCAATAAGTCAATTCATTTTACTGTTTCACATGATTCATAAAAGGTGAAGTTTCCAATTTGTTTTCTCCAGCAATTTTAGAACAAAAGTGCAAAAGTTGAATATCTTTTTGAACTTGGAAACATGTTTGAACTCAGTCACCCTGCATAAATTTCTCCAAAAAAAATATTTCTCTTCCTATTTCACACCACTTTTTGGAGAGGAGTGCAAATTTCACTTCACTCGAACAGCGTACCCGACTTAAGGCTGGTAAAATTAAGTCAAGAATTCCCAAAATAAAATTGGTGGCATTAATTTTTTTTCGACGCACTTATTACCATGAAACGTAGTCAAATATAAAGCATCTTAAGTTAGAATCTATTTTCGATGGAGCGCCTCATTTAACCAAAAAGCATTGCAATTTACCTACCCCTAAAAGTAGGCAACTGTATTATTTTACTTCTGGGGCATATCTGCGAAGTGTTGCCCAACCGCATTCATTTCAATTTTCAATGATGTTGCTGTATGTTAAAATTAAATACCTGCTTATAAAAAGTAGGATCGATTTTCAACCGCATAAAAGGCCCATTGGAAGTTTTGCGATACCTAAGCAAAAAAAAAATGTTCTAAAGTTTAAATGAAAGTAAAAACCAAAAAACGATTCCCCTTGTTATTAAAAGCGACCCGTTAAGAACACAGCATATTTACCTCTCTGAAAACAATTTACCTCTCTTTGAACAAAAAAAAAAAACGAAAATTAAGTCTAACTTTAGGCGCAAGATAAAAACTCCCGCTGAACACTTTAATCAAAGGAAACTGAAATTTTGCAGCATGGGGCTTTCTAAATGGCTGAAATGAACACTCGGCTTGATCGATTAGTCTCTTTCTCAAGCAACGATTACACGTGTCAACAAAAGAAAAACACAAAAACTCGGCCATTCGGTGTTCACTCGTGTCTCATGTGTCTTTCGTGAGCGTACTCTTCAACAGCCCGCGTGGCCAGACAATTGTTAACGTCAATGACGGCGGCATGTCGAAATTTGACATGAAAAGAGGCATGTGTGATTAACTTAACTAACTGTTCGAGATATTCTCAAGCGTTCCTTTTAATAACGATTCGAGTCGGTGTTGACATCACAGAATAAGCGCTCGTCTGGAGCTCGACTAACTGGAAACATTCTTCCTGTCAATCGCAATGAATCAGGAGAAGTCTCTTGCTACCATGATGTTCTCGCCCTGTCTCTAAGTCAAGTGTAGGTGATAATTCCCGATGGTTTTTAATCGGACTCTGAGACCAAAGGAAATAAGGCCCCCAAAGTATAAATAATACAAGTCGGGCCCTTGGATATGAATAGGGCACGTTTTTATTTCATTTTTTTTTTATGAAATTATTTTTTTAAATAAAAATTAGGCCCCAGAGAAATGAGGCTTATATTTTTATTTAATGGTTTTCAACGGTCGATTTTTTTAGTTATTCTAGTACTCGCTGACATTAATGCAAAATTTAAATCGTGCGATCTGTTAGTTTATTCTGTTACTCGCTGATTTGTTTTTGCTCGATTTGTTTAGCTATTCTGGTAGTCGCTTACAATAACTTATAATGTAAATCTCACATTTAAAACCTTCAGCATTGAAAAAATTGCCAGCTATGCTGATGAGCAATTTTTGTCAGCTATGTGCTATTTTTTTAAAATTTATATTGGGTCCCGAAAATAATATTGGGGTCTCAATTCATTGGGACCTTATTTCATTATGAAATTAGGGCTCAATTGAAAAAATTAAATAAGGCCCCAAAAAGTGAAATAAATTTTTTACTTTGGGACCTTATTTCCTGGGGTATTATTTAGCGGAGCCTTGGATCGCTCAAATTGATTTTAATTTGTTCTAGTTTGGTAAATCCGCTGTTTTCACACTTTCTACAATCGGTGCGTGAGTTCATTTATGATAAATTGAGCCTTGAAATGGATTTGCTTGCTTGCTTGCATCTTTGGCAGTGCTTGTCGTCAATTTAAGAACAGGCTGCTTCTGTTTTATTGCTTTAACGAATACCTTTTAAGTCAATATTTGTTATGATGATGCATTAGAGCGGATTATGACAAAGAAATTCGTTGACTTCCTCAACTAATATTGAAGTTGCTCTGTAAAGACCCTATTTCGACTCATTTAATCAAATTGTGGACACCTTCCACTGGTTTCACAAAGTTCAGCTATTGACTGAACCTCATATGAAAGGTTAACCAACTTTAAGTTTCCCTCTGAAAACACTCTTCTAACTTTCCCATCGCAGTGACACAGTTAAACCACACTCACACGCTACAGTGCACATTTTATACAATTAACGCGTGCACTTTATGTGAAAGCCCTACACGCAGCCACACACTCACCGCATATCGTTCGATCTGCAGCAAAAGCACTTAAAAAATAATTTAATTCTAAATATTTCCACCTTCTCTTTTCCACCCCATTTGCAGGATCTCCAACGAAATCTTCCTCGTCGAAGAAACGCAACTCAACTAGTGCCTCATCCGAGAGCATGGACGAATCAGATACAGAAAGTAGCAACTCGACAAATAGCAAGCCGATTCCAAGTACGATACCATCAGCGCGTAGGCCATCGCTGTTGGCTCCATTGGGACGGCAGCATCACTACGGAAGTTTCTACTTAAGAATGGGCGCTGTGGGTAAGTAAATAAGAACTGTAATTGCAAGTATAGCTGCCTGTGATGCATATATGCAAATGCACGAACTTCCTTGTCAACTCTGAGTCGTGAACCTGCCGTCGCCACCTCAGTGTACTACTCGTAGTAGGTGATAATCAAAAGAAGATTATTTATTCCATAAGCCTGCCACACCACCACCCCCTCAGAGTTGTGAATAATTATGAATATGAGACCGGGACCAGTTGCGGAAATTTTCACGTTAAGTGAACTTTGTTCCTTGAAAGAACTTTGAATCCACGGAAGCTGTGTACACGCGAATGAGTCTTGCAGCAAAGTGTTCCGCCGAACGAATAGTTTAAGAATAAGGACACGGATTGTGTGCTAATGAGTTTCTTCCATGTAGTTGCCGGAGCCTTGGTTGCCTCTCTGGGCTGACAAATTAGGTGTTCTACGAAGTGATTATCAACTTGAACTCCATTATAGCACCCACCCACTTCTTAAAAAAAGAAGAAGTTAGTCGAGAGTTCTTCAGTCTACTTCTCCGCAGTGGCACTGTTTCCTTTTTCCATTTTTATCGCGGTATTATAATTGAATTAAAAGCTGTGAGTCTTATTTTAAGCACGAGTGCAGGGGCGAAATTTGTATTTTTTTCGCGTTGTCCAAAACGAGATAGCGGGAATACGAAGTATAGGAAACGAAATGTAAATTTGTTGCGGAAAGCAGCTCCTCTGGGAGTCGTGTGGTAATTAATTATGCTTCCGCTTTCATACTTGGGCCAAGTTTTATGATTTATGAAATCAAAGACGGAAAAGATGGGGGTGTCCTTTCTTCTCTTTCTCTTTTTTTTAAGTTAAAACTTTCAAGGATTAAGTTTCAAAATGAACACTTCGGATTAATAGCCTTGAGGGAAAGTTTTTAAATAAGAAATAACGATACGAAGGACAAATTGTAATGGCTTTGAGTTGACATGCTCTTCGGGTCTTTGAATCCTTTTATAGATGCTCCGGTGTAGATGGGTAAGTTTTAAGAAACTACATGTGACTAAGAAGTTTGTTTACGACCTAAAGAGGTACACATGCTGTAAATACAAATTGGTGAAGCAATTTTGTTGGGGTTTCTTGACTGACTTGTGTAAACCTTTTCATTGGTAGATTTTCGCAAAAAGATTGTCAAAACATGCATATAGAGTTGGCGCAACAGGTCCATAGGGACTCTAGCATAGCACAACCATTTGTTTTGTGTGAGATTTAATTTTTGGTACGAATGGGAGGGATCTACAATTTTATGCCGATTCCAAACGGCCGATTGAGAAGCTTTTTCAAGACAATTGTTCTGTTGGATGTTTGTCAGACGTTCGCGAGAGGTGGCGCAGTGAAAAAAACCATAAGTTGGAATTTGGGTTTTTGCGGGATTCGAACCTGGGACCACTCGCTAAGTAGTCCAACACACTAACCACTTTTTACTACTTTATTCAATAATGATTCCTTCATTTAATTTGGTCCTAATTTTTTTTTTGAAAATAAGACTGAAATTCTTAAATGTAACGTCCTCATAACTCTTACTATCCTATTCCACAACAGCTTTCGGAATCGGCAGCATGATCTATTCAGGACTAGAATTTGGACAGTACTTTGAACTGGAACGCGATACGAAATGTCACAATGTTCTGCTGGCTCTGACGCCCGCCACACGAATGGCTTTCATCTTCATACAGATGTACTTTATCTTTCTGAATAATGAGGTAAACATCAGTTAAGACCTACAACCAAGTTTGCCTAACTCCTTTAAACATTTCTTGCAGCAAATAAAAGTCTATCGATACAAGATAATTGCACGCTTTGGTCTAATGCATATGATCGGAACGAATCTGGCCGTCTGGCTGAACGTACTCATTCAAGAAACGAAGCACGAAATTTTGACTTTCTACAATCCGGAGAATAGGACTTTGAGGATATCACATCGACTGGGTGAGTATTTTTTTTTTTTTTTTTGTTTTTTTGTGATCGAACTAACTATGACATCTTGTCTCCCCTGTAGGACATCGAATACAAAACCTCGACCCAATGGCCCACATTCGAGTGCCACGTGGACTGAAAGGCCCCTACCAAATATTCGAGTGCCGTCGTACGAACATACTGGGAACGTTAGTGCAGGACGCTTCACCATTTCTCTTCCCGTGCACTATTGAGTACTCCCTGATCTGTGCCGCCATACTGTACGTGATGTGGCGCAGTATATCCCGGCCACAAACACCGCCCGCTCTTCGGCCGGAAACGGTAAACTCACCCTGCAAACGATCGCCACATCATTACTCAGTGGACTGCGCACGCGCTCACAAGGGACTTTTCGTTGGCATTCTTATTCTAGTCCTCACGATCATCTCTCTGATACTCTTCTTTGTACTGATTTCGCGCCCGGACTATGTTAGCCTCGCCGTAACCGAGGTTACGATCTGTGAACTGCTCATTTATGGAACTGCGACAATAGCGACCTTAGTCGGAATGATTCAGATCAGGCACTTGCAATACGATGCCGCACGTAGCTTCCAATTGGATGACATCCTGTTGGTTGGCGCACAAACTGGCTCATTCCTCTACAACATCTTCACAGTGATCGCGGGACATTTCACCCTTCGACGGGACACGATCCTCGTACTGATCAACGCCTTAGCGTCGATCGTTCAAACCGCATGCCAAACTATGTTCATTTTAGACGCCAGTCGCCGTCAAGCCGTCAGCCCGGAACACATCCGAAAGAAACCGGGCCGCGAAATTGTAACCTTCATGTTGGTTGTAAACCTGGCTATGTGGGCGATCAGTACGCTGGAGAAATCACGCGCCGAATCACATCCCATTCAGCTGAATTTCTACGGCCTCTGGGCATGGACGATAATCACACACGTCTCGATGCCATTAGCGATCTTCTATCGCTTTCACAGTACGGTCTGCCTTTGTGAAATCTGGAAGAGGGCGTACAAACTCAAACCGACCTACATGTGAGAATGTGCCAGGGGGCGCTGTTATTGTTACTCTGATTTAGATTATCGTGAAGAATATGTTTCGTCGCGCAGCGAGCAAGCGGATCCTTATTCAGTTTTCGTTATTTCGGATGCCAACTAAGTTCGAAAATGTTTACATGAGTTGTTGTTTTTCTGTTTTGGAGTTTTATAAATGTCCTTGTGACGACTTTTAGTTAGTACTAAGTTTAGTGTTTTATTGTTTGAATATCTTAATTATGTTGTTAAAAAAAAAACAGTCCCCCCTAAGACAAAAAACAAACAAAAACCTTTTTGACAAAAGAAAAACCCTTGATGACCAATTTTCTCATCAACCAAACAATACAATAAAAGTACGTTTTAGATGAAAACATATCCTTAAGCCATTTAATAAAAATAAAATCCTCTCAAATACATACATTATGTAAATACACTCGAAGCCAACACTACCCTCACAAGATAGCTCTGAAAGTTTTTCGAAAAGTCTTCCACTGATGATTTTTCTTTTTCGAAATTAAATAACTTTTTCGGATCAAATTACTCAACAATTACCCACCAAAAGCCACGAGGTTAAAACAGAATAATAAACTTGCATACTATTTTTGTATCATATCTCTTATATACAAAAATTAAACACTACAAAAAGATAAACAAAACAAACAATACGGTAGCAATTTTTCACACGTAGATAGTAGTTTTAAATATTTCCCCAAAATAAAAAGCAACCAAAATGCTTCTAAATCGGAGTTGTAACTAGAAAACTTTCAAACACATGTATGAGAGAACAAACAAAATTTTAGAATGTAGAATAAGTCACGGACTGAGATTACAATGAGATTGGTTTGCAAGCTTAAAATGTTTATGTTATAATTAAGTAGTCACTGTAAGGTTGTGGAGGCTTTACTTACACTTTAGGAACGGTCAGTACAGTATACCTACTAGTTACAGTTTAAAAGCTATGAGTATTTGAGATTGTCTCTCAAATACTGCTTTGAAAAAGTCACGCACGCGCATTTTTTCCTCAAGACGGGACATGAGGTCTGTTTGTCCTTAGTCAATGATAATGAAGGCGTAAGAATGAGATCACAAATCAGACTCCTAAAGTGTCAATAATGTTCTTCACATAATTGAAGATTATGGAAAACGGAAATAAACAAAATTTCCGGTTACCAACATTTCTGCAATCACTTGAAAACATTTCTATTTAAAATCAAATAGCTAAGAACCACTTTGCCTTAAACACAACTAACTGGCTTGAAAAATGCAATGCCTTGTGTAATTTGTTTTCCAATATTTTACGTTTAAGCCAGGTTACTAAAATGGTAAAATTATTCGTAAGGCATCGCTGTAAAACTAGGTTCATTCGCGTATGCGGTTTAAATCGATCGCAATCGCACAAAGACTATACACGTTCTCATCAAAAATGACAGAAAAAGAGAAAATTTGCAAAATAACGAGTATCGACTACTTCCTCTCTTGGCTCGAAACAGCTCAGAGAATTTCAATGGGCAAGTACTGATAAATGTGCGCAAAAAGTTGACAAGAAATAAATTCAAAATATGTCTTAAAATTCAATTGCAAAGAAAAAAAAATCTTTGAAACTAAAAAAAATCAATGGTGGTCGAATGTTATCCTGGGAACGTTTCATTATGTAGTAATCCACTTACTTTGGGGTTATTTTTTCAGGTCTCTGAGAGAGTATCGCTAAATTTTTTATGTTTGACAGATTGTTGGTGTTTGGCTCGGGAAAGTACGCGAATAGACCTAATATCAACATGCTTAACTTGCCCATAATTCTTACTACGTAAACAAGATGGGCGACCAAAATAAATGTCACGTAATTATGCTGTCCCTTTCAGTCAGACGGCAATTCAGTATTGGGCATCCCTTTAATATTTTGTGTTAGGAATTTGTGATAGGTATACAAATGCAACATAATCGGAACTGCTTGTTGTAATCATTAAACGTATTTTCGTTTGACATCTGATTTATTCAAGTCTTAGCTGTTTGCACACATTTTGAACATTTCTTTTGAACAAAACTGTCAGCTTTTCCTGGCTTTCAGTTTCTGGAAGATGTTCTTCATTTGCAGGCGAGTTGTAAGAATCACAGACCATGCAGATGCTGTGTGTCGTATGCGCTCGTCTTTTTGAGCTTCATGTAAGTGACAGCAGGTTGAAAATACAATAATTGGACGATCACTTTTGGTGCCTTTCTATTTTCAAATAAGACTTTACGGTATTGCCGATATATTTAAATAAGAAAACCCATTCTTCCAGATTCTTCACTAACATTTGTAGTGAGAATCGAAAAGTATAATTATATTACCTAGTTTAGTGAAGGCGGGAATAAATTCTGTCACGAGAGAACTCCTGAAGAGGTATTAAACGTTTTTGCTGAATAGAGCTCGTTCACATCGAAGTGCCAAAGATGGTTTATTAGGAGTTTTATTAAGCACTTGAGTACTGTGTTGTTATAATGCCCGTGTTCCACTGCCCGCTAGATGAATAGCGGAATGTCAAACTCCTTATAAAAAATAACTCACATTTCACCATTTGTTTTAGAAGTCTAACAATTTTTGTGAAATGTCTATTTTTTTATATAGATATAGTCATCTATCGGGCAGTGGAATGCGGGCATTATAATCAATAAAAGTCATTTTAATGTCTGATCTGTCAACTTGAGTGTTGAGTCATACAAGCAACTAAGGCAGTGTCTCTGTCATGTTTTTGCTTTTTTTCACTTAGTGGTCCATGATTTTATCCTCTTTGTTTATGGCGCAGCACAAATGGCGACATTAACAACAACTGTCGAAAGTCGGCCAACCTTTACATCTCTGGTTGTAGACGTTAAGGCTATAAATGGTCATACTCGATAAGTATCAGATGCAAAATCTCAGGTCTGTTCCTTTACTTTTAAATCTTACGAATTTTTACGAATTCTTACGAATTTTTACTCAATGCCGTTCCTTAACTCGAAAAATTCGTAAAAGAGAGCGTCGTCGAGAGTGCAAGATATTACCCCTCCACTGAGAATCTTACGAATTTTTACTCAACAAATTTCTTGGTGTAAGAAATTCTAAGGGCTTTCAGTCACCAAACAATTAACAGCTGATTTGAAATTTCTTGTCATATATTTGACATTCGATTGAATTTGTTTTGATTTCTTGCGTTCTATTAAAATGGTATCAACAGGTCGCAAAATAAATATTGAATGTTCTCCCCGAACATTCCATCGTATTGAAAATATTCTTTACCACTGCAATTTATGGAATTATTTATCTGTCATTTTTCATAGTTTACTACAAAAGCATTCCCTAACTTTTTCGTAAGTGTCTCTCTCTGTGAGAGAATTTATTCCCACCACTGCCATTTTAATTGTCTTTTCCATTCTTACTACAAAAGTAAGGGAAAAGACCTAATTTGTTGCCTATGAATTCGTTAAAGATTGAAGCCAATTATTGGCTCTGTCGTTTATTTTGAAAGACCCAATTGTCAGACGAGGTACGTATTTCAAAAGCTGTTTCTGTAAAGTGAAAAATTCTGGGCGCAACTGCCAAAATCCAGACACTTACAGAGTGTCACTTAAACTTAGCATTAAAATACACACGGTCGCCATTCTATTTCTCTAGAACAAAAGGTTAAATTTTGTTAAATCGATTGAAAGTAAGCGAATTTGTCAAATAAAACTAAAGTTCGTCAACAAAAATTGTAATAAAGTCAAAATAAAATTTTCAAATTTAAATTTTTTATATGAAGAAACTTTAAAAAAAAATCGTTGTTCTGCTGACGCTGAAACTTTAATGGACTTTAATTTGGGAAATTATCTGACAGCTAAAATTGAATCTGATCTTATGAATAGTCTCTACCCCTTTCTGCAAATTTTCTATATGAAGGTAATAACAATAGGTACCTAGTCAAAAGCTAAACATAAATAACGAGAACCTAAATCTACAAACGTTATCTCATTGAATCTCATACTTCCAAAAATTTGAATCTAAAGTAAAAACCGAACAAACAATCCCGAATAGACTGATAGAGTGTTCATTTCTAATAAACAAAGTAATACTCGTAATCATAAACAATGAAAGAAAATTTTCCTCATCCATTTTCCTAAACAATCATTCATTCCATTTGCCATTGTCTTAAAAAGATTTTTTGCCCTTTCTATTCTAACAACAAAAAACCAAATCACCATTTTGCTTTGCTTGCTGAATTGTTTAAACATATATAAATAAATATTATTTGTGATAATTTTGACACGCATATAAACATACTCGTACATAAACAATATGTCAACTGTACACATTTTCATCATTTCGCAACTAAAAACCAAACTAACTATAATTATAAAAAAAAAAAACAAATATATATAGGTTAAGAAAACAAGAAACAATACAATCCAATATACACTTGATATTAAACAAAACATATATATATATATAAATAAATGTATAATCAAAAATAAAAAAACGTCGTATAAGAAAAATAATTCCAATTGAATTCGCATTGCCATTCTATTAAAATTTAAATTAAGGTAAAAATTCCAATAAAACATTATTTAAACAGTGATACAATTGAAAACCAAACAAAAAACGTTGCCAAATATTTTAACTAAAACTTTGTTTTATTTCTTTCAGAATATACTAACTGACAAAATTAAATCTCTAATAGATTTTATGTGTATGTTAAATTAAAATGTCACATTTATGATAAAGTAATTAAAGGAAAAATTAAGATTAAAAAGAAAAGAAATTCTAATAGCCAATAAGTTTTACAGTGAAATATTTTATTTATTTATCTTGTTACTTCAAAGTATTTTAAATTATAATGTGTAATTTAAAAATTTAAATTCTATTATTGCTATATATGAATAAAATTAGTTGCTTGGTAAAGAAAATATACAAATGATAACATTATTCGATTGATATATATATATAGGTATATATGATAACGACTTATTTTAAATGATTTTGTAATTTATTTATTTTTTTCGAAAGCAATACTATTAATTTTAAAACTAAACAAAATGTATGAACAAAGTAGAGACATTTTATTTCTACAATGTATAATGGTATTTGATGAAAATATATAAGAAACAAAACAAAACTATAAATAAAATAAAATTTCAGAAATAGAAACAATCAATAGAAGCTGTAACGTTTGGGGGTTATTGCATTAGGCGATGGTATGCCTCGGTGGTGAAATTCCCAAAATTTTAGCAGCGTTCGGCACGCTTGTCGTTGCACGGCTGTAGCTCGACGGATTGGGGGGGGATCTTGCTGCTTTTTCCTACAAATAAACTAAATTTTCGTGCCGGTAAATCAAACTACCTTCAAAACTACCGATGTACCCGTGTACATCCATGAGCCTAAGTCAAGCTGACATTCTGGAATATGATTCCTACTCACACTTACGTCGACTGATGATATGTCGAATGGTTGTCATCTCAGACAACCGAGCGGTGCCCTCTTCCAATTAGAAGCTGTGAAGCCCCTGCAACCATGCAATACTCACGCTCCGTTTCGAGTATTGCCCCTAAAAGTATTCTGCGTTCGGTGGCCGAACGCCGGTTCTCTACTTTACTTACGTCAGGTCATCCTTTCCCTCTCACTATAATCTAAAAATGCATCCTAAGTTCAATAAACTTTAGTCGTTTGATGTTTTGTGCTTAAATCCACGTTCAACATGATTTATTTCAACTTTACTTAACCTATCGAGTATGTCATATGTCACTAGAAGTGTTCTACTCTAACTCTTACTAACTATTTTCAAGCATGCCTTCGTTGAAGACGAAGCATCTCAAACGCAATGATATATGTAATCTAATTCATCAATATCTATGACCCCTTGATGCTAATCTTCATTTAAATAAATTTCACAACGATAATTTAGATAGGTTACGTTAACTACTTGAATTATAATGCAGAGGGCATTAACTAGTGAGTGACTGGTATGGTTTATGGGTGTTCCCAACTTGGAACTCAATCAAAGTTATTCAATAAAAAAGATTTGCGTACTTACTTGCAACATAGGCGATGCTCCTTGAAGGTGCGCACGTTCAGGAAGGTCGGTTGCTGCTCCGCTGTGTCTTGATAATTTTAAAAAGAGGGTTATCCTACGAATCACTCTTACATAGGTATCCTAATTCGTGTTAATCCCAAAAGGGTCTTCTGCTCGTTGGCAGGTATCAAAAAAAAAAAGATTAAAAGCAATAAAAAAGAAACATCTATGAGCTACCAAGGGTATGCTATAAGAAATTTATCTACTTTACGTACATCAAGTGATGTGCGGCTGCTAAAGGCTTAAACACTGATTTCCACTGCTCAAAATTAGTTGCGGATTTCCCGTCTTTCATCTCGTTCAGAAGAAAATCATGAAACGAGGCATACTAGCAGGAATGTCACTTCAATCACTGGGGAGGCATGCAGGCATTAGGTGCATGACCTCGGGTGCAGCCAATGGTATAAAACACATTGCTAACACTCTTCACAGCAAAAAAAAATAGATCTGGCCATCGGGTAGTTCCTCCACGATGGTGGTGCACGGTATTCGGGCCGTTTCCCTTCAAATCGACGCTTCAGGCGGCAGATTCCAAGAACCTCAAGGGATTCAATGGAATGCCTCGAGTAGATTCACGTTCGTGTTGAGTATGTGGATGCGGCGGTGTTCGTACCAGTGACGGAACACTGCTCACATATGCCCTATGGCAAACCAATAAAACTAAACACTTTCTGCGCTGCGGCTGGGTTATTCCGTGTGCGTATTCTAACAGGTACGTCCAGATGTGTACTCTTACAGGGTGCAACAAATTCTTCGAAGTCTCGTCGCCTACCGTGGATAATCCATACGGTCGGACGAACGAGTACTGTGGGTTTTTCCTACGCAATTGCGTCGAACACGATGTGATAGCGTTTTCTTATTCTGATATTTATAACTAAATTCCCTCCAACGATGTGTTAAATCCAAGTCGATTCCGGCGAAACCATTATTAAGCCCTTCTGGCAATGGCGGTGGTAGTAAAGTAAATGACAGAGGAATTATACTTCGACAATGGTGGTGGCTAGGCGGAAATTCAATGGGTGTATTTCATGCGCAATACCATCTGACACGTTCAGTGTGAGTAAGCGACTTATCGTAACCTGGTGGTGAGGTTGGGTTTTAGGTATGGGTCGCGTGCAGTGCGACAAAAAAAAATAAAATTGCTAGTGAAGTGGATGCGCAATAAGAAGACGACCATCACAAAACCATGGATTTAGAAGTAGTACATCCTGCGAGAAAGACATGGAGAACGGGGTGTCTGATTAAGCGGTCAACGTGTGGCTTCGACCCACCCTGAGAATAAGTCTCATGCTCTACCGACTGAGCTAGCCGGGCTACTTAACTTTTGAGGTCCTTGGCATGGTAGATACCAATTCTCTTACCGCTCCTGCTCTCAACTTCATACATTGCTTTTCCTACAGGTCGTATAACTCTACATTTTACGAATTTTGGACTTAGCTTGGCACTCACATCCTTAGCCGCATTGCTAAGTACAAAATTCCTACGAAAGATTTCTTGTCCGGGTACAAATTTCTTTATAGAGGCTCTCAGATTGTACGTCTTCGAATGTTTGAGAAACGCTTTTACGAGGTGTTGTTGTAATTCGCTCCTTATGATATTAACTCGGTCAGCTTTCGATACTGAACTGAATTCATTGTCATTTAGCAGCTGTAACTGTCTAGCTAAGGGATACATTTGCGCATGAGTGAGTCCAGTTCGAATACTGTGCAAGTCCGGTTTGTGTGTTTCATCAACACGAATTTCCGATATCAATTCGGGCGCAACTTGAAAAGCTTGCCAAAAGTCGATGCCCAAGTATAAGGCTTGTGTCAACGAAGGAACTAAATACAAAATAATGGTGCTAGAGATGTTATTGTAGCTAATTGTTGTCTCGACCCTTCCTGCTACCTTCTGCATCTTGCCGTCGGCAGTTCGCAACTCCGAGTCGTAATTTATTATATCCAGATGGTTCCGTCGAATGAATTCCAGGCAACCTTTTCCCAAACACGAGACTGACGCACCGCTGTCTAGCAAGCCACGCATATTCTCTTGACCTACCTTAACGAGGGCGTACGGTCTAGGATCATTGGTCAAACTGATTTCAGAAGACTCGACCAATCGTCTGAATAACCTTCTCTTTCGCTTTCTCCGAACTGGAGTATTAGGAAACCGACAAGGGTTCGATAACTGCAGTTCCTCAATAGCGAAAAGTCTATCTCGTACCTCATTATATCTCTTCAATCTCTCTTCATACGTCTTCACAGGTGTTTTAGCCAACGAACTATCGGACTTGTCCGTATGGGACTGACTTACTGTAGGGCTTTGTGAAATTTGTAGGTGTTCGGTTGCGGTGTTCGTACTGGCGTCAATCATTAAACCGGGTTTGTCTGGGTTGAGCGAGAGTCCCCGGTGGGTTTCCCGCTCGGCCTCCAGTTTCCCGAGTGCTGGTTACATTTCGGACAATCAGGTGTCGTATAATTATCCAAACCGCACCTATAACAGAACAATCTCCTAACAGACGAGGGACAAGACATAAACGAATGTCCTTCCTTCCTACAATTAAAACAAAGTCGATTTCGTGGTGGTATACTGTTGCTGTCAATGGCATTCACCTCCTCTTCATAAGAAAACTCGAAAGAACTTTCCTTCGGAACCAATTCACTGGCATGGTGAAAACCGAACTGACCTTGTCTCATACGAGGCTGAACTCGTGCCTTCAACATCTTTTCTGCCTTACGACATTCCTCCCAAAAATTCTCCAGAGAATATATGCTCATTGGGTAAATGTATTGCATCAGACGAGGATTAATATTTCCCTTAAGAATCTTAAGCAAGTCTGTCTCTCTTATCGGCTCTCTCAATTGGTTGCGAAGATCCATAATTACATTATAGTAATCTTCAAACGACTCGTTGGAAAGCTGTTGACGATCCATGATCTGTTTAATTATCTCAAAATCCGATTCATGATGGCGAAACTGCTGAAGCAGCGCACGACGCACTTCAGGCCATTCAGATCTGGGATAATTACGTAAGAACTGCCAGAACCAATTCTGCGCTGTCCCTGATAAAAGCAAATGAAAATTTTTAACTACTTCGGACCATTGCATGCCGTAATTTTCCTTGAGTGTTTCCACTCGAAAAATAAAGTCTTCCACTGAGATGGACTTGGAAGTTCCATCGAAACGGATTCCCCAACGATCTAAATCGAATTTTCGACTTGTCTCGTTTGGAGATCTCGCGAGCTGTTCTCCTGGCAATAGTTGAGGGGATCTACCGTAATTACATGAATCCGAAAGATTCCTACTACCGCCAAAATCCTGAGCTCTGTTGGTACGACCTGGTGGTAAATGATCGCGGAATGCACGTTCCTGCTGTTGTGGAGGGTCGAGGGACACTCGAGGATTTTCTGCTCTTCCGTGTTGTCTAGGAAAAGACGACTCCAAACTACCATGTGCTCTCCTACCTGAGTTTGAGCGTTGCCTAGCATTTCGCTTTTTCCTAACATTCCCCGTTTGTCTTGACCGCTGCACATTACTAACTGACTCAGTCGCCATCACCTCCTTCAGGGATGCAACGACTGTCTCCTGCATATTCTTTCTAAAAACATCTTGTAGTGATACTAACAAGGCCTGGTGAAAGTCGCCTAAGCTGTCCTTCGCACCTTTCTGAACCTGAGTGTTCATAGCGGGATCAACCTGCTGAATATCACTCCGATTGGGAACACTAGTCACTATCGGGAGTTCTAACGCTGTTGGACGATCCAAGGTGGAACCGTGTAGGTTATTCGCCTGATACATATCGTTAATCAGATCCAAAGTATCTGCATTATCCGACTCTATACTAAAATCGCGAATGATTTCAACTGGATTACCAACTGCCGGTAACGAACTATTCACATCAACTAAATTGGTCGCACGAGCTGGTGAATGTACGACTTTGCGTCTAGATTCAGACGAATGCCCCTGCTCCTGCTGTCGAGCACTAGCATCCTTCTTCATCTGCCGTGTTTCTGTCGAGAATGGCACATTCCGACTACTTTTCGGAACTGCACCCATGGAACTATTCATCATAATAACCACAAAAAGATAATAGTCTCAAAACAAATCAACCAAGAAAAAAAATAAAAATTATAAGTAAGAAAAAATAAAGTAACTAATCTAAACTGTATGACTAATCAAGATCTATACTAATTAAGTATCTAACAAAACAAAAAAAAAGAAATTAAATGTAAAAGTAAAATAATATCGTCTTAACATAAGTGAGGGAAAGTGGACCTTCCGTGAGTAGGTGTTTATTCAAGTAAGTGTGTGTATCGAATCAATTTTTTCCGATGTCGCTTTTCTGCTCTGTTACGGACGGTGGAAACTCATGTCTACCACGGCTTCTCTACCTATCCTAACTTCAACCCGGACGGTGGAAACGCATGCCTTAACATGGCTTCTCTACCTATCCTAACTATAAACTAACATTCCATTCCGGACGGTGGAAACGCATGCCTTACCATGGCTTCTCTACCTATCCTAACTATAAACTAACATTCACTATCGTAATGTGTTTATTTAGAGTAACGAAGCTCTGAACGTTCTCGATCACATCCTGGACACTTCCACAGATAAAAAAAATCGAAAATCTGAACGGCTTCGAAACTCAAACTATCTCTCTACTAATATTACCTGCCTAGGCTGAACCTCCGAATAACCGCACGAACCTATTCGTCGCTTATACTACTGAAGGCCTATCCTAGAGCCTTTCCTGATGTTGTTGGAAATTGTATACCCGCCATAGACTCTTCGAGTTTATGTTGGATCATACTAAGTTGTCGTCGTCGTTGGGTAAAGATTACTCAAAACCCGTAGACGTCGAGAGAAAAAGTTCGTTGGGCGCCATAGTTTATTTGTAACGTTTGGGGGTTATTGCATTAGGCGATGGTATGCCTCGGTGGTGAAATTCCCAAAATTTTAGCAGCGTTCGGCACGCTTGTCGTTGCACGGCTGTAGCTCGACGGATTGGGGGGGGATCTTGCTGCTTTTTCCTACAAATAAACTAAATTTTCGTGCCGGTAAATCAAACTACCTTCAAAACTACCGATGTACCCGTGTACATCCATGAGCCTAAGTCAAGCTGACATTCTGGAATATGATTCCTACTCACACTTACGTCGACTGATGATATGTCGAATGGTTGTCATCTCAGACAACCGAGCGGTGCCCTCTTCCAATTAGAAGCTGTGAAGCCCCTGCAACCATGCAATACTCACGCTCCGTTTCGAGTATTGCCCCTAAAAGTATTCTGCGTTCGGTGGCCGAACGCCGGTTCTCTACTTTACTTACGTCAGGTCATCCTTTCCCTCTCACTATAATCTAAAAATGCATCCTAAGTTCAATAAACTTTAGTCGTTTGATGTTTTGTGCTTAAATCCACGTTCAACATGATTTATTTCAACTTTACTTAACCTATCGAGTATGTCATATGTCACTAGAAGTGTTCTACTCTAACTCTTACTAACTATTTTCAAGCATGCCTTCGTTGAAGACGAAGCATCTCAAACGCAATGATATATGTAATCTAATTCATCAATATCTATGACCCCTTGATGCTAATCTTCATTTAAATAAATTTCACAACGATAATTTAGATAGGTTACGTTAACTACTTGAATTATAATGCAGAGGGCATTAACTAGTGAGTGACTGGTATGGTTTATGGGTGTTCCCAACTTGGAACTCAATCAAAGTTATTCAATAAAAAAGATTTGCGTACTTACTTGCAACATAGGCGATGCTCCTTGAAGGTGCGCACGTTCAGGAAGGTCGGTTGCTGCTCCGCTGTGTCTTGATAATTTTAAAAAGAGGGTTATCCTACGAATCACTCTTACATAGGTATCCTAATTCGTGTTAATCCCAAAAGGGTCTTCTGCTCGTTGGCAGGTATCAAAAAAAAAAAGATTAAAAGCAATAAAAAAGAAACATCTATGAGCTACCAAGGGTATGCTATAAGAAATTTATCTACTTTACGTACATCAAGTGATGTGCGGCTGCTAAAGGCTTAAACACTGATTTCCACTGCTCAAAATTAGTTGCGGATTTCCCGTCTTTCATCTCGTTCAGAAGAAAATCATGAAACGAGGCATACTAGCAGGAATGTCACTTCAATCACTGGGGAGGCATGCAGGCATTAGGTGCATGACCTCGGGTGCAGCCAATGGTATAAAACACATTGCTAACACTCTTCACAGCAAAAAAAAATAGATCTGGCCATCGGGTAGTTCCTCCACGATGGTGGTGCACGGTATTCGGGCCGTTTCCCTTCAAATCGACGCTTCAGGCGGCAGATTCCAAGAACCTCAAGGGATTCAATGGAATGCCTCGAGTAGATTCACGTTCGTGTTGAGTATGTGGATGCGGCGGTGTTCGTACCAGTGACGGAACACTGCTCACATATGCCCTATGGCAAACCAATAAAACTAAACACTTTCTGCGCTGCGGCTGGGTTATTCCGTGTGCGTATTCTAACAGGTACGTCCAGATGTGTACTCTTACAGGGTGCAACAAATTCTTCGAAGTCTCGTCGCCTACCGTGGATAATCCATACGGTCGGACGAACGAGTACTGTGGGTTTTTCCTACGCAATTGCGTCGAACACGATGTAATAGCGTTTTCTTATTCTGATATTTATAACTAAATTCCCTCCAACGATGTGTTAAATCCAAGTCGATTCCGGCGAAACCATTATTAAGCCCTTCTGGCAATGGCGGTGGTAGTAAAGTAAATGACAGAGGAATTATACTTCGACAATGGTGGTGGCTAGGCGGAAATTCAATGGGTGTATTTCATGCGCAATACCATCTGACACGTTCAGTGTGAGTAAGCGACTTATCGTAACCTGGTGGTGAGGTTGGGTTTTAGGTATGGGTCGCGTGCAGTGCGACAAAAAAAAATAAAATTGCTAGTGAAGTGGATGCGCAATAAGAAGACGACCATCACAAAGCGTTTTTTTCTTTCGATATGAACACTGAAAGTTAAGCAAAATATAATATTATTAGTAGCTGAAAGTAATCAGCTAGAATGTCTGGCTCTGTAAGGCGCACTTGCGAATAAACGGAATTGCCTGTAGTTAGAGATTATTTCAAAAACGGCTGCTCCTGTAAGATCAGCGATTTCAAATAAGAAAAGAAAACAAAGTCTCCTAAAAAATTGTGGAAAATTACGTTTTGTTTAAATTGTGGAAATATTTTTTATACTCTATGTAGAAATGGAATCATACAAATTGTAATAGATGCGAAGTTTCAGTAGTAGATTGGGAAATATTTCGAAATTATTGCACAAACCACCGATCATACGAAATGCTATTGTTCGTGTGAAATTTTTTTTTAGCTATTAAAATCGACAAATGGAAAAACGAGTGGCTTCGAGAGAGCTTACTACTTGACCCCACTGAGAATCCTACTAGTTTTTAATCAACAAATTTCTTATTTGTAAGAATTGGGAAAGCTGTCAGTCATCTGACAATTGACAGATCATTTGAAATTTGTTCTCCCTTGGCATACGCGTGCATATGTTTTGAAAAACTTCGAAATATTCGGATTCATCAAAAAGAAGTTCGATTTGTTCCGAATCTTTTTCATTGCACAATGAATCAACTAATATCGTTAATGAATTGCAAATTCTTTGCTTTTATTAGACATTTAAGGCTTCCCTGTTTCACTGCAATGTATGTAATTTTTCATAGTTTAGGTACTTACTGCAAAAGCGTTCCCTAACTTCTCAAGTCTCTCTTTCTCGGAGTGAGAACTTATCCCCACCACTACCATTTTGACAGTCTTTTCCGTTCTTACTACAAACAAACCTTCACAGTTTTTATGGGCCTAGATCAGTATCATAAACAGTTTTTTTTTTCCATTGACGTTTATGGAGGGGTGATAATGTAATTTTTCATTTGGATTTTCAGATTTTGCTTTCAGATTTTTCGTGTCCAATGGAACCTAAAACGGGATTGTTCTTGCTTTGCCTTTGTTATGGTGCGTGTTTTAAAAGTCAGCTGTTTTTAAATTTAATTTGTGTTTATAAAATTCTATTCAATTTATATTAATATCTATTGTTGCTGCACAATGTAAATAGCATGACTGCATACCCAAGTTTTGGCTAAAAAATCTAAAAACGGTACTTTCGAAATTTCGACATATCTCGAAAACGGTCCATACGATTGTAACAAAAGCTTATTTCTAAGGTATTGTGGTCAGTTTTTCTCTATATTATCAGATTATCACATAATGGATTTTTGAAAATGGTAATTTTTTTAAAAATGTAGTTTTGTTTAGTTTACCTCAAAACGGTAATTACGATTTTGGCGAAAATACATATTGTAGAAAAATGATAAAAAAGGGATAAAAATGAAAAGTTTAAAAGTGAAGAAAGCAAAACCCATAAGTATATTCTAAATAAGATCACGTATTTATATTTTTTTTTATGAAATTCGACGACGTCGAAGATAATTATTTCTCAAAAAATACTACAGAAATCACGATCTATGTATTTTCACATATCCATTTGTCTTCTTAAAATGGCATAAAACAGCTGTGCGAAGTACCTATATATTATTTTTTGTCCCAATGGAACATGAAAAGTGATTTAGATCAAAAAAAAGATTGATTTTTGGTCCCAATGGAAAACGACATTAGTGTAAGTGGGTGTGAATCTCGCTCAGAAATCGAGATTCGCAAATTTGCTCTGACTCTCCTTTTTTGCAGCCAATGGAACAAGTTGATTTCGACAGCAGAAAAACTACTCCTGTCCCAATGGAAAACGACATAACATTCTGATTGGGCTAAATTGACATTTCGTATATGGGTGTAGGTGGCTTATGTAGGGAAAGTGACGTCACCGATCAATCAATCGAACAGTTATCTGTTTGAACATTTGAGACAAGTCTGGGCAGAAGAGATCCACCAAAGGAAAGTAAACCACTTCTATTTTAAACATCCACTTGCATTTATTTGAGATATTTGACATATTTCGGTCGAAGAAGTGCGAGAAGATATATTTTTTGGATTGGCACCGCAATATATGTAATAGTCCGGAGTCTGCCAATCCGCTGCATGCAGCCTCACTTCATAAATACGTGGACTTCCAGATGTTTTTGCAGATTAATGCACTATTAAGGACTCGTAGCGGAGCTTAACAGCTTACTTTTCTGGATCACGGAATGCCTAACCCAACCTCGTATAGTGATAATTTCTCTACCACATTTTGAAGCACAAGATTCTAACACACTCGATATACCTACATAATGTAGTAACAGCAGTTAGCTTGCCTATTTGAGGAGGTATTTGGTAGTACCTACATAATTTATTTCAAAATTCGCTATTTCGCCACTTTCAAGTATAAGTACCTCAATTCAACGAGAAACACCAATCTGAGTAAAAGTCCTGTCCTTTTACAAAATACGAAAAAGCTCAAGGGTCCTTTCTGCTTTTGCTTTACAACAAAAACTACACTGCGGGCATCCATACATCCATGTACTTGGTCTCTCCCTACGGGTTCAATGTTTCTCAAAGTGTTATCCAAAGTGTGGGTCAGTCGTACCCCTAGGTGTTTACACACATCAGAACAGCCAAGTAAAATCGTAATTTTTTCTTCTTAAATGTACCCACAGCCTACCCCCTTCCCATAAATTATTTCGATGTCTCGGAAACGTCCCCAAGGTACCTACTATAAGGAATTTAAGACGAGTGGATAAAAGTATTACCGACAAAGTCCTCTTGGCAATCCTTGCCCTCGTTTCATAAGTACTCTCATCGAAGAATTCCTTTAAAATATAAGGCAAAACGAATTCAAGAAGAGCATCAACCCAAACCTACCCAATCACCCTTATCCGATCCGACTCCAATTAGTCAAAAATGTTTTCCTTTCGAAAAAAAATACGCGGGGAAAATGGAGGCAATAAAAACACAGCAAAAAAAAACAATACAAGAATCATTGCAAACCCAGTACATGTACGTCCACCCTAATGCACTATTTATGTGCATTAATAGTGTTGTTGTATACTCCTGTGAATGCGAAAATCCTGTTTTCAGTTCTCATACATTTTTTTCCTGTTCTTCATCCTTTTTTTTTTTGTGAGCTTTTTGCTTCTTCCGCGCAGAAACAAAAAAAAAATAAAACCAAGAAAAACTCGAAAAACAAACAGCAGAAAGGACGACGAACAGAAAATGGAAAATGTTATCCCAGTTTTCAGATGGGAAAAATTTCTCTACACCGTTTTTGTGTGCGAAAAATGGGCTACTGGGTGGTTATGGGTGTTGGATGCTGATTCCAATCGACAAGGAAGGATCTGTGGGGGAATACAATCATAATGAGCATAGGATACACACAATTCAATGATAAAAAGCAACTATTACCATTGTGTATCCCTACCTTGCTTGGGTGTGAGATGTATACTTTTGTGGATGCCAAGTGAAAAGGACACCACCACGAGCAGTTGTCTCACTATGTCCCCCCTTTTTTTGGAGTGACTTCCCCAAGCTTAGCTAAAAATCGCTTCGTCCTTTTCCAAACATTTCAGTGCATCGATTCCCCTTTTGAGGGGTTGCGTTGATCCCTTTTGCTTTGTTTTGAAAATGGAAGCGCATGGGCAATGTTACACCGTTTCGGGCAGGTAGGGTACTCGATGCTGTTGCGTATACAGAAAGTTGCCCTGTGCATTTCCAATACAAAATCAATGGTGGGGGTGCTGTAAAGTGTGCTCCTTATGACAATGGGTCTGGAGTGGTGTTCTGGTAAGCCTTTTAGTGGCGGCAAATAGTTAAACAATTCAATGAATTCCTCTCGCAACTTTTGATTAAACAAGCCTTGATAATTCTTGAAAGTGAATTTGGTTTAGCAGATTCATACGTTCATGCATTAATATTCACCTTCGAAAATTATCCATTCATGTGGATAGCTGCGCGTCTCAAATTAATCGATGTGTTAGACCGCTGGTTATCCGAGACAATCACCTTTGGCAGAGCCATCTTAACTGTCAAACCAGAAAGATACATCAAACATACAAAGGACATTTATTGGCGCCAGCATATTTACAGTGAGCGATGAGTGAAACTAGAAAATATCCTTCAATCGGAATGACTACATCCAGAAAGCCATGCCAGAAACCAATATCCACATTCATTTGTGGATTCAAAAAGAAAAGTCCTCGAAACGGTTAGGGAACTTATTTGTGACCAGCAATATTCATAGCTAAGGACAAATTGAATACCCATCGGATAAAAGGATAACGCTGTCCTTTTCAAATGCAATTTATTGAGTGCGATAGCCAAATTCATTCTTCGGACTCAAACCATTTACTTGGAAACGCTGAATTGTTGCCGAAGGATTTAAATAATAAATAAATAGGTAGTTGGGGCGAGGTCCATACCAACCAACATTTGCTTTGTGTAAGGTAAATTTTTGGGACGAAAGGAATTGATACACATTTTTATGCCAAGTCCAAGCGGGCAATTGAGTAGGTACTTCTTTCATGGCATTTGTACGAACGAATGTTTGTCAGACGTTAGCTATAGTTAGCGCATTGGAAGAACCTTCAAGCAAGATGGATCGAACCTGTGACCCTTTACTTAGCAGCCCAACAAACTAGCCACTAAGCCACTCCGAGCGAAAGTGACAAGCAAAATCGCACAGCTCCAGAACATTTCGCTTCTTAGTTGTGAACTTTACAAAAAAAAAAGATAATAAGGTAGCTCCATAAATCCATAAAACTGACTCTTAAACCTTTCACGGACAATTTAACAGCATTGCAAACCAAAAATAATAATTATTCTTAGTAGTCCGACACAGTAACCACTGACCCCAGGCGGCGTACCTATTCCACAAAAGGGGTGACTATTTGTACAAGAAAAAAATTGAGTTGTTCACTCAATTTAGTGGCGGCTTATTATATAACTAACAAAGTTCCATCGCGTCAAACCCCATGAAAGGCCGTATGGCCACAGCAATATCCTGGACTCGTTACCAAACGGCACGGTCACGTTTCCAACCGACTACATCACACCACAACTTAATTTTAAGAAAGGCTTCCAGGTAAGTTTCCCGTCCAGAGCTCAGTGGAAGGGAAACGAAGTAGTGCAGGGTTTCGACACGGTCATATACACTGACGGATCTAAGATGAACTGTGGTGTGGGGGCCGGGGTCTACTCAGAATCACCAAATATATCAGAATCATACCGTTTGCCGGACTTTGCCAGCGTTTTCTAGGCGGAATTACTGGCTATCCGAGAAGCCTGCGTGCATCTAGGGCGTAACACTACTCACAAACAAAACATCGCTATCCTTATAGATAGCCAAGCCGCCATCAAAGCCATAAATTCGGCTACCATATCCTCTAAACTAGTGCTGGAGTGCCGGAACGAGCTTGCCCGTCTGGGTGAACATTTCAGTGTCACACTTCTCTGGGTACCAGGGCATAGTGACATAATAGGCAACGAGCGGGCAGATGAGCTGGCCAGAAGGGGATCAGCTCTGCACAGCTCACTCGCGGCAAGTGTCCACGTCCCACTAGGAGTGGTCAAAGGACAAATTCATTCATATTTCCTGCAGAAAGCCAATTTCCAATGGGAGGGGTTGACCAACTGCGGCATTTCAAGGAAGATATGGCCCATATACGATCAGAACAGAACAAGGAACCTGCTAAACAGAACCCGCCCAGATATCGCCAGAATTACGGCAATAATCACGGGGCATTGGCCTATTGGAGACCATGCGGCCAAGCTCGGGATCCCACACAACACTCACTGCCGCAGTTGCGGGAATACACATGAGAAAGAAACTCTCTTCCATTTTCTCTGCAAATGTCCGGCACTGGCGAGAGCCAGACTGCGCACGCTGAGCCAGCCTTTTTTCGACGACCTTGGCGACATTTCGGGTATAGGGATATCAGACATAATACGTTTCCTCAACTCCACAGGCTGGATATAGGCACCGAATGCTTCACACCCTTAACAAACATCACAAACTAGGTAACACGAGTCGTGGTAACAAAAAGGCACATCACAGTGCTACTTGGGTTCCAAACGGGACCGCCACTTCTACCTACCTACCTACCAAACCCCATGAAACTTACTTAAATCTAACCGCAAAACTCTAGTAAATGTCGCTAGATCATGCGTACCTGTCTATCTAGCTGGCAACAACAAACTTCACCATGAATTTGTGGCTCTGAGATGCACTGTACTCCCATTGCTAAAATAACCTCTATCCAATATTCACAGTGACACGCAACGAGCACAAAGAATTCACATTTATTTGGCGCTGACATAATAATAACTCCATTATTAATTTGTTTTAAATATGAAACATTACATCGGGTACCACTTGACCATTCCTACCCGTTTTGGTACACCAATCCACGCTGCTGAGCTTACGGACACTGCCAAATTGGTCAACACTTAACTTGTGACCATTTATTTTTAACTTATGATGTCTGGACTCTGGAGCTCAAAAGCGAATTACCTTACTGTCCAGGTCCACCCATGCCAATCGTTTCGCTCGGCTAAACTAACCAGCATTTAGAGTGTCACCCAGTCTGCTGTAAAAAATGCAATATCTCCTACCCAACTTCGTCTTCAATTGGAGCTATCGTAGGTAATAGCGAATAGCGATTCTTCTAGGCCCGCTGAATGAGGCTGGCCGTTCTAAAACTGTTCAAGAAACTCACGTGTACAAGCGTCACCACCGCCAAGCTCCGAAACCCCATTTCCAAATGAGACCTGCAAAATAACATTAATAAACACCGCCAGCATTTGTGAAAACATTTTTCTGTTTTTTTTTTTTTTTTATTTATTTTAGAACAAAACTTAAATTGAAATTCTTTGCGTAAACAAAAGTTAGGGAAGGTAAAAAATTAGCTTTATGGTTCCAAGTAATTCATGAAGTCGCGATGGGAACAGCAAGAAACAAAAAAAAACAAAAGTTGGATCGCGTAATATGTACCGATGTGTTTAAAGGTAGAAAAGTTTGGTGGCCAGCTCCTCGCCGCTGGATCGTCGCACGCTCTGCCCAATGAGATATGCCATCTTGTGGGCGTATTGACAGCAGGCCGGCACTCGTACTGTGCCCGGCCAGTTGTAGTACATGAAGCACAGCTTGTAGCTGAGCCGCTGCAGGATGTCCGGTGAGAAGTCGGAATCGTCGCGCACTACAATATAATGAGTTGGGCTGACGGTGCCCTGTCGCACCATCTGCGATACCAAGAAGAAGTCGTAGAGGTATTTTTGGGTTACTGTGTTGTCGAGCACCGTGCCCGGCATCGGGTTGGAGAGTTCACCTCTATCCATCTTGAACATCCTCGTGTTGATACGCTTCTGGACGACGATGAAAGTGATTTTTGCAGAGTAGTTGTCGAAGCCCTTGCTGCAGGCCGCTTCGAACTGGGGAATCTCATAGTTGTTAACCAGGTCTAGTTGGCCCTGGCCGACGCCGTCCCGAAAGATGATGATTTTATCTGGCAGACAGTTGTTCTCTTTCTCGTAGGCTTTGAGGGCGGATATTAGCGAGACGCAGAGGCCGTTGACTATCTCTTCGCGTTTGGTTTGCACCACCGCCTTGCTGTACCAGCGTGTGTATCGCGAGTTAATTGAAGCGACAAAAGCGGCGACCGAGTTGCCCTTGTTGGAGGCATCGTGGTAGGAATCGATTCCGCAGATCATGACATTCTTCAGCGGGATGTTTACGCTCCAGAGGGTGCCGCCCAACTTGCAGTTCATTTGGAGAGCAATCTTCTGGACTATTGAACGATTCTTGGCATCATTCGACAGAGTGCGAGCGTTGATGACCTGCGATGGGATTGGCATCTCAGCACAGCAGATCTTCTTGATAGCAGCGTAGCGATCGTCACGGCTGGTCGGACAGATGCAGACGACGATTTGTACACCCTGGCGGATGTTCTCACGAAGAACGCTGACGTACGACTCGATGCGGTCGTTCTGGAGGGGAATAACAGTCGGTCGCTGGACGTTTATGCCCATGGGACGGGAATTCCTCTCTATGCAGTCCATGAACGCCTTGGCAGCTCGACCGTCACTCTGGCAGTGGATCAGTATCCAGTTGCGTAGGTGAATCACGTCAATGAGTTCGTTGTTTGTCGCGTATTTGTTGAAATCAGCCTGGGGACCTGCAGACATCTTGTTCTTGGCGAAAATTATCTGTTCCTCCTCGAACTGACGAGCAACTACCTGTTGAGGGGCCAGCGCCAGCTTAAGACCCCAGGCCTCTAGAATTTGTCGAGCGGCGGGAGTTTCGTTGACGTTCTTACTGTACTTCTCCAAGGCGAGAGCTCGCTGATTTGGAGAAACGCGAGTTAGAGTCGCTATATCGCGCATAATCTTAAAATCACTGCGGAGGTCATCCCGCAGACCCGTCAGGTAGCACAACTCTGGAATGAGACAGAAAATGATTTCCTCGGGCTGAGGCTGGTTCGACACACGCTGCTTCTTGATGCTGATTAACAGCGGCTGTGCCTTATCCTTGATTTCGATATTGTGATGAACACGGTAGTATTCGTAGTAGCTTATCTCCGAAGTTTTAGTTTTGAATGTCGACATGGGGTTTGAGTCGAAGTTGACGTCGTCGATGCGGTAGGTGTTGTTGTTGTACCTGGTGAGTACTACGGAGCCGAGAAGGGCCTTTTTAGCGTTTTCTTGGTACTGGCTGCGACCTGCGTGATAAGCCTGCTTAAGAGTATCCAAAACGGTTGACTGGTTAAGCAGACGATGCGATACATCGCAACACAACATGAGTCCACCTTCATACTCATCGACAGCAGTCACGTAGCCGGGCCAAACTTCTAGTTTGTGCTGTGGTATTAGCTTCGGACAGGTCGGATCGTAATGCTTGCGGTCAAAGCGCACGTAGTTAAGTGTGTTCATGATTCTGTCAAAAAGAATATTATACATGTTGATGCAGTCTTTAAGGGCCTTCCTGCGCTTGTACAGAATCCGTATTTCGATTTCTGAGTTGTCGGCTGGATTTTGTGTCACATAAGTCGTCAGTTTATTTGGCAGTAAAATGGGCAAGAAAAGGACAACCCCGTCAAAGGTTTTGGTTCCACCAAACTTGGGGGATTGTTCATTCAATAGCTTGATTCGTATGGAACGCGAGTCAATGTTGGGACAAAAGCGCACTTCGTATTCATACACACCTTTGTTGGGATCAGACTGCATCAGCCGTATGTAGTTGCACAGCACATTCACCGGTCGGCCCTTGTTTCCGTGCTTGAGCACCGGTTCTAATGCAGTCAGCTCTTGGGTTGGGTCTGATTCTTGCACCTCACTTGGAGTTGGGAGTGAAACTTGAATTTTACTTACTCTTGTGGTGAGCTTTTCCAACTCCGGTGATGAGGACGAGTCGCTTCCTGACGCTCCAGACGGTGTAGTTTTTGTCAGCTCGGATGAAGGGCCATGCAAGAGCTGACCACGCAATAAACCCCTTGAAGATCCCGGAAATATGACGCTGTCAGATGTTGTGTTCGATGTGCTCAGCAACGTTTCAATTATTGATGCTCTGCCCCGACCACGACCAGGACCACTTGGTTCATGTGTTACAGTCGAAGACAGTGAAAGTTGTTGCAGTAATCTGCCTCGTCCCAATCTTGGAATTTCTGCGCTTGACGTCGGACTCTTCGAGTCGATACCACTGTCTTTGATGGACTTATCCCCGCCGCTGGAATTCGAAGAACCAAGTGACGATTGTGGTGGTTCATCTAATTGCGAAATTATTCGCTTTCCACGACCAAAACCAGACATTTTGCACACGAGTTTGATCAAAATAAAAGGGAAACTATTGCTTTACCGCTTTGAATGGACGCGTAAAAGAAAAACAATTGCTAACGGGACTTGCAATCACAAATGCATATACAATGGAAAAAAAAAACAACAAATGCTTTCTCAGCGCAAAAACCAATCTAGTTCGTGAGCCGATTTACTCACAAGTAGTGACAAGTTTTCGATTTTCGAAGAACATAGAAGTGACAGCTGTTCGCGTTCAGGCGATTAGTTGTGTGCAACAAATGTTTGAAAATTTTAAAAGTGCCGAACTAGGTACCTTCACATTTTACTTTCCATTGTTTGGTACTCAATTAAGAATATTTGTACACAGTTTTGAACTTTGTCGTAAATTGGGGGTCATGAGCTGCTATATATGCTTTATATTATATTTGTTAATATTTAATTCGGCTGCATTTATACAAGAAAATCTTTGGGCGTTCAAATTTAAAAAGGACTCATTCAGTGATGCCAAAACGTTAGATTTCTTTACATTTTTTTTTTTAAATTAAAATTAAAAACAGTTTAAAAAACCGATTAAAGACAAATCATTTAATGAATAAGAACACCGGTTGTTAAGATTCTTTATGTACCTATATTTCCTTCAGTAAAACAACAAAATGTTTTAAAAAAAAAACACAAACAATGTACCTTTCACTGAATCATGTTATTTGGTACACATATTTATGTAAAATATAAAAGCAGCAATACCACTCGAACGTTTGACGTTGACAATAGCCGTGTTTTTTTCAGCTTCGATCTCAGCAAAGCAAAGTAAAGTAGGATTTTCAGCACGCTAATTACAACAACTCCCAAGTAACAATTTTACTTCGGTAAGGCGCTATCGAAGCTATTTCCCCTCCCGCAATATTAACTGCATAAGACCTATAAGAAACAAATTTGGCGCACTTTATACAGGTAGGTCACTACCGAAACCTTATAGAGGCCTTATAGAAACTTTATAGAAACCTTATAGAAACCTTATAGAAACCTTATAGAAGCTTTACAAAAGCACAAAATATGAAAAGAAAACTATTTTTTTTTTTATTCTTCAACTTTTTCAATTTCTTATTTTGTTTTTCGTATTAATGAACATTATCTATCTACTATAATTGACTCTTTGCAATTTTCGTTCAGTGAATACTCCCCGTATATAATTTATATTTTACTTACAACGGGTCGCACTGAGAATCGAACATGAGTCCTGCTGCGTAGTACTCCAATACACTACCCCTAGGCTAATTCGTCATAATAATGTTGCAGTGGTAAATCTCAACTACTTGATACATTTCAGAATTTCGTTAAGACTTCCAATCGCAAGTCGTTAATTGCATGACATTTCATTGCTTCTATAATGCCTTCTGTGAGAAGCTCTAACGAAGCTTCTACTTACAACCACAAGCTTTACCGAAGCAATACACTTTCCATCATCTCCTCACTTCTTTTTAGAGGTCTTATAGAGATCTTAACGAAACTTAATTTCATATCCCTCTATAAAGCCTGCGTGTATGCTTCGCAAAGGACGTACAAAAGTTATTTTGGAAACAATTGCTTCGAAATCGGTCTACTTCGGTAAACAAATCCTATAGAGACCCTATCGAAATGGTTGCCTACAGAAATTACCAAATTGAACCTTACCGAAGTCAAATTGTTACTTGGGCTACGCTTTACTTGAAAATCCTACTTTACTTTGCTTTGCTGAGATCGAAGCTCAAAAAAACACGGCTAATATTGGGAGGATTGTTCATTCCGTCAGTACCAGCCTTGCTTGTTTTGAAATAAGCTTAATTCTTTGAGATTAATGGTTCTGGAATTTTTCAAAATAAATCGTTTTCTTTTAGTGTTGCCTATATTTTAAATATTGCATTGAGAACTGTATTTGCTTGGCTTTTTCGATACTTAATTTTTTTTTTTATATTCTTTATTATATTTTCGAAATATGGCTTTTCTATAAAAGGATTAATATATTACAAATACTTCAGATAAAGATTTTAAACAAAATCTTTCAGAGCACTTTTTATGATACAAAAAAAAAAACAAAACATACTTCTTCAGATTTAGAACACTTTTGCGAATCTAGATTTTTTTTTTCTCAGATCAAAATATGTTAGTGCATTTGATTTTGACAACTACTACTGGTGAAGTTTGTTTAGGTTTTCGGGAATTTTCTCTACAGCAAATAGAGGCATTGAATCAAGTTAATATATTTTTGGAAAATTGTTTATGGATAACTATTTAGAAATCAATCAGCGCATAAATTTCGAATGTTTTAATATAAAAATTAACCAGTGAATGAAAACCGGTTTGAAAAGTAGCCCTGTTTTTTTGAGCTTCGTTCTCAGCAAAGCAAAGTAAAGTAGGATTTTCAGCACGCAATTACAACAACTACGCTCTACTTGACACTTCGACGACTCACACTAGGTATTCATTCCCAGCAAGATTCACTTGGGAGTAAATGTATACTTCTGAACACCAGGGGGAGAACATTTTTGTTGCCCTCCTTGTATAATATGAATCTGTTCACAAAGTTTCTCTATTTATAGTACATACTATTCGTTGGTTGTGATTGGTGGAAATTCATAAAGAAATGCATAAGTGAACTAATTTTCAAAATAACAAATAAATATAAGGGCTTTTATTAAAATATGCAATAAATTATTTTTTATGTAAGCTGCAAATATTGTTTTAGACAAATATACCTTATTAAACTTGTAATCGTAAGATATTAGTGTATTAATCTTTGAGATATATATTTTTATATTTTTTAAACCCCAAAATATGAGGAAGGATCAATATCCATCGGAAAATTTCATGCAAAAAATTGTTTTTTTTTTGACTGAAAAAAGTTACTTCTTGTGATGTGCCCAATCATGTTGTATCATGCTACCTACTGAACAGGCCCACACTGCCATCTTTTTTGATAAAACCTACTGTTCAGAAAGCTGCTGGGAATCGTTTAAGTGCACATTTTCCTACTTTACTTTGCTTTGCTGAGATTGAAGCTCAAAAAAACAGACCTAGTGTCGAAGGCTACACAATACATAGCGACATTTTTGTTTTTATGTTTGATATAGTCACACAAAACCTGAAATCTGATAGCGAATCTGAAAAAGAAAAATTGAATACCTACCTACCACATAAGTTTGAAAGCAAATTCGGAAAGGAAGAAAGATTGTAACTAAATTGAGCGAACTTGGTAGCACTAAATTTCATAGTGCAGCCGCAGAAATATTTTTCCGCTGTCCTTAGCGTACCTAACGGAGTTTTTTTTTAACTTTTCGAAAGATCATCGAAAAAGCTTCTAGAACATTTGAAGGTCATAAATCAACACATTCTTGGTCTCCTTTTCCTTTTGACAAGAAGGTGGTACATAAATAGGTAGAAAGGAAAAATAATAACCGTTACAACATACTGTTTCCAACTGGCTTCGCTAGCACATGCGGAATACAAATTTTAATCGCTTATCCATTTGAGTTCAAGATTCAAGTGTTTCTCAGAATATGAGTAAATTTAAGAAAGAGCCCACTTAATTTGAATAATAATTGTAATAATTGCACTTTCTTATGATTTAATATTTCATTTTAATTGCTGATAAAGTCATTAATTTTGTTCACTTTGCTTGCTCTTCAGGTGTTAAATTAAATAGAAATGATGGTGGTTGTAAGTGGATACCTATGTAATTAAATTTTAACTTTTGATTGTTTTCTTTTAACAGGATCCTGATCTCCAGCGAAAAGCATCATTATGACAATTCCCATATCGAAGCCAAATTCGCCAACATAAGCCTGGTAACCAATTCTTAAAAATTCTCGCATACGTTTTTCTGTCAAAATCTCCGATGTCATGCGAAAAACTGAAATTTGCAATTCTAGAAATCCTCATATGAGAATTTCGCTCCGGATGTTACTCGTATGTGTTTTCCATGCGGATTTGCATCTCGTATACGGAATTATGAGTTTGATACTTAAAAAATGGATTGTTTTTTAATTTGTGTGTGAAAAAATAATAGTTATATTAAAATAAATCAAACAATTTAAATTGAAGCACTTATTGACATAAATATATTCGTTCAAATCAGTTTTGGGGGCTCTCGGATAGTTCGCTGTAATTGGATTTCGCCTAGGGCTAAAAAGACACTGTGAGCAGAGCGTCAAAAATCTGAGCGACAAAAAAAAATCTAAAGCATGAAAACAATCGGAGCTCAGCATTGTGGTGTGGCGTTATGCAATTCATATTGCATATGAGATATAGACATTTTGCGACCGAATACACGGGATGGTTTTCAGCAGTTTTCAGTATAGAACCAAAATTGTAAAAGGAGCCTAAACCTTCCGAAATCAGCAATTCGTTCGAAGAAACCAGGCATTGTACGATTAAGGATAAAAAATCAACCGAAATATATAAACAAAAGAAAATTTATTACTTGATTCCATTTCATTCAACACTATTTTGAACAGACTTGTGCTAGTTTTACCAGATGAATTGACTCATTTGATGAATTTTGCGACAGGGCGGCGTCACTCTGCTATTAATTCTGTTCTATTATTTTAGTGTGTTTCTGGCAAAATGATGGCAACAATCAACTTTATAGTTTCAGTACAGTAGTTCTATCCAAGCCGTCCTGCATTATGGCAGGATATGCTCAAAGATTTTAAAAACAAAAAATTACTGACAAACGGTGGAGTGAAGTGGGGGATAAATGTAATTGTTCAGACTATTTATTTTAACAGATTATCTATTTAACATTATTGAATTTACAAATTTTATGTTCGTAGAATTGTGGCTCAGTGGTTAGTGTGTTGGACTACTAAGCAAGGGGTCCAGGGGCCCAATTCCGCAAGAGTGAGTTTTCTTGTGTACCCGAAAAAAAGTATACACGGGCTTGATCTGATTCCGCAAGAGTGCAAGTAGGCTTTTTGACAGTTTTCGTGCACACAATTCAAAAAATGTATTCACTCTGTTGTCTGTTCTCGACTGGGAGTTGAGGAATTTAAGCAAAATGGGCGAACCGAAGCCAATGAAAAAAGCAAGTTTCGAACAAAAAGAATATTGGTCTTCATGGAGGAAAACGTAGATTTCGATTGGTTCTAGAATAAGGTTCAGTGGTGACAGATTCCAGTCTCCAATTGGAAGTGACACTTGAGTGGAACTTGTTTTGTGACTATAAGGCCTGGTTTCACCAAACTGTGACTAAGGTAACGGTTATTATTTTTTTTTTCCCAAAAAACAAAAACCCTTATAAAAGTTTTATTTTAACATTTTATGCTTTATTTAAATATTTTAGAACTAAGCAAACAAAAAACCATAGAATTTATATTTAAAAATATATAATGTACCTTAAAGTTTGTACATTGCAGTGTTGTGAAGTCTTAAGCAGCCTTTTTTTCTACAACAAAGTCGTAATAATCTTCTTTTTTTAATATTTTTTGTGTACAAATTCTCAGCCAAAGTGGAAGTAGACAGTTTGTTGCGTGTTTTTCTTTTATTTAAAAATAGTGTAGTCTTTCAAAGATTTTATTTAAATAAAATTTTAAATGCTTTATCCCTCTTTTTAGATTGTTTTCCCCTTTTATTGGAAAAAAATCGACAAAATTGCCGACTTTCCCCCCAATCTGGGATCATTGCTATACACAACGGCCAAACTGAAGTTATGAGCCAGCTTTTCCAATATTTTTTCTGCAATTAACTTAGGAATAACAGCTTTAGTCGACTTTGGCAGTCAAATTTTACTATCAACATTCGGAATAGGAGCTTTTACTGCAAATAAGTTGTTCGGATTTAATTTTTCAAATTTGGAAAAACGACCTAACTCGACTTTAGATGGTCGTCAAATAAAATATAGTTTTGGAATAACAGCGTAAGTCGAGTTAGGCAAATTAAATAACTGATTTTGAAGTGGAATAACAACCAAACTTAACAGTTTCTTTTTTTTAAATAAATTCAGATTTTGATATTCTTCTCAATAAAAATGCCTTATGTCGACTTAGGATGTCATTAAAAATTAAGAATTAAAAAAAAAAGAAAATGAAGGGCAACCATCAGCCAAACTCAAGTTAGAAAATTAACGTTATAAAATTCTTAAATTTACTCGAGCTAGGCTTTTATGGAAAAACTAGGCTGAAGTAAAAGTGAATTAGGCTGTAAGGGTTTTAGTGGATAACGTCTTTAATTGGCATGATAAAAATTTAAAAAAAATGTACTAGTATGTACACTAAGGCATGCTTAACACGATGGCATCAATTAGTAAAAATCGTTATGGTTACGGTTGTTTTGCTCGTACAATTTGAGTATGTTCAAGCCTCCCCGAAGGGGTGTGGGCAGGGAGACCTATTGAGCCGAAAATCTGTTTTGAAACATTTGGCATTTGCAAAACAATTCTTGCGTTTATTGTAAGTTTATGAGACCGCTCTTAAAATAGATCAATGTAGATATACAAAAATGCATTTAACAGGTGTGATTGATAAACAAATTTTTATCTAACAAAAAGTGGCTCAAGTTTCCCGCTTTCCCCCTACCTACCATTTTTGTGACATTTGTATTTCTGTTGCTATAGGACTTTCTTTTTTATTTTTACAGTAGGTAGGTAAATATGAATGTTTTATAATGGACCAACTAAATATATATCTATTGAAGTTTATATTTCAACGCATGATTGCATATTTGCGGATCACATAGCTCAAAATTTGTTTCCAAGAAAAACAACACAACAAATATGTTAATTTGGAATTTTGCTAGTTTTTGGTGGTACTTGGTTTGATCGTTTCGCCTTACAGAATCTGACCCCAGATCGATTCTTTAAAAATATCCCGGAAACTTCTTTCGTGCTAACAATTGACCTGGGCTGGAAGTGCGCTTTCTTTTTCAATGAAACATAGAAAACTTAGAAAGAACACTTCCAGATTTGGTCTTTCGATAAAAAGGGGAATTCTTTTCTTGAGTCGAAAACATTATTATTCAAATGTTTTGTACCAAATTCTCGGATTACACTTCGGTTGTAGGTATGAGGTATTGCACTTTTATGAATCGTACATGCAGTACCTATGATTTCAACAAAAAATTTACGTAAAATTTAGTAACATTTTGTAGACTTCACCGCGGTAATCCCGTTTCTGTAACAAGAAGAGTTTATATTTGACTTAAAAAGTATTAAATTAAATTAAACACTTTGACAAACCTGGGAGTTTTATTGGAGGTAGGTATGTACAGATCGATGCCATACAAAGTCGATCTGTTTTCCTACATATCAAACCAAAAGCTAATATTTCGGTTTAAAAAAGTCGCTGCTAGTTTCGCTCAGTCATTTCCCTTTAGGTTTAAATTTACATTTCTGTCTCCAATATTTTTCCTTACAGAAGTGTAACATCTTATTTAAAAAATAGCTAAATGAAACTTTATAGGTATAAAGGACACATGTGCTACCTACTAGAATGCTAACACCCAACGAAAAATATGTAGAGGATATACATTATACACTCATACACTACCCATCCATACCTATCCCGTTCCATAATAAAAAACCCATTTTTTCTAAATGAAACAATATCAATACTCGTACCCACAGACAGGTTTTAGATAAGAAAATTGTCTTTGAAAATCCTTTTGTCACCGCTTCATTGTCAATACGGTGATGGGAGGCAGAATTATACCTTATGACCTAAAGCCCGACCCGCATCCTTTGGCCTCAATAAGAAGAGAAATTTCTTAACGGCACATTCTGCCTTTACCATCTGCAAATTGCTAAATTCCCCCGCCCAAATTAAGGGGTTTATTGTTTTTGGTCAATTTATCATAACTCTTCAAGCGGAATAATATTTCCACTCTGCCCATGGTTCACAGATTGTTTTTTTGTTATGTGCCTGAATTGGTGTCCAAAAAGGATATCCTTTTCGGTTACACTCTCCGTTCTAGCTATACGTTGGTTATTTTGGCTTTATTTTCTTTTTTCTTTGCGGATTGCAATAAAATTTCCTAAAAGGATGCTAACATATAGAGAAAAAAAAAATATTGTGTGTAGGTATATGATATGCCACGAACAGCAAAACGAAGCGCACACTAGTCAGAGCCAGTCCGGAGAAATAAAACAAAGAAAAAACAAAAACAAACTGAATTTGGTAGGAAAATACCCTGAGAAAGTACATTGAAGGGCTGAATTGCTCACTCGTCCTTTTCATCGCCTTCTCCGCCGCAATACTATTTAGATAAATTGTATTGGGGTTGTGTTTTGAATACGTTATGTTGTGTCTGTAATGCTCCATTCCCTGGCACCTACTGCCAAAACCGAAAAATAACCGATTGTATGTGTATAAATAGTGATCACAGTTCTTATGGAAACAAATAAAGACAAAAGGATATTATTATTTATATACGTAATACGGAGGGCAGAGGAGACCGTACGGTCAGCACGAGTACAGCTTCCACTGAGCGCCATTGGATTAGATTGAAATAGAATTTATATCAATCAAGAAACGGATGACCTTCATAAATTGAACCAATATTATGCTTGATGGGGTGATGGGTGGACCTGTCGAAATTGATTGGGGATAATTGTGAATTATGCGGCTAAGGTGCTTAAGACTTCGAGCCAAATTTGGCAACGGGTATATACACAGATTGTGAATCGATATTCAGAGTTAGTTACCTTTCAGGTGGGATAGGAATTTGTGGTTGAGTAGAGCGGTTTATCTCGGGTTGTCTGTTGTTCATCGACAGGAATATCAACCTTATTGAGACGGGGGAAGAGGTTAAGGTTCCGCCTTCGAATGGCTTAAATCATACATAAAAGTGGGGGAAGTTCAGTGACTTTCATGCTAAAAATAAGCCACTTGTGATTAAGAAGGACAATTTCAAGGAAATTGCGGTTTATGGTGAATTATTCGAATGTCACCATAAGTTTGAGGCTGGATTTTCATGACTATATTGGTCCTGCTAACCCTTTAATCATGGGAGGCAAATGCCATACAATGTTAAAATGTAAAAAAAAACCTGCCAGCAGCTTAAAAATGTAAATTTAATAGATACATTTTCAATGCATTTTTTTTTGACATCTTCATTAATTAGGGTACCTACAGACCATTGGAACATTTTTGTTATTTTCGTAGACTCAACAAAATTGACGGAAGCTCACATTTGCGAAATTTTTATGAAACATATAGCCACTGTCAGACAAAAATGTTTATTGGTAATAAGGCCCAATATGTTTTGCGGACAAGGCAATGGGGTACGTTCAAGTGTCTAGTTTAGTAATTCTGACAGCTGGCTGTCTAGATGTGTCTCAGTTTTAATAGCCGACGAATGTAGTCAAGAATTTCGTGACTGAGTACTGAGTTGAGGGTACATACTTATATGTGGCTGACGTAAGCGTTTTCGATCAATCCACTTTTAACGCTCAGGGTACATCTACAGTCCAGACCTCTGGGTCGACTCAAGATAACTAGATTTTTGAATGTGCTCCCAATTATTCCTATAAAGTCAATCCAAAACTGATTGATTGTTGGGAATCCAAACTATCCGGTAACACTTACCAAACTTCTTCCATTGCATCATCGTCATAAAACCGTTATATCTTCGTTATGCTACCGAGAAAAGCCAATTCAAATTCCAAAAGCGAAACGACTTAGTTACGAAACAAAATGGCAATTCCCACAACAAATTGAAACTTTTCCGGCAACAACGTGAAAGTTCCCTTAATTTCAATGAACAAACCTCTATTGATTCACTCAAAGTCTTGTTGCACTTTATTATAAATAATGATTATACAAGTGCACCGCAATCGAGGAGAGACCACTTGAAAGCCACCATTTTGTTACAAATCAACTTTTCAAGTGCTACCAGGTAGACAGAATTAATTCAATTATCTGCCAATAGTCGTGCCCGTGCTACTGTCAATTGAAATATCTGCTACCGCAAAACAGCGGGAAGAGACCATGGTTTCGTTAAAATTTCGGGGGGCTATTTTAAAACCGATTAACAATGAAATTAATTAAAATGAAAAGTAGGAGCGATTTAATGTACCGAGCGAGTGGAAATATAAATTAAAATATGTATATCATTGTTTTTGTTGGGAGTGAAGATGGGAAAAAATACTCGCCGGATATGATATTTAGCCTAGAGGCCAGGAGCAGAAGCACAAAACCCACCACAATGAATATGAAATGAAGTAGCGCAACAGAATTCAACGAATTTGTGTATAAAAAAAACCGCCTGTGTCGCGTGCGTCGTGCATAATTGCGACGCATGTTTTTGTCATTTGCATACTTGAATGAAGTTCCTGACATTGTCGAATTGGGGATGGGTGATGGGAACATGGTGCTGAGCTAGTGCTTATATTTTATTAATTGTGGGATACAATTGAACACGAACCGTTAAAGTAATTATCATTATCATCATTTTCATTTTTTCAATTATTATAAAGGTTTGTGGAAAAAAATAAATGTTTCCACACTTTTGGTTAGGATTCCGTTTTGGGAAACGAGTAGAAACTAAATTTAAAATGCTTTGGAAATTGTAATCTCTGCTTTTCAAATCAAACAAAAGCCGCCGCAGGTAGGTTTAGATCAATCGATTATCGTATTAATGTGATTACATCCTGGAATTGAAGCGGAATGAATAGCCGCATTGTGTGGTGAGCGTGGGGTGATGTTCTATGCAATTATTTGCATCATTCCTCATTTGCATTGATAAAAGCACATGTTAAATATTGGTATGCTACAGCAACCAGTTGCTGTTACATAACAATTGGCTATAACCGAAAGCAAATTGCCGATTGACGCACAAATACGGGCAAACTAGAAAATTTAAAATTTTAAGTCTTTCTCAACCTAAAAAGCTGCCTTTTTAGAACTAGGTATTAGCAGAGCTAGCATTCCTTTCTTGGCTGCTCCCGTAGTCCGTGGGAAGAAGCCGTTGATTATATAATTATGAAGAATAACCTCCGAAACTAATTCTTCTCTTGCCAAATTTGTATCCATTCACTTCGTAGTACACAGTATTGTAATTTGTCTGTTTATTTAATTCAAATGTTCTTAACAATTATTATTATTTGTAGGTTATCTAATTTTGATGTACAAAAGGTATTGCTTGCATGGATGGAGCTATCACAAAATAAGAAGCAAAACGTGGCAAAGTTTGACAGCCCCATTTTATTGTGTTCAGTTAATTACCTTAATGGACTGCGTTCCGGTAGTTCGGCTATGCTCCAACGCATAGCCAAGCGGCTTTGAAAATTGAAAGTCGTACCATGGATAGTTGCTTCAATCACTTGGTCGAAAATCGTTTATGCAAGCTGTGGGAAATATTTCATTTGTTAAGAAAAAGTATTTCATAAGGCCTGCCTAACTGTCACGAATGCAGAAGCATTTACTCGTTTTGAAGACGGGCTTTGGTATTATGTCTTCCGTTCATTCTTCACTCAAAATCCTTCGATTTTTTGCTTGATCTGACAAAAATACATCAACCTACTTCCTGAAAGCACTGTTCTTTCCCGATAAGACTCGCACTCGGTCATGGCTTTTCGTTTCAATGTACTTTACCTCAAACTTGACCATCACTTAGCCGCACAATGTCATACATCAGCATCCGAGCTCCTAAGGCGATTTCCAGAAATTACTCAAGCCGAACGCTGATAACCTACCAAAAAGGACCTCATCAACATCATTTCACTGAATAATACGCACGGACAATGACCACTTCATCCTATCCTATCCATAGCATTCCAGTTCAACATCGAGAGCCGTACATACGCTTCTGAATTGCTTACATATGCTTTTCCAAATTGAAAAGCATTTCCACCAGTGTAGGTGAACTAGACCGAGTGCGAGGACTCGAACTCGATCTCGAAGTCCCTGTGAAAACCTTAATCCAATAACCAGTAAATTGTAAGTGAATCTCTCTTCGTGTCCAAGATTTTCGCATCATCTTCAAAGGCCCGCCGTATACCTCCATACACCTCTGCACTTTTGAAAATGGATGACACTCGAGCTCTCCATTTTGCTTTCGCATCGGTGGGCGGACAGCATTTAAAAGCGACGGTGTAGACTACTGGATGGGTGGCGCAGGAAACACAAGAGTGAAAAGAGATTTATTTGCTTCCTCTCAGCTTAACAAATTTGGACATTTCCATATATTTTATTGGATATTACCCGAAAGGAGCAAAGGAGGTTGCGAAACCCACCGACACGACGACGACAACGACAGAAGGATAGCTGAGGCATACTCGTTACGGTCATACAAGTGGATCGGGATCTGGATATACATCCCGCTGCACGGAGGGATGTTGTTGGCATCACTTTTTGAAACTTTAACCCTTTCTCGTTCGATTTTTTTCAACAACACAACTTGTGCGGGTGTGCGATTCAATCCGTACATATATACCCAAGACCCCCTTTACCGGTCAGAAAACTGCTTAAGGTTTTGTCCCCAAATCTGAAGTTCGAGGAGGCCACTTAAAGCTGATGCTTGTGCGCTAGGGTGTGCACGAAGGGAAGGGAACCTGTAACGAAGAGACACGAGGGCTACTATGAAAAGACGATCCGGTTTCAGTTCGTTCCGAAGTTTATCGAGCAGGAGCCAAAGCGGAAGAACATTTTTCATTTTCTTGGATATTTATTACTTTGCTCCCTGCCATTGTGGTGTTAAATGTTATTTATGCGCGTGTATGTGTGTGTTTTTGCTTGCATGCATCCATATCCATAGATATTTGCGTACGTAAGAGCAAAACACTTGTTCAATCGCAAAACTATGGAAAATGGATTTCACCCCTCCCATGTCGCTGTCGCAGTATTGTTTTTGTTGCAGATTTGATTGCTTGCTGCGGAAACTTTGATTTGTGAAAGTTTTTTCCAACCCGGATGCAGATGCAGATGAATGAGATCTCAGACGAAAGATGGCAGCTATATATAAATCAGTTTTTTTTTCCTGCTCAGTTTTTTGTTTGACATTAAAAGCAATTGAATTGCTTCGGTAGATGGATTGGCTTTATTGTTGGATTCTTTGGTCGTTTGTGCTGAGTCTAATATGATTGGGTCCAGAATTTGGCAGCTCTACGAAAATGTTTTGATAGGGGAACATGGCAGCTAGTGAGAAGGTTGTTCGACTCAATTGTAAGTCAATTTGGCGATGAAAGGGTTTGCGATGGACGGGAAACAGAGAAGCACATAAAGAATCAAGAGTTGGAAAGTAGGAGATTCGAGATCATTTATACCCATTCAGGTGGAACTGTTGTAGAAGAAAACTCTATATTTTATTTGCGTTATAGCTTGGAACAATCTGTTTGATTTTTTTCTATTCACTGCTATGCTTTTTTGTCGACTATGCTGAATTTTCGCAGTTGCTTGAAAGTCATCCGCACTTCTTCGCCAAATTTCTATGGCACCCGTAATCTTCAGAGATTATTTGTCTCTAAGCGACGCGACGGTGAGAAACACCATTTCTATGTTCAGGCTGGGATTCGAAAAGATAAAACACTATTCTGTTGAACTTTTCTAATAAAATCACTTTTATTACACTTTTATGGACTACCTATTCTAATAATTCACTTATTAAGTACCAAAACAATATAACTTAAAACAATTCTTAAACGATCCCTTAATTCACTTTATTAACACTTTTTTATCAACTGTGTATCCCTGTTCAAGAACTTTCTAGTATTTTCCGAATTTTAGCTGGTTCTAGAATTAGCTCAGTGGAGACGAGACACTCATTTGACAGATTCAAGTCTCCAATTGGAAGTGGAACTTGTTTTGTGACTAATGGGTTGTTTACAATTTCACCATTTTAGGTTCCACACTTCATTCCTCACCACAATATTTCTCTATAATAGGTATAAAGGACCATTCACATGGGAGCGAATTGCAAACCACGAACTGGCGAATATTCATAGAATCTGACACTTCATTCACACGAAAACTTTTTTTAGTCGCAGGTACCCGCGAATCATTTGTATTGTTGAAGGTTAAGTTCAAGCGAACTTTTCATTAGCAGGTTTGTGGATCGCGACTGTTTTATGTGGATTGTGAATAAAGTGTGACAGTTCGCGGCAAGAATTTTCAATTCGCGGGAGAATTGCTGTAATTGCAAATTTCGTTATTTTAATCAATCAAGTCTCGGTTTTTTTTCGTTCGTTCGTAAAACAAATAGCAATTTTCAATTCACAAACACAGATAAATTGATTTGTTCGCAGTTCGCCTATTCGCAGTACGCGCTCATGTGAATGGTCCTTAACACTGAACAGAAGGCATCACGTTCGTGATCAATTAACAGAAAGAAATACTGTCCACGTGACGATTTGCACAAAATATTTACATTGTACTTCCGACCATTTTTACCATAGGCTGCGCGGTCCACCTCCTGTCAAGGAAAAAACATGCGTTTCCAAGAGGAATGTACCTATAAAGACATTTGACTCCAGAGACCTAACACTACCACTGTATTAATTACTGTTGACGTTCAAGTATCTAGTTTAGTAAGTCTGACAGCTGTCTGACTATTAGGTATGTATCTCGGTTTTGATTGACTGAAATCGGTCACATGAGCAGCTGTTTCAGTTGACGTTTGTGGAGGGGTAGCCGACGAATCTAGTCAAGAAATTAGTGACTGAGTAACTATTACGTTTCCTATTGAAGAATATAACTGTTCTTTCTATTTTTCCTAGGTTTCATTGAAAAAAAAAGTGCACTTCCAGGTCAACTCTTTAACACGACAGAAGTGTCCGCGATATTTTTGAAGAATTGCCCTGAAGTTGACAGTTCGCATATGTGGCTGACATAAGAAAAGTCACGTTTCCGGTCAATATTGTTTTTGCGTTCAGGTTACATCTAGTCCAGACCAATTCAGTGGACGCGAAAGCGATTCAATTCAAGTTAGCAATTATAGCACACATGATAGTGGATTGTGAATTTCTTATACCGATTTCAATTATTGTGAAATCTACCTATATATCTACATAAATATATGCGGGTATATGAAATACGGCTGTCAAATGAATTGAAGTTGGCATAAGATTAAGATTAAAATTCGAACGCAGTGATCTATAAGCGCACCGCCTAAGTGGTCTGTCTTTAACTTCAATTCACATTAACCGGCAGATTATAACTTCCATTCATATACACAACTTCTTCCACTGTCTTACTTTTCATAGACAGAGGAAGACAGTGGAAATGACTTCTACTGTCTATGACAATTTCGTGAATTTAAAAAGAAAAAAAACAAGACGATTCTCAATTTAGCTTGTCAGATACCAGCACCAAACTGCGGGTTCCCTCAATTTGACGCAAAAAATTCTTCAGTGACATTAATTTCAGCTGACTATACTTGCAATAGAAATATTTAGAATTAACTTTCACTTCCGACTGTCACACCATATAACATAGATTTATTCGAAAATATTGTCCCTCACAGGATATTTCTTTGCAAGGATACACGTATGTTTTCTGAGTGAAAATAAGCTTTGATGAATGTCACTTAGTGTTGGCATTGCTCAACTTCCACATAGTTGACTTTAAGCCACCTACATACGTTCATAGTATTTTATTAACAGTAAGGTTTTTTTTATCCAATGGAGAGATCAAAGGGGGCTGAATCAAATAAATATTCATCATTTCGTTTGTGAACAAAATATCGGGTAGACTTTTGAGTGGGGTGTTTTACGATACACTCAGGAAAAAAAACGTTGTAATCCCAACACCTTTCGTTGTTTCAAATGAACTCGAACATAAAAATTGTTGATTTAAGAATGAAAATGTAAGAAAATAGTTATGGAGAGTATATTATTCTTACGCGTATTGATTTCTGATTTCTGTGGGTATGCGCATTCAATTCACACGACCTAGAAAAAAAGTTGTTTATTTTTAGTTTGCTTTACCTGTTTGGAAGTAGTGAACATTAAACCTTTGACACGAAAGAAATTTGCAAATCTCGCAATCATAATCAAAATATTTGTGACTCGTCAAATATGGACAAAACCTTAAGGTACCAAGTGACAAAGAACAACAACAGGAAAAGAAACAGAATCCCATACATTTGCAACAGAAACAGAATTAGGAACAGAACCTTTTAATTGAGCAACAAAAAAAAGCTGTTTGACGACAGAACGTAAACAAGTCTATATTGATAGTTTCTGTTCCTGCCAGCAACAGAAATACCAATTTATTGTGGGGTGGGGAGGTTTTTGTTTGGATTTTTCTGCATCTGTCATCTGGCTGTTTTTTTCGCATCGTACTCTTTTATATTGTACGAATTTAAAATTATACGCCGCAATTCGGAAATTAGCTTCATGTAAATCGTCTTCACTAAACATTTCCAAAATCAGTTCCATTTTTCCGTTGAAGTCAAAGCTAAAATGTAATCAAACGAAACAAAATTTGATAGAACAGAACCTACTGAATCTGATAAATATGTCAAAAGCAAAATGTTGACAAGAAACAAATTCAAAATCTGGATTAAGCATCAATTGCAAAGAAAAAAAAAGTCTGTGAAAATAAAAAAAAAAATCGGTGGTGGTCGAATGTTCTCTTAGAAGTTTCATATGTTGTAAAAGTTATTTATTTCTGATATGGATAAAATGTGAAAGATGAAAGTGGCTCCAAGTAGCTCGAAGTCTATCCACGTACTTTATGGTATTTATCAGGTCCCTCAATTTGTTTTGTCTGACCGATTTTTATGTCGTTTTCCATTGAGATTTTCGGATTTGGCTCTCAGACCTTATATTTTTCGTGCCCAATGGAAAAAAAACGCGATTTTTCTTTCTTCGCATTTATGGTAGTATATACGTGTTTTAAAAGTCAGCTGTTCTTAAATTGTAATTTATGCTTATAAAAATCCACTCAATTTATGTTGATATCCGTTGCAGCGGCCAAATGTAAATTTTTCTCTATTTTTCAAAGACTTGTCTTCTAAATACGTAATTAATAACACACTTTAAAGTTTGACAAATGACGAATGTTTTGGTGTTAGTCTAAGTACGTGTGAATCTCGCTCAGATATCAGATATAATGGAACATGAAATCTGACAGCCAACTGATTTCGAGAGCAGAAAAACTGCACTAACTCTGCTTTTTTGTCCCAATTGAGAAATGGAGGGTGTACCCTAGCGGCTATAATTTGAACCCTACTAGACATATACAAGTTTGACAGATCAGCGAAAAAATATACGTAAAAGAAGCTAAGCGAGATTAAATATTTAAATATTGTGGCAAATAAATACATTTGTTAATTAAAAACATACAAATAAATTTCTAAATAGTTTACAGTGTTGAAAAATAAAGAAAAAGTGTTGGATCGAGTGTCTCATTGTGGTGTACCCAAGTGCAACTCATATAGAGAACATGGTATAACCATGTACAAAAATCCAAAAGAAGTTTAAAACTCGATTCCTTGTAAAAAAAAAGTGGTAAATTGTTCTTCGCATGTTAAAATAATTTCCTAAGTTCTTTAAAATATGTAGTTTACATTTTAAAGAAGGCAATATATTAAAGCCAATTGCAAGAGATAATAAAACATACTGCACGCGTTTGCTCGAAGTAGCATTTCCCAGCAAAAACCTTCCAAAATTATCATATCGAGAAAGTCTGAGATAAATCTTGGCTAGTTGCGTCAGCTACACAATAATAGATACCTAATGCTGCATAATAAATAGAATATTAACAACAATTCGAAGTACTTCAAACAGTTAAAAAAGAGTATAATCCAAAAATAAACAAATTGTTTACACGAAACAAACACAAATTTTTCATTCCACTTTTAAACGATTCAAACATAATTTATTGACCCGGGGTTATTTTATTTTCCATAAACAATACTTGGGTTTTAGACTGACAAGGCATTTATATCAATTAAAACAGTTTTTCATTTATAAAATAAATAAATTACTTTTGCAAAAATACACGTACCGCTTACCGATGACAGATTCCTGTATGTCTGATAGGGTTCTTTTCTTTGTCACCAGATATCGCAGGCCAACTTGTACATATCAATGGAAAACGACAATAGTGTTCGGCTCGGGAAAGTGCCCGAATAGACCTAATCAGTAATCTAGGAAGTTACCGATGTTCACAGTTGGTAGCATAATATGTACTTGTGAAGGTATCGTCCAATATCTCTGCAAGTGTACTATACTACTTCTAAAATTGAATTAAATTTGAAAGTAAGGGAAGGATCCAGCAACATATTGTACTACAACAATAATTTATTTCTTTGAGAAAATAAGAAAATTATTGCGTAGCTACGTTCAAAAATAATGCGCTCATATGGTTGAAGTAACACCTAAGATAAAGTAAACCTCTTGATCTACTTTTCTGCCTGAAGATAAATCGCCCGATTCCCTTAAGCTAAATCTTGCATTTCTTAGCTAAGCACATTTTTCAATTTCCCTGCACAGTTCGAATAAAAACCTCTCCCGCAAAGCCATTTCCATCCCCAGCTGCTCCTTACACTATGCACGAAAAACGCCATCAACTGTTCGCATCACATGACATTTGCTATACTTGTGTCCATCACCCTTGGGGCATATGTTACACTATCTCTGTATGGTGCGGTCGTGTTAAACACTCCATTGAGTGCTGTCATATCTCCGATGAGTTATCTCTCGGTTAAATACACTTTTTGTGTCAATTTGACAGTTCAACGAGAACGGGTGACTGCGTATGAACCGTGTTGTCATTTCAGATTGTTATCAAACCAATTATCGAGACGAAGATTCTTTATGGTGTGAAAGTTTTTCTCCAGTATTTTTCTCATTTTCCTGTCGGTAAACCACACAATACATCCCCAATGCGCTTATTTCACTTTAGAATTTCTGCAGGTGGTTGCAGATTATAATTGTTATTGTATACTGCACCGCACCAGCAGCGCCGCGCCGCACATACAGACATGCGGCAAATGTCTAATAACACAGCTTCAACGTACGGGTGTTGCTGACCTTGCATCCTATCTTTGCTTCTATCTGGGAGGGTGCACCGTCATGCGGATACACCTGATGCTTTGAAGCACGTATGCATTGTGCGGCCCAAGAGGGGCATGCTGTTTCAAGGGTTATATGTAATTGTACTATGCAATTACCAGTTCTGTCTGAAATTACAATACGTGTACGAAATGCTAGAATTCTTGGATGTGCACGATTCGGAAGAAACATAACGAATACCGAGGTGGTTGGGTGAACTGGCATGGGGATGCATGTGGTACTAAATTAAAATCAACAGTTTTCATTTGTGTGGAGCGGAATGAAAGGAAACACGAAAAGGTAAGCTCAGCCGAATGAAAAGTAATTATTATTGCGAAAAGTTACAGTACATATAGTTTGTTTCTTTGTTCTAAGGATAACGAATATGGAGGTTTGTTTTTTAGGGATAGTGTGTTTGTGTTCGACATGCAAATGTTGTACTACATTTTACTGCATTTGGAATTAGAAAATACGAGAGACGTTTGCTGCGAACTAATATGAAAGACGAGTTTAATTGGTGCTTAGACGAACTCAGGCTTTGTAGAGACTCGACGTAGATCTACCTTACATCTACATTCAAATATGGATCCATTTCAATAAGGATACGTATACATAGTTGTTAGCTTATTTTGTACACAAACAAAATTCCTTTCTAATATGGAAGCAAGCGAAGAAGGGTTGTGACGTCTTGGACTAGAACTTGAATAGTTAAAATCAAGTAACTTTTTGTCAACGTTTGTAACATTTAGACATCGTCAAATATGTAAATCATTCCATTGTTCAATCTAGCGACTTCATTGCTTGCCAGTGCGTATACAAGAGCTTACGATGTGTTGTACTATTCACCTTTAATTGGTTTAATTCCAGGCACCACATGGCTCTAGTCCTGGGTAAGGGATTCTTTTTGTTTCTGACAGTGCGAGTTCGGAAAGCGGGGTAAGTCCCTGGAGAGCAACAGATTGACAACGAAGTCTCGAAGCACCCCTGGTATATCGTATATTTAAATTTTCAAAAGTTGTTTAAAAAGTTGACAAGTTTGTTGAAGTGCGTACTGCGTAATAATAAGAGTTTTTAAGAAGAGTGTTCCATTTTACTTACGAAGTTTTATTTATTTATATCGTATAAGTCAAAGACACACCATACTGAGACCGTCAACTCGCAATCCTCTTGCAAGTTAACTGGCCACCTAAACTTTTTTTTTAAATTCAGCCATTTTGCCTACCTATCGGTGTAACGTCAATTAGAATCCGTGTTACATGCAAAAACATACACAAAATGTACAAACAAAAATGCTGCCAACCGTGGGGGAATGTGATAGAGTTGGGGAATACCAAATTGGTTAATTATTAAATAATATGTTTAAAAGGCGATTAATATAATGTGTTTGGTTAATAAAACTACCTAAATGAGATGTTTTATATACCAGGAACATATTAGGACTATGGTTGTTTTTTTCTACGCTTTTGATGGGATATCATCAACATCCATTTCATGTGTACATTTTTCTTAAGTAACTAATGAAAGTTTGGTCAAAATGTTTGTATTTCCATACAGCATTCATAATGTTAAGCAAATACCTTTACAAAAAATACGTATGTGTGGATTACACAATGAAAAATTTCAAATGTAACCGATACAATTCTGTGAACGCTGTCAGCACCTTTGCCCGCAGCGGAAGTGGCATATGCAAAGCGCGAGTGTGTTGGTGAGCCGGAATTTTTGAAGTTACGTGACAAACATATTTATGTCGTTTTCCATTAGTTTCACTCGGGGATCCACTCATTCTGTAGTCCAATGGAACAAGAAAACTGCTTCTGATTGAATCCACAAGAGTATTGGTGAAATGCCAAAAAATAATCTACGGCAGCTGGCAGTTGCCTTGTATAAAATACACAAACTACACTTGTGTGAGTGCTTCTTGAGTGGATTCTGAAGCGAAATTCTCTCCTCAGAATCACCAGAAGAGTATTTTTTGTGCCAATGGAACGGTTTCAGAAGTGATTTTTTCGATTCCGAACTTTCCCGGACGCTTCTTTTTGCCCAATGGAAAACGACATTAGCTTTTGGCACTCGATAAAAATATAGTTTGTATTCAAGTAACGGAAAACCGGCTGAAGATGGGGGTCTCAGTATTGTCTCTGGCATAAATTGATTGATAATTATTGTTGGTTTTTTTGAATAACACATAAATCTTGAATCAGAAATATAGAATTAGAAATGTTTTCAAGTGATCGTAGAAATGCATTCCCGGTTTACATTTATCTATAATTATGGGTAGAAAATATATGACACTTTAGGTGTCTGATTTGTAATCTCATTCTTACGCCTTTATTAGCATTATAGGGGTGTACCTACTGCTGAGGTTAATGCACGAAAGATGACATAACCCCAAAATTCGATACCAAACAGCTGATTCCATTATTGAAAGTGTGGCTAATAAGTTTCTATAGTAGTTTTTACTTAACGAGCTTAACCTCCACGGAACTATTCCGATCTTAGACTTGAATGAAAAGCAAATTCCGTCACTCTAATATCCGGTAATTCGGTCCTAAGTTTTGCGCATCTCGACTTTTGCAATACATTTATCATATAAACACCATTGCCAAAGAAATGCAAATCGTCATCTCAGTATTGGAGTGACAAATTTGTCATTTTTTTAGTTAAGAATGTTTTAGGAGATCTTTCTTTTGGTGTAATTAAATCTATTCTATCTCAATTACTGATGTCAAAGATATCAATGCTACCAATGATATAAACGCAGTTTTGGGAATTAATGGTCAGCATTGGTCTGCCACATTATCTTTTGTATTGAAATTTCTTAAATATTTTAAATTTTCTATACATTTGAACTAAAATTATGCCGAATTTGCAAACACAAATTAAGTGCTTCAATGATGTAAAAGCACAAAATTCTTCCTCTAGTTGCTTCATATGCATAACAATTTTTCAGTATTTCAGTATTTCAAACCAAGCTCCAGTCACATTTTGAAGCATTAAAAATGATTTCAGTGCATAAGTGGTGCAAATAAATGTTTGTTTTTTCTGCATAATAATTATTTAATAATTTATTTTTTAAGAGCTGGATACAATACCTACCTACATATTTTGTCCTATTTTTGTCCTCGATGAAGGCAATTAATTTATTATAATTTCTCAAAAAGCTAAAATTTGGATTCCAGTTATAAACAAACGTAGTTATTACAGAATTATTTTTCTTTGAAAAGATAACTTACTCATTTTTTTTAGAAAAATAAATAAGTTTAACAAAAAAACAACGACAAGAAAAATAAAAGAACAGTAGTTGCGTGTTGCGTCGCCCTAATATTGGGTTACCGTAAACGCCAAAATTAATTTTTTGAGTTTAGTATGCAGTCGTATGTTTTAGCCGCAGCTCTTTTCAAATCTTTTATCCGTTTTGCTCTATCTCTATAAATTGCAAAGATATACAGAATTTTGTTGACGTATATCCACCAAAATCATCATGTTTACGTATTATTTTGAAGTAAACGCCACAATTTGGCATTTACGTCAAATTGTCCATACGATTTAAGCAGTCCAGGAATTGTTTTGACGTATACGTCATATTGTCCTACAACGTACGCCACTAAACTTCAAAGGTTTGTTCAGTATTGTTTTGACTTACCGACCAGTTCAATGTAACGCTATTTAAACGTATACACGTACGTATGGGCACAATTTTTGACGTATAGGTATGTCTATGAGTAAAAGAAAATGTTGATTTTAGGCGTATACGGCAAACTCATTTTTTAATAACTTTTAAGTATTTAAAAAAATTAAAGCGTTTTGGAATAACTTCTTACTTTTTTTGAAAGAGGACTTCCGTGTGAATATCGTGTCAAAAAATGAAAAAATCCGAGCGGTTAGTTTTCATGCTATAAGCAGTCAAAACTTTAAATGCGATTTCCCAAAAACATTAAAATGGCGTTTACGGCAACGAGTAGTTAAAAAAAAATTCATTTATGGTAGTTAATTTCTTTATAATAGTTGTTTTGTTGGTTTTTGTTTTATTCGTCCTCAAACTTTAAACGTCGTTTTCTCGAAACTAGTTTTTTGTCATTTAAATCGCTCCAATACTGAGGTGGCGAAATGTGTACATTGTCCCTTTTTTCCCAACTCATATGCATCGGCTGCGTGTCTCTGCCTTTGTTTACGTATTATTGGCTGCATACCGAACTATGTAGCGTAAAGGCCAGACATTTCCTCTCAATTGTCTGAGCCAAAGTCCTACAATGCACTTGAAATAAAAATCAATATGCCGTTGTATACAAGCGATTCTTTCCAAACATATCGAGACAAATCTATGCGGATTGGCATGCATTTCCTGCAGCTGCTTCGCATCCTTTTCTGTTGGCTTGCCATACGGCACCGCCCGGCCCGGGGGATATGTCAGTCTCTCCAAGGATACCATTACTGGAAATCGGACGTGTTTATGCATACAATGAGCGCATAGTATGTGTGTCGTCTGTATAGCTTTTGCCTGGCGCTATCGGTTCCTGTAGACATGGCACTGGCACACACTGCAATCGAAACGAGTAACGAGTATACGCTGCTTCACATTCATATCATCATGTACGGGAGGAATCCACATTCCGCTGAGAGTGGGTGCGGGTGGGTGTACACTGTACAGCGTGCACGGCTCAGCCTCATGCATCGTTACTTCATTTGTACCTCGTTAATCATAGGGGGTAGCTTGGCTTTTTGAACATTTTGCGTTTCCGAATTACATTACACCACAATGAGTCCGCATATGAGGTATTCGTTCCAAAGGGGGTCCTTTTGTTTTTTGTCACACCAACGCCGAAACTATGATATCGAAAAATCTGACAAAATGACAGGTCCTTGTGCATGCGTATACAAAAGAGATCGTGATAGTGTAAAAGCCCCAGGCGGCGGTGGATGAATGGGTTGTTGTTGTTAGCTCCTGCTGCCTGCCTTGAAGGTGGTCAATAGACATTTTGATAGAAGGTCTGAAAGGAGTGTCCGTCACTTGGGGGAATTGAACTGGAAGTTAGATTTTGGAAATTGAAATGCTTCGCTTAGACGAGCGATAGCTGTTGCTGTTCCTGCATATTGGCTTAAGTGCGGAAATTGAACGTGAATGCTTTGAAGATTGCGAATGAAAGGAGAATTGAATTACATTCTTATTGCTGATTCCAAATCTGACATTTAATCGGTTGTATGCCATAATGTGTTTCACGAGATCAGAGATGGAGATGCGTTTTTCTGCAGACAAGGTTAAGTAAGGGTTTGATTGAGATTGCAAACCGTCACCTTAAAGTGTCATGGACGAACAAATTATAATTAGAAACTGACAAAATGAAAGTAAACCCAAATTACTGCGAACAACACCTAACCAATCTATCGAGGAATCTGTGGCGTCGTCAATATGTCAAACAACATTGGCTGATGTAACGCTACACTAATTTCTATCGCTAACATCGCCCATCCACCATATGTCGCAGCTCGATTACACATTATTTCCGGTGACATATCGCGGCCATCTTTTATATCGCGGCCATCTTGTAAAATGGGTTATAACTTATAAGTATCGCGCATTCGACTCCTTCCGCTCTCTTTTGTTTTCTTTTATCAGGCGCGTGGTTGCTGGTCTTTCTCAAATGCGTTGTGTACAAAAATTTCTCATAAGTTTCATAAGTTATAAATGGATTCAATAAGGTTATTAAGTGAATAAGTAAATCCGAAAATCATACAAAATATATTCCAACAAATGAACAAAGTCTTTTTCGATCAGTGCTTTTGGAAGCCATTTTGTTTCAAGCGAAAACAAAATCTGTAAAGCATCGCTATCAAAATAAGAGCATGCTTGTCTTTCCTATAACCTAAACAAAATGGCCGATAAAAATACGCGGCAAACATTTTTGTATGATAGCTGATAGGTAATGCTGTTTCTTACTGTCAGTCGACCATTTAATATTGAGCATCCCGTTTACATATATAAAGTGACAGCTTTGTTTGACATTGTAAATACACCACATCTTGTGCCAACGCCATCTGTCAATGAGGCTTCTAACCACTTTAAATCTAAAGAAAGGTTGATTTTATTTATTTTTTCTTTATTTGCACAAAATCTTAAGTGTCAATTTACAACATTACACATTCCTAACACCGAAGATTAGAGGGATGGATAGCGTTAAATAGCCTACTACTTTTTGAAACGATAGGTGGCGCTGTTGTTGATCTCCGAAACTGCTCAACCGATTTCAATGAAATTTTGTTAACGGATATGGTTAGTACACCCTTGAAAGGTATGATACTCTTGGAGCCGATAAGTGTCGCCATTATCGACAAAAAAAATGGTCCCTTGAAATTAAAACTTCATACATAGCTTCGAAATAAAATTATAAATCGTGAATATTTCTAGAGCGCGTGAGTTTTTGCAACTACAACTTATTGATATTTGAAACAGATTTTCGTTTAAATATTTTGCACTCTGGTACGAAGAAATGCGATGGGTAGCACATCCATGACAATTTAGGCGTCTGCGTTGTGATCTTTTTCTTACGGCTTTATTATCATTGACTACAGACAAACGGATCTCACTGTCCCGTATCGTGTAAAAATGCACTTGCGGGAAGTTGTTAATGTTGTTAATGCAGTATCAAGATCGAGGAAAAGGAAATTATATAAGGATAGGTACAACTTTTAAAATGCGAGCACCAAAAAAAAAAGATTCAGATCTTCATGTATGTATATTTGAAATCAATTTGGATACAACGTACAAGGGTTGTTTGTACAAAATTTCACAGTAGTCTAATAACAGATGACAGTTGACGATAGTAAAATAAAAATTTACAGTAACTGAGTAAAAAATTCAAAAAGTCACTGACTTATCAAACTGTCCTCGTATCATTTGATAAAAGCAGAGGCAGGCCAAGCTAGAGGAAAGGCTGGTAATCAGCTGGTTTATGTTCTGTTTAAAATCAATGAGTAAAATTGCCTTTCTCGGGTTGAAACCGAGCTATAAGGCCCAGAAAGTACTGTAAAACCGTTGAAAGGAAGACAGCGATTTACCTCTTTATGCTTAAGGAGCTTGCTTGAAAGAATGATGACCAAGGTTCTGTTGTAACCTCTTTTTATTAACCCACATAGTGAAAAGTCGGTAATTTATATCTCAGTTTAATTAATTTTTACAATAATTTACAATAAAACCCCTTGGGCATTGCCGTCGGTCGATCGGCAATGTAGTGTGTAAGTGTATGAGCTTTGAGCTGTCCATATCTATAAACCTTACGTGCAAACCAGTGACGGATCGGCATTATGTTAAAATAATGACATTAATTTCTGTCAAACTGTGGATTGCCAAATTCGGGCTGAGTATTTTAAGTCAGATGACTTTCCACTTCTATATTTCAGAAAGAAATACATATAGAGCATTTCAGAAAAAAATATAAATCATTTCCGAATGTTAAGCAGTTTGTGAGTAAGTGGTAGCGGACCAGTCGTCTTTTTTTAAACACGATTGATAAAATGTGAAAATTTTGAGAATATTATTTGGTGCACCTTATGGAGTTAAAAACAAAACTGGATATTCTTTGCAGAGTGAAAGTGTACAGCTCCAAAAATGTGTAAGAAAAATCGTTGAAATTTAAAGCGATAAATTATCACTTAACTCCGCAACATATCACAGAACGTCTTAGCTAGCAACCACACAAGTTCCACTAATTACTTACATCCTTCGCCATAACAACACCCAAATTAAGTCTAATTGAAAAAAAAAAAAAGAGTTCCAGCCCTTCAAGGAAGTGAGAACTTTTGGCCAAAACATAAGACACAGACAACACAAACTTTACGGCTTAAGAAATTCATCACCCACTTTCCAACCAATCAACAAACTTACATTCGCCGTAGGTATATACACACATGACACATGCCGTATAGGGTATAGAGTGTAGAGTCGCGCTCCTGGTGTCGTTCAGCCAACTCGTGTTCGTGTGCCTTCGATTGTGATTTTCCATCCTTGTGCCTTTCAAAAGCACTACCGTAACACATATAACAATCCAACATCTCAATTTATTCTTACCGAGGAGCCCGGTGATGACACATCTAGGTACGTGATTCCAATAATAAACGCGAAGAGCGTAAACTTCGGTTCCTACTTCGAGATCTTCTCCTATCCTCGAGCGTCTTCGGTGTTCGGTGTCGTCGGCGTCGTCTCGTTGTTCGTTGAGCCCCGCCGCCGCTGCCAGCCAACAAGACACACAGAAGGTGCAATTACCCGCTTGACTTCATTTCCAGGCAAGGATGCGACATGCTAGAGTAGGAATTAAGGTTTCCTCGCAGACATGCTCTGGCAAAAGTGTGCGAAATTGTTTTTATTATTCTTGGTCCTTTTCTTTGTTGGTGCGCCGCCGTTCGTCGTCGCCTCGAAAAATTGCTCCTTTGTAAGTTCCCGAATTTGTTCCAAGAGGATGTATAGAGAGCTGTACGATAGCTCTCCAGAAGTGCAGCACAAAATTGCATCCTTTTATTTCAAAAGAACTATTTCTTTTCCTTACAGATGTTCCTCGCATTTGGAGAAAGACAAATCAGAAGTGCCCGCCTTGGAATCAGATCACCCATCACCTAGCGCACTCTGCCTCAAACGCCGCCCGCATATCTTTGTCACCGTTCGACATAGGTACAAACAACCGAAGAATGTCAACAATGCAGCATAGAAGCAAGTCCCAGTGATAGTCGGCAGGATCTTTTTCAGCATCAAAGACAAGAAAGTCTAAATATTTATTTGCACGGCAGAGCGCAGAGGACGCAGAGAGTTTTCAGCCAATCATTTGAATTTGAACTTCCAATCTATATCCACACACGCACATATGTGTATAGAAAACTTTGACCGGTCGACTGTGCGGTGTCCCGATGGAATTCGATTTTCTTTTGCGTTTCCTCTGTTTCTTCGTTTCGTAGTGTTATTGGTCATTTCTGCTCGGCCTCTGTTTGGCCTGAGTTCGCACTCTTTAAAGTTTTACTTGTGCTGAGCCCTAATGCCTTTAAAGGCTGAATTGGAGAAGATAAAGGGTAAAGGGCAGCACCGGGACAGATTTGGCATATACCTACATATATATGGTATATGTCCCTGTCCGCATGTGATCCAAACTCGGTTCCATATAACTGAATTTGTTTTTCTATTCCGGAAAAGTATCCGATGTGGATACGATTAATCTGGTATTTAAAAGTTGTTGGACCGTAAAAACGCCAAAGTGATATGTATGCAGGAGGTGTGGCTGTGTAGGCATTTATTCGGAACATGTGCAGGGTAGATGGAAAACAAACTTTTTAGTTTCAATTTTGGGGGACGACTTTTTAAAGGAGTGACGTTGCCTCAATTTAATTAAGTTTGGGTAAAAACGTGTGCACTCGCCTGAACTCTTATCACCTCTGAAAGGTATTTTAAAATAATATAAGAACGTCGAGATCAGTGGTTATTGCGCTGGCCCGAAATGTACGGGCCAACTTCGCGTTGGCTCCAACATTAGCGCTAGCACTCTGAGTTCAGAGCGGAGAAAATTGGAACCAAATTATAAGAAGCAGATATAAATAAGATCTTATGGGCTTCATTATAAGTATGAGAAATTTAAAAATAACATTTTTAAAATACATTGAAGACAAAAAAAAAACTTGGCTTCCATTTCGCCTTTTAAGTTGAACAAGGATGTAAATGAATCATGAACTCGTCTGTCATATATTTGTAAAATACGGAGCATTTCCACCGTGCAGATGATTAGGTACATCCAGTACATCTTCCAGAATCATAAACTATACAAAATATCATTGAAAATTCAGTGCAGAAAACTTTAGGTTCGTTCGGGTACTTTTTTGCAAACATAAAATTATTTAAAATTTGCTAAGAAACTGTGCAAATACGACCACGTACTGAGAAAATTTAAAAAAAATGAGAGAGAAATCCATTTCCCCTCTTTTCATTTTTTCGTAATTTTCTACTCACCGAATTTCGACTTACTGAAAAATGAAAACTGCCAACTAAGTGACAGCTCAAAAGTTTGACAAGTAAAACTATTTATTTTCGTTTTCAACGACGGCAGAGGAACAAGCTATAACTGAATGTTCTCCTGGAATATATATATCAGCGCATTCAAATGGAAAGTTAGGTATTTAGTTTGAAAAAAATTCAATTCCAACTTATTTTGTAGATGCTGCATTTTACAATTATGCCAAACATGACATTTCTTAAACTTTTTGTAAGAAAACCGAACAGGTACTTCTCTTGAAATTGAGAGAATTCTCTCTCGATTTTAGAGATTTTTTTTAATTTTTCTATGCTTAAAGTACACGAACGGACCTATTGTTGATTGAAAAATATGCTAAAGCTGTCAAAATATCTAAAAAAAAAAAAAACACTTGTACAACAACTGGAAAAACTCATTCGCCATCAATGATCAATATATGAAAATTCTTAAAAGATCAAACTAGTGTTTACTCGACAAATTTCTTGGTGTAGGTATTGGAAAAACTGTCAATCACCTGACATATGACAGATGGTTTGAAATTTGTATTTGGCAAACGAGTGCATAATGTTTTCATTTCCTGCATTTTAATATAATAGCAACAGGTGGAAAAATAAAATTTAATGTTGTCCTTAAGATGTGGCGACGAAAGTCTTCCTCGCTGTAAGAAGGGGCAATCTCCTTCATGTAATTTTTAACGCAGTGTCGCTTTTTCCTCTCCTCGTATGCTTAATTAATTAGTACAAACTCATTTACTTACTCGGATTCATCAAGAAGTTTGATTAATTTCGAATTATTTTCAACACTAGGTGATGAATCAAGCAGATTTATCAGAGACGTTTTAACGACTTTTCTTACCATAATTTTTCGTTGCGTATCTGCCATTTTTCATGTATTACTACAAAAGCTTTCTTTAACTTTTTCGCAAGTGTCTCTCTCTGGAAAGAATTTTTACTGCCATTTTGACACTCCTTTTCATTCTTAATACAAAAGTTAATGAACAAACCTAGTATATGTCAATGACAACAATATACACACATAAAATAGGTATGCAAGAGTTTTTGTGCGAGTACAGCTGTCAAATCAGTCCCAGCTAAATTTTTACATAGAGAGCGCTGTGGATAAATGTAAAAAAATGCTGTTCTTTGAAAATAACTTGCTTCAAAAATTCAACTCTGTCTAATTTAAACCATAACAAACTCATCCTTGCTTACTTTCACCGCTCTAAGCAATACAAAAACGCAACAGAATAAAAGAACATAAAGACCGGTCAAAATTTAACTTGAGAAAATGTGCTGCCCCATTAAAAGGGCAGGGTGAATTTTGACAGATAAACGGTGTACATTCTGGAACAAAAGTTTGATTATGTAGCTCGTTCAGCGTACCACTCAGCTGCATGGGTTCGCTTAAATTTAGCTCAGCTATATTTTGGTGAGAACTTTGTATGCGAGCGAAAATTTAGCTCGAGCAGCGTACAAAGCTTTAACTATATTCCATTAGTAAAAAAATCGAAAAACAAATATTTTATTCAATAACAAATTATTGTTAGTTGAACGCACAGGAACGCACTATCATTCTGTAAATGAACTCTGTCTCGTGTTTCGAACTGAGCACCACCTTTACCACATTTGTGTCATTTTCACATTCAGTTCACTAACTGCAAGGTTTTCAAATATTTCCTCCAAAATGGGGAATTTAGGCAACAAAATCTGGCATCATTGCTCACACGGCAACGTATGAAAGTGCGTTGTGCGTCTTACAGAATCGAGTGGATTCGAAGAAGTTTACGGAGGGTGTTATGCTGAGTTTCATTGAATATATTTAACAATGCACTGCAGCTGTGAAGTATAAGTTCTCAGTATTCCGACCAAATTTTTAGTTATCGTACCAAAGCTATTGCGTTTTCGTAGGGATAAGTGTGGATTGATTACTTGCACTTGCTTTGAGTACCTACTTGAGAAAGCGTCACTTGCGCCTCGCTTGACTGAAGTACATGATTTAAATGATATGACTATTCTCTCTTGGTATTTTTGAAAACCAATCGTGATAATACGATATTGCAGATTTCAAAATGTTATGTTATCTAAACTCTTTTGAGCAACTTTGTTTTTAGGAATCATTGTGTTACAAAATTATAAAAACAATAACAGAAAGTCTAAAAATGAAAGTACCTATTACAAGAATTAGTTAGAGGTAAGCCTCTAGAGCTGGGAACATTCAAAACTTTTGCAGCTCGTGGAGAATTCATTGGAGCTCAATGTTTACCCTGCAGCAGAAAAAGCAGAGCTTGACTTTTTTTGTTCGCAATCCTTCTAAATTCTAAATTAATTCAAAATTGTATTCGATATCTGTTAAATATTAAAGTAAATTAACTACAAAACTTATGTAGCATTTGTTCATTTAAATGTTTTTTTGAATGACAACTTGGCGCTTATCTGAAGATCCAATTTGATAGGTCAAAAAATCAAATTTCACATAAAGGCTGTGACAGATAATTCGTAGCCATCAACCTGCATACTGATCACTTTCACCGGTCGGGCTCGGGATAAGTCACAAAGGTCCCTATAAAATGCATTGGAGACTAAGGTCCATCCACTTGAATGTATAGAGCTTGTAGTCTTCTAATAAATTCGGCCTGGGAGGCATATTGGATAACGCTTTTTAAAATATTAACATTGTGAGCCAGAGGGCTTTTCTTATCCACCTTTTTTATTGCTATGAGCAGACTGTCTACTTAGGCTAAGTTAGTTTAGGTAGAAAAGGGGTATATGAGATAGTAAGGTCATCATAAGGAACCATTGCGATCTCTTTCTCAGATGGCAGTGCCCTGATATGATTTTTACCAGTGTCCTGAGTTGTTCCATTCATAGTATGAGAATCTCGCTACAGATCTCTTGATGTCGACCAAAGTGCTTTGGACAGTGTATCCACTAAGATGTGACCAGACCACCTCCATTTGATTCTTAATATATACATATATAGTTTGGCGCAACAGGTCCGTAGGGACCCTAGGCCTAGCTTCTCACAACCATTCGTTTTGTGTGAGATTTCATTTTTGGAACGAATGGAAGGGATCTACAATTTTATGCCGATTCTAAACGGCTAATTGAGAAGCTCTTTCAAGACAGTTATACTCTCGGATGTTTGTCAGACGTTCGTGAGAGGTGGCGTAGTGAAAAAAACCCTGAGCTGGAATTTGGGTTTTTGGGGGATTCGAAACTGGGACCCCTAGCTTAGTAGTCCAACACACTAACCACTAAGTCACTGCACCTACACTTGATTCTTAATTGATCCCTTTAATACAGAGCCTCTATACTCATGTCTCCTGCCTGCCGCTGCCAGGCATTTATTTGAGTGTTTACTCAAGGTTCATATTATTTGCAGTTCTGCCACCCGTTCTAATTAACGCTTGAGGTGAGAGCTTATCTTGTCAATGTGACAGTGCGGACGCATATCGTACATGGTTCTGATTAACTTACGTCTCCCGTAATATTTTCGTCCGTAAATATCTTAAGAACCAAGATTGAATACCCTCTCATAATATTTAACTTTGTTGAACAATGTTCTCCATCGCAGGCACTTTCCCGAATCCGATATGATTTCCGAACAATCACATTTTTCGTTCCAAGCCCCATATACCCCATAATACCTACGTACACATCTATAGGCTTGCCCCGATTTTTATTTACTCAAGTACCTAACTTAATCCACAGACGTGATGGAATCCAAAATTCCGGCAGTTGATATTGCCTCCGCACTCTGCCGCACGAATCCACACTGTTATGGCTGTGATCCTTTGTCACCTTTACACCCCAGATAAGCAACTTGATTTGTTTCAACCCCAATAACGGCACGCAAAACAAAACAAAGTACACAGAAAATAAAAAATAAAAAAAAATACCAACATATCCGTTTCAATGCTTAAGCAAAAGTGATTGATTGGAAAACATACTGTGCATCCGTGATAAGGGAATTAGGCAACACTCACAGGACCGCTTTTCGTTGGTCATTGTTGCTCGTTCAAGATTGATGTCCTAAAGTTGATTAACCTTCAACTTGGCCGGTGTCTCAGGTGTGCTTCTGTATCACTTTACACCTTTGGAGTCTATTGCGTCCGGTATCACTTTCCACCGAAAAGCTTGACATAGCCTCTCACTAGACAGACGGACAAATTATCCATGACAGGGTGAAATATTTCCTGTAACCACCCGCACACGTATAAGTGCCACAGCAATGTCTAAGTGCCTTCCTCCAGCGGGCATTTCTCATAAATTCCGTCGCCCCCAACTTGTGCGGCCTGTTATTCTCCCATGGTAATTGACCTGTTGATATGGTAAATAAGACATGCGACTCGCCTGCGGGGGCGAAATTGCTCCATAAGCCCTCCAAACGAGTTGATGCTTGAGTGCCTGCCTCTGGCCTGAGTAAGAGTATCTGTTTCATAATTTTCGTGCTGAAAGTATGATGCCGAATGTGAGGCGGAGTTGGAGGACTAACGTCGACAATGGTATTCGAATAAAAGACGGACTTGTACTCAAGGCTGTATGGTTGTTGCCTCAAGTGTGGTTGTTATACGTTGGCAGCACAAGGGTTCTTATGTTATTTTCGGGGGGCTGCGAATATAAATGAACTTGTAGCTTTTTGTGCAGACGACCTATGTGGGTAGGGCGCTGTTTTTTATTCAATGAAACGCGGCGAGTTCGAAGAATTCCATCTTGTTCGGGGGTGATGTAAGGTTTTCATTTCACCCATTGAAAAAGATCTGAGCGGCGGATGTTAAAAATGATTTAAATCCCTACTGAAAGACATCAAAGATGCTTGCATATATAAATCACATATAAGTAAGTCCCAGCGACTACATGTGCCCACCAAAGAAAGCCGCAAGTAAGTACGTGTTTGCGCAACGTGTTTAACGACACCACCTTCCCGTTGGCCCCTTCTAAAGTCGGTCACGAATGCATTCGGGTCAAGTCGCACTCCAATCTGGTGGAAAATCCTCCTGCTCTTAAAGCTACCCCCAGTCCCAGCTGAATATCAATTCCCTCAACCAAAAGCCACTGCGCTACATACACATGTCTGCGAAATAAATATTTCAATCAAAACGTGATGAATTAATATCATCTGCAATAACAAAGACCAGCTGCTGTCCACTGTCACTAGCCCACCGCCCGCCTTGATATAGTAGTGATTCATTTCCGAGCATATACAAAATCATCATCCATTCTCCATTCACCTTCGACTACGGCATAGTGCGGGATGAAATAAAAAACGCATCATCGGTTCTTAATTATGGGAAGCCAAACTACATACAGTTCCGCCCGCATTGAACTGGCCAGGATACCTATATCCGTCCATACGATGTGGCCAGAGTCGCCATAGTGCTCCTCAACATTCTCATCATCGTAATCAACGGTCCTTCTCTCCGCTGTTCCATGTTCCACCGTCCACATCCCATGAATGAACTCAAACTGCCGCATAGTTGGTTATTTATTAATATCAGAGCTCCAATTAATGTTTCTGATTGCAACAGTTAACTCAATTTGTCCGACTTGTCCCAGAGGTGCGATAATTCGAATCGTATTGAAAATCAATAATTTTCCCCCTCCCCCTTTGATCGGGCAGAGTTGGCTATATGCTATTTGATGGGGAAGGTGATTTTGTTCATGGTGTTACACAGCTTCTATCGAGTCGACACGGTGGTGTTTGTGCGAGCACATCCTCTGATTGTCCGCTGTCGCCGCGCGCCGCCGGCCGGTGTCAGTCAGGACAGATCGCATTTTACGCGAGAATTATTTTTTTCCATTGCGGAAGAACGCAGCCAATTTGAAAATTGTATTTACATACAAATAATGCAATGAACGCTGCTCGTCCTCTGGAAGGGGATAAATTAAAAATTCAACAATAAAACTGTTTCTATTGTTTCAATGCATGTATCCGTTGTATATATACTTGATGTTGCGAAATAATGAAATCACGAGGAAACGCCACCAACATGAAAGCGCAAAGTTGGAGCGGAGCCTTTTTTTTCGAAATCATCGCTAGTAAGCTTGTTACAACAATGGGGAGTGAGAATGGTGGTATGCACATTTAACACTCCGCGTGATTAATTTCGATGCAATGCGCACAAATTTTAAATAAATTTAGTTTGCGCTAAACTAATGCGATAATGTCAATTACTGCAGGAATGTCATTCAATTTGCATTAACCAATTACTGGCGGATAATTTTTGAACAACCAAAAATAAAAAGCCAATCAAATAAAAGGAACTTGAAACAAGTCGTTTTGTAATTATTATTGAGATTTAAAGACGCGCGACTTCAATAAAAATATTCATACAACTAAATTCAAACTTAAAAACTACGTAAAACAGTTTGTGAGCTCGAGGGAAGAAAATGAATTTCAATTGTAATCGAACAGGTTCTTTTGACGGTCTTCTTTAAGTCGGCTTAATGAAAATACCACATTGATACGCCCCGAAAGTGGCGCTAAATCACATTAATTTTCAATTTTAATCATTTAAGGCTCGTTTTTTTTAACACTGAATCCAATGACAAGTTGGTGCCATAATTTATGTTTCTTTGTTTTCTTTTTTAATAACAAATACGAATTCTTGTGGAGCAAACCGTATTCTTTCATTTATTGTGCAGTAAATTACAATCTCAATTTTAATATATTCGTCGTATTTGAGCAAACTCACCACCAATTCCAACGCTCATCGCTAAGGTAAATGGTCACCACGAATTCAAACCTCGCGCCATATTTATACTTGCTTCCATATTTTTTTGAAGTACCAACCGATTTTGTTAATAGATCTTTAACAATAATAAAATGCATTGATAGTTTTAAGCTACATATTGTATAAAAACCCGCAAAAAATAAAAAATTGCAACAGTTGCTAAAAACCCACATTGGTTTTAAAAATCTTCTTTTTCTTCCGTTGTCGCTGTTCAATATTGGCTAACAAACTTTTCATAACCAGAATCCTCAAAATAAAGATTCTCGGTTGGCGATTGGAAAACGCTTCAATCGTACAAGGAACTTCCTGCTCTATCAGCTTTCGTAAAACTTCATCCTAACTGACCCTTCTTCCATATAAACGTACGACTAAAACCTATATTTTGGTCTTTCGTTAGCATATTCAAGTATCCACAAAAAGCATGTTTTGTCATTGTAATAATTTGTATGTGTTTTATTTTAATGTGCCTATTACAAAAAAACTCAGCGCATACAAAATATTAACTAAAACAGTACCTATTTAACGAATCGAAGTTTTTCTAAACCACGGTCTAAGGGAGTCCAGTTTTCCAACACGCTTCTGTTTAAATAACAAGAAAACAGTTGTATTGTTCATAGCTCGTAGTGCAAGTGGAAAATTGTGCAGTGTAGTGTTCCACACTACGATCGGAGGACAAGGGGGAACCCTAACCTTGCATGCTGATTAGCCCTTTACCTTCCATGGTAGCCAATTGGCTACCGCGTACATTTTTAAAAGTAACTATTGCAAAACAAGAAAAATTAGAAGAATTCTAGTTTCTTCAACATGGGAAGATCATTTCCTATTAATTTATTGCAAATAATTTTGTACGTTTTATCTGGTAGCGATGTGATTTCTGATTTGACATTTTGCTCGTGGACGTCAACCTCTAGTGTTCTGTGGCCGCAACGTGAATTTCGGTAGTAGATTGGAACAGGTACATATCAGTTCTGGTACCGGAAAACAAATGTTTTTGTGCAAATAACATTGTTCTACGATGAATTTTGTAAAATATAAAACGAAATCTATTTGAACGTTGCAGAAATACACGATTAACAAGTGGTTGCCGATTGGCTACATTGGGGTGTTGTGTTACAAGCCGTTTTGCTGTCATATATTTAGAGTAATTGTTTAACAATAATAATTCATAAAACACGTGGTAGTTCGATAAAAGCTTTGCTTTTTTTTATATTAACTTTTTTGTTGACTGGGATCTCTTTTAACCCATTGGAAACAACATAATGGATTCCGTTTCACATCAAGTTTGAAAAGAAAATGTTGGTATTTAAGCAGTGCTATTTTGTTTAGTTTGAAAAAGTAATTGAATAGAGAACAACATGTCAAGTTAACGAAATTTGTGAGGCTTGGAGATAGAGATCTGCAAAATTTTAGAAGGTGATTGTTCAGAAGAAGAGATGGAAATGGATATAGAAGTTTGTTTGTTGTTGAAGAAATAGCCAGGTCTTGTATTTTTAACATATAAATTGTCTACTCTTAGCTATAGCTCTTATATTTATTAAAGATCAGAGGGCTATCGAAATAGCTGACATGATGGCAAATCCAGAACCATCAGATTCATCGAAAGCTACTTTCAAGGAACTGAAACGTCGAAAAGTACAAATTAATAAAATTTCAAGCCCATGCAATTTAAGTTTTTCTTCTCCTCTCGATCCAGAGTTAACTCCTTTTTCATATTTTAAGATTTTTGCTGACGACTCTAATATCGAAGACAATGTTCTCCAAAGTAGTCTTGACTCCGTCCAAAATGATATTGACAATTCACTCAATACTAATTATAGCGAGTTTGTAAGTTCCTTGGCATGAATTGAATGCCAAGTATTGTACATTTGCCAAAATATCCAATGTATTTGGCAAATTGTACAAGATTTGCACCAATATCTGACATTTGTTCAAATCGACTTAAAACCAACTTTAATAGATTCGTACATTAATGCGATTACTGAATAAATTAACAACATTCAAGAAAACTGTCAAAAAGTGAGTAAAAACGGAAAATACAATTCCGTTAAATATAAATTATAATATAAAATTTGATTTGTTAAAGAAAACCCCTGCGCTTAAATGATATGTTATTCTAAAATGAAAGACCACACAGATGTGCAAGAGGTTCGATAAACTTTCTTAAATTCGTCCTTATAAAATCAGAGCAAACTTCCTAAGAGTCGAACATGAAGAAATTAATTCTATTGATGAAGTGTTGATTCCGACCAACTGCAGAAAAAGCATAAAGCAATATATACGCAATAAACTACACAAATGGGGAATCAAAATAGAATACGATAGGTAATCGTCTTTTGGGGAGAAAAAGTCTTTATGTAGTTCAGCGAAATTTCCCTCCAGGCCATTTAAATGACTATAATAAGGGATTCTCTGTCCTCAAACTGATGGCCAGAAACATAAACTTTTCGTACTAACCATTCTTAACCGTTTTCTATAAGGTTCAGGTCCGGTGGGTATGGCGGCCATTGAAGCAATTCCAAATTTTGCTCCTCTATCCAATTTTGTACTATGGCGCTGTGTGGATGGGGGTGTTGTCCTGCTGAAAAGTCCACTTTATTGGTCCAAAAACGCCTAAAAATTGCTGTGAAAAAGTGTCCTCGTTTTTACCCAGAGATATCAAAGTTTCACCACACCGCGAGTGACCTTACAGACCCGACTAATGGACTGCACTTCTTAAAAGAGTTTGGTGTATTTACAGGTTGACTGCTTTGCTGTCTGTAATATTTGTCTTTTTTATATTTTCACTCCTTATAAGTGGCGAGTTTCATACACATTTGTAGAGATCCCCAAGGATACTCAATAAATACTAAGAAAGTCTCAAATCTGATTCAATTCGCTTACCTTGTCTTCTCAATTAATCAAATCCGAACTTTGGTCTAACCCCCTAAAACAATAAACAACACTTAATCGCAGCTTAAATATATAGCCCAAGAATAAAAACCCACTCAACAATCCTGTTCCAGCAGATTGCCTGTTTTAACACTGCCGCTCTCTTAATACTGCATTATCCCTTTACTGACACAACCTTAAAGCGAACATAAAAAACCTTTTATTGCTCCACATCCAAATCCAGCCCATACGAGTACACGTTCACCTGCCGCTGCCTGTCGTCATCGAACTGTTGCTATATTTGAGTTCACCGTTACCATGAGTTGCCCATGTGGTGCATTATGTTCGTACATATAAAAACCTGTTACACCCTACACCCTAAGGTCATGTATATACTCGTATAGACCGGAACCGGGATAAAAAAAAAAAAAAAATAAAAACAACCAAAGAAAATGGGGCTCCAACTCCATGCAACCGCAACAGACTTGCAATTTCAATAACCATAAAACAATTTCTTACCGCTTAAAACTTTTCAAATAATACTATTCTGGATGGCGAAGGAAAAAACACACCAACCCTGATTGCGTGTGGTTGTTTGTGTTTCTAGTCCCGACGCGAAGTCTTCTTGTCGTCGTCATCAGCGTCCTTCGAGAAAGTTTTATTTTGCGGCTTATTCTTCATTCTTTGTCGTTCTCAATGTTTTTCTTTCAAATTTGCCGCCAACTCAAGTTGTTACCGGCGATAAAGTTTTCCGTTTAATGGCCTCCATGTTGGTTTGCATGACACTTACTAACGGGGCTTAGATTCTCATGGGCAAAAGTCAAAACTTTTGTCGCGATATTTTTAGAGACACGTTTATGTGTACTTGAAAAACGTACGAACATCACACAACAGAATCAAAGAATCCTCAAAGATTTCCATTTATTTCACCAGTAACCACAGGACGGGTACGTTCGCAAAGTATGCTGCAAAGTGCGCAACATCTCCATTTATTGTAATCATAACCATCGCCGTTATCATTGTCCTCATAACTAAGTGAAATGGAAAATCATATTTTCCGCTCCTATATACTCCACTGAATGTGATGTGCAGTGCAAGTAGAGCTTGCTCGAATAATACACAGAGACAAATCCATTACACTGTTGTGTCTTGTGTTCACATTCAGACTGTGACTGTTATTTTAATTGAATTAATCATGCGATGCAGTAGGTATAATGTAGCAACACCATCCCTACCGCCGCCGGCCGACGCAGCCAACAACAGTAACAAACGGAGTTGTAAAGTTGGACTTATGGCCGATGCGCTCAGAACACGAAATACTGACAGGGAAAAGCGAACGGGCCATCCGGTCGACGCTCTGTGGTGTACAGAGTACTTGCGGAGCAGTGATTTTCCGCTGACTAGGTGTTCATTTTGAGAGAAGGCCATTCCTGTGCAACCTTTGGCATCCATGAATATTTCACTTTCCAAAGCAAGGACGAACACGGTTTGGAAGTACATCGTACTGTCGTACTGTACATCGTGTGTGTATACCATCATCGTTTGGAGGGAGAATTTGTAAATCTGGCGAAAATGGGATGTAACCGTATAATGGAATGAAGTGCTAAGCATAAGAAAATAGTAATTTCTTGGAATTCGGTTGTCCCGTAAAAGTGGTGGCTGATGTGGGGGAATCGGATGGAATTTCTAATTGTTTCTCATGAATGTTATTTGCGGTTAACTTTACGATTTACACTGATGGGGCTTTAGTTTTAATTGCCCGAGTAAGGAGCTGTGATTGTTGTTTGACATTAGGTATATGTAGCTACATTTATTATTTTTGGAAAGGTACCTATTATCCCAAGTTCAGGAAATTTATCAATGGCGCGAGAAAGTCGTGTTCGCGCCCAGTCGTGCACTTTAAAATTGTTAATATTTTTACTTAACTTAAACGGAGGTACAGTTTGAGGGAACACCTATGAATGCGCTTTATCTCAATTCATTCCACGATCATGGCAAATCCTGAAGCTCATAAAATTGCAGGCGAATGATTTAAGTGGGTGATTCCATGAAGAGTTGCTAACCAACTTAAAGTTTCAATTCCAATTGGGACTTTTATTTTCAATTTATTTGCAATGTCTGAACGGACAAAGTAAAAGAAATATAATCTATTTTCTCTTTCCACTCTGACACATGTTCTGCTGATTCTTCCAAAAGCTGGCGTGTATTTTATCCATCTGTCAGTTGACAATGGGCTTGGCTCTAAAGCACGAATTGGATCACTTATGTCATGAGCATGACTTTCAAGCTCTCAAAAAGTTGAAGTTAAAATATAATTTCTGTAAGAGCCAACAGAAATATCAACCATAAATATTCTTATATTTAAACCAGAATTCTAAATCGCTCTTGAAAACCGTTTTCTAAACCATACGAATTCGCAATTACGAATGGGTACCCCCAGAGTTTTCGAACAAAGCGTGTGTAGGTATTGCAGTGTGGTGCCAACCATGCTGTGCCAAAACAAGCCAATGGAAACAAAATATGCAAAGCAAACCATCAGCAATGGGTTATGTCAATAATTTGAATGAAAATTTACTTGGAAGTTATTATTTGGAAATTTTCTGTTGATGCCATTTTCCCGAAAATGAAAACACCTTAGAATAGCAAACAAAAACTTAAAGGTTGCAATTGCAAAGGCTACCCCAATTTGCCTAATTGCACTAGCCTTAGGTACTGATGTAATCGATAGTAGAATGCAAACACGAATGATTGTAAGAAATAATGTAAGACCTATGCTCTAAGTGGTCTTACAGGGAATCACAACGAGAAACATACCTCACGGCGAAAGGGGATGGCATTGCAATATCGTATTCATTCTATAGAACGAAGAGAACAGGGATCCGGAATGTCGGTTCCACGTAATTAGATGTTATGTTGAAAAATTTTGAAAGCATTTCATGCTTTCATATAGTTTGTAAATAGTTTATCGCAAAAATAAAGTGCATAGTTGTACGTTGAAAATAATATTTGCATGCTTGGCCAATTGTGCAATTTACTTGAAATTTCACGCCACAAAGTTATTTCTTTCGATGTCGTGCGAGATTGCATTAAATTCCTTTGTACAGTTCACATTCGAACAGACCTACAAGACCTATTCGAACGAATATCAAATGCCCACAGATTACTAGCCTAGCATGTATCGTATTGATTTTCTTATCGACTGCAGTATTTCGGTGTCAAAGTCAGCTTTAAAAATCTGATTAGGTGGTGAAGGGAAATAATTAAATTGTGAACATAAGACGTAATTTATATGAATGACATCATAATCAATTCCTCAAGTCGTACCTCGAGTAAATTCATAAAGAAAATGAGTAAAAGAGACAACCAATTACATACTTTGTTTCAAAGATTTGCTTCATTGCCGACGGCATTTCAATAGGGTTTATATGCTGATAAATGTTTTTCATATGTTTCCAGCTGTCGAAATATTAATTTTAGTTTGAAATTTAGATTTTTAAAACATCCGCTTCATACACACTCAAATTTAACACTTCATGCCTAGTTATGTGGATTTTTTAAAGCGAGGAAAAAATGTATAATTAAAGAGAATCTTTTACTTCGAACGCGCCATTGCAAAGTGTGAAGCGATTAGGCAGTTTTCTTAAGCCAAACAGAGGAATAGTCGAGATGACAAACAAATTCGAACTCACATTTTTACCAAACACCGGGGATGAAAACCGTTTGCCTACGCGCTACGCCTACCTACCTCTACCTCAAAACGATATCGAAACTGATGGTTTTTCCTTCAGGACTACTGACTGGACTTCATGTATTTCAGTTTTTAGTGGCCTAGATTGGTATTGTGAATATATTTTTTCAGTCGACTTTAATGGAGGGATAGCCGACAAATCTAGACAAAAAAATCCTGCCTGCATACTCAGTTGACATTCCGAAGTGTCAAAACTCCAAACAAAAAGCGAGAATATAAAAATAATTCAAATTGACTAGGCGACGCGTTCGTATACCTAGTCCAGATATGAACTAAGTACACGAACGTCTCCATTTCAAATTATACGGCACTTGGTAGGTTTATGGATTTGTGTATTGTGTCAAGTAGTGTGGTTGTAGGAAATAAATCGGAACTTTACAGCGCTGTAATCGGCTAAGTTGATAGTTGATTGTCGCTTTTTTGATTGTAGTTTTTGATTATCAACTCTTCTTTGCACTTAGAGTTTTAAACGTCACTTCCTTGCCGACGCTGTCATTTCGAGCATATGACTTCTTCTTAATAGTTGAACATTTTTGTAATTATTTTCTTCATTTGTGGTTCCAATGAAGTAAGCATTGCATTTCACGTTTTTATTTTAACTTATTTAATATATATTACTTTTTCGTGAAAGTATTTCATTTATTTATAGTCAAAGCCGAGGTGCACCTATGAAAATGACACAAATGTATGAAAGCGACATTTAAATAGCTGTCACATGAAATTGATTGTCAATTTGATAATCACATTACCGTGGACGTACAGCTATGATTTTGATTGTCAACGTCAACCATCATCTATCACCTTAGCCCATTCCGCCCCAGGTTTATTTCATGTTTCCCATCTAAAAGGGGGCTTAGGGGTTATTTTAGGAAAAACAGAGACGCCACTGTTTATTTTTTTATCAATACGTAAAGTTTTAAACACCGTACACTTTCCGAGTTACCATGTCATAAGTCGAAGCCTAAATTTTTTGAATAAGCTATACTTACCAAACTTTTCAACTCAGTGTTCCTGGGTTTGCAACTCGAGACAACTTTTTAGGTATTTGTTGGCTAAACTTCGCCAGGTGTTTTTCTTTGCCCGGCCCATTAATATAGCACTTTCTGACGAACTGTGTGTCCTTCTTTGTCAAAGTTATTCAGTATTTTACGTCTGCTCGCGGCTAGTTCAGTGTCACGTGTAGATCTAGAATAGTCCTAGTTTTCGTTGTGTCTATAGGTTGCTTATTCGGTCTTTTTATTTCGAGATTGGGATGAATCGATGACTGAGAGCGCTGATATTCAACCGATTTTCCAGATTCGCTTCAGTCACGGAGACTTCCTTATAAGAGAACTTAGATGTATAGATGGCTTTCGAAACTTGTTCACATATTGGCTATTAATAAGGCACAAAGAGGGAGTTTTTCACCACTTCCTAATCCAAACGTAGAGGCAACTCTCCGGCTCGTTGAAGACAAAAATCCGCCAACGGAAATCTGAACTCTCCTCACAATGCGTATGTGGGCTCGCAAAAAAATACTCACATTTAAAATTAGCTGCAGTACACGCGTCATTGTAATTGAACTTTTTTTACGTTATCTTCGATTAAATGAACGATTTAACATCAATAATCCTCTCATCGCAATTTCAATTCAATTACCCGATTGTAACTAATTATTTCATTTGTATTCACAACATTACAGACAAAACCCCCCCCCCCCCCCCCCCCCCCCCTGAGCACATTATTCACAGCCGGATGGTTTTTAAACAAGCCGGTGTACCACTACCTATAGAAAAAAAAACAAAACAAACACAATAATAACTCGAAAATATTAAATCCTCAATCAATTAACACCACCACACGCATCCCCTCCGCCAACACAGGTCAATTCAATTTTAAATTATCATATTAATTGTTTCAGATTAAAATGTGTGAAACCCTTCTACAACACAACATCAAAGCAGCACGCACGCATATCCTGCCACACGTTGTACACTATACGCTTCCACTGCAATTAGGACCAACAAAAAAAAAGCCAATAAAAATCCCTAGCAAAAAAAAATTTCATATACATAACCCCACTCAGAGCAAGAGGAAATGAATTTAATTTGCTTCACTATTTGTGAAGCGTTCGTGCCTGCAACAACCTCAGCTACTACAGTTAGGGCCGCCAGCCAGAGCACTGCGGGCAAACAGTTTTTACATATTGCGGCAGTTAAATTGATAAAGTGTCCTTTTTGCAGATGAGTGAGAACAATGCCAAATTAAAAAAAGCAGAAAGAAGAAAAATCGTTGCCATAAAAAATAAACGAACACCAGCTACTACTGTCACATTGTCACAACTAGGGATAGATACATTTCTACATCAGTTAGCCTCACTTTAACCATCAATAGATGGCACAATACACCATAGAGCCGCTCGTGCGAATCTTTCTCCAGAACTGTGATAGCATCACTCCACCATCGCACCCCCTCCCATTTCAGAGTCCAAAGGCAAACTCTCAGACTCAGTGGGACATTTGGGACGTGCCGGTGTAATACTTCTGGGAATTAATTAGATATTCATGACATGAATGAGGGAACATCCAGCCGCAGTACTCGTACTCAATTTGCCTACGCCCAGCCTGGTCCGCCGCCCTTTGTGCGAGCCCTGCACCTCCATTGTCGGTTTTAGTTGAAAGATAATTTCAATATCAAAGAGGGGATTGAGTTTAATTTTAATTGTGTTTTTGGTAAATGGGAAAACCGCTATAATTTGTAAAAGCCACATGGACACGCAGCAATGCGTGTAGTTCTGGTTTCTGTGGATTTCGTAAAATTATTGATTTTCTCTGTTGTAATCGGGGTTTTGGGGTTTTGTGTTGTTTTTTTTTCGCTCTCGAAAGGGCAAATTTAATGAAATTAGCTCAGATTAGCATTTAATTAAAAAAAAAAGACTGTTTGCCACGAGATTATTGGATGGCACTCAACGATCTGCCGTAATATTGTGTTTAGGTGGCTTTGGATTAACCAAAGTATGGTTTTGGATGCTTAAAAACGATTGCGTGGCCAATCGCAGTTTACCTAAGGGATTCCGATGATTGCACAGTGCTTTTATAAAGCACGTGCATTTGACATGACGGAGTGAAGCTGTGGAGGTCAGTTCAAGGTATGGGCTGGGCATTCTGCCTAAGTTTAGTCATAAGATGTGTATAGCTAGATACTAAACGGAGAAGAAGGCCAAAATGCCAAATGCCAAAAAAAAACACCAGGGAATTTCTCTTTCAAAGGAACCTCGCAGACTTCCTTGGTTTCATTGTCAAAAATAAGAACCAGCGGAGTGAGAATTCTGTGCAGCATTTGATTTGCCATTCATTTGCCATTCTTCGGTGGATCTTTTATTTTTTTTTGACTGAAATAATTTGGAGCGAAATACATTTTTTTTATCGAACAGAACTTTTGACAAAAATGATAAAAATTCAAAACAAACAAAATAGAAAATTCCACCTACAAAACGTATGGAAAATTAGTTTCTACGATTTGTACAACTACCAATAATCAACAACTTAAGTCTGACAGTTTATGCAAAGACTCCACACTTTCCAAAATCCCTTAGCCAATAAACAAATATATATAGTAGCCAGAATATCGCTTACTGTAGGCGTAGGGTCAAATTTTAATGCTGAGAAAGCCATGTTTATCTCGGGCATTACCTAAACAAATCCTCCCTTAATGTCATTTTTAAGACAAGTGTTGCCCAACCGTCCAAAATCGCGTAAATTTCGTAATGCGAGCGAATTTAAATGCGCTTTTGTTCAGCCTGATCGTTTACAATTATGTATAAACTAAATTTAGTTAAATGTAAATGTTTTCTAGTTTTATTCGTTGCAATACAACAATGCAAACGGTTTTTAAGTCTAACAAACACAAATTGGTACAAATAATTGCAAAAATTGAAAAACATTGCATTTTTGTCTTATTTCCAAACACTTGAAGTTTATATTTCCGTGTTTTAATTATTTAACCACTAGTTCTTGCTTTTCGATTGGTTTTCCTTTTAAAATAGTTCGCAAGCAACGAATCGAAGCTTACTAAAATATTCATTTTATATAATTTTGGGATATTTCCAAGACGGCTCATACCTTTTTTCAACAATACTCAGTACCTTAAGCGACAAGCAAACCCTTATCAAACAAAGGAGTTTTTTTTACCGAGAATGAGGATCTCTAATGAAACAATGGTTGGTGTGAAAAGGTTCACCTCGCGGAAAATATAGCTATATCTAAGTATAGAGTTATCAGCACTAAGCGAAACACACGCGAAATAGCAAATTTATTAAATTCTGGAGGAATTACAAGTAGTACGGGAATATGTGTGAATTCATAGAAGAGGAAACATGACAGCTTTCGTGAATAAAAATGTGCGCTTTATTTTCCAGCGAGAATTTTAGCTTTTGTCGGTTTACAAGCTAGTTTCCCGAATGAAGTATAAGCCGTACAATTTTTAATAGCTCAAATTGTATTTATTTTCAAAACTTCCTACTTCCTAGCTTCCTACGTGAGATTTTTCTGAAATGAATGAACCGGCTATTATTTATATTTTCTAAAATATTCACCTTCTAACGGTGCAATTGGGATGTTAAAGCCACCAATAAGTCTTGGTTTGAATCATCAGCCTACGAATAAATCAAAGCATTCAAATGAACTGTGTTCCGTTTATTGAGTGTTTTGCAAGCGATTTTATTATGACACAAATGCACTCATTAAACAATCGTGAGGTAGTATTAGAAAACAATTGAAAGCGTACTATAAAAAGTACCGAAAATTGTGTCCGATCGAACGATAGGGCATTAATGATTTGCATATGATATTTGACAGATCAGCGGATATGTTGTGCATTTCCTATTTTGTGTTTTGTTTTTTTGCTTAAATAAGCCTCTAAAAGCCTTTGAAAGATATCTGTTGGTCAAATTTAATTTCAATTTATTTATTCCATTTTTTAGAATAAAATCCTCGTTGTGAAAGAGACCATTGACCTTGTTTTTTTCACGAAACCCAATTATAAAATTTGAATTCTGCAGTGACAACAAATGTAATAGATTCTAAGAAAGTTGTCGCACTAGTAAATGTGTACAGCATTACCTAACACGCAAAAAATTTGACACGTATTTAGGTCGGCCATCTTGTTGACGTGGTAGGAATTATAGCAAAGCTCCCCATGTTAATTTTTGTATAGCGATGACTAAAGAAATTCCGCATTCCTATAAAACAATATATATTTTTTTCGTGTAACTAATTGATGAATTGTTTGGTTTAATTCACTGAAACTAATTACCACGTGTTTCAAATTAGAAATAGAAATGTTTTCAAGCAATTGCAGAAATGTTATGGAGCGGAACCTGTGTATATTTCCGTTTTACGTATCTATAATTATGGGTAGAATATCCATGACACTTTAGGCGTCTGATTTGTGATCTCATTCTTACGCCTTTAATTGACAAGCATTGACTGCGGATAAAAGGATCTCTCTGTCCCGTTTCATGCAAAAATGCGCGTGCGTGATGGTGTAGATGTAGTTTAATGTTTATTGTTGAAGTTTCACAAGTTTCAAGGCCGGTTCGTTCTAAAGTTATGTCAGTCTTACTAATGCAACTTTGTTTTTCAGGTAGCAAAAGTGTTAAACAGACAAAGTACCTATATAGATGACCGATGAAATGTTGATTTTGCTGTGTATGTAATTTGAGTACAAAAAAACAAATTCTGACATGTAAATTTGAGAAAAAACTTATGTTATATATTCAAAAAATATCAAACTATGTCCTTAACTATAAAAAAAAACAATGTTCTATGACTTTGCGTGCAAGTTGCGATCCAATTTTAAAGTTTGCACACTCGGGCGTATGTGGAATAAAATCAGGTGTTTATAAATTGGCCATTTTTATGGCAGGATACTCCAGATAGAAATAAAGGGGTAAACAATAAACGTGTTTTATCAAAATTATGTAAGTTTCTTTCCTAGGTGGCGCTACAGTCCAGCGTGGACCTGGATTACAACCATTTAGCCTATCCAGTTATCGGGATCTTTGGGTAACTTCCTTTATTCGCAGACTATACAATTTATGGGATCAAGGCGACATACACCCACCTCAGCTATCTTGGTTTTTATACCAATCAATCACTAGCAGGAGTATTACTCTTCATCAGAAGTACATGCCCTTGTGACTTTTGCCGACCAATGCAGGTATTTCTAAAATAAATAAATATTCTCGTCGTCGCAAAAAGGATTGAGAATAACTCATGCTTCGACGACTTCATCAACATGTAGGCCTCTCATCCCACTTGAATGCGGCTACAAGAAACTATGCCCAAGGTCCTGCCCAGACTTGAATAAATTTTTTAATCAATATAGAAACCAGCACATCACCTTCATATATATTAGAGCAATAAAAATGTTTTTATTTATTGGGTGCTCTGGAAGTTGCATAAATTCATCCCTCCCTGATGGATTTATGACATACCTTAAAAAAATATCCTTAGTGCCACACAAATCCCTCCTTCCGCAAACCCTATAACAATTGAAGTGATAAGTTAATCAAAAATTCATACCACGGCGGAGCACAATTGGTTCAGCCAAATTCAGGGCGCTCAAATCATTAAACTTTCGGTAATCCGTCCACGATCCGAGCACCGTATACGTTATACTTATACTTTTTCAATTCCAAATGGAACCTAGCTCCAGAGGACCCACAATAAAAACAAAACAAAAAAAAAACTGTCTTCCTTTCGAGGTAAAGGGTAACAACACCCCTGCGCAACAATAGGAAATTTGTCCACTTGTCGCGTCGCGTATCCTTTCGATCATGCCGTTTTTAATAATCATAACACTGACATATTTGTCGAGGAAAAATTACCATGTATCGACACGTATCAATACTACGTGACTTGTATGACCAATTGTCAAGAAAACACTCACGGAAGCGATGATATGTTGTACTAGAGTATAGAGCTCGAACTGGTACGGAATAGGAACAATTGGGTGGGCAATAAAAATCTGGGGGTAGCATAAAAATCCTCGGAATGCTCAAGTACCACAAGATGCTGTATATGCACTGCATTGTACACCTACCCTGAGGGCTTATAGCATGGGCAGACGTATACGGTATACGTTTTGGTGTGCAACAGTGGATGACGACGGAGAATTTTTGCTTTGTTTCATTCCCTCCCATTGGGTGTAGTTTCGAAATATAAAAGTGCTAAAAGGATTTCTCGTCTACCCCGTCCATGGTTCTCTCAAATATTTTCCTCTTACTCTTGTACAGGACTTTTTCGTTTTACAAATTGGACAATCCACAGAATCGATATGGGAATTTCCGGATTTTATTTAAGTAAGGCTGGGCGTGCACATGCATTTTTGGAACTTTTACAACGCAAACAGTGAACAAAATTTTACCAAATGTCATTTGACGGACAGACAGAATGGACGTACGTAGACTAGTGTTGTAAAAGGTCCACCTGTGGCCACAGTGATATTATGGCAACTTGATTCCACCTTCCTCAATTAGTGTTACGTCGAACACAGTCGTCTCTAACAACTGCACTGTCTCGTCCATTGTTTTGCTATAAACATCGCATCGCAATCAATCAAATATTTTTAGATTTGAGTTCCAAGGAAACATCCTCATCAATTTCACCACCTGTATCGGTTTAAAGTCATTTTCCATTGGGATTTTCAGATTTTGCTCTCAGATTTCAGGTTTTTCTTGCCCAATGGAACATAAAACGAGATTTTTCTTTCTTTGCATTTGTGGTGGTGCGTGTTTTAAAAGTCAGCTGTTCTTAAATTGTAATTTGTATTTATACAAATCTATTCAATTTATGCTAATACCCATTGCAGTTGCCAAATGTATTTTAAAAAGAAAAATTATAGCACACTTTAAAGTTTGACAAACGACAAATAGTTTGGTGTTTGTAAAAGTAGGTGTAAATCTCGCTCAGAAACCGAGATTCCAAAAATTGATCTGACTCACATAAAAAACATTTTTTTTTGCGGCCAATCGAACATGAAATCTGACAGCCAGCTTATTTCGAGAGCAGAAAAACTGCTCTGCTTTTTCTGTCCCAATGGATAACGACATGAGGCACTCATTTTTCAAATCAGCACTGCGGCATTTTTCTGATTCAACAATAATTGAAGAAATTCACAGAAAATAAACACCGCTATGCAGGTTTATGCTGGCAGCAACGCCTCGTATAACAAATTTATTTTTAAGACTGCAATCAAAAAAAAAAAAAAAAAACAATTTACAAATCATCAAACAGCTTGAAGTGCAAAGAAGATAAAAATAAAACAGTCCGAACCACAACAAACTCCATGAATGTGGTGGCAAACTGGCAAAAAGGATATTCTTTCGAGAAGAAAGAAAACACTCATCGCAATCGAATTGAATCTTTTACATGCCATAAATTGGAAATTTCACCGCCGGCATGAAAACAAATCTCTCGCTTCCCAAAAAAGTTCATCCTCAGTGCCGTATTCATCCATCGCCGATGCGCCGTAAAATATGCAAGAGCAAGTCCTTTAAGCGGTTTGTAAAATTGCGAAAGATGGATCTCTGACGGGCGAAAAGTTGTTTCTGTGTGTGTGTGTGTGTGTGTGTGTGTGTGTGTGTGTGTGTGTGTGTGACTGTGTTCCGGTGGCGAAAAATCAAAGGAAAACAAAAATAACGATAACCATCGACAAACCCACGCATATGGACAACATTAAGGAAGCGGTAAAGAAAGACAATAAAGATGACGCGCAATGGGAAGAGCTAGGTATTGTAATTTTTATTTTATTAGCTGGAGATGGAGCCCGTGAGCGCTGAAATAATATTGGATTCCATGAATTATTTTCGTTATGTGTTCATTTGTTCGGCGTTACCGTTTTTCCGTCTGGGCGGTGAGTTTTTTCATGCAATAGTCGGTTGCCGCAGCTTGCAGCACTCTGAAGAGGATCATCGAGCACGCCATGAACAAGCAATACTACAATTGAATTGAATGTGTTATTCCGTGCCATCAATTGATTGGAATAGGTATTTTATGGGTTCAAGGATGCTGTCAATATAGTCAATGATTTCGATGTGTGGGTAAGCAATGCCTTTTTCATGGTAGAGACTTTAAAGATCGAAACGGATTATGTAATAAGATGTTATGTAAAATACGAGGCTCGCAATTAAATGGAGGCTTCTCGATAGTGCGAAAATTACAGTGCCATTTTTGTAACATAAATTTGTCGTACTCGTCGTACTCCAATTCTATGAGTATGTTATGTCGTTTTCGATTTGGCTTTTCAGATTTTGATCTGAGATTTCAGATTTCTGCTGGCAAATCGAACATAAAATCTGAATTATATTGGTATGTGTGTGTATTGAGTTGGCGGCAAAAAAAAAAACATATTTGCACTTGCACTCGAAATCCATTTCAATTGATTTTCACACATTTATAGTACTGCATTTCGAAATCATTTAATATAAAAACTCGATCCCATACGCGTTTAATAAATAATTCAGTTAAAAAAGCAATCCTTCCAACGATAAACAATTCGTAACCGACGCTGTGTGTCATAAACATTGGTGTTAGTGAAAGTATGTGTAAAATCTGAGGAAAAATTGAGATTTCTCAAAAGTGATCTGAGATCAAAAAAAAGATTGATATTTGTGGCAAATAGAACATGAAAAGCAATCTCGATCAAAAAAAAAATTGATTTTTTGCCAAATCGAAAACGACATTAGTGTACGAAGCCAGTAGTATTCACAACGAACTGTCAAAGTATGTCAGGTAATATGCGTTTTATTTCATATTCAGAACAGAGTAGGTGTATAGCGATTTGATTTGATGAAACACATTTGAGCACTAGCTGTCATATGACTTTAAAGAAACACAGAATTCGAACAGTATTTATTATGTTATCCTCGCTCAAGCGCCCGATCGCGAACGGATCGTTAGCAGGCAACTCTTCCAAGTTCCAATTCATTTCCGGCCTCATCGTTTTTGTCCGTCCATTCTAGGTATTTATATTTGGAACACAGCTTAAGCGAGGAGGGCATACAAGAATTTATTGGATAAAATTAATTAAAATGTATTATCACTAATGTCGTTTTCCGTTGGCACCACCAAAAATCTTTTTCAGATCTCAGATTTTACGCGGCAAATGGATTAGTGCGGTATTTTACAGCAATGTCAGCTGTTCAAATTGCATTTGTTTTTACAAAAATCACAAATGATGTCGACTTGAAAAATGTTTCCCCTATTGCACATACAAATGGAGTATTTTTGGTGGCTTGTAGTCTTTAGATGACGAGGAAAACTATGAAGATAATAGTTCCTCCTAAATTATATCTATGGCTATTTCGTTATTTTGGTTTTCACGAAACTTCGCCCATTTGTCTTCTAAGCAAACTTTTAAAAATGACGTAAAACAGCTGTGCGAAGTATATTGGTACTGTGCCAGTATGTGTAGATCTGAAAAAATATCGAGCCCTGCAAAAAGTGCTCCGAATCGAAAAAAAGATTGATTTTTGGTCCCAATGGAAAACGACATAACAAGTGATAACGTTATTCCGGTAATAAAAATTGATAATGAACATGCTTATTTCTGTCGCACGCTGAAAAGCGGCAGCCACAGATTTTAAGTTTGCTTTAAAATATCTGTAAATCCTTAAGGCATGCAAATGAGTTTCGGACCGTCATGTCAGCCCCTGTAAGAAGTAGTCCCTTATTTTGTATCCGACTTATGATGTCTCTCATCAGCCTTGGAAGAGCACTTACAATTTCTGATGGTGGTGCTATACCATGTTAGAGAGATAGTGTTCAATATTCGGAAAATCTCTTTAAAAAATCACATTTCAGTCTGCTAAATAAATCTTATTATGCTGCATTTACACGGTCACACATTCCTATCACGGAAAATTAAAGGGATGCTAAATACTAAATATCCGTGTGATCGAAAGGGACAGCATTATACCTAACACGCAAAAAAACGTGAGACGTATTTAGGTCGGCCATCTTGTTTACGTGATATGAATTATAGGAAAGCTCCCGCATGTTGATATTTTAATAGCGATGACTAAAGAAATTCCGCATTCCTATAAAACAATATGGCTTCCGGAAATAATGAACGGACATTTAGTAGAATTTTACTGTAGTAGACTTATATAGATTGGTGGTTTGGTATCACTAAAGACTAATGCCATAGCGTAGCGTAATGTGTTGGAAGGGAAATTAGAGAGAGAAAGAGAGATCATGCGACTGTTGCTGATTCGGTCAGAAAAATCCCATGTAAAATAGATATTAAGAAAACGTTTTCAGAGAAGGACTGTTTTTCTGGACGACTCAAATAAAATCAATAAAATAAACAGCCATCTTTATAAATTTAGTATAGACAATTATTTATTTTTTTGTGTAACTGATTGATGAATTGTTGGTTTATTTTACTGAAACTAATAACCAATCTCATTTCACATGTTCCAAATCAAAAATATTAATGTTTTCAAGCAATTGCAGAAATGTTGGTGAGCGGAACCTGTGTCTATTTCCGTTTTACGTATCTATAATTATGGGTAGAACATCCATGACACCGTAGGCGTCTGATTTGTGATCTCATTCTTACGCCTTTTATAGTATTGACTGCGGATAAACGGATCTCTCTTTTCGGTTTTGTTGCAAAATTGCGCGTGCGTGATGGTGTAAATGCAGTTTTAAGCGTTCTCAATTCGTTGCATCCATCTTCCGTTCATTCAGAAAATTCGGGGAATCAAGCTGCTATACTATTAGATATCGATTTCATATTATAGTAAAAGTGGCCTCAAAACCGAAACCTTACAACAAAAACATATCCTATGTAGTTCATATTACTGTTGAATGGCCATCGAGAGAGTCGATACGACTTCTAGACTTCCCCTTACTTATAACTTATGCTACATGTGGTGTTTTCTGTTAAACACTAAAATAGTTTTATACTTGACTGTTTTATTAGGATAATAGATTTAAATAAAATACATTGAGAGATACAAATTATGGTGCGAATGTTTTTGTTGGTTTTCTATAATACGCCATATTGTTTCGCTAAGCGCTCGATGGTGATCGAATTCAGACAGCGGATGAGAAATGAGTGCATTCAGATATTGAGACACTGCACTACAGAGACAGTTTGACCATATGCGAATATGCGAAATGTCATTTGCAGAGTTTGTGTTTGTAAGTTGTTTCCAGAGTTGTCAGTAGATAATTTATGTAGGGTAAACTGTCCCATAGTGGCCCACGTTCCACAGTGAACCTTTTAAATTTACTTAATCTCTACTTATAATAGAAAAACGAAGTAAATAGAAAATAAACCGCGTTACGATCCTTTGTGAATTTACCTGAGAGTTGAAGTAGTGCGCACGTCTGTGTCAGTTGTGCTCAAGAAAAAGTGATTTTACTTATAAGTAAATTAGAAATCGTGCTTCTTATTTTTGTTCCATTTAAAAAAACTATTGTGCTTTATGAGATTTGTGGGATACAATTTAAAATGTTAGTTATTATTATTAATTAAAATTAGCTTGTCAATCAAATTTATGGAACTGTTTTTTTTATAAAAATATTTTTCTCCAAAAAAGGCACTTGTCCAACAGTGAACCAGCTCCTAGTGGTACACAGTGAACAATGGTAAATATGGTAGCATTTCCCAGCTTCAAAATTACGTATTTTTATTAAGCATTTAGCAATGACCTTACAGCATTTAACATTCGTTACTATTATTTTTCGTTAGTTACAAGTTTTGTGATATTACTGAAGCCCTTGAAAGTCATTTTTGTTAATGTTTTGCTATTGTTTATTGGTGTTATTACTTTTCGTTGCTTTTTTTACTTATGTTTTTGTATTGTTTTGTTTTTCTAATGTTAATATTAAATAAAAACTGAATTGTACCAATTACTTGTTTTTGTTCTTTATTTTTCTTACAGAATAAAAAATAAACACTATAGGTTCACTGTGAACTACCCGTTGGTTCACTGTGTCCACCCTCTAGTACACAGGGAACCATTTGAGGTGCGTCTTAAAAAACTAAAAATTTAGTGTTTTCTACGATCTTTCTAAATCCGTATGTGGTTAAATACAAAGCTAATAAAGCATATAATAAGTAACTTCAAGCCGTTTAAATATTAAACAAATAATTTATAAACTACACCTAGTCAAACGCAAATTGGTCCACTGTTGGACAGTTTACCCTATAGCTGAGCACGCTAGTTCTTGTTGCTGTTTTCATACGGCGCACATTGGGGCAAAACGACCAAAAACTGCCGATAATTACAAAATTTTTTTTTTTTTTGCGGGAAAGGTTTATATACAACTTACATAGAGTACTAACTAGGGCACAGTTGGACACTATTTAAAAAATTCGCAACAAAACCGGTTCGTTACAACGGTAGATTATACTCACGTCTTGCAGGTCAAGCTATTCTTATAAGTGAATTACGTTCATTTTCAGATGAGTTTGTTCGGTAAAGTTAATTATTTTTTGGTGTTATTTAGGTATGGAACCTTCTTCTTCATGTATGTAACTGTGTTTAAGTGATTTTTTTTCTTCATTACATAAATAGTTTTTTGTACATAAGACAAAATTTGATCTATAGTAATTTCTTAAGAAAATTTATTAACAATAGATATTTCAATTAGGTTTTAAGCAATATTAAGCAATCAAAATTACACGAAAATAAACGTTATTGTTTAAGGTCTTAAAAACAATTGAAATTTCCTGCTCCTTTTTGCTCCTTCACGAAATAGACAAACTTTAAGGTACTTCGCGAAAAGATAAAAATTATACTAAAACGTCATTGTTAATCAAAATGTATTAATTTTTTTTAGGAATTTCTTCTAATAGTTTATTTTTGTAGCAGAGAAAAATCTAATAGGGATATTTTTAACTTTTTTTATTGAGCTCCGATCCTGTTATCACCAGTAAGGAAAAGCCAGTCAAAAACAAAGTCAAAAATAATCCTAAAGAAGCACTTTTTATGTTGAAAGCTCCACCCCTTCAAAAAGATTACGCAACAGCTATTGTAGATATTGATGACGACAACGACGATTTTTTATTCTATCTTAAATAAATTATAATAAAAAAAAAAAAATTGTTTTTTTTTAGATAATAAAAAAATTTTTTTTTTTTCTAAATTTTGTTTTTTTAAATATAGCATATACCAATAAAAACGATAGATCCACTTAAAAAAATCTCACAGCTTTAGTTGATTTGATGGCAGTTTTAAGGCTATTCTGCCCCAGTGTGCGGCGTAGTGCTGTCTCACTTCTCTAATTATTTTGTCTATAGTGTTAAGTCGCTTTCTAATTGTAGTTTGTTCGGAGAGTCTACGATCCCGTACGCCAACAACAATTCGATCGTGTATCATCTCATCTTTCGCGCGCTCATAAATTGCATTCATCTTAACCACAAAATGTGCTGTAAATGCTTCAATTACCATATTGTACTTTTTCTAAACTTCACATGATAAAGTAAAAGACATGAAAATGTTATCAGCCTGATCTCCCATTAAGTATATTAGCGTATTAGCTTGCTCCTCTTCCGAGCTTTTGTTCAACTTGGACGAAATACGAAATCTTTCAAAGCGCCTTTTCCACTTGGCCCATTCCGACGGATTCAAAAACATAAACGCATCCGGTGCCCTAAACATGAAGCTGCTACTATGTTCCGTTGACATTTCTACAACTATACGTTTCGACTATGTATTTATCACCGCTGTCACCATGTGATGAAACACGACCGCGACAATGAAACACGACCGTTATTGTAAGAAGAGTGAGGTATTTGTACTATATATTATAATACTGTATAGAACTTTATACAAGACGAAGTCTCGACAGTTTCAGTTCAACCCCATCAGCTTCAAAAGATGAAAAGTGTTACCCCACATCCTCAAAATGCCTGTCGTTAACATGTTTACATAGATGTTCCCCCATTAAGTTGAGAGAAAAACGTACTTGTCATATTATTGTCCTCTAAGAATTTTATTTCTCTTAACCCTCATTACATCATTACATCGATTTCGAGGATTTGCCGACCAATCGCTTCTGTCACACAAAAATCCACCTCGCGAACCCAATGTATACATTAAACCCGTAGCCTATTTTATTCAAACCTTAAGTTGATATCTTGTATTATTTGGCAAAAACTCCGAATCATTAAGGACCCAATTGCCGACTTGCTGTTACTGAAGGAGGGCAACAAAAAAAGGAAAAAACAAAACAATGACAACACTAAAGGAATTGATTTGACGACCCAAAAATAATTTACATGTAGATCCCAACATTCCGCTGGAGGTCATGGTAAACTTTTTCCATCCTTAAATCGCCGCCATGCTCCGGATTCGCCATCCTTTTAAAGAGTCTGGGCAATGACAGCAAAGTAGTGTCAATTCACCGTTTGCTATCCTTCTTCATAGACTGGTGGTAATCGGAAGTCGTAACCGTTGTAGAGCATCAAGCTTTGGCAAGGCTGTCGTAAAAGCATTATTATCTAACTTCCCCTTTCCGATGTCACTCGTTCGACTTTCCAGCCACTCAAAAGCTTTGGTCTCTGGTGGTAAAGTTTGAGGTGAATTTCGTGTTGGAAATGGAGAAATTAAACAGCGACATTGGTGAGTTTGGTGAAGACAAAAAAAAAAGCCAACGAGTATTACAGGAGAAGTGTAAAAAGCCGTACGATGTAAGTAAGGTCAGTGCCATTGCATGGATGAAACAAAACATAAACACATGCACCTCTGGAAAGAACTTTATTCGACAATATGCATGTCCATCGTTTCGGTTGAATTTACAGTCATGCTCATGCTACGCCGTCGTTTCTTATAGCCAATAAACGATAGAAATAACAGCACTGCAACGGCGGCTGCCAGACCAAACCCGAGTCCGTACGAGGATGCATACGAAAGGACTAAAGAAATTCAATACAATAATTGTGTTTGTTTGCTCTCGTGTAGGTAACTAAATTTTGCGACTATGAAAGCGCCTCCTACCACTTTGGGTGACGGTTATTGTGAAATTAGACACCCCTCCTCCGTTGGTGTATACCTGAAACTGGCAGCTCCAGTCGCCAAGATCGTCGTCGTCCACATCATCCACTCGAATTCCGCAGAAACCCTTCTCAATGCCCTGGCCAAAGTACTGGACATGCCTGTAGGGAGGAAAGTAAACGAGTGAGGTTATGTTTTCTGGTCGTCTGTTACACATTTTCGTACCCTGTCATCTTGGTTCCGCTCATAGAGCTCGCCACCAAATGCACCTGGTTCGACGGATCCACGTATATGCATTTGGAGATTGGTTCACCGAATGCTGATTTACACATTAGCTCCACAGAGTCACGCCGAGCCACCCTAATATGGTCCGTAAGCACCCGACCTAGTTTCGACTCAATGACAACCTATATACAAAAGAAATCCAGGGGCGACACAGAGACAGAGAGAGATCTAAGCTGGTTAGCTTTTAATTAATAAGAGAACTACCGATAACAGCATTTGTATGTAGGTACGCTATGATAAGAGCTCACCTCAATATCCTGAACAACATCGTCCTTGTAATCGGATCCACGTAGACCGCACGACCATATGCCGGGCATACTTTGCACATTGATGAATGTGCAAATGCCAAGGGCACGGGACCGTTCAAATTTTAAACTCTCCGGGAAATGGATAATATTTTTTGGATCCTTTAGGTAGCAATCGTCCACAATAAAGGGTACAGTGCATGTAATTTCCGAAATTGTACTCTCTGTCGAGTACAGCTCTATCCGACGATAGAGAGTGGTCGCCTCCGAAGCCTCACCATCATTTTCGTACTGTTTTCGTTGGCGTTTGAGTTCCTCCTCGATGATGGTTTGCTTGCTCTGGCGACCGATGTAAAAGAGACAACCGGTAAGTTGGCTTGCTTCGGAATGTTGAATTTTCCAAAGACCCATCTCCTGCTGTTCAAGGGGTTTTTGTATCTCTAAGGCGCACTTAGATTGTGATGACCTACAAAAGAGAGAGCAAAATGTGGTCACAAAGGGAAAGTCTGTGTGTTGTGGGTTGAAATGATGTCTGTATTGTTATTGTGCTGAGGTGGAGTTTCTTTCTTAATTAAACGAACCAGACTCTATAGGTTTTGGAATGCGTATACGAATATGGGAAAGCATTTTAATTCAAATGTTACTGTCAATCTGTGTGTGGGAGAAGTATAGTAAATTAGTAATGGGCGCATTCAAGAATCTAGTCATCTTAAGTCGACTAGATTGGTCTGGATAAGATGTAACCTAAACGCAAAAACTTGATTGGTCCGGAATGTCACTTTTAATACGTCATCCACATAACCAAACTGTCAACTTAGTACTCAGTCACGAATTTCTTGACTACATTCATCGGCTACCCCTCCATAAACGTCAACTGAAACAGATGCTCACGTGACCGATGTCAGCCAATCAAAACCGAGATGCATCTAATCAGACATCTGTCAGACTTACTAAACTAGATGCCAGATGAAGATGTAGTAATGTAGTTTAAGAAATATAAACAAAAATAATTAATTTGCATTTATGACCGCATAAACTGGCATATGCTTAATATTTGTCAATGGAGACGATAACTGACACCTACATCTAAAATGATCTTATGAGAAATAAGTAAGAGCGAAAATGCAAAAGCAAACAATGCGGTTTGATAAATTGCATTTAGTACATTACTACTACTTCCACAGTGTTTACATACATAATATTCATTATTTTAGTTTTCTTAAAAGGGTTTTTTTTTTCAGAGGTATAGAACTTTGAAATGGAATAAAACCAAGATGATTTTTTTAAATTGACATGATATGTACTTTATTCGAATAATAATCTTCTGACATTTTAATTTAAATTAAAATTCCAACTTCACATATCCCCACAGAAAATAGTCAAGCGGCGTTAAATAGCACGATTTTGGAGGCCAATTCACGAGTCCGCAAAGTAAAACTATGCGGTTACCAAACGTTTCCTTCAATAAATCGATTGTGGCGCGACCTGTGTGGCATGTTGCGCCATCAGACAAGAATATGGTAGATGGGGAAAAGAGAAAGGATTTCATGGTCTAATGCGAGAACGCAACGATGTGCTCTGCTTAGCGACATTTCAAAGAATGAAATTTCATGACATGAAATACCCACCCTACATTTCTTTGCATACTGGTCGTTCTTGACAGATTGCTGAAAGAAAACTTGCACGTGGAGACACCGTGTCATGGTTGTTCAATTGATAACGAAAAAGTCAGGAATCATGGCTCTATAGCGGTCACCATTGATTGTAACGTTCTGGCCAGGATCGTTTTTAGAGAAGTATGGACCAACTATTCTACCAACCCATAAAGCACACCAAACAGTCAGTTTTTGTGGATGTAACAATGTCTCTACATACACTTGACGATTATCATCACTCCAAATATAGCAGTATTGTTTATTGACGTATCCATTCAACCAAAAGTGAGCTGCATCTCTAAACATAATTCGCTTATTGGCGTATAGTGCGCGATACGTATTTCGAGCAGAACCATGATTTTCAAAATAAATTTGGAAGCGTCAGTCGTCAGTCTATTCATGTTGAAATGCCAAACCAAACTAATGTCGTTTTCCATTGGGACCACCAGAAATCTTTTTCAGATATCAGATTTTACGTGGCGAATGGAACATGCAACGAAGTTGATCTGCTTTTGTAAATGGATTAGTTTGTATGACAGCAATTTCAGCTGTTCAGATTGCATTTGTTTTTGCAAAAATCACAAATGGATATCGACTTGAAAAATGTTTCCCCTATTGCACATACAAATGGAGTATATTTGATGATTCGTAGTCTTCAGATGACGAGGAAAACTATGAAGATAATATTTCCTCCTGAATTATATCCATATGGCTATTAATGTATTTCGTTATTTTGGTTTTCACGAAACTATCCCCATTTGTCTTCAAAAGCAAACTTCTTAAAATGACGTCAAACAGCTGTGCAAAGTAGATTGGTATTGTGAGAGTGTGTGTAGATCTGAAAAAATATCGAGATCTGCAAAAAGTGCTCTGAATCGAAAAAAAGATTGATTTTTGGTCCCAATGGAACATGAAAAGTGATTTAGATCAAAAAAAAGATTGATTTTTGGTCCCAATGGAAAACGACATAAAAATAAATCACTTGACAGCTGCCAAAATGGCGGCCAGTTAAAATAGTGTTGTCAACTTAAAGTTCTATACTTTAAAAAAAAACACACAATTTATATAGGTACATTTTGTTGTCACGTGGAAAGATCTTTAATCAACAAACTGTCAAAAATTATGCTGCACTGATCATTACAGTGGGGACAGGGACACATCAAATAAAGGAAGAGTAAGTTATGTTAAGTTTTTCATTTCCTGAGCATCCATCAAAATATTCATAATAAGACCACTTGACACTCGGTCTTATCTTTACTAATGGCGTTTTCGATTGAAGAAAAGAAATGCCCTTACTACCAAAAGATCAAATCTAGAAGTGCTCTTATTCCATGTTTTCTATGTTTTATTGACGAACAAATTGCACTACCAGGTCAATTCTTAACACGACAGAAGTGTCTGGGATATTTTTAAAGAATGGCCGAACTAACCAACACACACAAACAGAACGTTAAACTGAAATGTCGTGTTGTTGGAATCAAATTTTGCGCTATGTGATCCGAAAATTTGCAACTAAGAGTGCGAATGTAGACTTTTATTGAAATAAATTGATTGGGCAGAAACCCAAATCTCACATAACTGTGTCTACCACCTTTGCAAAAGTGCTCCAACGAATTTCATCGAAAAGAGAAATTCTGTATTTCGGGTAAAATTCATTCGGATCTTCAATGAAAAATACTACAAATTTCCTCATGTGAATTGTCAGTCTGGTACAAAAATAAAATTAAAAAAAAAAACTGCAACAATGTCTCATCTTACTGCGTGTCATATGAAGTGTATCTGCCACTACTCAGTCCATCCATGATATACAATTGTGTCTTCCTGTCTGGCATTTCCGCTCGACATGAAAGCAACGACGTCGACTTCATATCACAACGGAGCACATAGTGTTCATCTGTTTCCTCTACACTCGCCTCAGAATACTGTGTACTACTGGGAGCAGCCTGAACGCTTATCATTTCAATGCTTTCGTCCATACTGCCCCAGGACATGGTGCGGCATTCAAAGCTGCTGCCATTATGAACCGTCGTATAAAGGTCACATTGACTCCATGTATCTCCGGATATCGGATTTATTAACTTGCAGTATTTAGTATATTCCTGTATGGTGCACGAAATCGTACCCTTTCCCAGGGGCTTTGTCACTTTGGTATCGAATTTAGTTTTGGGTGCCGTTAAAATGTTTATCTTAATAGCACCTTCAGTGAATTCTCCATGACGATTTTCCGTTTCTAGTTTCCAAGTGCCAATTGAGTCGGAAGATAGTTTATCGACTCGTATTCCGCAGATTTTCTTTGAAAATGGTCGAACATGCTCTCCACGGACTGTTGTTATAAAATCAGTTGAATTTAGGTCGATGGCAATGCGACCAATGTCTGGAATTGGAGAAAATGCACTTATTAAACTATGAAACCAATCAGGAGATAACACACATCTCCAGGCAACTGAAATCAGTTGATTTGTTTTAATGGTTATGTTCCACCAGTGAAAATTATAATATGAACGAGTATATGCAAGCAAATATCTCTTCTGGGAAAGTAAGTACCAATAAGTCTTGCGAAAAATACACAGAGAGCTGTATACCCTGGTGCAGTCATTAGGGACGTCCCGATTTCAAGTCTAGTGATACCATATGTTCCCACCAACGTGATTTAGCTAAATCCACTTGATTTAGGTAAATCATCTCATAAATTACGTGATTTACCATACATTTTCGTGATTACAAATTACGTGATTTATACGTGATTAAATTTTAATTACGTATCTGTCATCGAAAATCCACACAAAATAAATTCGAACATGTCTGTTATTGTTTCAATTCAGTTCAATCCAAATCAATTTTATTCAACAAACAACAGAAACAACACAAAATGTCAGAAAAATTATTTCAAATTCAATATTCTTCGTGTTTCGGTGAGTTTTGGTATTTTTATTAAATACATACAATTATAAATTATTGTTTTATGTGTGGCAGGTATGGGAACAAAACAAAAAGAACACAAAAAAAACTACCTGCTGCGAAGGGGATGATATAAAGTCTATTAAGTCTGACAGCTAACTGATGCATTTCAGTTTTTACTGGCCCACATGGGTCAATTGAGTAGCTTTTTCAGACATTTTTGAGGGCTAGTCGACAAATCTAGTCAAAAAAAAAGTTGCCTGCATATTCACTTGACTTTTCGAAGTGTCAAAACTAAAAATAAACTATGAGTATAGGTACAAAAACAATAAGTTAGACTAGTCAACGCCAAAGTTCGTATGCCTAGTCAAAAAGTTGTCGTTTTATAAAATCTGTGGTGAAGGTTCTTGTTTTTGTATAAACTGTCAGTCAGAGAGGCTTTACAACTGCCAGATTGGCTAAGCCAAATTTTACGACAGAATTTTCTATGATTAGCTGAGTGGGTTTCAAATTACGTGCCTACAACTTCCAGTCAAGAACTACTAGATAATCGAGGTTCAGCTAAAGTTCAATGTTTTCAAATTCAATCACGCAGTTGAACAGAAGTCGAAATCGACAATAAATTAACGAGTTGAGAATCGGAGTCCTTTGTATCTCGGAAGCTGTCTGTAAAATTTCTTAACTTTATAAAAACTTGCTTTATACATATATACCTACGTATGTACAACACACGTGCCTGCTCTACGCATTTAAGTTTTGCGGTAGGAAACATTTAATTTTATGATAGGATTACACTTTTCAGATAAATATCGTAGATATTATTTGAGAGTCGCACTTAAAAGATACCCGACATTACCTCGAAAATTAAACCAACAATGACTGATGTTTCCGAAACTTTTCCCAACGTCCAAGTAAGCAACAAATCCCTGCCCATTCGCAATACTCAGTTCCGCGCTTGGTCGTATTAAAGCACTTGTCTGCAACAAAAGATCCACTAAAACTACTAACCGTACCGAGCAAGATAGCATAATTCTACGAACAACAATTTTTGGCTGTTAAATTGTAAAAAAAAAATTCAAATGACCAGCAGCCAGTATGGTAACGAAAGCGCACGAACGACTGATAGTAACCGACAATATGGTCTCGGCTATCGGAACTAAGATAAAGTCATCAAGTCAGCGAAAAATGGAATCAAATCAGGGGCTAATCATATGAATCTACTAAATAATCGTGTAAACAAAAAATTGCACACAAACACAAAATGTGTGACAACAAAATTGTCAAATAAATTTAACAAAGTCGATGAGAAACAGAAGAAAGACTACTTACCGATAGAACGCTAATTCCTAAGGTAAGGTTATGCTATTGATCTGATTTAGGTATCAGTATTGCTACAAATGCTATGCGCGTTTTCATATATATTTCCGGTCAGCTATAGATACAAAGGTGTTAATAGCGCGTTCGAAATTAAGACATGGCGGCACAGAGATAATTATCACCGCGCACCGCGTTGATGTTAAGATAAGCTTTTCCATTCTAATTAGGTATTTGCTGTGACATGGGCCACCAAGGCACTAGGGACCTATGACTATTATACTGAAAGACTGCAGTATAATATTTCGAACAAGCTATGTTTACACATTCATTTATTTAAGAACATTTTCGCAGTGCCCAAGTGGCTAGTGTGCTGTTCTTCTGAGCATTGAGTTCTACTTTCAACCAACGGAATTAAAGCTACGAATTGAGGCCAAATCCTGAACATTACGGGAACGCTTTAAATGCAAACTTAAGTTGTGTTTTCAATCTGAGCATAAACTCAATACTAATGTGTATGTGGTATTCGATTAGGCTTCTTCAGATTTGCTCTCTTGTCGTTTTCCATTGGTTTCACTTGGGGATCCACTCATTCGGTAGTTGTGTTGGCCCCTTTTTTGGCTCGGGCCCCTTTTTATTCCCCTTTTTGAAATTTTTCAGCGGCAACGCTGGTCCAATGGAACAAGAAAACTGATTCTGATTGAATCCGCAAGAGTATTGGTGAATAGCCAAAAAAATAATCTACGGCAGCTGTCAGTTGACTTGTATAAAATACACAAACTACACTGGTGTGAGTGCTTCTTGAGTGGATTCTGACTTCAAATCCAGAAGCGAAATTCTCTCCTCAGAATCACCAGAAGAGTATTTTTTGTGCCAATGGAACGGTTTCAGAAGTTCCCTAATCGAACATAGAAACGTCACTTGCTCTTTTTTGTGTTGATATCTGTGCGATTTGAATATGAGTGTAGCAATGTGTAGTCTTCGACACTTTTCTAAGCGATTTCCATTCACTGGTTAAATTTTGTATTAAAAAATTAGAAATATTTGTCCCGATTGATTTCTAAATATTGATACCTACATAAATAATTTAAAAAATAAATTCACGCGATACAATTGTTCCTTTCTTTGCTGGAGAAAAAAATCACTGAAAATGTAAACAAACTCCATCAGTTTGTTGTCAAAATCAAACGCACTTATTGGTAAATCTGAGAAAATATTTATCTAGATTCGCAAAAGTGCTCTGAAAACTGAAAAAGATTGTTTTTTTTTTGTACCGAACGAACATAAAAATTGCTCTGAGAGCGCCCAATCGAATATACCACATGATTTATATAATTATATCTTAATGAATTAGAAAATAAATAGTTTCCTTTTATTTACCCACTGATAGTTACCGGAAGTTTAACAACATTTTCAGGTGAATAATTCATTTAAAAATTAGACCGAAAAATGCAAATAAATAAAAGAAATCCAACCTTGTCCATTTCTTCCAATAAAACCCACAAAACGCCTACTGAGCAATTTTAGTCATATTGTTTTAGCACAAAAGAGTAAACACAGTTTACCAAATGTGAGCTCTGCCTTAAATATGTTTTGGCAAACACAGTTTAGGTATGTCAAATGTTTTCTTCTTGACAGTAGTTGTCTGTCAATTCCTTTGGCTGCATTTTGCTTGTGTTGCGTTCTTAAACTTGTTGATAACTTTTTTGGAGTTATTGCAGAAAATGTACCTGCTCCAAATAAAGTTAAAGTTTTGACATATCAAGTAGAAATTATTCATTTGCCGGTATCTCTTTCGTCTATTTATAAACAGTATCATCGAAAAAAAGACAAAACATGTCGTACGACAACGAACTTCTCGACATAAACTGGAGTGAGCCATTTGAAATGGCTGCTCCCACTTCGGAGGACTCCATACCAGAACCATACATTCAATGCTTACAAAAGTCCTTTGGTCACTCACGATTTCGTGCAATGCAATGGAAGGTTATATCGTCTATTCTTCATGACGCTCGCGACAACTGTGTTATCATGGCCACTGGATATGGCAAGTCCTTGTGCTATCAGTTCCCATCGGTATACAAAGACACAATTACCATCGTAGTGTCACCTTTGATATCCTTAATGCAAGACCAGGTTCTGGCTCTGCGGTTTTCCAATCTTCATGCATGCTTTCTTGGTTCTGCACAAATGAAACGCGAAACAGTCTATGAAGTAATCGATCGACAATACAACATCGTGTATGTTACTCCGGAATATATAACCTCTGAATCGGGCACATTTCTGCTCGAACGCATACGAGAACATCTAACGCTGATAGCAATTGATGAGGCGCATTGCATTAGCAAGTGGGGACACGAGTTTCGATCTGCATATCGCAATTTGAGTAAATTGAGAAAACAATGCCCATCGGTGCCTATTCTTGCGATGACTGCTACTGCAACGGAACAAGTTCGAGATGATATCATCCAAAGTTTACAGCTCTCAAATGCCCAGGTAAGTTCTCCTCTTTTTATTGGAAAACATTTAAACAGTGTTTCGTTTTAGATTGTAGCTACCGGCTTTGACCGTCCCAATTTGGAGTTTATAGTTCAAAAGATGTCCGACCCTTGGCTGAACATCGGAACATATATAAAAAATGTAAAAATTGGATCTGTGATAGTTTATTGTATCACGAGACGACACGCCGAAGAAGTAGCTTCTTTAATATCCTCACAAGGTTATCTTTGTGGTGTGTATCACGCCGGACGTTCTCTCAAACATCGTCAAACTATCCACGACGATTTTATTCATGACCGTATACGCGTAGTTGTTGCAACGATTGCCTTTGGTATGGGTATCAATAAACCTGACGTGCGCCTCGTTATCCACTATGGAGTGGCTAAAGACGTGGAAAGTTATTACCAAGAAGTTGGTCGAGCCGGTCGTGATGGTCTGCCAGCAAAATGTGTAATGTTTTATCAAAAAAAAGACTGGCAACTTCATCGCATGATCAGAGAAAAGTCCAAAATTGCGGCATCCAAAGAACAAATGGAAAGTCTAATGTTAGCTATGAGCAAATACATCGACAGTACCAAATGTCGCAGACGTTTCATACTCTCGTACTTTGGAGAGGACTGCAGCAAATTGAACAAGCGTCATGACTGCTGTGACAACTGCAGACGTAATCATTTTTCAACCAGCTCCGAATCATCTACCAAAATCTTTCAGCAATATCAAGGCTTAAGTGAAGAGGGTCTGCTTGACATCACCGATGAATCTTTAAAGATGCTCACCCTATTGCGGGACATGGGGGACATGTATGGTCTTCGCAAAGCATTCCTGGTACTGCGCGGATCAAAGTCCAAGTTGGTACCACCGAAGTTGATCTCCCATCCTCTCTATGGCAGTTTGAAGGAAAAATCAGAAAAATGGCTAGAAGCTATTAGTAACAGCCTAATGCACATTCAGATGCTTGCGATGATTGAAGTGACCCAACAAAACAGTTTTTGCCAATATGTACAGTCGAGGTGTTCGGTCACTTCAAAGGCTAAAGTCTGGTTGAGTGGTATTGTTAAGCAAGACCCCATCAAAATCGTTCCCGGGGAAGAGATAATTGGACTGCTCAAGCCGAAGGTACAGGGTATACCCAAAATACTGCAGATTACGGACAGAAAGCCAATCAACCAACCATCCACTTCAACTGCAGCAGCGTCAGTAACATCGACGGCAGAAGTAACACCATCCACATCCTTAACGGATATTTATCGCCCGTTGGTTAAAGTTCGCTCGAAGTTAGCTAGTTTATTCGATGTAATGCCCTACCTTGTGGCATCTACTAGAGCCCTTCAGCAGCTGGCAAAAATACAGCCGACTACAATGGAGGAATTGAGAAATATTAGACTCGATGGGTACTCGGAAGAGAAGACCCAACGTTTTGGACCGGTTTTTCTAAAAGTGATTAAAGACTATCAAGCCAAGATGATCAAGCCAGCAAAACCGAAAATGTTTGAACAGAAACCAGTGACAACGATAGATGAATTTCTAAAAGGTCAGTTTCACTGCATTCGAATTGAAATTTGTATTCATGTTTTTTTTTATATTACAGCCAGCTCCAAAGTGCCACCCAGTGATCCTGAAATAAGTTCAGCCGTATCCGAAAACAACCAGTCGGATGAAACAACAACCCTGCCAATTAATTCATCTACTGATGCAATACCTGCAATCGAAGAACCCAACGAAAATTCACAAGACTCGATTGAAATCATCGAAGCACCACCACCACCAATTATTGTGATCGATTCTGATATCGAAAATGCAATCTTTGCAGACTGGGATTCGGATATTGAAGAAACGGAATGGCCGCAGATTAATGGCGGAGTAGATCAACAGAAAGTCAACAGCAAAGCACCAACAGCTTGCTGTAACAGCCAGCTAGACTTGTTAATTGATGCACTCAAGTCGGACGATCTTAATCCAGAACCACCGAACGTGAAGAAACCCCCTTCATGCCAGTTGCCGTCTGAGAACGGCACGGACTCCGGCTCGGACATATTCGATGAAGACTGGGATCTAGATATCGATGATTCGGACTTAACGCAGATCTCCGAACAAGCTGAGTTACAGATTAGTCTGTCTGCAGGTGAAGCCAATTCTACGTCAACAGCTGCCACCAATCCATCTGTAACTAATGGTGCAAATGCTGAGCCCCAGTTGGGCTCGAATCAAAATGCGCGTAAGCCGCGCATCATTGAACGGAAGGCTGCAGAGGTTTTTGAGTATGAGGACGATTCTAGCTCTGAATCGGAAAGTGGAACTAAACCTACAGTATCGCCGAAAAAACGCGCTCTACCCAGTTGGATGCAGTTGTCTAATAAGAAAAAGAGATGATCATAAAAAGCATTACCAGCAGTTTTTTTTTAGTTATTTACTTTTCTTGTAATTTTTATAAATAATATGAAACTAATGAAAGAAAATTTACCCCTGGAAATTTTCACACAAGGCGCAAAGAAAAGTATTTCCGTAACTGAGGATGTTCATATTTACAACACTAGACACACTAGGACGGGAGGTGTGGCGGTTTGGAAAACACAAGAAGTAGCAATCACCTTGATTACCGTTGTAGTTTTTCGAAAATACACGATTCTTCCAAATCTGTATTACGCTGGTCGTTTTTACACGACAAAGGTCGGATGAAAATGTCAAATGTCATTTTTGTACTAGTTTTGTAGTCATTCCACGACTGTACTTTTATTACTTTAAGAAAAAGCGACACGACTTATAACCTAAAAAATTACTTTTTTGTCGGTTGCAATTGCCTAGGTTAGGTTAGGTTAGGTTGAGTGGGGCTGTGAGATCGTTACAAAAGACCAGGCACCATAGTGGGCCCATCGCCATCCCCAAAGAACCGTTACGGTTGAAAACCTAAACCAAATCGCCCAAACAATCAATTTCCCTACAGAATTCTATTATTGTCTCAATATTGTTTGAGGAACCAACCTCCTCTAAGTGATTGAAGAAGTACCTGCCAAGGTGTTTCCTTCTACTCCGAGCGATTGCTTGACACTCGCATAGAATGTGGGAGATGTCTTCCGTGACTTGTAGGTCCTCACAATACCTGCACATGTCCCAATTAGTTAGCCCTAGTCTCATGGCATGCTTCCTTAGAAGGCAGTGTCCAGAGAGTATTCCTACCGTTAATCTTAGCTTTGTTCTACTGAAGTTGATCAATTCTTCAGACTTTTTCCGGTTTAAAGTGGGCCTAGTGCCTTTGAGACCCTGTGGCCATCTAACTGTGACCATCTTATGGTTGCTAAATGGGAAGTTTTTTTCGAAAACGACCCTTCTAGCCACGGCCATTGGTGGTCTTATGCACTCAATCATGGTGTAAGGTAGGAGCTCCGCTCCTTCCTTGGCCAGAGCGTCGGGCTTTTCATTGCCTACAATATAACAATGCCCAGGTACCCAAAATAATCTGAGACGGTTCTGCGAACATAATGCCTTGAGCATTGTGCGGCAATTCCTTACTAGTTCAGATGTAGTGGTATGTGACTCTAGCGCTTTAAGCGCAGCCTGGCTGTCAATGTAGATGGCGATATTCTTATTGGATATCGATCTCATCTCAAGTTCCTTCGCAGCTTTGAGTACGGCCAGAATCTCTTCCTGGAACACACTGCATGTGTCCGGAAGTCTCAGGGCCAGATGTAAGTCCAGTTCATTGGAGAATACACCAAACTCAGTGCCCTCCTCGCTGGTTTTGAAGCCGTCGGTATATATCGCGGTCTCATTTACCCCCCCAATATTAGTGCGCCGTATTGCACTATTTCCTGCAATTGATTTTTTTTGTAAGTCCAGTGGCAAAAGATGCATAGACGCTACCAGTGAAGCCGTTGGTGTGGTACGTAAAGCATCCGTAACGGCAATGCAGGCTGTTCTTTGTACCCTGGACAAAATATCCCGTACATACTTCTTGTTTGTGGCTTTCCACCAGACAAGAGCCCCATATGTAATTATGAGTCTTACTACCATTATATATAGCCATTATAACATTGGCGGCTTCATGCCCCATTTCTTTCCCGCTGTTCTCCTGCATATGAAGAGAGCATTATAAGCCTTGCAGACTCTTTCCTGTACGTTAAGTTTCCAATTTAGTTCCCTGTCTGATACCGTTCCAAGATATTTTACGCTCTCCGAGAGAGAAAGCTCCACGTCTGGGAGGTTGAAGGGTGGTACCTATCTTGTATTTTGGACTAAATAGTACTAGTTCGGTTTTCTTCGGGCTGACTCGTAGTCTACACCCTTCGGCCCATATTCTAAGCCTATTGAGGGCTGTCTCCATAAGTTCACTCATCGTGTTTAGGAGTTTTCCTTGAACAATGATAACCACGTCATCAGCATATGCGATGACTTTGAAACCTGAATTGCTTATGTCGTTTTCCATTGGGACCAAAAATCAATCTTTTTTTCGATTCAGAGCACTTTTTGCAGATCTCGATATTTTTTCAGATCTACACACACTCTCACAATACCAATATACTTTGCACAGGTGTTTGACGTCATTTTAAGAAGTTTGCTTTGAAGACAAATGGGGGTAGTTTCGTGAAAACCAAAATAACGAAATATATTTAATAGCCATGGATATAATTTAAGAGGAACTATTATCTTCATAGTTTTCCTCGTCATCTAAAGACTACAAGTCCCCAAAAATACTCTATTTGTATGTACAATAGGGGAAACATTTTTCAAGTCGATATCCATTTGTGATTTCTGCAAAACAAATGCAATTTGAACCGCTGATATCGTTGTCAAATAATGCACTAATCCATTTACAAAAGCAGATCAATTTCGTTGTATGTTCCATTCGCCGCGTAAAATCTGAGATCTGAAAAAGATTTGTGGTGGTCCCAATGGAAAACGACATAATAATATCCGCCTTAGCCAAATTGGCCGTATTTGGAAGCCTTAAGAATTTTGAGATGCGCCCTTCGTTTAAGTCAATGATTCAACTCTGCAAAACTAATAAATAAATGCTCTTGGTAAAAATATCGTACGAAAATATGTAGGTACTATACAAATGTACCAATTGGTTTTCCATACACTAAAGGTGTGCAACCAAATGCAATTCACCAATTCTGATAGATAAGATTAGATATGAAAGTACTTGTAGTATTTAATTTCAAGCTCTAATATGCAATATTATAATATGGAAACGGAGGGTTAAGGTTTTAGCTGATAGCCAGTTCAGTCTGTCAGGACAAACACTTATAAAAACATATACCTAGATGTTTTTGATGGCAAGGCAATTTCTGTTTCGTGGAATACACACCGTCGAAATGGGGCCGTATCAGAAATTGCACGAACAACTGCGAAAAAAAAAGTTATTAATTGCATGGATCACACTCTACAAGAATCTGAACCACCCGAATGGCAAAGCAGAAATCCATCCAACAGATAGGTTATGCTAGGTTTATGGGTGGGGGTAAGCCGATGTTGTTGGCGATGCATCGGACGCGACGGATTCTATGGGTTGGGCCCTTTAGAAACCACACCTTTTTCTCTCATCGCGCCTTTTTTCGACTCCTCAGAATTCTGCAACGGCCACTCTGTTTATTTTAAATAAACGTGTTTTAATTGCATCAAAAAGAAATAGACCATAAAAGCCGAATTGCCAAAAACAAAGAATAACAAAAAATTGGTCGAAAAACTAGATATCAATTTTAAATTTGACTCTTCGAAATGTCAACTGAGTACGAATCCGAACGTCCCCAATGGTTTATCGAAGTCAAGATGGGGAGACAACAGACAAGTAGTCAGAAGTGACAGCGTCTCCCACGTATTTCGTATTTGTTCATAACTTGTTATGAATAACATAAACTTTAAATCTTGAATAGGTTAAGGATTTTGTCGTTCATACGCAATTGCGCCTACAGATCAGGAACAACATACCTACATGGTAAACGCAAGGCGCCGTATAACAAAGTAATAACCAAGTTTCAACTTTCGGCTGCGCTACTTAAATTTAGAGTCTAAACTAAAAATGTTTGTTGGTGACGACCGCAAGATCTAAATTTGTTTGCGGAACCAGAATTAAGACTCAGTTCTAATTTTCTGTAGAGAGAACTTTATTTTTATCGCATGAAATCCTAACCGAATATTGAAATGGAATGTTTCTTATCATCGGAATTCCTTTGTAAATAAAACAGGATGTCGTCGATATGCATAACGACGCAGATAGTGCTCTATTGGTCAAACTTGAAAAAACATTCACGCGACCCAGCTGTGGAATTTATTCTAATGTTACAAAGCTGCAAACCCCACAAGAGCACTATCAGTGGTGTGTAGGTATCTCTAAACCACAACAAGTATTTCTATAGATTAATGGGGCTTATCAATAGTGAGCAAGAAGCGACAGGTCCGTACCGCAGCAGGTTTAGATTCAACTCAACTCCAGGGTAAGTCTCAGTTGAACAAAATTAATCCAAATGAGCGCACATACGCCCGAGAGTTCCGTACCGGAAGAGTATCTTCAGTGCTTACGAAAGTGGTTTGGTCATTCGCAGTTTTACGAATTGCAATGGAAAGTAATTTCATCAATTCTTAACGATAAACGAGACAATTACATGACAATGAAATCTGGATATGGAAAATCACTTTGCTATCAGTTTCCTTCGGTTTATCTTAAAACAATAACTGTCGTAATATCGCCGTATATATCTTTAATGCAAGATCAAGTGCAATCGCTGCGCAAGTGTGACATCAAAGCGTGTTTGCTTGGCACAGCTGAAGAAAATCCAGACGACTATATGGATGTCATCGATGGGATATATACAATTGTCTACATGGCTCCAGAATCTCGGAGAATGGAAACTGTTTTAAAAGGTTTAAGAGATCGTCTAACGTTGATTGCCGTCGATGAAGCTTATAAAATCAGCAAATCTGACGCATTTAGAAAAGCGTTTCGCTCACTAAATCGACTGAGAGAAATATGTCCAGATGTGCCAATTCTTGCGATTGCCTGTACCGCCACAAAACATGTTCGAAGTGATATTATTAAAACATTGCAACTGCGTAAGCCACAGGTAAAACATTTAACACAAAAAAAAAGTCAAGTAAAATTGGTGATAAAGTTCCTGCTTTTGTGATGTTACGTGTTAAGCTACTATTCGACGATATGTTGAATCAGCATACGTATGCTGAAAAATGTGTCACAATCACAACATATCGTGTAATAGCGAAATTTCTGTCATCATGTGTATGCTAAAAGGTGTTTGTTGGCAAATTTGTTGGCTAGTCAGCATATGTATGTTGGCGAACATATCGTGTAATACCCCTTTTGGGACTGTATGCTAATATTCGGACAAATTTTCGGCGTATGCTGACTCGTATGATAAAGTAGGCTCATCAGCAAACAACACATTTCAGCATACGGGTTTGATATTTTTGAAGTTTCGATAAATTTGGAACGGCACTAGTTTTTTTTTGTGTTTCTGTTGTCTTAATTTTTGGTGTTAGAAGAAAGTTGAGTGAAATAGTTAGTTCGCAGTTTATCATCGAGGACGAAGATAAGAGTAATAAATATCTAAGGCTTTCTGATGATTCGCAGGAGTTAGATTGTGGAAAAAAAAGAAAATGTTTAAGGTGTTCTATCCGAACATTAAAGAAACCTTTTTTGTGCGTGTTAAAATAAAACGTTGTTTTTCCAATTCGATCAAAAAAGAGGTGTAATTTAATTACTGCATAGATCTGACGTTTTACATGGGCGTTATATAGCTTATAGCTTGCGGCGAAAGATTAGGGTTACATGAGTACCTATTTAGTCAGATATGTTATACAGTCATTACAGAAGGAAATATCAAAGAGTTTTGGCCAATATACGTTGGAGGATTGTAAGGCAAAGTGGACCAATCTACGGGAGCAGGTGTCCTTTAAAACGAATTTTGCTAAGCATCGCGCCAGTAAGTCCGGCGAAGCCACCAAAGATCCGACTAAGCCTGTTTGGAAGTATTTCAAACAAATAATGTTGTTTTTAAAAGTTAAATGACCATCATTTAAAGAAATCGATTTCGTCAATGGTTTTGGTACCTACAATTTTCTCGCTTCTTCATAGGCTCTCGTTTAATTGGTTTTGTTGTGCATTTTTTAGCAATCCGATATCATACGATCGATAATGCGTTGTGCTCGACTGAGTCGGTAATTGTACACACGCTGCACCATCAAGACGCCACGCTTTTTTTCACGCATTTTATTTTTTCAACTAAACAAAACAAAAACGATAAAGACAAATATGTAGATCTACCATTTAATCCGTGAAATGATAACATTAATATATATTGTTAAAAACAGTACAATACAGTAGGTACAGTGTTATTAACTACACGTACATTTCACCAGAATCACAGAAAATCGATAAATACAACACGCACGTAGGGGGAAAGCGGGAGACTTGAACATATGGGAGACTTGAGCCACTCTCAATAATTTGCTCAAATTCCATTGAAATCCAACAAGTGTAAGTGTATGCGATGCAGGCAGTGACGAGCTAATTGCACACAAAAAGAATTCTAAATCATCAGCTGTCTCTGGTTGGTGGAAGAGAAAAGGTGTTTTGCAATGCCAATAGTAAATACAATTTTTTTTCTTTTTTCTCTATAAAATTGATCTGTAAAGCGTTAAATAAATCAATTTGATGTTACCTAACAATATTGATATTCTACATTGTAAATATTAGTATGATACCATTCTAGTTTGTATATAACAAAAATTATGAATATAAATTTGTTAAAAAATGCGAACGGGAGACTTGAGACAGTTTTTGAAGGGAGAGTTGATCAGTGGCTCAAATCTCCATTTGCTCTGATGAAATGTTATGTAAGTGTTTTAGAGCCTTGTATTTAATTTTAATAATAAAAATAAATAATTTAATTAAAAAACGCAAGAAATAAACCTTGTAATAGGTTATTTAAGTTATTGATTTGTTTTCGTTACGTTTCTGAAGTTTAGTTTTTGTTTACCTTTTTTTACTTTGTATATGCTAAGAAACTGAAGTACCTACCTAAACCACTAAAACAATAAAAATAAATTATAATCACATTGGAAGTGGATAAATTATTCGTTTTATTATTTTTCTCGTAGGATTTGAGTATATGTTCAACTCTCCCCGAAGGGGTGTTCAAGACTCCCGGTGGTGCGGGAGACTTGAGCCGAAAATCCGTTTTCAAACATTTGGCATTTGTCAAAAATTTCTTGCGTTTATTATAAGTTGAAGAGACCGATCTTAAAATAGATAAATGTAGCTATAAAAAAATCCATTTAACAGGTGGCTGTGATTGATAAACAAATTTTTATTAACGATCTAATAAAAAGTGGCTCAAGTCTCCCGCTTCCCCCCTATGCTAAAATCACGATCTGGAACTTTTTCAGCATATAATCATACGAGTCTTCAAATTTTTCAGCAAACCGAATTCAACATATCGTGTAATAGGGCATCATGAACATATGCATGTTTGCTGAGAATTGTGAGCATATTATTGCCAGCATACGTATGTTCATTCAACATATCGTCTAATACCAGCTTTATACTTCTAGTGGACAATATAAAAGTTTTCATTACATTACTCTGTTTCCTATCAACTCCTACCTAATGACTTTTATTGAAATACTAAACTTTATTTACATTTTTTTTTTAGATTATTATTGGAGAACTAGATCGTCCCAACTTGGAACTTATCGCACAAGAAAGTCCTGACTGGGAAGTGTGGTCAGATCTCGGCCCCTACTTACAGGATCCAAGTGTGTCAGTTATTATTCGATGTCCACGCAAATACATAGCGGACGAAGTATATAATAAGATAAGAGATGAGGGTGTGAAATGTAGTATATATCACACGGATTTATCTCTCCAACAACGCTGGAAGGCTCAAAATGATTTTGTGTCCGATCATAAAGGTGTGATCGTAGCAACGGAATCCTTTGGCACTGGCATCGATAAGCCAGATGTTCGATTGGTTATTCACTATGGCTTCTCGGACGATGTGGAAACTTATTATCAACAAATTGGCATTGCAGGACGTGATGGTAAGCCCGCGAAGTGCGTGTTGTTCTACCAATTCAGATATTGGAATAGGAATACGTATACAGATGATATGCGAAGCTATGTTAACACCACTGATTGTCGAAGGCGGTTCATACTATCACAATTCGAAGAAGATTGCAGCTTGTTCAAAGTACGTTACGATTGCTGTGATCTTTGTAGGAAAGCTTTTGAAACTCCTACATCATAAACCAAACAAAATCGCTGCTAGAAATCAAACAACACTAACGTCGATGTTCTGTTATTAACATTGTAACCCAATAATAAAAACTTGCATCCAATTTTTGAGTGTTTCACAGTCTTAAACTATTTCTTGCATTAAAACAATATATTTTCTTTGATTTGTTTGTTTGTTTAAATTAATAATTTATTATTTTGACTGCCATTATTGCTGATCTTTTCGATAACGTACACCTTCTTTTCCTTTTAAATTTTGTTTCGCACTTTGAGAAGCACTGGTGAAACGATCTAATTGAATTACTTACTATAAAACTGCATTTACACCACGCACGCGCATTTTTGCACGAAACGGGACAGAGAGATCCGTTTATCCGCAATCAATACTATTAAAGGCGTAAGAATGAGATCACAAATCAGGCATCTAAAGTGTCATGAATGTTCTACCCATAATAGTTATAGATACGTAAAACGGAGATAAACACGATTTCCGGCCGCCAACATTTCTGCAATTACATACTTGAAAACATTTCAAATTTTGATTTGAAACACGTTAAATGAGAGTAAATTAAACAAACAATTCATCAATCAGTTACACGAACAACATAAATAATTGTAGGTGTTCATCATTCCCGGAAGATGTATTGTTTTATAGGAACGCAGAATTTCTTCTCTGCCTCCCCTCGGAGCTACAAAACAAAATTCAGTTTCTTGTTTTTACATGACTGAAGGAAGAGAACAAAATAACCGTTAACTGGCTCTCACCATTTCTGTTTTTTCCATTGAGAACTTATGTCGTTTTCGATTTGGCAAAAAATCATTTTTTTTTTTGATCGAGATTGCTTTTCATGTTCTATTTGCCACAAAAATCAATCTTTTTTTTGATCTCAGATCACTTTTGAGAAATCTCAATTTTTCCTCAGATTTTACACATACTTTCACTAACACCAATGTTTATGACACACAGCGTCGGTTAAGAATTTTTTATCGTTGGAACGATTGCTTTTTTAACTGAATTATTTATTTAACGCGTATGGGATCGAGTTTTTATATTAAATGATTTCGAAATGCAGTACCTACTATAAGTGTGTGAAAATCAATTGAAATGGATTTCGAGTGCAAGTGCAAATATGTTTTTTTTTGCCGCCAACTCAATACACACACATACCAATATAATTCAGATTTTATGTTCGATTTGCCAGCAGAAATCTGAAATCTCAGATCAAAATCTGAAAAGCCAAATCGAAAACGACATTAGTACGCTGCTCGAGCTAAATTTTCGCTGCCATACAAAATTCTCTCATAAATATAGCTCAGCTAAATTTTAGCGAACCCATTTAGCTGAGTGGTACGCTGCTCGAGCTAAATAATCAAACTTTTGTTTCAGAATGTACTTCATGTATCTGTCAATATTAGTGCGCCTATTTAATGGGTCGGGACATTTTTTCGAGCTAAATTTTGACAGATCGCTGTGCTCTGGTGTTTTGTTGCGTTTTTGTATTGCGGAGAGCGGTAGAAGTAAGCAAGGATGAGTTTTCTTAATAAAATACTCGACGAGGAATACCTAGAATCGAAAATGGTTTAAATTAGAGAGAGTTGAATTTTTGAAGTAAGTTATTTTCAAAAAACAGCTGTTTTTGTGGCATTTATCAACAGCGCTCTCAATGTCAAAATTTAGCTAGGACTTTAGCTTATGTTTGGAGAGAAAAGTTGGAGACCAGATAAAATTTAGTTTAGCTCGAGCAGCGTACTAAGCTAAAATTTGTAGTCCTGGTGGAGCCTACACGTGCAATTTCCATTGCATGAAACTTTTTATGAAATGAAAGATTGCACGTGGAGACACCGTGTGAAGGCCACCTGAACGGCACGAATGAAATGTCACAAACAGATGGTTTGATGGTTTTGATAGAAGTTTGCATACAAAAATATAATAAACAAACACCAGTGTTAATGCTTTGAAAATAGTCATTCATAAAAGCAAACCGCGTACTATAATTAAAAAAAAAGGATGGCTTTTACTTCGAGTAAACCCCTACCAGCAGTGATTCTTGATGAAATTGGCCTGGAAGGACTTGAGGGAATAACAATAGCCGGTAATATTCGATATTCATCTAACCGCATTATGCTGCATACTATAATCTCCCTGTCTGCAGGACTATGGATAAGGCTTGCAGATACCCTACAGCTACCACTTCCCCTGCTAGACAAATTCCAATCCCAAGTTTGGAAGGTCCTCTTGCAAGCTCGCAACTATTTAGAATTCTTTCAACTGCCTGCACCACGAGAAAAATTGAAGGTCTGGGATAGATTTTCCATTACCGACCCAGATTATGGACTACCGATTACAATGGTTAGTAAACAGTTCAACAAATGTTTCAATTGGTAATTCTTAAAACAAAACAAAACAAAAAAAAAACACTTACAGAGCGAATGCCCCTTCACCATATACAAATCTGTTCCGATATCTGATTGTGAGATTCTCGGTTCATGTGAATCGTATAACGTACGGGTGCGCATACCGTTCAACGAAGTTGAGAAAATGTCCCTAGAACAGATCGAAGACAAATGGGGCGACTCTTTTGTTATCGTTGGCAATCAGAAGCTGCGCTACCACTGTCTTGTGCCACCAAATATAAGTATACCAACTGAAATTACATCTATTCAGTACTGTGTACTTGAGTTTATCGGTCGTTCGCGAAAGAATGGCGTGTCCTCAGCTGGCCCTCACTCTATTCTGCATTGCTGCAAGGATTCAGCAATAGGATTTTACATAAGGTAAGTTTAGTTTATGCTTCTAAATTGTCGCTGAATGTTCCTCTTCCGCAGAAACAAACTGTTGCGTCTTGGCCTAATAACCAAACAAGCCTATACAGAAAAGCGCAATGATCGTTTGATCAGCTCCAGCTTGCTTACACTAACGCGGTTTCATACGCAGAACAAAACTGCATTTATTGTTGTCATTGAAAAGATGTTTGTTGCTCTGAAGCACGCTCCCGATCAAAGGATGACACTGAACGATGTCAAACATTTGTTCCCGGCAGAAAATCAGACGATGATCAAGAAAATATTGCTTACGCACTTCTTTCGAAAATACTTTGAAACGTGTGTAAGTAGATGGTCTCCAACCATCTAGTTTTTGAAATTCCTGATGGATATTTGTTTCTTTTAGAACATTCGCGCTAAAGACTTATTGCCCAATTTTAAGCCAACACCCAAAATGAACATGGACCGTGAAGTGGCGTGTGTTCGACTAAAGAACCCCAATTTGTCAGAGGATGAACTATTTAATGAGGACGACGAAACAGATGAAAAGGGATCAAATGGTTTGTAATGGTTTGTTTGTAAGCATAACTTAGATAACTTGTTTCGTTTTGCGCTGTGATTACAGACTTTTTTGACTACAAGCACTCGTTCGCCGATATGCCACTTCCTGAGGAAATATATCGTGCCGTTGAGAAGTGCGGCAGTGAAGGTTGCAGTCAATCACAGTTATGCACGATCTTATCTATGAATCATTTGAATGTGCGGCAGGCTCTGAAGAAGGCGCTGGCTGATAAGATAGTGACCTCATACTGCAAAGACATGGGGAGGCAGCGGACGAACATGTGAGCTTGCATTTGTAGTTATTGGCAATCGCTGGGTGCAGTGATTTGATGTAAAAGCCACTGATATTTACATACTTTCAGGTTAGTAGCTGCTAATTGTTCGAATTCGATTCAGAAAGTCAAGCAAGATAATTTAAATATCACCAAGAATCTTAAATGTAATGATGAGCCGGTAAGTTTGAATTTCCTCAACGCAACGCCTCGAACATGTCTCTTATAAACCTTATTTTTGTTTTATTTTTCAAAGAATATTCCAATAGATCAGGAACCTCAACTGAAAGACATTGTACAGATCACGGCCACAATCAAGCATGTAACACATGAAAATGTGTTCCAAAGTATGCGCGACGAGACGGCTAAACAAATCGAACGCAAACAGAAAATCGTCGAAGTTCTTAATGAGAGATGCATAATACAGGTGCCAATGCTGCGTCAGGAAATCATTAGATGTGAGCTCGAGGCTGGATACAAAGACGAAATCTGCAACAAGTCTTTGTATCGGACCATTGCACGACTGCAGAATGTTGGCGTTGTGAAATTATTTGAAATATTGTTGCGGTTCGAGGAGAACGCACGCATCTATCGCTATATAACGCATCCGAAAATCTCTGCCGACCATAATGTGTTAGCACAGGAGGTAATCAAGCTGAAGAATGCACTCTTCCTCTACTTGGAGGAGAAGAAATTCCGAAACAATCCCGTTCGATCAGGGGAGCTGTCAAGACCAAAAGAGACTCGCGTAGGTCTTATACCGGCTGGGCCACAAAAGTCTCCGAAGTTCTTAACCGCCCGGTTCCTGCACGAGTTTATGTACTACATGCTGTTTCAGCTGTCGCCAACACAACAGCCGCTGGAGCTGTCTGAGGAGGTTCTCAAAACGTGGCTGCAATCCGAGCCGAACATAGATTTCGCAGATCTCTACAAGACCATGATCTCTGAGCATATCGTTCCATATAGAGAGAGAATCAACTGGAGGACCTTTATAAATCCGCTGCCCGTTTATGATGGCAAGCCATCGGGTTGGATATCGCTTCCGGATGTTGTCGATCGGATGCCATTTTCAATGCTCAACAAAATTATTCACGTTCCGCCGGGTGTTGACCCGCTGGCTTTGGAATTTCTCTTGCATCCCATTCGGCAGCACTATCTGATTAAACAGCTCCCGTTGAGCTTGCAAGCGTTGATAAACCGTGGTCGTCTTGGACGGATAATTGTTAATATTGTGCGGATACTGCAGCGAATGGGTCTGATTCAGGTTAGCGAGAAGGGTGGCAAGGATGCCCTGCAGCTTTGGGTGTATGTTAATAGAAAAGCTACAGTCGTGGATACGACAACATCTGAAGCTGGCTATATGAAGGTTAATCCGGATCGTAAATACAACAGAATTAAGTTTGAACTCAATAGCTACGCAGACGTTCAGCTATACTGGAATTGTCTGCACAAAATCTGTGTGCACACGAAGCTTGGGTTCGTTCACAAGAACGTGAGCTTATCAAGGACATCAACAATGGTACTCTACAAGCTGCGGCGCAACGAACTTAATTTGATTGTCGCCCCGTTGGCGACATTTGAGGAGGCGCCACTTCTGGATACGGGCAACATACCGGGTGATGGTCTGGGCGCGGGTGGAATCGCTTCGGGTCTTTATTCCTCGTTTCAGCGCAACTGGACCTGGCTGGTAAACAACAAACATACCGCAGCAGCTGCCACTCAGAAGCTAAAGAAAGGCACGAAGTTCATTCGGACCAAGATGTCGAAGCTTATGACTACGGCCGGCAATAAGAAGTCCACCGGTACGCCACCTACGATGACGGTGAAAAAAGTCAATCGCTTTACCATCACATCGGCGGGGAGAGTAATTAAGCGCAAGGGAACTATCGTTCAAAAGCAGAAAAAATCTGCCATTATTGTGGACTCCATTGACCGAGATGCCCTGAAGCAGATGCGCTCTCTGCGAGCTCGATGGAGCACCAAAGAAGATCTCATCTTGAAAATGACAAGAGCCACATTCATCTTTCTTGGCGTGCCAGTCATCCATTTCAGTCATCGTGACGTTGCTCGAATAACCCGCGATCTTATTCGCATTCTCTGTGGTATTCACAACAAGACAACGCAGGCATGTCACCGCAGAATTCAGTTTCTTATCAGAGCCAATCGTCATCTGCCAGAGCTACCCACATGGCTGCATGCACTACAGACTAATGAGCACCTTAGCACACGCTACGAAGGTGATAGATTCTTGCGCGAGCTGAGACAGCTCTACTCTGCGAAGGCAGAGTTTCAGAATGCACTTTTTGTTCACTTTTTGTATACCTTTGGTAAATTACAGACTCTAATCAGTCTGACCGACCCCCAGGATAACGGATTACACAAATCGAACTTTCCCGCCACCCTGACCGAGTTTTACAAGAAATTCCGCGAGTGCTCGCCGCTCAACGAGAGCAAAACTTTGCTTCACTTCAATCCAACCTCTAAGATGGAACTGCAACTGGTCACCATCAACGATGTGCTGCACAGCTCTTTGTGTTGTTTTCGCGACAAGACCCAATATAATCTGCAAATCTTTGAAGTTTTCAAAACATTTCCCGAGGACCTTCTGCACGCCGCCTTCAAGAGAGCTCGTATTGATGGACTAGTAGTGGCACGCAAGAAGGGCCAAATTAAAGCCTATACTACCCAGCAGCTGACTGGTCCGTCTTACGTCTTCTCGAATAAATACCGCTTGAGTTTGATGTTCCTACGGATTCCGTACCTTCTGTTTGACATGCACCATGCATTCTTCGATCAGCTCATGAAGGCTATCTACGACGCTGAGCCAATTGCAATGGAAATCAAATCGCCTCACTCGGCACAGCTTTTCCTAATTGGGGAGCTGCTCTGGAATAACTACATCAATGTCGATATAAAGACACCGTCCAACATGTTGACCGTGGACCCATCCGCTCAGCAGACTTGTGTCTCCGCATCCGAGCGAATTTTCGATCATTATCACACTCTATTGGAGAATGCTCCCCAAACGGAGTACTTGAAACAATTTGACGCGTTGGGTGAACTCGCCACTAGGGTCAAGTTCAAGGCTGCCAACGAGAAGTACGTGCTGCACTACCACCCCTTCGACGTAGTCTGCAAGCTGAACACCGTACAAATTCATTTCTTTTGCTTCCTGGGCAACTTAAATCAGTCAGTGGACCTGGCATTTTTAAGTCGGTATGACAAAGAATCTGAGAATTTCTGTCCCTTCAACGATTGCGTAATGAAGGCTGACAACTATATGATCGCCATCGAACAAGTTATAGCCGCTCGAGGTGGTGAACTGGAAAAAATCCACGAAAACAAAGAGATGGAAGCGGATATTGAGAAAGATTCCATTACCATCGGGTTAGACAATCTGATGGCATTGTTTGAAAAGTTTGAGACGTTTATGAACGACAAACTGTCCAAGGATGAGCTAAAGGATCTCGGTAAAATAATAATCCAGAGAAAGCCAGTTGACCTTATCGGCATTTGTAAAGATATCACGAAAGTAGGAGTCGATGACGATATGACCAACAATGACGAGTTCGAACCAGCAATGAATAAGGAGGAGAAGAATGCAAGGGCCCAAGATGCATTTGTAGTTTGTTTGCCAACGCTTAAGATATCTTCTAATGACGAAGTTCTAGAGGGCGTGGTAAAGGCGCAATATAAGGGCGTTATGATGCCCGAGATGCTCTTGGAATCTGCCACGCGACGCGACCAGATATTCGACACTATTTTCGAGTAAGTTCTTTTTATTACCATTTACTAGTTTAGTTTGTGGGAAGGTCGATTCTTTGTTGTACATTTGTTGTGGCTAAAATTTATAATTGGAAGCAGGTCATTTGCATTTTAAACGATTCCATCGATGAGAGGTCATAAGTCAGTTGCATAAAATAAGTGCTCTCGGCAAATTTTCCTTAGTCACCTATTAAGTGTCATCATTGTTTGGCGGTGATAGTCACTAGATCAAGAATATTCGCCTTTCGTCGGCTTTCTTATAATCTGCTTATGTGGAAGTGTACAGTATACATTATTAGTTTGAATCCTCTTAGAAGTAGCGTCGGAGTTGTGTTTTCTGTGTCTGTTTTGTGTGCTGATGGGGAATTTTAGAGTTGACATGTGCAACATTCGTGGGCTACGATCGAATCTCTTTTCGGCGTACGTCCACGTCGCTAAATATAAACCAGCTGTTTTTTCAATGAGCGAGGCCCAGGTGGGTGTAAATTCTGATGAATCGGAGTTTGATCTGCCTGGGTATCGCTTAGTGCCTTTATTCTTTCTCCACCGCGGTCTCGCCATATACATACGTGATGATATTGCCTATCAAACTCCAGGTTCCTATGGCCAATGTTCCAACTCGGAATTTAATTTCATATGGCTGAAATTCCATATCCGTAGGCAAATCATTCACTATTGTTTCATTTACAGAAGCCCTAATCTAGATAGCAACTCGACTTTTAACGAGTTTGATGCGCTGTCTGACTCCATTACAAGAATTGTCTCCCTGTATCCTAATACTGAAATTGTCATTGCGGGCGATTTCAATATTCACAATTCTAACTGGCTTCGACATACTGGACAGACAACACCCGAAGGAATTTATGTTCAGATCTTCGCTGAGGTAAACCAATTAACCCAGCTTGTAAATGAGCCAACACGCGTACCTGATATTGACGGTCAGAATGCCAACACTCTGGACTTGTTTCTTACCTCCCACCCTGATAAATACTCTTTAGAAGTATTATCGCCTTTAGGCTCGTCGGACCACTGCATCATATCAGCTAATTTCTCGTACTCTAACCACACAGTTAAAGAAAAATCTCCGAAAAGAACCGTATGGCAATACGAGAAAGCCAACTGGAGCGGACTTAACAACTTCTTTAAGAGTTTTAACTGGTCGTTATGCTTCCTCGATAACGACGTGGATGCCGCCGCTGATATGATGTCCAGTATTATCACCTTAGGTATGAAATCCTTTATTCCTAACAGGATAAAGAGTATCATACCGAAAGAAAATGCGTGGTACGACTCGAGCTGTAAAGAGGCTATCAGACAAAAGGAGTTAAGTTTTCGGTCATATAAGGCCAACCCATCTGAGGAAAACCGAAAAAAGTTCAAGCGAGCCAGAAATGACTGCAATACAATTATCAAGCGTGTAAAATTCTCGTATGACCAAAAGTTGAGGCAAAAAATACTACAATGTCCCAAGGGTAGTAAAAACTTTTGGTCTTTTGTAAAAAATATAAAGAATTCGGTCTCCCCTTCCATCCCAACGCTCATTCACAATGACATTCCAGCTGTCAACTCTTTAGACAAAGCCAATCTGCTTGCTGCACATTTTGCAGCCAGCTCGATGCTCCCAGATTGCGCTTTGCCTCCACCTGTACTTGAGAGCGTCGAACACACCATGGGACAAATCCATTTTCGCTCTCGTACAGTGGCAAGAGTACTTCATGACCTCAACATAAATAAATCCGCTGGTCCAGATTGTATTTCCCCAATTGTTCTGAAGAGGTGTTCTTCTACGCTGGCAAAACCACTGCGTAAGCTTTTCCATCTGTCCTATTCTTCTGGACTCTTCCCGAGAAGGTGGAAAACAGCATTTGTCCAGCCCGTCCCCAAAAAAGGCGAATCTTCTTCTCCCACCAACTACCGACCCATAGCACTTACATCCATTCTTTCTAAGGTCATGGAAACGCTGATAAATCGTCAGCTCATGAAATATCTTGAATCACGAAAACTCATTAATGACCGGCAGTACGGTTTTCGCGGCAACAGATCCACTGGTGATTTGATGGCTTATCTCACCGAAAAGTGGAACCAATCTCTACATCACTCTGGTGAAACGAAGATTGTTGCGCTTGATATTTCAAAGGCATTTGACAGAGTTTGGCACCAAGCTCTTTTGTCGAAAATGCGTGCATATGGGATCGATGCGTCTCTTCTTCAATGGATTAGAAACTACCTCTCTGGCCGTTCAATTCAAGTTGTATTGGATGGCTTCAAGTCTGATATTCACCATATAAATGCTGGTGTTCCCCAAGGCTCCGTTTTGTCACCGACTCTCTTTCTCATTTTCATAAATGATCTCCTGTCTGTAACTTCTAATCCAATCCACTCCTTCGCCGATGACAGCACCCTCAGCTTTTCATATTCATTCCAAGACTCACGTCCCTGCTCTTCGGCCGTAGAACTGGAACGGCAACGTATGTTAAGCTCATTAAATTCTGATCTCGACAGCATTATAAAATGGGGTTTAGCCAATAGAGTGGAATTTAATGCTTCCAAAACACAATGCTGTCTGCTGTCATTAAAGCGAAACCAGAATCCTCAGCCATTATCCATGAATGGCACTTGCATCGCCGAAACCGAAAGACTTTCCATTCTCAGTATGTGTGTCCATGACAAACTCCGTTGGAACGACCACATTCACGAAGTCGCGAAGAACGCTGCGAAATGTCTAGGTTTCCTCAAACGGTGCAAGAAATATTTTACCCCTTCTGATCTGGCTGCCATATACAAGGCGTTCATTCGCCCCAAACTTGAGTATAACTCTCATATCTGGTCTGGTGCGCCCAAAACCTCATTGCACCTACTAGATAGGATACAGAATCGTGCTTTAAAACTTTTTGGAGACACAAATATAGCGAATTCTATAAATTCGCTCGAACATCGCAGAAATGTGACATGTCTCTCATTGTTTTATCGCTATTTCTATAATCGCCAGCTGCATTCCACCCCTTCAACAATTCAACCGCAATACTCGCAAAGCCAGGAATGCCCATCAGTTTACCCTTCAGCCTACTTTCGGTCGTACTATGAAATATAGAGATTCTTTCATAAGCCGTACAACACGAATGTGGAATGCGTGTTTATTATAAAAAAAAAAAAAAAAAAAAAATCCTCTGAACAGAACATTTGCTCCTACCATTCTTAAATGACCAATATTTCGAGCTTATTTTTTTACTGCGCCTTACCGCCGTATTATCCAATCAACCGCTCATAGGAACACCTACTGGACATATACACAAAACAATCTGGACACCCTCAAAACTGTAATGGATTCGAATAACTTCAGCGATGCTGAACAAAAACAGGTCGAGGAAATACACAATTTTATTGAGTCAAATGAACTGGGAGCTCATGCCTCTGATCTATTGGTAAATATTTTTTTAAACAGGTTACTTCACTTTGTCCCGTTACACTTCCTTCCATTCCATAGGAGAGATTTCCTGATGTTGATTTTCTTCAAAGAGCTATGAAACTTCTCCGCCAGCATTATCTAGTACTTAGAGCGGGAGTCTCATCCTTTATGTATGTTCAAAAGAACTACGTTCGACACTGGGTAATCCATACCCGGCACATTAAGCGCCTTGTACGTGAATCTATGGGCAAGCTAGTTCCACCGCAAAAGCGAAAAATTCGGTCCGAGGAGGAGGACAACGAAGATGCAGACAATGTAGCCAAACACAGCAGAGCTAATGAAGAAGGTCGCCGGATATCAAAGCCAGTTGAACGCTTTGAAGATCGAACTGAAGTTACTACCTCAACGTTAGCACATCATAATGAGTAAGTTGGCACAACAAAAAGAACAAAAGGTTGCGTTACAGTCCTATTCCGTTATTCGTGTGAGTGAAATCGAACTTTTATGATGGTTCGTTGCATTAAGCTGACTTTGGCCGAGAACTCACCCAAATAGTGGAATATACCACCTGGCAGTTTCAATTAACTTGTTTTGTCTACTTTTTGCTCCTTTTTTTAGATCCGATTTTATCTTTTCCTTTAACGTATGATAATGTTTTTCTTTAGCATTAAGGATTTGCTTATTCTTAAGCCATGTCCGTGGATTCGAGTGAATGGCTCGCTTAATCGGCGTGTTCTCGACAAATGGATGGCAAGCATTCTTATTGAATGTACTGTGCAAAGCGGATGTACTGTACATTCGCTGGCTTTGCGGTTTAAACAGATGCCAACAGTACATATAATGTTTCTGTTGGAGCTAATGGCTGACTTGCAGATTGTTGAGCTGCGGAGCTATAAACGTGTTAAAGTGGGTCTTTCATCCAAGTTCAAGGAACTTCAAATAAGTGAGTTTGAATGGAACATTTAGAAATAAATTTGATAATTTTTTATTACGTATTTGCAGGTAGCGGTAATGAGTTTACCGATCCACGCAACACATACGTTATTACTGCACCTGATGCGATAACTCGCATGAGTTTGTTTATTGGTGATAAGCAGTATCGAACGGAGTTTATTTAAAACCCAAATAACTTTGTTAAGATGTAAATAAAAGCACGTGACATTGAATTAAAACCCAACTATTATTTTCTTCACATTGCATGTGATTTGTCAAAAACACAATCAAATGTCGTTTTCCATTGGGACCAAAAATCAATCTTTTTTTCGATTCAGAGCACTTTTTGCAGATCTCGATATTTTTTCAGATCTACACACACTGCCACAATACCAACATACTTCGCACAGCTGTTTTACGTCATTTAAAGAAGTTTGCTTTCAAGACAAATCACAGTTCACCCTCAGTGGCTGGAGAGTACAGACGTGTTACGCGAAAGTGACAAAAAGTGCCAAAAGGGGGAAAAAAAAAAAAAAAAACAGAAGTGATAGAATAACAAAAGCTACAAATATGGATGGTGGAGTTTTGCATCCGAATGGCGGTGTTCCACCAGATAAACCTAATATAAATAATATAAATAACATAAAAAAAATAATTTTGCCTTCTGTGCTATTAAACAAAGAAGACAAAGAAAACATTGAAAAACAGTTTGACTGGTATGAGGATGATGTCATCCCCAGCACCAATACAAATAAAAAAGTACGTTCTCCCTTTCAAAGTATGGAGACAGACATAGTTGCCCCGACACAAGGAAAGGAGATAAAAAATATGCTCGCCGAAAAAAGCACGCTTAACAACAGCATTATTTTAGGCACCGCCAATAATACAAAGACAATACAGGCGCCGGGACGAATGAGCGTCGCAACTGAAGCGGCACTCAAACAAATGCTTACCAACGACGTCGTTGTTTACTCAAATATAGTGGCTCGCAAAAGGCGGCAAACAAATATACAAAGCTCGGCAAAAAAGGTAGCAAGAGATAACACAGTAAATGAAAACTATTACCATCTATTGGATAAGTCTGTGGAAGAAGAGGATGTCGATGACCCTGGACTGGGAACTGAAAAAGATGCAGATGCAGATGTTAGGCCTAGTTGCAGCATAAACAGTAGCACTAATACCAACAATCGGGATAACACAACTATAACAACTCAACCTCAACAGATGCAGAAACCTAAACCGTGGTGTCCAACGATTTTCGCCAAAGGCGTCTCATCAAAAAGTATATCGGACATTATGCTAAAAGCCAATATAGATCCAAACAACTTTGAACTAGACTGTAGACACTCTGGTCTAAGGATAAAGGTAAGAGACGTAGAGCTGCATAGTTATATACTCAATCTTCTTAAAAGTGTAAATATTGAAGGACACTCGTTTACTCCTAGTGAGTACAGAAAATTCAACATCGTTCTAAAGGGGATTTCGAGCAATTTTACGCCCGAAAATGTTAAGGCGGGTATTTTATCCAAAGATTCTTCCCTAAAAGTTATAGTCAAACGTTTTGAAACAAAATGGTCAAAGCAAAATAACATTCCATTAGACTTGTTCCTATGTGTTTTGGAGGATAGGGAAAGTCTAATTAAAATCAAAGCTATCAAAAATATTTTGAGCCACAGAATCAACTGGGATTCCGTCAGAGGCTCAGGAACAATACAATGTTTTAGATGCCAACGCTTCGGGCATGTTTCTAATTACTGCAATTACTCACCCAGATGTGTCAAGTGCCTTAAAGAGCACCCAATGGGAGAGTGTGACCTCGGACCTAAAAATGAAAACTCAGTGGCCTCATGCGTCAACTGTGGTGACTCGGGACACCCAGCTAGCTTCAAAGGTTGTCCTAAACGGAATGAATATCTGGCAAACAGAAGAACAGCTCGCTTACCAGTTAACAGTAGGGAAAACTTCGCCAACTATAATCCACCGACCACTAACAATAATAGTCCGCAAAGGGGTATGTCTTTTGCAGAAGCAGTAAGAGGCACCCGCACCCAAGTTCCAATATCTCAGCCAACTCCTTCTAAAAATAATATCTTTTCAGACTTCTTAAATGAGTCCAACAAATTATTCGGACTCCCCTTTAACACTCTATTTGCAAAAATTAAAAATTTTTGGCCAACATACCTTAAAATTGAAGATTCCCAAAAGCCAGAAGCATATCTGGCATTCCTTGCCTCTTTGGCACCATGAATCTGAATATAATTACAGTTAACGTAAACTCCTTTAAATCGGGAGACAAAAAGATTGAAGTTGAGCTACTGCTAAAAGAAACTCAGCCTCTAGCAATACTTATGCAGGAAACATGTATCAAAAGCCAAAAGAAAAGCCGTTTTAGCTCTGACTACGACCTCATAAATAGCGGTTCTGGCCGCGGCACGGGTATCCTGATAAAAAACAATTTCAAAACATTTCCCAAAGCGTTTTATAACAACACCATCTCAGCTACTATTGTTCTCATCCCCATTAGGGTTCAAAATAATACAAAAACTTTAGCGTTAGTGTCAATATACATTCCTTGTAATACGGGCCCAAGACTGGTAACAGCCCTCAATGAACTATTAGATTCTCTAAGTGCATATGAATATTTGATAATAGGTGGAGATTTCAACTCACGCCACCAACTGTGGGGCGACACTACAGTTAACCTTAATGGGCATTACTTCCATCAATGGTACTCTGACAATCATTTCCTGGACCTTGATTTGGTAGCAGCCGAAGGGCCAACCAGGCCTAGCTCAGGCTCTCATATTGACTTCTTTTTAATCTCATCTCACCTCCGCTCGCCAATGCATTTAAATAGCAATATCGTATGCCTCACACTTGATCCGGTATCCGATCACTACTCAGTTCTGATGCACATTCATGTACAGCATTTTTCCCCCTTCCCGTTTCAACATCCAAATGTTCGTTGCTTCAAAAAAACAAATTGGAACAATTTTAATAATTACCTAGACAATCAGCTTGAAAATGTTTATGTGCCAACGGACAGAAATTTATCCAATGAAGAGATAGACCGTTTTATTGCGGAACTAACCAACAAACTTTCAAATTGCATAGAAAAACACAGTAAAGTAAACTCATTCAAATCTCACTACCTCAATATTTCACAAGATATTTTAAATCTATTTAAAATTAGGAAAAATCTGAAAACTAAGTTTAAAAGACTATTCCATCGACTAGGAGACCGTACGAATACCGAATACATGGATCTCTCAGCTAGGATAACTTGCCTGAGCAAAATTATCAAAGACAAGATCAGAATAGAGCTTAACGAAAAATTTCGATTGAAGCTCAAAAGTCTCAAATCAAATACTAATGTCTTTAAAACAATCAATCAAATTACTTCAAGGAAAAATACCAATAATGACTCCCTTCAGGAACTAAATTGGAATAACCGCACACTCTCCACCTCAGCTGAAAAAATTGAAGCCTTCAGTCAATATTACTCTGATCTATTTGCCCTCAAAACCCCACAATACGATGTCGATAACACTTTATCGGTAAATACTTTCAACAGTGTCTTTTCAACCTGGAACAGAAATTTTACAATAGACAATTTTTCTCCATTAAATAAATCAACTTCCATCTCCACCGAACCCTTTGTTTCCACTAGCCTTATTGAATCTATCATAAAGTCCCTAAACAATAAAAAGTCAGCGGGTCCCGATAAGATTCCCAATTTCGTTATCCGTAAAGCTAGAGTCCCAATGGCAAAATTTCTAACACCCATTTTTAACAATTGTATAAACAATTGTTACTTCCCAATAGCCTGGAAACACGCTAATCTCATTCCCCTAAAAAAAAAGGCAGCTTCAAGTAGGATTGAGGACTTTCGGCCTATATCGTTGCTCTCCAATTTGGGCAAGACCCTGGAGAAAATCCTGCTAACAAAAATACATTACCATTTTGATGACACATTCCTAATACAACACGAACAGTTTGGCTTTAAACGAACACATTCCACAGAGCATGCTATTCTTGCTTTACAAAATAATATTTTAAATAATCTAAGACTAAAGCGATGCACAGTCGCCTGTGCAATTGATTTAACTAAGGCTTTTGACTCCGTTTGGCACGCTGGACTTCTCTACAAACTAAACCTTTTGAACTTCCCTCTTCACTTCATAAAATTTTTTCAAAGTTTTCTTTCAGATCGTAGTTTGTCCGTTCTTTTTGATAATGGAACTTCCAACCCAATCCCCATATTGTCAGGAGTCCCGCAAGGATCTATTTTGGGCCCATTCCTATTCAACATTTATCTTTCGGATTTCCCTATTCAATGCTCAAATTCCAAATCTATACTATATGCCGATGATACGATTATATTTAGCGGTCACGAAAGACCGCATGTTGCTCTGAACGAAGTCAAAAACCACCTTAATATAATTCAACCGTACTACAAGAGATGGGGAATTGAAATAAATTTTAACAAATGTGAACTGATTTGTTTTAGGAACGCTTCGGGTCGTGGTCACCATCTGGCTGTTCGCGAAAGTAAGCAACTGTTCCTAGGTATAGAAAACAACATAATACCCCTTAGACATTATATTAAATACCTCGGAATAACTCTTCATGAACGTCTTAAAATGAACTATCATGCCAGAGGTGCGCTAAACAAAGGCAAAGCGGCAGCCGCAATGCTTAAGCTATTACTAAACTCCAAAGAAGTCGAGCCAAAAACTAAACTTTTGATGTATAAAACTCTCATACGACCCGTAATGACTTATGGTTTTTTGTCCTGGTTTCAAATCACACCAAACGTAGCTTTAGAGCTTCAAAGATTTGAAAGGAAAATAATACGTAAATGCATTTCAAAATTCAGGCGCCCGTCGGGTAAATGGTTTCATAATAAAATTCTATATGAAGTCTCAGGTATCAACCCTTTACTTAATTATATAACATCTTTGTCGATAAAAAGGATAAATGCCCTACAACACCATACTAACCCTATCCTCCGAAACATCTTTGAGGAAAATATCAACTCGTCGGTTATAGATAGATTTTACATATCTCCAATAAGCATAGCCTGCGAGAACTCGAACTCCCTTTTTGAAATTGAAACAAACGATGATACTTTTCTTTCCTCATTCTATAAAAAATGTCCAGCCAACGGTTATAGAGGATAAAGCTCTATTTGCAGCTCTACAGCTCTCTTCAACAATAACCTTTATAGAAAAAAAAAAAAAAAAAAAAAAAAAAATGTACATACCATAAAAATTGACCTTTGTATTATTTATAAGTAGGACTATTTGTTCTGTTCTTTTTTTTATCTTTTTACCTCATATCACTATTGTTATACCCCGCCCCTCATCCCACCCACTCCTCTAGGTTTAAGATCCCAGAAATGTATAATTGTCCTGATTGAGTGGACAAAACTAACTTAAAGTCAGATCCTGATACATTATTTGTTCTTCAATTAAAAATAAAATAAAAAAAATTAAAAATATTTAATAGTGTAGCCTGGCCACTCCTAAGTCGGCAATATTAATTTTAATGTTAGAATAAGAATTACTCTGTAAACTCTATTTATGTACATACTGTGTAATGAAACAAAAATCTCAATAAAAACTACTACTACTACTACTACTTTCAAGACAAATGGGCGAAGTTTCGTAAAAAAACAAAATAACGAGATAACATTGGGTCGTATGAATAAAAACTAGCATTTGCTTTGAGCAAAAGGTTGTAGCAAAGTAAAAGCCCTTAGCATTTGCTTTGAATCGGTATGAATAAAAACCTACTTTGCTAAAGTAAGTTCGAAAATTCGAACATAGCTTTTACTTTGCTGTACGTGTACTTGCCTTGCAGTTCCTGTCAAACTTGGCAAGTGACAACTGTCAACTGTTTGTTTATTTTTAAATTATAGATTTTTGTGGAAAAATCACCAAAAGTCAACCAAATTCAAAAGAACAGCGGAAAATAATTTAAAAAAAAGAAACAAATATGCTGAGCGACGAAGAGGACTATTATATGGAAGAGTTATATGATGGTAAGCATAAGTGCATCTGTATTCGAGTTTTAATTGATTCTTTTGAATTTTTTGCAGACGATGAGGAACTTCCATCTACCTCGTCTACTGCAAAGAGTGACCAAAATGAGTTGGTCTTTGTCCAGGCCATAGAAGCGGTAGGAAAGATTTTACTAAGCTGCTCTTAAAATGTGTGATATTTTATTGGCCAAATGTTCAATTTTGTACACGCCAGACAAGATTGTTAAGAAAGTTGCAAATTTAAAGCAAAGGGTCAAGAAAAAGTCTGATATGAAGGCAACGGGAAATATACCCATTCGGTTGAAGGAATCCGAGCAACTGCTGTTGAACTTACTTCAGGCCAAAAGTAATCCCAGCATTACTTGTATCGAAAGTAAATAGTGTTTTTTACGTAGATATGTACATGTATTGATGAGCAATTTAATTCTTCTCTTCTTTTAAAAATACAGGTGGTTTTGAGATAGGAATTCCTTCCACTTCTAAAAGGGAGTCTTCAGATGTGGAGGAAGTTGTGGTGTCATCCACACCGCCGCAATCATCGGCCAAAAGACGTCGGATATCTGCAACGGTAATTTTAATTTGTTTTAAGTGAATGGTATAACTCATTCTTTTGATTTTTTATTCGTAACAGAGTTACGCTACTGATCTACAAACAACAGTTCTTCAAAATCAGCTAAAATTGATAGATTTGCAGAATAAAATGTTACAAGCACAAGAAGCAAGAAGCCAAGAGGAGCATGCGAAGAAAATGATTGTATTAAATATGAAGGAAAAACTTTTAGCAGCTAAATTAAAAAAATTAGAATGAGAATATTTAACAAAGCTGTTTTTTTAATTTTAAAAATGTTATCACAATAAATCACATATACACTATACACATTTGTTTTTGTTTTACATATGTCTACCTAAATAGCTAGCAATATTGTTTCGTCTTCTTTGTCCTTGTCTGAAGGCAGTATCGTTAGTTTCCACCACTCCAGATACTACATCTTCCATATTTAAAATTGGTTGTTCTGGCAATTGGAAATCTGGATCTTTTAAAAATTTTGCTACATTATGAAGCACAAAGCAAGCTACAATCATTGAAGGTGTTTTTTCTGTAGTCATTCGTATTTTTGATTGCAAAATTGGGAATCTTTGCTTAATTTGACCGAACATACGTTCAATTATACACCGTTCACTTTTATGCACTTTATTATAGTTTCTTTCAAGTAAGGTGTGAGGATTTCGATAAGTTGTCATAAGCCATGGTGTTAGAGGATATCCTTCATCACCCAAAATAATCGCGCCAGCAATGTTTCTCTTTAATACACTTTGTATATTTGAATTTCTCCAAATACGTGCATCATGCACAGATCCACTCCACTTACAATTCACACTCGTAAACTTTTCATCACCATCACATGTTGCTTGTACGTTAAATGAAGCAACATTCTTACGATTTATATACTCATCGCCATGTATAGATGGCTTTTTTATTGCAATGTGAGTGCAATCTATAGCTACAATTGCACATGGAAACATAAATTTTCTTTGCCAAATCGCTTGGTGATGCTTGATTTCTTCCTCAGTTGTCGGAAAATGTATCCAATCATCGGCTTGTTGAACTATTTTTTGACACACATACCAATTTGTTAGGGAAACGGTTGACTGATGAACACCAAGATCTTCTCCAACACCAACCTAAACACATAACTTTTTTACTTGTTCAGCCATGAATTTTGAAATCTTTACCTGAAAGCCCGGATCTCCTAAATACCTTAGGAAAGATTTCATTTTCTGGACATTTGAAAGAGCACCACCTCGTGTCTCAAAATAATCATTTAGAAACGTATTAGCCAAAAAGTTCACATTTTCACGCGTGAAACGAAACAATTGCTTGAAGTTGTTATTGTCACCAATTCTTCTTTTTTTATACTGTTTTTCATTAGCACGAACGTTAACAACAACAGGTAAAACAGGTATAATGTGAAAACTTATCGCATCCATGTTTAATTCAAACTTAATTCAACTTAATATTTATAAACAAAACAATGAAAATTCACAATTCTTAGATTGTTTTATGTTAAAAATGTACGTACAAAATATTTAGCAAAAGGTCGAAGTCAACTAAATAGCAGACTCAGAATTTGCATAGCATTTGCTTTGTCAGATAAGTTTTATTCATACCGATCTGAGTAAAAGGTCAGTGCCGCCGATTTTCGAACATGTCAAAAGTTGGAACTAACTCAAATTGGTTTTTATTCATACGAAGCGTAGCAAAAGCTTCGATTTTGACATTTCTCTTGAGTAAAAGCATTTGCTTCGGTTTATTCATACGACCCATTAACAGCCATGGATATAATTTAGGAGGAATTATTATCTTCATAGTTTTCCTCGTCATCTGAAGACTACGAATCATCAAATATACTCCATTTGTATGTGCAATAGGGGAAACATTTTTCAAGTCGATATCCATTTGTGATTTTAGCAAAAACAAATGCAATTTGAACAGCTGATATTGCTGTCATATCACGCACTAATCCATTTACAAAAGCAGATCAGCTTCGTTGCATGTTCCATTCACCACGTAAAATCTGAGATCTGAAAAAGATTTCTGGTGGTCCCAATGGAAAACGACAAAAGACACAATCCTCAGGATTCCTTTAGAACTATTAAATAGTAAACATTTTTATAACATAGGGCTGTCATTGAGGAAATGCTTATGTTTATGTAGTAGTAGTTTGTCAACTAGATTTGTCTGGACTAGAATCGTCAAGTGAAATTATCCACTAAGCCAATATTCGACATTGAAAATGAACAAATGTGTGTTTGTAATATTTAGCTTGGTGAAATTTTGTATAAAAATTATATAATGTCGTTTTCGATTTGGCTTTTCAGATTTTGATCTGAGATTTCAGATTTCTGCTGGCAAATCGAACATAAAATCTGAATTATATTGGTATGTGTGTGTATTGAGTTGGCGGCAAAAAAAAAAACATATTTGCACTTGCACTCGAAATCCATTTCAATTGATTTTCACATTTATAGTACTGCATTTCGAAATCATTTAATGTAAAAACTCGATCCCATACGCGTTAAATAAATAATTCAGTTAAAAAAGCAATCGTTCCAACGATAAACAATTCGTAACCGACGCTGTGTGTCATAAACATTGGTGTTAGTGAAAGTATGTGTAAAATCTGAGGAAAAATTGAGATTTCTCAAAAGTGATCTGAGATCAAAAAAAAGATTGATTTTTGTGGCAAATAGAACATGAAAAGCAATCTCGATCAAAAAAAAAATTGATTTTTTGTCAAATCGAAAACGACATAAGTGAAAACTTTGGCCTTGCCTTTCAAATTGTTGGTTCGGTTCCTATCCTAACCAAAAGTGCAGAATTGGTGCAGAAGTCCTATTGGCATAATTATAAATCTTCACCGAACATACCTAAAAACAGATGTTGCACTACCTTACCCTAACATAGCTGGAAGCTGTCAACGGACAGGCTTGTCAACAATTCGGGTTTTCTCCTCCACAAAGTGGCAAAGTTGTAAATAAACTAAACAAAAATCACAGCGATAAACTAAAAACAAAAAAACCCAAAAATGAGCGATCTAAGTGAAAAAGTAATTTTAGCTAAAAACGCTATAATGGCCGCCCTAGGAGACAATGTCGAAAGGTACATGAATAACATGAGAATTTATTTTCGAGGTAAGTCGGATTATGCTGAGTTTAATGTGGAATGTCGGAAGCTACTCCCTCCAGAGAAGTTTCATCTGCACACCGAATTTTATCGAGCAATGATGTGTAAAATCGGTGCTATCAAATCACCACAGCCTGTGTCTATGATATCAAGTAGTTCTGCTAGTGGTGGGATAGTATCACGCTCTAGTCGCAAACGAAAACGGAACTCAAGATCACACAACGAACGTGCCACCTTCGAACCGTACGATTTCTTTGATTTCTTGGTGCCCGATACCATGGAGGTCATTCGACCACCAAGTGGTTTCGAAAGTTCCCTGCAAATGATGCCCGCCCAACGATACTGTGTGCAGGAGTTGTTTCTGCCTGATTTGGGCTTCATTCTGGGACGGTTTTTGATCGGCGCCTGGGAAGTTGGCCTAGTCAACGTGGAAGATGCCGTTGCCGAATACATGTGTACAGCGGTACAGTTTCTTTTGAAGAATCTCATCTCGTCGATAATTATGAAGCGAAAGCACTACAAGGTGACGGGAGAGGGATCGTTCTACTATGACGTTGGTGCACCGATAAGAGATCCTTTTCTAAGAAATTCGGTCACAAGACAGAAAATTGACGATGGTCCTCTATTGCTGGACAAGGAAATAACTTCGCCGAACTTTATGCGGCGCACTAACGATGAGGGGATTTTCCTATCTGCCTGCGAGGAAGTGTGGGTTGCGGTGTTGTTTTGACACATTCTCTTATTTTATAGACTTTGTTTTACAGGTATCCGCAGAAGGGGAACTTAATTACTTTGAGAGACCTACGAAGAGCATTCAATGACAGAAACATAATTCCATCACATGCAGTCTATTCGGTGAACAGAGAGAGGCTGACACAGATGATGCATTGAAGGAGATATTCATATTTGCCGAGCAATAAAACAACTTTAGTTGAATAAAACTTGAGTTTATTCTTGCATTAATGTGTTTGTATTCTGTAAGGTACCTATTTTATCAAACAAAATTGACGGAGAACTTGGTCCTCGGAGAATGACGGCAGCGGTTATTTCGTGGTTTACTTAAAATGGAGTTTGTACGTTTGCTTCGTCTTAATCGGTAGATACTTCTCGATTTCGTGGGGTATAGTAAAAAACGCCGAGGCCACCTTTAAAGATAACAACGAATAATACCATACCAAACAAATAAACAAATGGCCAGTTGGGCTTACATTTTTAAGTTCGGCGTATTTGGCCTCCCTTCCTGTGAACTCCTTTAATATAAAGTCGTTCTCTATTTCATAATGGAATCGGGTGTCATTCATCTTTAGCATAACATTGTCCACACGTAAGAAATACCTCAAGAGCACAAAGAAGCCCGACGGCATGACGCGCTGCAAGGATAATCAATAAGTAAAAATCATTCGACTCAGAAATTGCACTTACAATCTTAACCGAGCATGATGAAATTCCGTTGTCATGCAGTTCATCCTCGAACAGGGTTAGATCATGGTAGAATAATATTTTCTCCCGTTGCATCAGCTTGTGAACGTCCAATTTCCTGTCAGTTTCCTCAACGCGAAACTTATCGTTCAAAGTGCCTTGATAGTTTGTCGAGAATGTCCAATCGAACGGCTTGAATTTTTCCTCCAAAAGGTGGCCAGATCTTCAAATAAATTCAATCTGTGGTTTTAAAGAATATTTTATTTAGTTGAAGAGTATACCTGCTTTCTTGCCACTCTTCGGCACAGGCGACCTGCAATGCTTGTCGACCATTCTCGACCAAGCGTAGAGCGTCCATAGGTTTAAATTCCATACCAGCACCACCTGAATGCACCAGGGACAAATTGTTCTTATGGAACACCATATCGGGTAGGTGGGGGAGTTCCAGAGCATAGCGATAGCTTTTAAAGAAAATTTGATCAATGCTTGAGTTTACTCCAAACAAATCTCCTAACCTACGTGCATAGTTCGCAGCAATTATCGCTATTCTCATCACAACTCTCTTTCCCGCTGGAGCAGATGCTCTTGAGGATATGGGATTTTTCGTAAGTAATGCTCCAACCTTGAAACTTTATGCTATCACGATCCATTGGTAGACGAGGGACAATATCGTCCTTTGATTGCACATTAGAGAAGTGGTTATCGATTTATGGAAAACATGGAGATTGTATACTTACATCCATACTGTTGTGAATTTTATTTTATAATTTGTACAGCAATTGAATGGGACTGGCCGCGAAAATTGTTATTTAATTGTTTTTGCAGAGATTACAAAATCCAAACAAAGAATTTTTAAGTATTTTGACGTGCCGGTGAGAGTTTGACATTTGGATTTGATGTGCTAGAACTGTTTGCTTTGTGTGGTGAAGAATTATTTTTGTTTTCGAGCTCAAAAAGAAGCGTCCGGGAGAATCCGGAATTGAAAAATCACTTCTGAAACCATTTCATTGGTACAAAAAATACGTCACTTCTCCTACGCTATCCACATATCCGAACTGTCAACTTAGTACTCAGTCACGAATTTCTTAATTAGATTCATCGGCTACCCGTCCATAAACATCAACTGAAACAGAAGCTCACATGACCGGTTTCAGCCAATGGGGACCTAGTTTATATAAAACGTCAACTAGATTTGTCGGGACTATGGGCCTTACCAACAACCAAACAGTAAACTCGAGTTTAACTAATTTCGTAATTAACTTGAGTTTCGACTTTTAATTTGTAGGTACCAACAATCGAATTAATCGGAACTTTAATTACATCTGACTTTATCGCAAAATTATGACAGTATAACTCGAATGCGCTATAATTTTTTTCTGAGCTTTCAAATAATTTGCTTAAATTGTCAGTTGCTTGCCATCTTCTTTACTTTTTTAATAATATTAAGCAGCGATGAGGATATATTTGCTATATTCATATAGGTATGTAGGTAGTAAAATAGGCTGTACCTATTTTCTCGAAAAAAGAAAATTGCATAAAAGAAAAATACACCCGTTTGAATAATATGACTAGAATGAATTCTTTGGGCACTACAGGTTTATAGTATGTTGTCTTTTTGTTTTGTAATAATAAAACAATGTTATTTTGATCCTACTTAATTTTCTTTAACAGAAATACCAAAGACACTGCTCGGTTTATAATTAATATAGACTTCGGCAGAGTATCGGTTATCATTTGATGCACAAGACAACAAAAAAGTTTTATATTTCGAGATGAGACACGCTTCTAATATATTAAAATATCTTACCAATTCAACTTACCTACCTAATTTAGTTCAAAGCGGACCATTGTCTTTCTTCAGACTGACCTTTAAATTTGAATAATGGGTTAGACTAGACTTTCTTCGGATCGAAAATTACGGTCTTGATTATCGTAAAGACAAAGATAACTTGATTATTGGTACGCAATTTATTTTAATTTCGACTTTTGCCCTAAACTCGAGTCTAAATTTGGTTGTTAGTAAGGCCGTATGAATCCGAACTCATTGGGCCTTACCAACAACCAAACAGTAAACTCGAATTTAACTAATTTCGAAGCTAACTATAGTTTTGACTTTTAATTTGTAGGCACCAACAATCGAAATAATCGGGACTTTAATTACATCTGGCTTTATCGTAAAATTATGACCGTATAACTCGAATGTGTTATAATTTTTTTCTGAGCTTTCAAATAATTTGCTGAAATTAGCAGATGCTTGTATTTTGAGTAGCTATCTTCTAATTATTTTTTTTTTGAGCAGCGATGAGGATATATACATACCTAGTTCACGAGGCTGCGTTTTCTCGAAAAAGAAAAATAGACCCGTTTGAAAAAAAAATTGATGCATAAGACAAATTAAAAAGATTTATATTTCTAATATTTTACAAATTACCAATTTAACTTACCTAATTCAATTTACCTTAATTCAAATCGGCCAATTGACTTTCGTCACTGACGTTTAAACTTAAATAAGAGGTTAGACTCGACTTTTCTCAGATCGAAAATTACAGTCTCGATTATCGTAAAGTCAAATTTAACTTGATTATTGGTAGAGGTACGCAATTTATTTTAATTTCGACTTTTGCCCTGAAGTCGAGTCTAAATTTGGTTGTTATTAAGACCGATTGACTTAGCAACTTGAATTGTTTTTGTATTCTCGCGGTCAGCGTTACCTTTGTTTGATTTTAGAATTTTTTATTTGGAAAAGGCCCTTCTTAAGGCTGGTACGCTGATCGAGTGAAGTGAAATTTTCACTCCTCTCCAAAAAGTCCTGTGAAATAGAGAGTGAAATATTTTGTTGGAGATTTTAGTTGGAGAAATTTATGCAGGGTGACTGAGCTCAAAAGTTTTTGTTTTTGCGGCAGTTCAAGACGATCTTATGTTAGGTACCTATAAAATAAAGAATACTCCAATATTCAACTCTCGCACTTTTATTTTACTAGACAAGAAGAAACAAATTGGAATCTTCACTTTTTGTGAATCATGTGATACTGTAAAATGTATTCGGCCTTACCAACAACCAAATTTAGACTCGACTTTAGGGCAAAAGTCGAAATTAAAATAAATTGCGTACCAATAATCAAGTTATCTTTGACTTTACGATAATCGAGACTGTAATTTTCGATCCGAGAAAAGTCGAGTCTAACCTCTTATTTAAGTTTAAACGTAAGTGAAGAAAGTCAATTGGCCGCTTTGAGTTAAGGTAAATTGAATAAGGTAAGTTAAATTGGTAAGTTATTTAAAAATATTAGAAATATAAATCTTTTTGGTTTGTCTGCATCAAATTTTTTTTTCGAACGAGTCTATTTTTCTTTTTTTTTTGAGAAAACGCAGCCTCGTGAACTATTTGAATATCAGCAAATATATCCTCATCGCTGCTCAAACAAAAAAAAATTAAAAGATAGCTACTCAAAATACAGGCATCTGCTAATTTCACAAATTATTTGAAAGCTCAGAACAAAATTATAACACATTCGAGTTATACTGTCATAATTTTCCGATAAAGTCAGATGTAATTAAACTTCCGATTAATTTGATTGTTGGTACCTACAAATTAAAAGTCGAAACTATAGTTAGTTTCGAAATTAGGTAAACTCGAGTTTACTGTTTGGTTGTTGGTAAGGCCCATTGACTTATTGGAAGATATTCATCCGTGTTCAACCACAATAACAATAAGTAAAAAAATAAAACCAAACCAAATTCTGCAACCAGTGTAGACCTACGGGCACCAGTTGTGCGTATGATCGCACCAAACGTATTTCTAAAAAATTGAGATCTTTCGAAAATATTACAAAGGAACATATAGTCATAAGTCAATGCACTTTGGTACACGCACAACGCTGATCTACATACGGATCTAGATATTGAAACAGTGAAGAAAGAAGTCGAAAAAGTTGCTTAAATGCGCAGAGCTTCTCAACCACGTTAGCTTAGAAACAACCGAATTATTAAATACAGGCAGTGTAATCAGGAGATTAAGGCGGATAAAACATGTTGATCTATAAAAATATGCTATAAGTCAATATCCCAAGTAACAATTTGACTTCGGTAAGGTTCAATTTGGTAATTTCTGTAGGCAACCATTTCGATAGGGTCTCTATAGGATTTGTTTACCGAAGTAGACCGATTTCGAAGCAATTGTTTCCAAAATAACTTCTGTACGTCCTTTGCGAAGCATACACGCAGGCTTTATAGAGGGATATGAAATTAAGTTTCGTTAAGTTCTCTATAAGACCTCTAAAAAGAAGTGAGGAGATGATGGAAAGTGTATTGCTTCGGTAAAGCTTGTGGTTGTAAGTAGAAGCTTCGTTAGAGCTTCTCACAGAAGGCATTATAGAAGCAATGAAATGTCATGCAATTAACGACTTGCGATTGGAAGTCTTAACGAAATTCTGAAATGTATCAAGTAGTTGAGATTTACCACTGCAACATTATTATGACGAATTAGCCTAGGGGTAGTGTATTGGAGTACTACGCAGCAGGACTCATGTTCGATTCTCAGTGCGACCCGTTGTAAGTAAAGGCTGGTACGCTGATCGAGTGAAGTGAAATTTTCACTCCTCTCCAAAAAGTGCTGTGAAATAGAGAGTGAAATATTTTGTTGGAGATTTTAGTTGGAGAAATTTATGCAGGGTGACTGAGCTCAAAAAAAAAAATTCTTTTGTGGCAGTTCAAGAAAACAGCTGGAAGAAATAAATTGGAAACTTCACTTTTTGTGAATCATGTGATACCTACAGTAAAATGTATTGACCTATTGGAAGACATTCATCCGTGATCGACCACAATAACAATAAATTATTGCCATAAAACCAAATTCTGCAACCAGTATGGACCTACGGCCACCAGTTGTGGGTATGACCGCTCCAAACGTATTTCTAAAAAATTAAGGTCTTTCAAAAATATTACAAACGAACAAAGTCATATTCAATGCACAACGCTGATCTAGATATTAAATGAGTATACCTAGAAAGAAGTCGAACAAGTTCCTTAAATGCACAACGCTTCTCAACCACGTTAGCTTAGAAACAACCGAATTTATAAAAATACAGGCAGCCTTAATCAGGCGGATAAAACATGTTGATCTATAAAAATTAGCTAAGTCAATATATTTTCTAACAAAAAAGTTCAGAAATTCTACAAACGGCTAGGCACATTCACATTCGGTTGGCAAAAGTCATTGCTCTCGGGAGGTGTTTTTGATTGGCTGAAAGGCCTTCCCGATTGTCGAAGCATATCTCTCTACTAGTTCTCGAATGACTTTCGATGATTTTCCCTTCCAGCGAACCTCCAAAAACACAAAAAAAAAAAAAAAAAAAAATGGTTCGTATTTTGTTTATGATAATTTTAATAGTTTTCAATTTGGAAAAGCCTGATTTGTAAAATAGACAGGACAGTCGTCAAATTTAAATAATTAACACTGCATGGAAATTATACACATTTTCAAAGATCATCTGCTGGTATTGCTTGAACAAAACTGGTTAGAAAAATATTTTTGAGGCACCCTGCTTAAGGCTGGTACGCAGTTCAAGTGAAATCCAATTTTTCATACAAATTTTTCACTGCGAAATGTCAAAATGAGTTTTACAAATGAAAATTTCACTAGGCGGTACGCAGTTCGAGTGGAAAATATTGCTTCCAAAACTGAGTCGTAGGTGGCGATACTAAAATCTCTCCGCAACTATTTCACTTGGTTTTTATTGTCCGTCGCATTAATTTTTTGACATTTCAGCGTGAAAAATGATTTGTAGGATGCGGTTTAGAAATTTATTGGAATTTCAGATGTTTCGTGAAGAGAATAATAAGTGTTTCGCACCGTTAAAATTGTTTTTTCATTGAATATAGTGCAATAATGTTAGCTGTAGGGTGACATGGTCGTAGATGCACCAATGGTGCACCACGCACCATAGCTCCATCTGCCTAACTGACAGATGTAATTGTGTCTACCTCAAGGGCCCAGCCCATAGAATCCGTTGCGTCCGTCGCGTCGACGAATTCAGACGAATTGCCGTATTTGACGGAACGAACCGTCCCATAGAGTCCGTCGCATACGGTGGCAGGCAGAGTGTTTTAGTACTCTATACTTATTTGTCCCAAGAAACGTGGTAATTTATCCCTTTCTAACGTACGCAAATTCCCTTTTAAATAATTATTTTGATAGGCATTTTTTGTGAAAAAATTAACTTTTTTAAGTAAAATTTATGTTGTGCGGAAAAATAATCACATTAAATAACCTTTCGTATAAAAATCGCATTTTGTTAATGTTATAATGATTACTTTTTGGTACTAGAAAATTTTGATATTCAAAAATCATGCTAAAAGGTGATTTGACAAAGCTCTTTTTTATGTACGTCCATGTGGTGATTATCATGGTGAAATCTAGATACTTATTTTGATGAAATTAGAAAAGAAAATTTTTTTTCAATGTTTAGTTTTTAGATTTTTCTTTTTCCCACGGAAGGCTTTTCGGACATAGAAATTCCCAAAAAAAGGAAGAAATCGCACAATATAAGAGCACTGGTGACAGCCGATGACAGAGTCTCTCTCGCGCTCAATATTTCCACCAATAAAAAGGAATCCTCTCACGCTGTTCCAATTGTCAACGGAGGCGACGGACAGAAAAGTAGAAAGTAAACTTACTTTATCCGTCGCGTCCGATGGCGTCCGGCACATGCGCTGCTTATGGGTCACCTTCCATAAGAGTGTGTGTATTCTATCAACTTGTCAGTCGAAAACGTTGCTGCAACGGACGCGACGGATTCTATGGGTTGGGCCCTTCACTCAAAAGTATTCGTTTTTTCCGGCAACGATAGTAGATTTCAGTCTGGTAGTGGATTTCTTTGTGCGCGGACGTGTGCGAATTTTTTTTTACAATTGCAGTGAAAAACGAAAAAAAAAGGGTAAGTTAATTTTTTTATTTCTTCAGTGGAAGTGACTTTTTTCTTTATTTAGCTTTAATAAAATGATTGTTTAACCTTTTATTTTTGGTTTATAATAAAGAGTTTATAACCTTGATGCGTTGTCTGCAGATTATTTAAATTTTAACCTAAAATTCCGTAGTAGTGCACAATGCACCACCAAGATCCTTCTGTATCGGGGCCAACGAAGAGGCAACAGTCGTTATACAAATTCTCAGAATCTGTATATAAATTAAATATTCGTTAAGTAATTAATTTTAAGTTGTTTATTTTGTTTATGTTTAAATTCCTATTTTATTTTTGTTATTTTTGTTTTATTGTTAACTTATTTTTATGTTGATGTGAAGATGAAGTCATTAGTATTTATTTTTATTTATATGTTCTTCAAAGTTGCAATGAACTGTTTTTTTGTCTAATAAAACTATGTTTATCTATTGAAATATTTGTTTTAATTTTTAAAATAATAGGTGGTGCATTATACACATACAACTGGTGCATTTAGTACCTACCATGGTGCACCATGCACCATTTCTCATTTTTTGAACAATTCATTTTAACTTAAAATGTTCACATGCTATCAACAAATTTACTCTATACATATTTCCATAACAAATTCATAAAATGTATGTCAAAATACCAAACAAAAAAAACTTATTTTAAAAATGTTATGGTCGTTTGAAAAAAGGGTGGTGCATTTACGACCACGTCACCCTACAAATATTTGGTGGCATTTATGACCTTTTCCATAAGCAGGGTGCCTCAAGAATATTTTTCTACCCAGTTTTGTTCAAGCAATACCAGCAGATGATCTTTGAAAATATGTGTAATTTCCATGCACTGTTAATTATTTAAATTTGACGACTGTCCTGTCTATTTTACAAATCAGGCATTATTTGCCAAATTGAAAACTATTAAAATTGTCATGAACGAAATACGAACCATTTTTTTTTTTTTGTGTTTTTGGAGGTTCGCTGGAAGGGAAAATCATCGAAAGTCATTCGAGAACTAGTAGGTACGCGAGAGATGCTTCGACAATAGGGAAGGCCTTTCAGCCGATCTAAAACACCTCCCGAGAGCAATGACTTTTGCCAGCCGAATGTGAATGTGCCTAGCCATTCGACTAATCGAAAGATCCCTCGTTTGTAGAAATTCTGAACTTTTTTGTTAGAAAATATATTGACTTAGTTAATTCTTATAGACCTTAGTTTTTTAGAAATACGTTTGGAGCGGTCATACCCACAACTGATGCCCGTAGGTCCATACTGGTTGCAGAATTTGGTTTTATAGCAATAACTTATTGTTATTGTGGTCGATCACGGATGAATGTCTTCCAATAGGTCAATACATTTTACTGTAGGTATCACATGATTCACAAAAAGTGAAGTTTCCAATTTGTTTCTTCCAGCTGTTTTCTTGAACTGCCACAAAACAATTTTTTTTTTGAGCTCAGTCACCCTGCATAAATTTCTCCAAGAAAATATTTCACTCTCTATTTCACAGCACTTTTTGGAGAGGAGTGAAAATTTCACTTCGCTCGATCAGCGTACCAGCCTTTATGGAAAAGGTCATCCATGCCACCAATAATATTTGTACACCTAACATTATTGCACTATATTCAATGAAAAAACAATTTTATAAGTGCGAAAAACTTATTATTCTCTTAAGGAAACATCTGAAATTCCAATAAATTTCTAAACCGCATCCTACAAATTATTTTTCACGCTGAAATGTCAAAAAATTAATGCGACGGACAATAAAAACCAAGTGAAATAGCTGCGGAGAGATTTTAGTATCGCCACCTACGACTCAGTTTTGGAAGCGATATTTTCCACTCGAACTGCGTACCGCCTAGTGAAATTTTCATTTGGAAAATTCATTTTGACATTTCGCAGTGAAAAATTTGTATGAAAAATTGGATTTCACTTGAACTGCGTACCAGCCTTAAAATATAAATTATATACGGGGAGTATATTCACTGAACGAAAATTGCAAAGAGTCAATTATATATAGTAGATAGATAATGTTCATTAATACGAAAAACAAAATAAGAAATTGAAAAAGTTGAAGAATAAAAAAAAAAAAAAGTTTTCTTTTCATATTTTGTGCTTTTGTAAAGCTTCTATAAGGTTTCTATAAGGTTTCTATAAAGTTTCTATAAGGCCTCTATAAGGTTTCGGTAGTGACCTACCTGTATAAAGTGCGCCAAATTTGTTTCTTATAGGTCTTATGCAGTTAATATTGCGGGAGGGGAAATAGCTTCGATAGCGCTTTACCGAAGTAAAATTGTTACTTGGGATATTTTCTAACAAAAAAGTTCAGATATTCTACAAGAGTGATCTTTCGATTAGTCGAACGGCTAGGCGCAATCACATTCGGTTGGCAAAAGTCAGTGCCCTCGGGAGGTGTTTTAGATCGGCTGAAAGGCCTTCCCCTCCCTATTGTCGAAGCATCTTTCGCGTAGGTACCTACTAGCTCTCCAATGACTTTCGATGATTTTCCCTTCCAGCGAACCTCCAAAAACACAAAAAAAATGGTTCGTATTTTGTTCATGACAATTTTAATAGTTTTCAATTTGGCAAATAATACCTGATTTGTAAAATAGACAGGACAGTCGTCTAATTTAAATAATTAACAGTGCATGGAAATTACACATATTTTCAAAGATCATCTGCTGGTATTGCTTGAACAAAACTGGGTAGAAAAATATTCTTGAGGCACCCTGCTTATGGAAAAATTCATCCATGCCACCAAATATTTGTACACCTAACATTATTGCACTATATTCAATGAAAAAACAATTTTATAAGTGCGAAACACTTATTATTCTCTTAAGGAAACATCTGAAATTCCAATAAATTTCTAAACTGCATCCTACAAATCATTTTTCACGCTGAAATGTCAAAAAATTAATGCGACGGACAATAAAAACCAAGTGAAATAGCTGCGGAGAGATTTTAGTATCGCCATCTACGACTCAGTTTTGGAAGCGATATTTTCCACTCGAACTGCGTACCGCCTAGTGAAATTTTCATTTGGAAAATTCATTTTGACATTTCGCAGTGAAAAATTTGTATGAAAAATTGGATTTCACTTGAACTGCGTACCAGCCTTTAGATTCAAAAAAAAATTTTTATTTTCAATCAAGTACATTTAATGAAACACAGTTGCCTATCAAAACACTATTATAGTCTTATGCGAATTAATGGTTGTATAATATCGTGGAAAATTCTAAATAACCAGAGTAGCCTTAGAAATGACACCTTTTTCTCTCACAGGCCCTTTTTTCGACTCTTCGGAATTCTGTAGCGGCCACTCTATTTATTTTACTCTTCGAAATGTCAACTGAGTAGGTATGCATGCAGGATTTTCCTGACTAGGTATTGTCGGCTTCCCCTTTATAAACGTCAACTGCTAAAACTATACACGTGACCACTCTGGTCCAATAGAAACTGAAACACATCAAGTCAGACAGCTTTCAGACTTACTAAACTAGATAATTGGATGTCCATCTGTTTAACAATTTACAATTTATATTTTCATACTACATATAAAATAAATATAATTAAATTGGTCTAAAAGTGCAAGCCCTCTTATTCCATGTACATTTTTGAGACCTTACAAATTTTAAACCGATCTTCGTCTTACAGTACCACCTATTTGCTGAGACTCACAGTCGTGAGCCGCTGTATATCGATGCATATTTGAAACTCCAAAACCACAAAACGAAAAGATCCAACAGCTGGTTGTCGATCCAAATGTCAGATTTGGTTGTTTTTGGTGGTTTTGACCGCTTTGGGTCTGCGATCTCCGTCTCCATATTGAATTGTTAACATTTTATTATAAATCTGCAACAAAATGATGTCGATCAGTATGGTTACAAGAAATTTGATTTGTAAGTGCACTAAGGTAACTAATTATATCTTGACATCGCATCAAACGTAGACCCTTTTGAGCACTTTTCAGGTGCAATGTCCAAACCGTTAGTTTATAATATTTACTACACACAAGGAATACGGCAACCGAGTGCAAGGTAACCCTACGTTCAAAGTGCCTTGTCTTTCGTTTAATTTTAACTTTATAGTTTATCCTGAATATGCACATTACCTTAAATATGGACTACATATTTAGACTTTCTTTATTTATCCTTGCCAGGGAATAAGGTATAGTCCTTAATGAATATCTCAAGCACAACTTTTGCTCTTCAGTATAACTTAAGGTTAAGAGTTGTTCGTCGTATTATTACATTTAAAACTTTACGGAGTTGAATACGTTTCAAACGAATCGGAATTCTCTCTAAAATTTACATATTTTCTTTAGCACTGTCATGTGGACCACTTCGACGGATGAGCTCTAGTAACTTCAAGACACTGTTGGTGACGACCCCAAAGCCCTTTGTCTATCATGTTCAATTCAACCGTCCAGACAAGTATAATGCCATGAACACGCAAATGTGGAGGTACGTATATATCCCCGAATCACCCAAATGATGTAGCTAATTACAATTATAGCGATATTAAAGTCTGCTTGGAGTCTTTAAGTGTTAACCCTGAATGTCGAGCCGTTGTCATCTCAGCCGAGGGTAAACATTTCACTGCAGGTGAGCTCGATTTAGTTTTTGATAAATTGACTTTCTCTTACAGCTCTTTCTTAAAGGTATCGACCTAAATGGTTTTATCTCAATGGGTCAGGAACTGGCTCAAATCGAGGATGTCGCACGTAAGGGCTGCTATCTGGAAAAGCTACTCAAGCATCACCAGGTAATTATTTCATTTGAAGAGAACATTTTTTAACGAAACGAAATTTACTTTAGGACTCAATTTCTTCGCTAGAACTGTGCAATAAGCCTGTTATTGCAGCCATCCATTCAGCATGCATTGGCGCTGGAGTCGATTTGATTACTGCCGCTGATGTTCGTTATTGCACGAAAGATGCATTCTTTCAAGTAAAAGAAACCGAAATCGGCATGGCAGCTGATGTGGGAACATTGCAACGATTCCCCAAAGTGATTAATAGCCAGAGCTTAGCTCGGGAACTATGTCTGACTGGACGGAAATTTCTCGCTGAAGAAGCAAGCAGCTGCGGACTTGTAAGTCGTGTTTTTGAAAGCAAGCAGACTTTGATTGAAGGTGCGCTGACATTAGCAGAGGATCTAGCAAGTAAAAGTCCCATTGCTGTACAGGCGACTAAAAAAAATATGGTTTACTCCTTGTCTCGACCCAACCAGGAAGGACTAGATCAGATTGTAAGTTATTTAGATGACAGCTGTAGGGAATATATTAATTGTTGTGCTACTTTTCAGCGTGAGATGAACAAACTCTTTCTGCAGAGTGAAGATTTCGTCAAAGCTACAATGGCGCAGCTTACTAAAGGAGAGAAGCCAGAATTTTCGAATTTGTAAAAGAATTCTAGTACAGAAGTGCAACAATTTTTTTAAAGCCTAAAATTTGCATTTACATTTTTTGATATTATACTCGATTGTATTAAAGTTTTCTTTGTATACTCATCTACCAACTGTCTGGTGTCATATTCTGTTACCAAGGTCGTTCTAATGTCGATTTCCATTGGGACAGAAAAAGCACTTTTTTTCAGAGTCAGAGCAGTTTTTCTGCTCTCGAAATCAGCTGGCTGTCAGATTTCATGTTCCATTGGCCGCAAAAAAAGCACTTTTTTTGAGAGTCAGAGCAATTTTTCGAATCTCGATATCTGAGCAAGATTCACATCTACTTACACTAACACCAAAACATTTGCCTTTTGTCAAACTTTAAAGTGTGTATTAATTACGTATTTAGAAGACCAGTCTGTGAAAAATAAAGAAAAATTTACATTTGGCCGGCGCAATGGATATCAACACAAATTGAGTGGATTTTTATAAGCATAAATTGCAATTTAAGAACAGCTGACATTTCAAACACGCACTACCACAAATGCGGAGGAAGAAAAATCTCGTTTTATGTTCCATTGGGCACGAAAAATCTGAGATCTGAGAGCAAATCTGTAAAATCCCAATGGAAATCGACATAAGCAAATGTTGACACAGGGTAAGCACTTTAAATTTTTTCAACTGTAAGTTTGCATTTTAAGCAATAGGGCCGACGTCTTTCACCCTTGCTTCAATGATCATTAGGGATATTAAGCCATATTTTAGAATGAATTCATGGGAGTTTTTAATTTTAAGAGGATTGCCAGTTGGGGGTCATCGTTTGTCTTTTTGCATATTACCAAAGATTTATTACCAGTAAACCCGGATATATGACCCAGAATCGGGCCCTAAGGACACGATAATAAGAGGAAAAAAAATGTAAGTTTTAAAATTCACCAGGGTCGGCATTCTGTAAGGCACGAAGAAATGTGCATGAGTAACATAGGGCAAATCATTCGTGCGCGTTTGATCGTTTCGCCTTACAGAATCTGACCCCAGGAAAATGGTAGACCCTGGCGAATCGGGGACCAATATTTTCCCACGATTTGTGATTTCTCAAAGCGATGACAAGAACCTTAAGCAATTCTGCCATACATGAAAGCTGGGTGTTATACTATTCTACGCAATGCAAATATAAACATATATTTGACATTTCATTTTACGCTTCCCATTCGTATGTTGATTTTTTTGAGTGAAAATAATTTCGCAGTACATTCGCAAATGGGTGGGTAGTTCTCTTCTTCACTGCAAACGGAATATTCCAAAATAAACAAAAACAAAACTAAAGTGCACAAATTTTCATCCAAAATAATCATGGGTGAGTATTCAAATTTCTTTGCTAAACAATTATTTATACAACCGCTTTGATTTTGTTTATAACTAATATGAAATTCACAACTATTTGCCATTGAATTCTCTCGCATGTCCTTTTTCATCCACAGAAACGATCGAAATGTTGAAGGCACTCTACGACTTCCAAGCTGTGTACCCCAAAACAATAAGTTTCGACGAAGGCGAATACTTTATCCTATATCAGACTAGCGTCCGTCAAAGGAACTGGTGGCAAGTGGTCAGCATGAAGGGAAACATTGGGTTTGTGCCTTCCAATTACGTAATGAAGATAAAGGTAGGTGCATTGCTAATGTGTATATCTGTGACCTATCCCCCGAAAAGCAGGATAGCCTTGAAATTTGAAAAAAGGGGTGGTGGTAATCAGATTTGAAATGTTTTCCGCTGCCAAAGTGCCAACACAATTTCCACACACACTTCGTCTTCAGTTCAGTCCGGGAGCCAGATGAAAGCAAATGTCAATAACCTTAGAACAATTTAAGTCCTTTGCCAGAGGCTGGCTGCTGTATTGGGTAGAGGGGTTAAATCGATTTCGATTGAAGTACCCCTCGAGTTGCAGAATAACAAAATGCATTTGGGTGGATTTTTTTTTTCTTTACATGCAGAGAGCAGACTAAATGATGAGATGACGGTATAAAAAGAAAACGAGAAGTCAAGAGTTAAGCGATGCATTCAAGGCTGAGCACAAAATGTGCCCTCAATAATTCCGTACGTGGACGGCTTTGGGTAATTAGTGAGATGTTCATAGTTGTTGGCTTTCGGGTGGGTCCTTTGAGACGGTTTATACGTTGATTTAAGGTTTTGTTCCACTTGTATTGTCCTAGCTGGAAGAGAACCTTGCGATAAGTAAATCGATTCATTCAATATGAATTGACAACACTACAGCTGGTGTAGCTAGGCGTTGGTCTTTCATTTTTTCTCATTGTTTGACTTTTTGTTCTGTAATTAACCTCAATCATTGTCATTACTTTGAAAATTAAAGATCATTTCACATTTATTGGATATGTTTGTATATATTCGTTTCCGACCAGCTCTTGCTTCATCTTTACTTTGAGTTGTGGTATGTATTCGGGCATCTGACACCTCTCTTCACAAATATGGAGCATCCAAAACCCTTCTAAGCCTCACGACGGGTTAGTGTCGAATACCAGTCAGCTCGTCGGTAATTCTATAGACACTTCTGCATCCTTCTCTTATCCTCTTCGATATCAAGTTTTCTGAACTCTAGTTCGATCTGCGGATTTCTTTCACACCTCACAGACGGTGTTACCTTAGTTTTCTCGTAGTTTTTTGTGCTCTATTACAAGTTGACATAAGGGACGATTAGGGACTTTCCACGAGCTACCACATTTAGAGTAACGACCGCCTGAATTCTTACTGATCGACTTTTGACAAACCCAAATGCATAATACATGTTGTGGACAATTTTGCAGGTGGAACCGGACTTCCTGGTCAGCTTCCTAAACTCCAGCATTGAATCGTTGGAAATTTCCAAAGACACCGAAATCAATGGCATCATCGCCAAAGATGAGCTTCTGGACAGGCTCAGGGAAAAGAAAACTGCAATCGAACGTTTTTATAGCGTAAGCCCTGTTTTAACAAAAAGAAACTTTCTTCCAATTACTATTCTCTTTCTAGTCCAACCACAATGACAAGGAGAATGATGAGCTATCCGAGAAAGAACTAATCAACTCCTCATCGCCGCACTTGAACTCAACTCCACAGCAATTCGAACTGCAAAGTCCTCCACAATCAAAACGATTGGATTCGGGTAAAAAATCCATGTCCAGTCCAGCGGTGGGGGTAGCAATCCCACCACAAATGATTCAAGAAAGTCCCAGCATGGGAGTGCTCAATTCAAAAGCAAACGAACCCGCACAAGACAATCGCGACAACAGTGTTACATCTGAGCCATCCGAGACAACAACGACAACTACAACGACCGGCGAAGACGTGATTACAATTTACAAGGAATCCTCTTCGATAGCACAGGCAAATGGCGCCGGCACTGATGCCAGTGAGATCACAGAAAATACAGCAGCCGATTCCAAGCCCAAAGAGGACGCTGCCAGCGATGAACAAAGCGAGAAGGAGACCAACAGCAGCACCAACAACCATCAACATCCACATTTTCAGCATCACCATCATCATCCACAACAGACGGATAGTGAAAACGATGACAGTGCTGCCGCAGCGGCTATAATTGCGGCATCTGCAGCTGCAGCAGCCGGTAATAACGTGAAAGTCGATTCTGCTGATGTTTACCAAATAGTCGAAGTGATTCGGCGCAGCACCAACCTGAGTTTTGACTTGTCATGTGAGGCGCTTCGTGTGGTGCTCACCAGCTTGGAGCAATTATACAATGGTGCCATCAATCCGTACCTCGAGGCTGTGGCAGTGCATGTAACTGAGAAAGTGGAAACGCCCAAAGAGCTGCTTGGCGAGACGCATGACTCGAAGCGATTGCAGGATATCTTTTGCCAACTGGCCGATTGTAAGAATGACTCGGAGCAGCGCACCTGGATGCTCTACGAAGACGAGGACGACATACTTCAGTTTTTGGAGGAGTTGGTTGATATTTTGGTTGGTTTCTGTTAATCGCTTTTGCAATAGCTTTGAATGAATTATTTTTTTGGATTCTTAGGAAAATGCTGACGAGAACATTTGCTGCTACGAAATGTCCTGTGATCAATACGAGAGTCTCATCAATATGGTGCAGTTCTATCAAATGGAAACTAGTTGGCCGATAAAAAAGTTGCTTCTGAGGGCATTTGCCGCCGCCTGTCATTTGGATAGGACCATCATTGATATTCTACTCACTTCGGTGCTACCTCTGGAAATTGTAAGTATGATTCTGAGGTATATTTTTTCAACTGCAGGTGCTGCCCCTCGGGCTCTTTAACAACGTTCCCCTCCAGCCAGTTAGACGCATGGATAAAAACTAATCCACAGAGGCTTGATTTCCTGACATTGATACTTTAACAGCAAGACTCTAAGGCCCATTTTATTCACTCGAAGTTGAACACAACTTGGGGATAAAACGCGCCTAAATGAATTTGAAGGGTGAACAATCAATGTTTCGTCATCAAGAGAATTTTTTTTTTGACGAAAATGGTAATCGCTCCCAACCTCATTCGCCTCATGGGCGCATCTGTGGAGAAGCGTTGAGATTTGTCATTGATGGCTACAGGAATCAAGATGTCACTGAATCCAAATTTGAAGTAACCAACTCGATCCGCGACTATCTTTTTTTATTAAATGCTTAAGCTGTATTCAGACGATTGCCAGATCTGTCAATATTGTCAGGTCGACAAATGATCTGGCAATAGCAAACTACCTTAAAATACCAAATTACCAATTCACACGGTTGCCAGGTTTTGGCCATGTACGTATTTGCCAATCTTTTGGCCGTGTACGCATTTGAGAGCAGCGAGGAGAATGCAACAATTGTATCGCAATTGTTTGAGTATGGATTTTAAACAATTCGATGATCGTCTTGCTTTAGAGACTATGCATATCCAAAAGCAAGAAACAAATATGCGTGCGAGAGTTTCAGCTGCTGAGCGGCTTATGTTGACTCTAAGATACTTAGTAACCGGGGAACATTTTCGGTCCCTGCAATATCTTTTCCGCATTCCTGCGTCAACGATCTCGTCCATCATTCCAGATGTTCTGGATGCAATCTACAAAGCGCTCGTGGATAAATGTCTTCAGGAATATTATTTAATTACCTAATTCAATGTCCACAAAGCACAATTTTAAGTTCTAGACGCCGAGAACACCAGAGGTTTGGAATTCTGTTGCTGCCAAATTTACGAGCTTTGGCAATTTCCAAGCCGCATTGGAGGATGAATCGTAAATATTTTTAGATCCTCCTAGAAGTATCATTAAAAAAGGAAAGGGAAAGGGTCATAAACTTTCATAGATCCTTTTTGTTGTTATATTGACTTTTCCGTCCACATTTACACATTTTGCACCAATCTACAGAAAAATGCAAAGAAAATATCAAAAATATTCAAATTATGAAAAATATTCGTGTACAAACGAGAAATTTGCAGATGTCGAGGGATGACCTAGTGCACTGCGTCTGGTTTTGGCTAGGGCCGGACACTCACATAAGAGATGGAACACCGTTTCACTCTTGTTAGTGTCAGCACAGCTACGGCAGTGGGTATTGTGGGGGATGCCAAGCTTGGCTGCGTGAGTTCCTAAAGGCCAATGACCCGTACTAATTGCCGTTAGTCTGGCGACATCTATACGTGTTCTGGCTAAAAGGCTATTTGTTCTGGCATCATCGTAGGTTGGCCAGATCTTCCTTGAAATGACGCAGTTCGTTAGGTTTAACCATCTAGTCTCAGCCCATGAGGTGAAGTGCAGGAGGATTTCTCTCTTTACATATCCAAGCGGAGGGAAGACTTCCTCCGCATGAGACATGCACAGAGCTGAGCCAAATCTGGCAAGTTCATCGGCCTTCTCATTCCCTTCGATGTTCCAATGGCCGGGAACCCAGACGAGAGTGATATCAAACCGATGACAAGCCCTGGTCAGTATCTCCCTACATTCCACAACAAGTTTGGACGTTGACTTAGTTGAACCGACAGCCTTAATCGCGGCCTGACTGTCGACGAATATGCCTATTTTTCTTTTGGGAGTCGCACTATTGTGGAGCAGTCTACACGCCTCCTTAATTGCAAGTACTTCTGCTTGAAATACACTGGCTACGTTGGGTAGGCGAAGACTTTTAGAGATGTTTAATTCTGTTGAGAAAATGCCTGCTCCTACTCCACAGTCCATCTTGGAACCATCTGTGAAGATAGGTATGTCGAATTCATTAACGACCGCATTCTCCTCCCATTCTGATCTAGAGGGGAATCGAACAGAGAAGTTTTTATGGAAGTCGTATTTGGGTACTATGTAGTCTGTAGACGTACGACCTATGCCGTCAGGAAGGGAAAGAAGGATGCTGCTGTGGCCATAAGGCCTTTCGGACCAGCACTTAGATTCCTACAGTCTAACAGCGCTACACGCTGGAATGTTTTTTATATGCAGATCCACTGGCAGGATATTTAGAATGACATTGAGGGCAGCGGTCGGACTTGATCGCAGGGCTCCTGTGATTCCAATTCCAGCTGTTCTTTGGACTCTACTTAATTTAAGGACGTTATAGGCTTTGCTTAAAGCGGGCCACCATACCAGTGATCCGTAGGTGAGGATGGGATGTACCACCGCTGTGTACATCCAGCGAACCATCTTTGGTTGAAGCCCCCACTTCTTGCCGAAGGTTTTACTACAAGTGTAGAAAGCTATGCTTGCCTTCCGCACTAGGTGTTCGATATTGTACTTCCAGTTGAGTTTGGGGTCAAGCATGACACCAAGGTATTTAGCGCTGGTGGATAAAGGAAGATTTTGGTTGTTTAAGCGGGGAAGTGAGAAGGGTGGTATTTTGGTTTTGGTGGTGAAAAGCATCAGTTCAGTTTTACTTGGGTTAACGCTGAGGCCACAACTTGTAGCCCAACCGCTAATCTTACCCAGGGCCCTCTCCATGATTTCACTTAACACGTTCGGAAACATTCCTGACACTAGAACGACCACGTCATCCGCATACGCAACGACTTTTATACCTTCCCTGTCAAGGTTTGAAAGGATTTTGTTAAGTACCATAATCCATAAGAGAGGCGAGATCACCCCTCCTTGAGGTGTTCCTCTGCTTACTGATTTGGTTAGATGAGTGTTACCAAGCTTTGCTTGAATGATCCTTGTTTTGAGCATGGAAATGATCCATGAAGTGATGAAATCCTCTACACCTAGTTCTAAGAGAGATTCCTGGATCGATTCAGTACGGACGTTGTTAAAAGCGCCCTCTATATCTAGGAAGGTGGCTAGGGTATATTGGTGATGGGAGAGTGACCTTTCAACTGTACGCACTACTTCATGAAGAGCGGTCTCCGTCGACCTGCCCTTGAGGTATGCGTGTTGTGAATTACATAAGGGGGACCTTTCAAGTCCTGTTCTTATGTGAAGGTCAAGTACGCGTTCTAAAGTTTTGAGTATGAAGGAGGTTAAGCTAATAGGTCGGAAGTCCTTCGCGGACTCGTGACCTCTTTTGCCGACTTTCGGTATAAAAACTACTCGGACATACTTCCAAGACTGAGGTATGTGATTCAGTAGGATACTGCTTCTGTAAATTTCAACTAGCAGGGCCACAATTATCCTGTCATGTTTTTGATGCATGATGGGAAGGATGCCGTCCTGCCCTGGTGATTTATACGGAGCAAAACTGTGAATGGCCCAGAAGATATTTTCCTTGGTTATAATGCGCTCTATTTCTTCCCGATGTAAGGGAAGGTTGACCCGAAAGTTGGTCTGATTGCCAGTACTTATGCCTATAGCAGATATTGTAGATGTCCCTAGTCAACCTTCTCAGGATGGTTAGGTCTTCATTCCACCACGGTGGTAAGGTTTTTTTACTATATTTTACTGGACACGATGCCTTAAAAGCTGCATTCATCGCCTTTTCAAGTGCAAACGTAATTGTATCCAGTTCTGCACCCGATTCAATTTTCAGGTGTGGTATATTAGGAAGTTTAGAGTTCAATACTTGACCAAATTTCTTCCAGTCAATTCTTTTAGGATTTCTATATGGGGCAGGAGTATCTATATGGGGCAGGAGTATCTATATGGGGCAGGAGTATCTACCTTGATACTGAGATTGAAGAGAATCCACTCATGATCCGAGAAGCACTTTAAGTTGGAGACTCTCCAATTCTCAACCCTAACGATGTCATTGTTTGGGTTCGTTCTAATTTAACGACAGTTAAATCACCCGAGCTAAGGTTGGGACATAGGAAAGCGTTAATGTATTTTTTTGTTAAAATGCATCTACCAATAAGCAAACGAGTCTGCAAATGTCCTAAGCGTCTGGCAATGGTCTGACAATGACAAAAGTGGGTGTTCAGACGTTTGGCAGCTACGTGACAGTTTCATTGTCAGATGGGGGTCTGTGACAATGACTTTTCTGCAAATATAGGCGGACAAATATGAAAGTTCACACGGTTGACAGACATTTGCGACTATTTTTTTATTCGTAGGCCTGACAATATGGCCAGATCTGACAATCGTCTGAACAGGGCTTCCCCTTGACGAGGTATTCACGTAAGAGCGAAAATGCTCACCATTTGGATAATTTTTCCTTAGATTTAATTTTATTTAATTTGTGTTGCTTTCATTTTCAGGTGGAGGATATGAAAACTCACTTCTCAAACGTACCCAAATTCAAGGAACTCGTCAAAATGCTAACAACAATCTTCTCTCAAGGGGAACGTATGCCCGTGGCACATGACGGTAAGAACCTCTCGAATTCAAATACACAAGAACATAATTATTAATGAATTTGTATTGCTTGCAGCATTCCTTGGAGTAGATTTCTGCACTTTTCTTCTCGAAATAGTTGAAGGAAATCATCCCGAACCCCTAGTGGATTTAGTCATCTATCTTCTCCTATCATACAACCTCCAATTTGAGCTGTACTATCAGAATTTCGTACTAGAAGCTATGCAAAAGTTGCGAACCGTTAAAGTGTTTACGGAGAAAATTTTACTCCTATTGAATCGAGAAGGTAATTACTGTCTGAAACATAACCTATGAATGGCAACTCCATTGGATAATGTTTTCCAGAGGATCCACTAAAATCGTTTCGACACGCCTTGGAAACAAATTCCATCCTCAAGATGATCACCGATATCTTTACTCTTCCTGAAACTGCTATGCTAGTCTACACAAACGACAGGATAGTCGTGTTCGACATAGTAGTGCGTCAGCTCTCAGACTTGTGCGCTGGAAATCCCGTAAGTTGAATTTCGAATTGAATTTTGTTTAGTTCACTAAAAAAAAAACATATATACAGATGCGTGGAAAATATCTGAACCTATGTCGATGTATGGTGCGGAGTACCAACTACGAGAAGAACCAATACCGCAAGCAAGAACTTATGAAAATATTTACTCGCATTTTCTGTGAAGAGACCGAGTGCAGTGCCGTTGATCAGAAACTAGTTCGTGCAATAGCTAATGAATTTCCGCATATATTTAAGACGTAAGTTTGTGGGCAGTGGGGGGAAATTTAGGCATTTATTTGTGTTTCTTAGCTTTAAAAGCGCAGTGTGTTTGTCTTCATAACTTTAGACTAGACTGAGGTAGTGGTTGGATTGTGGAATCAATGTACCAAGTACCATCCGCCCGAGAAACGAATTTGCATTGCAACTAATAAGAAAGTACACTTCCTAGTTATTTAGCAAACACATTGCAACATAATAGTTGATCTCAATTTTCAATAGATGTTCTTAAAAATGAAGAAACACGTCAAGTGTGTTTGCGCGTTGTGAATACTCAACATGGTTTTTTCAATTTACTTTTGTCATACACCTGCATGTTTGTTTTTCTTTTCGCCTTGTTTCTTCATATTTAAGTTTTATAACTTTGTTTTCTTCATTTTGATTAAATGTTGTAGAAATTTATTTAATTGTATTTACTTTCGCCATTCTACAGGCAGTTTGTAATGTTTTGCTCCTTGATAAATATTCTAAAAAGCGGTGGAAAGAAGGTTACAAAAATACAATTCCTTGAGTTTGATTTTAAAAGAAAAGCAAACAAAACGGTGCCTCAATCTATTTCATGTAGCTGTATTGAAATCCAGCAATGCATTGGACTAAGTACCTACCTTGTTATGTAACAGTAACTAAAAAAGAAATTGTAGTAAGGAAACCAGACGCAGTGCACTGGGTCATCCATTTTTTGATGACCTTTCGGCCATCCAAGGCATCCATTTCCACAGGATTATCAAATTTCTCAACTCCACAGGCTGGTTTTGAGCTCTTTTAACTTCCTTCACCTCCTTTTCATATCAGGTTTCGTTAGTTGTGGTCTCAAAACGGCGCTGAATGCGCTACTTGTGTTTTTCCCTCGTCGGGAAATACAGCCACCTAGACCAACCAACCAACCAAGGAATTCATTGCTCACTTCTCTAGGTTTATCTTGAGAAATTTATTTATCACAATGATGAAAAGTATTTATGAAGTAATTAAAATATGGTGTGGTTCGGTTCTGTGTTTTTTTATGTCTTTTGTTATGATTTATTGGTCGTTTTACATTTCTTTCGAATCTGTGAACCACCAATAATAACTTTTGATCTACACCAAAATAATGCTCGTCTCTAAGGTGCCTTCTTCCGCCAAGAAATTCAACTTCCTCATCCAAACAGCAGTGATGAGAAAAGTACTCTCCTCACCTACGTTAATTTTCTCAACAGCATGATTCCAATTTTGGTTTTATTGAGCTTCTAACTTACGTCTCTTTTTCACAATCTCTGTGAAAGTTGTAAAAGTTTACTGATCATGATTTCAAATGCAAATTAAAGTGAACAACAGATCCTGCTTAAAAACAATAAACTCAAGCTATTCAAATGCGTCAATTTTGCACCCGGACAACAAAGTCAGCTAAAGTATATAAAACAAAATTGGCTTAGTGGGTTTCGGACAGACAGACAGACGGAGAGACATCCGAGCGAAACTAATAAGGTTCCGTTTTTTCCCTTTGGGTACGGAACCTTAAAAATAGGACCTCGTCGGCGTAGACGGGATAATTATTCCAACATTTCATTTACAATCATTTTCTGTTTATTTTCCTTTCGTTTTCAGAGTACTCACAACACCAATACAAACATACTACAATATACCAAATTTCCCATAATGTTCAATAACAAATGTTCAACATTTCAATTGTGCCAAAGTAAAATAAAAAAAAAAAATAATGCATTTCTTTTAAAAGCAAACAAAAATAAAATCACATTTAATAATAAAACCAAAACTTGTTCAAAAAAATGTAAACAAACAAATAATATACATTAGAGATCTTATTTATTTATTTAATTGATATTGACGACACAGAAATATAGTAGGTATGTATTTTACCTTAGACCCGATTGCTTTAATTTTTTCTTAGAAATAAAAGAGAAAAATATTAGAAACAAATTAAAAGAAAGCATCTACATATTCATATACAACACATAATTAAATTAATAACTCCAAATAAACAAACATTAGTAAAGTGATAATAAAAATCAAAGCAAAACCGAACAACAATAAGGTCTAAGCTATCTCTCTGAATTTTTAAATAATACGAGATAAACTACATAAAAGGTTTGTTCCCTTACGATAATGCATTCGAACACATTAGCCAAATATAGTCAAACTTCGTTCCCTTACGCAAAAGTTGGGCAGAAGCGAGCCAAAAAGAGAGAACAAAACATTTGCCCTCGATAAAAAGCCTGCATAAGAAATTTCTTTGGGCTAGTTGGTTATTGCTGACAGATGGTTGTCAAATCGTTCAAATGCTTATTATTTGTAAATTACTTTTTATTTGTTTTCATTTATAGTTTAGAAGAAAATGAATTGAAATTTGTAGTTTCAGCAATAAAAGCCATACAAATCTTGGTCTTAAATATAAATTTATGCTTTGTTCTACTGTATTCACATTTTTCAAATTTGTGGTTCAACGCGTTCCTTTTCTTTTTGGTTATATTTCATTTCGGTGAGCGAATTCTCTCGCAATGAGAGAAATGTGACATGTTGCCAAAATTGAACCGAAAAGTAAGGAAACAGACCTAAAATTGGTTGGTTTTGCCCAATAATCTAAGGCCCATTTTATTCACTCGAAGTTAAACAAAACTTGGCAGTTTTCCATATAAAAATCCCCAAGTTGTGTTCAACTTAGAGTGAATAAAATGGGCCTAATTATGACAGAATAAATTTCGTGTATAATTTTTGTCCCAATATTGTTCCCAATGGCATACCCATTTCGCACGAAACGCGAACGAAATGACAAAATTCCATTGGCAGCTCCACTTCATATAAAAAAAGGTGTACCTATCCTTTTGTGCTAGAGATTTATCGCTTAATGGTAATAATTGTTAACCTCTATTTCAATTTAACCTGGACACTAAAAATGATTTATATCATGCGATGGACCGTTATAGAAATCATTTTTAAGCCTCGCCCTTTTTGTCGTTTTCCATTGGCCGCAAAAAAAGAGTCAGAGCTATTTTGCGAATCTTGATATCTGGCGAGATTCAAACCTACTTACACTACACCCAAATATTCGTCAATCTTTAAAGTGCGTTATTAATAAGCTACGTGTTGGAAGACAAGTCTGTGAAAAATAGAGAAAAATTTACATTTGGCCACCGCCGCAATGGATATTAACATAAATTGAATTGAATTTAATAAACACAAATAACAATTTAAGAAACAGCTGACTTTTAAAACACCCACTACCACAAATGCGAAGGAAGAAAAATCTCGTTTTATGTTCCATTGGGCACGAATAATCTTAAATCTGAGAGCAAAATCCGAAAATCCCAATGGAAAAGGACATTACATAACTTGTAGGTCACAATAGACTATTTAATGTGGCATTCTTTATTGGGCGCTCTTCAGAGCACTTTTTTTTGCTGTCGGAGCACTTTTTATGTGCGTTTGGTACAAACAAAAATACATTTTGTTCGGATTTCAGAGCACTTTTGCGAATCTTTAGTTTTTCTCAGACTTACCAATTCAAGTGCGTTTGAGTTTGACAACTGATAGAGTTTGTTTAGCTTTTCGTGCATTTTTTCTGCAGAATAGATAGATAGTCATTGCATCGGGTGAATAAATTTTTGTAAATTATTTATGAATAAATATTTAGAGATCTATCGGGTCGCAAATTCTGAATGTTTTGATATAAAATTTAACCAGCGAATGGAAAACGCTTTGAAAATAGTGTCGAAGGCTGCACAAGTGCACATATTCGATTCGAGAGCAAATATAAAGAAGCCCAATCTATTACCACATAAGCAAGGAATATTTCACCATTGTTAGGTGTGTTTTTTTGAATGTCAAAGAGTCAGATCCACGAAAAACGCCACCCGCACGCAGAATATCTTTGACGTTTAATCCGAGACAGCGTTTTGCTGGTCAGAGCAAAGACAAATCATACAACCGAAAATCGGCCGAAGTTGGTGGTCTTAATACGGTATGTCTATGGGTGGGAGTTCTTGCGTAATTTATATCAGAGACAATGGGGACGTTCGGATTCGTAGTTTAGTAAGTCTGACAGCTGTCTGACTAGATGCGTCTCAGTTTTTATTGGCCCAGAGTGTTCACGTGTATAGTTTTTGCAGTTGACATTTATGGAGGGGAAGCCGACCAATCTAGTCAAGAAAATCCTGGCTGCGTACTCAGTTGACATTTCGAAGAGTCAAATTTAAAATAAACAGAGTGGCCGTTGTAGAATTCTGAGGAGTCGAAAAAAGGCGCGATGAGAGAAAAAGGTGTGATTTCTAAGGTCACTCTGGAAATTTAGAATTTTCACCCAATATTTAACAAACATTAGTTCGCATATAATACTATAAAAGTGTAGTGATTGTCAGGCGTGCTACATTTTTAATGTACTTATATGAAAATTACAATTTTTTAAAGATTTATGAAGGGCCTTTCCAAATAAAAAAGTGCAAAATCAAGCAAAGGTAACGCTGACCGCGAGAATACAAAAACAATTCAACTTGCTTAGTCAACGCGTTCGGATTCATAGTCACGACCAATCTAGTTGACGTTTTACATAAACTAGGTATCCGAACGTCCCCAATACTGAGACCCCCAACTTCGGCCGATTTCCCGTGTTGCCTTGCCTACAAGCTATATTTTTACGGAAGTGCCTTGATTTGTTGCACTAGTATTGACACATATGTCGTTTTCCATTGGTTTCACTCGGGGATGCACTCATTCTGTAGTCCAATGGAACAAGAAAACTGCTTCTGATTGAATCAACAAAAGTGTTGGCGAAATGCCAAAAAATAATCTACGGCAGCTGTCAGTTGACTTGTATAAAATACACAAACTACACTGACTTCAAATCCAGAAGCGATATTCTCTCCTCAGAATCACCAGAAGAGTATTTTTTGTACCAATGGAACGGTTTCTGAAGTGATTTTTTCGATTCCAGAATCTCCCGAAAATTCATATTGACAAAGGTTCACCAACATACTCTCAAAAAATATGAACCACTTCCGCTGTGGGCAAAGTTTGCTGGCAGTGTTCATAGAATTTTATCTGTTAAATTTTAAATTATTCGTTTATTATTATTAAAGTTCAAATTTGGTATACGCGCCTTTCCTAACCTATAAGTCTATGATATTACCATCATCTAAAAACGGACAAGCATTGTGCACGTCATCTTCGTATTTGGGTACCCATACATAAATTAAATTGTTTTCTTGTTTAATTATATTAATGCAATTACCAACAAGCCCTTAATTTAAGAATAGACTTTTTTTATTATGCGGCGATGATCTGTATAGAATATAGATCATTCATTTCCATAGCTTACAACAATAACACGAGATCCAACTGTTGTTTTAAACCATGTAAATCAATGATCTGTATAGATCATGTGGGTATAATAAAAAAACGCCAAATGTTGCAACTTTATAACAGCAAAAATCAAACACTCCCATCACAAACACAATTGTTATGCATTACCATAAAATAATATGACTTTTTTAACAGTGTATTTATTGAAAAATTATAAAATTTAAGCTTAAGATCAAAAATGATTCGTCATACATCTGTATTAATAAAATTAATTAAATAAAATGTTAAATTTGACTATATAATCTATAAACATATGTGAGAACGTTATAAACACAAATAAATACAATTCTAATAAAATGTTAAAACGAGATTTTAAAGATTTCAAACACACAAAATTCAATTCTAAAACCATACAATGAAAGCAAACAAAAAAAAAAAAAAAACTACCAGTCTTTTGAAATTAACTAAAACAAAAATAGATGTATACTTATTTTTTTCTAAAATTCCAAATGAATTTATCGAAAACAATTAATACTCCATAATTTTAGGGTAATGAAATGAATATTTAAAATTGTCATTAAGTTAAGATGAATAAATATTAAAATCAAAACAAATCTCTGCACTCGAGCACACTACATTCTTGATAGTTAGGTTTATAGTGTTTTAAGAATTATTTCTAGATTAGATCTTAGTGAGTAAAATAAAAAAAATATCTAACGATGTAATTGTTATTTAATTTTTACCTATACAAGGAGATATTATATTTGTGGTTTCTTTTCCGTACTTTTAAGGTTTCAATATCATTACAATTGAATTATATTAATGTGTATAAATGTTGATTTAGTTTCGTTTTTAGTTTTTTTTTAGTTTGTTTTGTTGTTGTCTCTTTTCTTTCGTTGAAATAAATCAGTCTATGAAAATGTATGAACTATGTCAAGTGCTTTTAAAACTGAGGTGAAAGGAATTTGGTGTGTTGCGTTAATTCTATTGCTTGAATTTTTTAGGTAATGAAAAGTATTATTATAAGCACCGTGCAATATTGATTTGGGCTTATCGTATGAAACTTTAAGAAAAAAAAATGTCTCAAAGTACGGTAGCTACTATTCAAATTGTACCGACTCACAGTGTAAAGCCGTTGTCTGTCTTGGTGAGACAGTTGATAAAAAACTCTGTCAATTAAATACTATTTTAGCTAAGAATATCGCCTTTGGAAATCGTTTCCGCTTAAAAAACAATAATTTAATTTATTTTTCAAATACTTAATCGTAAACAAAAATTTACCCCGTGTTGTCGCAGAAATGTGATCCGACACGATGTTCTATAACAAGGCTTACGTTTTGGTCCTGTTTATTATTTAAATAGATAAATATATAAATGCAACTGGCCTTACTCGTAACCAATTCTAATTTGCACCTTGTAGATCACAATAGATCATTTTCTATTGAAAAATTAGCCATTCCTAATATTTAGCGTGGATATGATTGTACCGCGGAATATTTCGCTTACTCATATTCTAATATCTTATATGCCAATTGGCGAAGCGGACGTAGTTAAGAATTTTGAGACGAGCCCCGAAAGAACTATCTGCTACGAATCCTCTACGACGGATTCTTTCGGGTCTCGTAGCAAAATTCCGAATACGACGGATTGTGTCTTGTGTGATAGACGTGATAATCATTTTTAATCAAATTTAATTTCACATGGAAAATTCCGACATTGGGCGACAACCATATCCTTCATCCACTCTCTGTTTGCAGCTCGATAACTCAGCTGTGTCCACGATTGCAAATCCTGGGCCTGGGACTGAGCTTCCGTCATGACAGTTGGCCTGCATGTTTTTCTGGGCCTACCAACTCGCCTTACACCTTGAGGGCTCAAATGGAAGCATTGCTTCGCTATGTTGTCGTCTGGTTTCCTCAGTGTATATATACCCAATCCAGCGCCATTTACTCTGTTTGATGTCAACATTCACTTTTGTTTGTCTAGTCCTAAGCCACAATTTGTTGTTGGAAATTGTTTATGGCCCCCGGATCCTTAAGATTAAACCCAGACAACGATTAACGAAAGCTTGTAGCCTGCTCGAGATGTTGGCGGATCATTTCCACGTTTCAAAGCAGATTTTACATTGGACTCAAACAATTTTAACTTAATGCGAAGCGATATTTTGCTCGAGTTCCACACTGGAGAAGGGATTCTAAATGCACTACGAGTTTTATTTAGTCTATTACTAACGTCCTGATCCGCTCCCATATCGAACGACACATAACTACCCAAATAGTGACCACCTCTATGGTCTTCTTGCCTCAAGATAACCTGCTGTTGTTGGTCTGGGCTAGTGTGCATAATTTTTGTCTTTTTGGTGTTTATCCTTAGATCAGCCACCTCCTCATTCTGGTGCGGTGAATGACACATTTGGTTAAGGTCACCAGGAAACAGGTATCATCAGCGTAGTCCAATTGGCTTATCAAACGGATTCCATTGGATCCCAAGTCTCTCGTTTGCACCGTGGCAGTCATTACATCATCAATCGCAAGTAAGAACAAGATCGGTGACAGTAGGTAAACATCTCCTTGTCTAACTCCTTCACGCACTTCAAATGGGTCGGAAAGCTGTCCACTGCGCAAAACGAGACACCTTGCGTTGTTGTATGACTCTTTAATAGTAGCAACAATTTTTGTCAGGGATGCCTCACATAGCAAGCGGTATCTGGAATACAATCACGATCAATGCGATCGAAGGCCTTTTCAAAGTCGACGAACATGAAAGAGCGGTTATTGGTACTCCGATAATTGTTCAAGGATGATTTGCAAGGTGTTAATATGATCGACGCATGATCGACCACCGCGAAATCCCGTTTGGTGCCTCTTGAGCGTCGACTCGATCCTGAATTTTATCCTGTCGAGGATAATAGTTGTCATCAGCTTTGAGAATACGGACAAAACAGTGATACCACGCCTGTTATTGCAATTTTTAAGATCGCCTTTCTTCGGTATCTTGACAATAATTCCGTCCTTCCATTCCCTTTGAAATGTTTCATTTTCCCAAACAGCCTGAACAAGGGGAAACAAAATACAGGCCGCTGCGTCGGTATCGGCTTTCAGGAATTCGGCAGGTATACCATCCAGTCCAGCTGCCTTGTTATTTTTTAGAAGTAGGATTGAGGTTCTTATTTCTGCACTTGTTGGGGGGTTGATGTCAATTCCCCTGAAAGACCTTCTAGTCATAATTGAGCAGTGCACAAAAATGTTCCTTCCACCTTTGCAGTTGGTCTTCTAGTGGCACTATTAGGTTGCCGTTCGTATCAAGAACAGGGTGGTTGGTGCTACATTTTCGATCTATAATGCCCTTAGAGATTTTGTACAGCTCTATCACGTTCCCTCTTTTTGCAGCTTCTTCAGCGATTTTTACATTTATTTTTAATAAACTTTTTTGTATATACAATCTGACATAATTCTAGGTAACAAATGGTGGTTAATATTACAATTACAATTTTTTCTATTTTACATAAATTGTGGCTGTTTTCTCGGATTCATACTCGTGCATGGTATGCATCGTTGTCTGGGTGGACCTCAGGGTGTTCAAGTCCGGGTGTTGATGTCCTTGTGGATTTGGGGTGGTTGGCAATCTTGGTATTATCCTCGATGGTGGGTTGTCTCGGTCGATTCGTAGAAGTGCAGGGCTGAGAACAGCGTTCAGGTGGTGGTTGAATCTAAATATCTAAATCGCGTGTTGAAGTTGACTCCAAGATACTTTGTTTTTTGTGGTTGACAGTGATGATTCGTCAGGAAGGTTTATTTTTATGATACGGCAGTTGGTGGCCGACCTAACTCTAATTCCTCTGTGCTCAAGCGATTCGCTTACTTCGTTTCTTTATACCACATGCTGCCATCTTGAAAAAGATAACTAAAACAGTGTCCATTAATATAGAAGGCTGGATTTTGTTCAGCATTGTAAAATGTGAATACATATTTGTTCGGTTGATGACTTGACTGAAAAGGCGCATTCAAAATCCTGAGCTATCTATCTGCAAAGAGGTAGAATAGTTTGTATAGTTTGAAATAGAAATCGATTCCGTAACAGATGTGGCGATTAATAGATTACCCAATAATTAATTCCAGGTGCATTTCAGTCAATATAACTACTGTCGGAAATATATACATGAAAACGAACAGCCCAAAATATGTTTAGTAAATTAACTTCAGTTCAGATTCAGCGCAAGACCAGCTTAGGTTTTTTAGTATAGATAAAGTTTTGCGCTTCGAATTACATTGTGCTAATATCCTTTTTTAAATAGTGTTGGGGTAACTTTTTATGACGCCCAGTTCTGAGTTTATGACTAGCTATATGAATTTGAATTATTGAAGGGCTCTCCTGATCAGATTGAAGCGTGAATGCGTGATAAGTTCCTCAGTCCACCACATTGGTCTGCTGCCTACTTTCTTTTTGTTGAGGGGCCGGAGAATGTTGTTTAGATGGTTTTCAAAATTATCAACACAACTGCTTTGCTTTGTTTTGTACAATTAAAGTATGTTTTTATTTATTCTGTATTGAATTAGTTAAAAATATATTTACAAAAATTTTCTACCTTAAAACTTTTCTTTTTATGTGTTTTGTTTCTTCTATTTGCTAAAATATAATCAAATTAAAATTAATAAATGCACATATCTCTGGTACGTTTGGGTCTAATTCGTTTTTAATTCATTTATCCTTTGAGAATTATTAAATAATTATTATAGAAATAAAAACCCTCAAAACGTCCATTTTTTCCAATGTGAAATATCTTTCTTTAGGATCTTTTGCTTTTTTCTCTTTTTTAAGAGAAACTTTACTTAATAATTGATAAAAATTCTCAATGAATTCCACAAACGCCTACACTACAACACTATGATGTCCATATATTTTATGGAAAATATAAATTTAATTTCTCATTGAAAGTAGAAAATTATATTTTTAATGTTACAATTCACAACCATATTTTGTCAACAAATTGTTCTATTTGAACCACTATAATAATAATTATTGTGCTACTAAAAACAATATAAGTGTAGGTATGTGTGTGGGGAAAAATTGAGCTAGCTAGGTACATAAAGTTAAAAAATAAAATATTTTCTACATGAAAGGATAATATTTATGTATAAGAAATTAAAAACGGATCCATGACCGATTTTAAAACCATTGGCAAACTTGCAAACCTACCGCTGGGAAGGAATTTAATAATATTTCTTTAAAATTAAAACTAATAATAAAATAAATAGGAAAATTCGCTTATAACTAAGAAAAAAAATCTATCTCAGTGCATAGCTATAATTATTTATCCCCATCCAACATCTACGATAAATAAATGCGATTCTTTGCGTTTTTCAATTCGAGGTTCAAATGATTGTCCACATTCTAGGATAGCGGATATGTGATGTTTGTGGAGGCATACTGTTCATCTTCGGCCCTTGCTGCATGGGTCCCTTCCCTGTGCTGAACTGTACTGATTGGTATTTATTGTGATTTCTATGCAATCATTCATTAATCAATCGCAACCGCCCAGGGGTGATCGATTTTGCCGTACTGGATGCTCTGTAAAGTCTCGCGGGCTTTCTCAAAAATGGGTTTCTCTTGTTCCATAGTTGGAACATAAAAGTCCTGGTTGAGGTAATTAATTCGACTGATGGGACTCACAATACAGGCTGTACCGGATCCGAAAAGTTCAAGCAACTGAAAAGTAAAACATTGCTGTTAGTTCTATCTAAATTTTTAACTTTTTGAACATACCCGTCCTTGACTAAGAAGATCGCAGACCATTGGCATCGTGAAGGATTTTTCGGTCACTTTAAATTTTCCCCATTGGCGCGCCAACGATAAAATTGAATCCCTAGTAATTCCGGGAAGAATTAGACCGTTCAGCGGGGGTGTGATCAGTTCTTTCTCTGAATATTGGAAATAAAATAAAGTTATTAGATTGTCGACATTGACTGTTGAGATTTGCGATTTTACCTCCTTGATCGTTTATGAAAAACATGAAGATATTCATTGTTCCGACTTCAGTCAATTGATGATCTTCACCATACAGCCATAGTACTTGCTGTAGTCCTTTGGAAGCTGCTTCTTTTTGTACGTTTATAGTGGGGGCATAGTTTGATCCCATTTTCCGATCGCCAACGCCACCTGGCCAAGCCCTGAAAATGCAAAGGGAATGGTAAGTAAATTTAAAATAAGTAAATTTAAAGCACTCAGTGGAAAAGTCCTCAACTGTGCTGTTCGAAAATAAAATTATTAATTTCTGTCATGCAGCTTAGTAAAGGACCATTCACATGAGCGCGAACTGCGAATAGGCGAACTGCTAACAAATTAATTTATCTGTATTTATGAATTGAAAATTGCTATTTCGTTTACCACAAAAGCATTATATTCAATTAATATAACATCTAATATAAAAAAAACCGAGACTTGATTGATTAATATAACGTAATTTACAATTACAGCAATTTTCCCGCGAATTGAAAATTCTTGCCGCGAACTGTCACACTTTATTCACAATCCACATAAAACAGTCGCGATCCACAAACCTGCGAATGAAAAAATCGCTCGAACTTAACCTTCAACAATACAAATGAGTCGCGGGTACCTGCGACTAAAAAAAGTTTTCATGTAAATGAAGTGTCAGAATCTACGAATATTCGCCAGCTCGTGGTGCGCAGTTCGCTCTCATGTCAATAGTCCTTAACTGAATCTTAATACAATGGCGTTCCTTTACTTTTTTGTATTTACTGCGTTCTTTAAAAGAATTCATCTCCACTCTTTTAATTCGGAGTAAATTACAGTATCTTCAAAAAATGTAAAGAATCAGACCTACTTTACCTTGTATATCTTGGATCGGCCAATAGCGACACTCCTTTTGCATCTCCTTTGAAATAACTTCCCACGGGGCACAAAATTGAGTAAAGTAACGCAGAATCAGAAGACGCCACTCCCAATGTAGGCTTTAAATCAAATTGTAAAAAAAAAAAACGGTCATTCTCCACTAAATTATTAAGGGCTATGTTAACTTACATCAATACCAATAAATGTAGGACGAATGTATAAACTGGCAGCTTCTGAATGTGGAACCCATTCTTGATCGATTGCCACCAAACGTTTCAAACATCTAATATACTCTTCACCTTCAAACGATGGAAGACCAGCACGTTTGGCTGACAAATTCATTCGATTCATATTCATATCAGGACGGAATATACGAATTTTCCCATCGACACCCCGGTACGCTTTCATGCCTTCAAAGAGCTTTAAATAGATAAAAAAAACATGTTTTCAATATTTCCCAACAATACGATTTACGTATTTAACAATTGCATAAATCACAATGAAAAAAATAAACAATAAGTGGAAATGTTGGGGATGATACTGACGTAAGTTAAGATGATTCCAATCTTGAATAACCTTACTGTTGAGTTCAATAGCTATGGTATATTTTACATTACACAAAATATTTACTGCATTTAATAACAACAAAAAAAGCATTTCTGCCATAATCACTTGTTTGGCTATGCTATCGCAACAGCTGACAGCTGATTGATAACAGAAAATTAGCCTCTATAGCAACACGAATTTCTTTTTATTTTTTTAATAATCATGCGAGACACTGTCCGAATAAAACATAAAACAATTAATTTATACTCATGTCATTATCTATAATAATTTGTCTGCCCAATAATCGGGATGTCAAAAACAAGTTCCTCTTATGCTAAAACTATTTTGTTTATGTGTGATATGATCGTGCAAATGACAATTGAAAAGTTTGGCTTGTTCATTTCGAACAGAAGAGTGCGATGGTTTGAAGACCACCTTAAACGGTCGCAGAAGTCATATATCTGAAGTCTGAACTACTGGTCAGCTTTGCTATTGTGAATTTTATCAACGGACATTTCATCCATATTTAGATTTCGTTTGCTATCATTTTCGGGTGGCAAGCTTCACGACCCAAAAGTTTGTTTAAAATGTATGATGGATTAAAAGTCAAAGATAACAATAATAATGAGATTACAGGATCGTGAATAAGCTTGAATGTACTTTCTTTCAATTTTGACAGATTAAAATAAAACTGACAGCTTAATCACACATAATACTAATGTAGTTCACAATTAAGAATGCGCAAATGAATAGGTACAGCTGAGTACAAAATTCTCTTTACAAACTCACCTCAACAGCATAATGCAAAACCTTAGCAGCTGGATGGATTACTAGGTTTTCCAATGGTGAAATTTGAGGTTTCTGCCAACCACCCAAACTTCGGTGGTAGAAGCATTTCAACATGTGATCTGTGAAATGTTTGCCAAAGCCCAAATCATCAGCATCGGGCTTTGGCTGCAGCTGTTGTGGTGACGCCAAACGGACACTTAAATCGTTTGCCTGAAACGAAAAATCACAAATATGGGTTTGAAAAAATATATTTCACTTGGTTTTCGTTTTTTTTTTCTTAACTCACCGAAAATAATTGACCAACATCATCGTCGTGTGTAATTGGTGCTGGTACTGTTTGAAATTGTGGTGCTATTGTTGTTATTTGATAAATATCATCCTCTTCGAGTTTTTGTGATTGAGCAGTTTTTAACTTTTGATTGCTGCACAATCGAATATTTTGCTGAAGGAAACCAATCAGTCGTAGTTGGCTGCGGAGGAGCTCCTGGAACAATTAAAGGAATGTTTAATTAGGTTAGCGAAACGGTTAGATATAGTAATATGATTTAACAGAATGTTCTTTAGGTCTGTTCTTTTACTTTTTTAGTAAAAATGGAAATGACTGTCAAAATGGAAGTAGTGGGGATAAATTCTCTCACAGAGAGAGACACTTACGAAAAAGTTAGGGAACGCTGTAGTATTCTAAATGACAGATACATAATTCAAATACTCAAAAAAGTGTCACGAAAAATCGTTAAAATGTCTGATAAACTCGAGGACTTTTCTGATTTACTAAGAAAATTATCTACATCATATAAGTTGTGATGAAAGTGATCTGAAATTAATCGAACTTCTTCTTGATGAGTGGGAGTATGTGGAAGAGTTTGACTACAAGCATTCGAGAAGAGGAAAAAGCGACAATGCATAAGAATTACATGGTGGAGATTATTCCTGGCTACAGAGAGGAAGAATTTCGTTGCCACTTTCGAAAAGAATCTTGAGAAGAACATTCAATTTTATTTTCCCGCTTGTTGAAGTGGTGATGGTGATAGCATTATACGCAACAAACCAAAACAAATGCACGCATTTATGCCAAATAGGGCAACAAATTTCAAATCGGCAGTTATTTGTAAGGTGAAAGTATTTCCAATTCTTACACCAAGAAATTTGTTGCATTGAGTAAAAATTCGTAAGATTTAATAGTAAAGAAACAGACTTTTTATCGTAACTTCATAAATATATTTTGCATGTCAAGAGTGACACATATCTAGGATTACTATTCAATTCAGCACTTCATTCAGCGGAGACTACTAAAAAAGTCTTAAAGACTTTAAAAACAGTTTTAAAACAACAATTGCAAAGTTAAATTAGGCGTGAGTGATCACTGATCAATATGATTCCACAGATCACCGATGTTCGAATTTATTTTACATCGCATGTCAATGTCACTCACCAGGGAATACTACCGCCATCTTATGTTACACATTTTATTAATCGAATTATGTTGTTTATCTCTGGGGTCTGGTTTATGGTTTTATTAAAGACAAAAAGAGTATTACAACTAGTTTCATTCCAATGGCAATGACATTAAATTCGGCTTTGATACTTAAGAATTGTGGAGACACCCTTACTTGCAACGCACAGTACTGCTACTGGTCAACTGATTGTAATTGTAGTAATTGCAAATTAAAAATTGTAATTATTTATACAATTGCTGTACGCGTGGCTTATTGTATTTCTTTCGCGTGTATGCTGACGTCTGCACATAGGGACAGGTATATAAAGCAACTGTTTTATTCAGTCGTCGCATTGACCCTTACCGCTGCGCTGCTGGTGCGGGGAATGGATTTTGCTTAATTTATTGCACGGTGTATTCGACATGGGTATTTTTTGCTCTTGCATTACTTTGAATTTGGAACAATCGATTCGACCTTAGCGTAGGTAGGTAGGTAGGTACACCAAAATAGGAATTTGTTGGAAGGCTGAAACTTTTTACTGAATTGAAGATATATTTGGAGAGTCTCTTTCAAAATCTTTTCAAAGACTTTAACTGTGCGAATGGGAAGCTCTTCGTGTCCAAAAATAGTATTGTGAACATGAAATAACTTCAATATGTACAAAAATAAAACCCCCGAACAGCACAAAATACCACCCGTTCGATTGAGATAAAAGTAAAACCAATGAAGCTGTAAACACAATGTACCAAACCCAAACCAAATGACATTTTTGTCGATTCTTCATCCAGCATTGCTTCAGCAGTCAATGTTATATTGTAAAATGATTCTACCTGTAAGAAACTGTTAAAAAAGCGAAAAGGAACTTTTATTATGTCATCCTTATGTCAAAAATTCAATTAACGTAATTCAATCTCTCGATTTGGGATTACACTTTATAATCGCATTGACCTCATTTAACTAAACATACCACGCAAATCTGGTTTTACTTGCGTCATCGACAAAAGCAATATTGATTCCCACGTTTAACGTAAGTTAATGAAAACATTACATCAGTTTCATTTTTTTATATTCCTAAAATTATATTCGAAGTTCGAAAGATTATTGACTGACACCTCATCAGAAATTTGTGTAAATAAGTCAAAAGCTGATCCAAATAGTTGTGAGGTTAGAACTACTGAGGTTAACATAAAATAAGTAAGGGTCGAAAAGTTAGCGTACAACGAATCAACTATTACATCAGTAATACGCGCAATAAAACGGCAAAAAAATGTGGAGGGAATTTAAATTTAATTTTCGTGGTTTTCCTTGAATTGATTTCCCTCCAGTAGTTTAGCAAACTGGGCAAATACTTTTTGACCAAATATTTCGTTTTCAGCAAATTGCTGATTAACTTTGACAGCAGAAGTCAAGCGAAAATTACGAAATTCTGTTTTCAGTCTCAGCATTTTAATAAAATAAAAATTAAAAATTGTTTGTTTGATGAACTGACATCTCCTTATAAGCATTTATTTGAACTGTGCATTATATATTATCTACAATTATTATGGGCTAGCGACATAGTGATGCTGTATATATGTATATGTCCTAATTTGACAGCAAATTTTATTCATAATCTTATCACCATAATATGTTGCGGAGAAACTTATTTGCATTCGAAATCGAACACACGTGCTTAATTCAAGTTCAGATTAAACAACAATAAAAATCAGCCTTAATTGTTTACTGTTTCCAAGCCAACAATTATTGTAATCAATTTAAATGAATTGAAAAGTAGGTGTAAATAAGTTCATATAACGTGCAGCAACTGTTATTACGTCTGTTACCTATTATCAAATCTACACTACCCTTAGATGAACTTGATCGATTGCGTAGATCAGGAATAAAACTAAGTTGGTATAATGTGTACCTATAGTATGGGCTCCTCTAGGTACACACCTTCGTAATGTACATTTGGTTTGTTATTCAAATGTTACGTACAAAGGTTATCGGTTTTAATAATCATTAGGGAATCGCCTGACTAAAAATCGGAATTCATAAAATAACAAAATACGTGCAGGTAAAGGCTCCAACACATTAATCTAGGTAGGTATAGTGTACGATATACTGTATGGACTTCTGCGTGGAATTGTCAAAAGTTGCAACACTTGGCAAATTGACATATGGAACTTCCCCTAGGTGTGGGGGTGGACATTTGGACAACCAGCGAAAGCGATATAAATTTTCTAAATATTTTTTACCTACCACTCTTTTTCTAATAAAAGTCACATTTGACTCGAAGTTTAATTAAAATGACATTCGTTATGACATAGGTTCGTTCGGGTACTTTTGCGACCATGTACTGAGAAAATTGAAAAAAAGAGAGAGTATCCATTTCCCCTCTTTTTATTTTTTTTCGTAAACTCGCCAAATTTCGACTTACAGGAAAATTAAAAATAAAACCTGACGACTAAGTGAAGTGACAGCTCTAACGTTTGACAAGTAAAATTCTACTTAATTTCTTGTCTTCAACGATGTCAGAGGAAGAAGTTGTAATTGAATGTTGTCCTAGAACAAATCAGTGCATTCAAAATGGTAGGTTTAATAGGTATACCTATTTAGCTTATAAAAAATTCAATTCCAACTTATTTATTAGAAGCTGCATTTAAGGAGAACCCTGTCAAATGTCTAAATGAAAATTTCTTACACTTTTTGAAAGGAAACCGGTCAGGTACGTCTCTTGAAATTTAGAGATCTCTCTCTTGATTTTTGAGATTTGACATTTTTAATCGCTATCAATCCAGTCCAGACTCTAGACCCTGAGTCCAGAAATTCTATTCCTCTCTTACTCACTCTCGCATTCACATAGCGCAGTGACAGTGATTCATTTATGTAATGCGTTTCTTTTTATTTTACATCATCCTTCATCTTTAGTTCTTCAAAATTATAATATGTTGCAAAGGCTGGGGTCAGATTCTGTAAGGCGAAACGAACTAGCGTACCTACTGTAACTACTTAAATTCCTTTAAAAATCCTTTTTTAAGATAGATCTTTTTTTGCTAGAAATTCGAGTTTTTAAAGTAATATTTGTATTACACGGAAAACAAAATACCTAATACCTATTAAATTAACCTTTAGTAGTAAAATCGCAGATTGTTAACCTAAACAATTTTTTTTTGTAGGTACTAGAAAATTTTCATGAAACACAATTTACATGAGCAATTTCTTATGGACACTTTTTCATGGTGAGATCGAAATGTAGTAGATGATGGATCATGGATGTTTTGATGAAATTTCTACTAAAACTTATAGGTAGTTTGAATGTTTTTTGTTAGATTCCTTAAAATCCCACGATTTCGTGTTTGTGTTTTCCCTTTATCCTACGGAAGGTTTTTGTTAGACATCGAAAATCAAACAAATAGGGTACAAAAACAACACTGAAATGCACTTGCATACACACTTTTCATCGAATCAAATTTGCATGCATATGCAATGCATATGGAAGATGCAATATGCAAATGCAGCAACAGCAATCCTTTTCTTTTCTAATCTCTTTTTCAATTTATTAGCTCTCTCGAGCTTGCAAAAATTGCCGTAGCGGACGGTTTTTCACGTCCTCATGGCGGGGTATTGGTTAAAGTTTTCAACTAGCAATAATCGCACCTCGGTAGGACCTCATTGGTTACGATATCGCCTCTGCGCAAAGCTGACGAATATCTCTCTCAGTATTTCTCTTCAATGATTTGTTACAATAAGAAAGTGTGAACTATTACTAAAAGGGAAAATGAGATTGAACAAGAACACGACACACGATTTTTGAAATCAACAGGTATTAGGAACACCACTACCGCTCGTCCAATGCGTTTTCTCTGTAGCTATATCTTGCACAGCATCATCCCCTTATGATTACAAAATGTTCAGTACGTTGTTGTAGGGCGAATTGCTTGTCTTTTTTTCTCTAGGCTAGGGCAACGACCAGCAGCGGTTTCTTTAAAGTAAGGCCATACTATGTCAGTTCTACTTTCACTTTGTGTGCTATTGCAATGCACTGTTGTAGTTACTAAATGTTAGTAAAATATATACAACTGTGGAAAGTGGTACATAGTTGATCGCTGGTAGGGTAGGTGGTGGTAGTGGTAGATGTCGTTAATTTTAAATTCTAGAAATTACATTCAAGCGGAAAGTTAACTTTTCCGATTGTACTTTTTACAAGTTGAAGTAGTAACTTGTAGGACTGATATCTAACTTTGGAAATTCGCAGCTAGCTATACCTATGAATTTTAAGTTAAATATGACCACATACTTTTGTTGCTAGCTCATGATTTAAAAACAAATATTTTCCTCCTTGGCCTTGAAGTAATGTCCTCTCCAGAAAGACTAAGGAGACTCTGTATAAGACCCTCATCATCCCAGTCCTGCTGTACGGATCTGAAGCATGGACTATTTCCAAAGCGGATGCAGATATCCTTGGTCGATTCGAGAGAAAAATTCTTCGTAAGATATTCGGTCCCGTCTGCGTTGACGGGTTTTGGAGGAGACGATTCAACGACGAAATATACGAGCTGTCCAGCGACATCGACCTAGTCAAAAAACTGCGCATTGGACGTTTGAGAGGTTAGGACATGTAGAGCGAATGGACATCAACGCTCCGGCCCGAAGAGTTTTCGATTCCAACCCAGAGGGTCAACGCAGTAGAGGAAGACCTCGCCTAAGGTGGCGCGCACAAGTGGAAAACGACCTCAACCAACTTGGAGTGCGCAACTGGAGGCAGTTGGCTAAGGACCGGGCCAGCTGGAGAGGCTTGTTGGTTGAGGCCCTGGTTCACCCCGAACTGTAGCGCCACCTAAGTAGGCCTTGAAGTAAAACAAATTGATATTTTGTAAACTTTATTGGTGATTTACCTACTAGGTATATGACCATAATAAATACTAGTATAAAAAAATACATCAAATTGTTTTTGAAAACAAAACGAACTCAGACTTTTAAAGGATAACCTCTCTTAAGAATTTCGATAAAAGAACTATTACATAAAGCACAGAAATCTATTACTGTTTGCTCTGAAACCGACATCAAGTAGTGTCAAATTATTTTACACAATAAAAAGCCAAATTATCTGGCATATAATTCCGAAATGACTTCGATGTGGACTGCTGCTATCTTTCCTCGTCCAATTTCACCCACCACCACCAAATCTAATGCCTGGCTAGGTACCCATATATTCAAACATTTCCTACAAGCAACAAAACTGAAGTAGGAACAAGAAGAAATATGGTCATAAACGCACAATAATTTGATATTTTTTTCTTTATTGAATAGGTATAACTGATATTTTTATAATTGCATTTGCAAAAGGAAATACGTTTGGCGCAAAATTTACCCAACATGCAAAATGTATTCACAAACAAAAATTAGTTCCACTTTTTGGTTTTGTTTACAATTCGTCCACGACGAAATGACATTTGACGCAAATATACAAATTTAAGTAAGCTCTACGCAGGCTCTAAACGCAAATTTCCGCGTTTACTCACGCAGCCCTAAAGCAACGTTGCTTAAGTTCGAAAAATCTTTATAAATCACATTTTCCTGCGAAAGGGCATTTTAGAGGGTGTGTAAAGAAAGATAAGCAGACTCTACGCTGCGTTTATAAATAAGGCTGTTATATCCTTTAAATTAAGAATTGTAACTGAGTAACTTTTAAAGCAATAAATTTTTGGTAAATTGTTACTTTTTCGAGTGGATTGTATCGGTGTAACTTTATTTTCTTGCGTATACACTTAGGTACAGGGTGGCCAGAATTTAGTTCGCTTTAAGCGCCCAAACCTTCAAAAAATGTAGCCCAATATCGTTGCCCAGAAAGAAGCCCAAAAATCGTTGAAAATATGTGCGCGTTTTTCCGATCTTCTGCAATTGACATTTTGTGGCTTGTGTCATTGTTTCAAATCAAACGACCTGTTCGATGTTATTTGACTGCAAGACCGCTGCCAAGTTTTAAAAGTGCGGGTTTGTTCGAAAATATTTCTTTTTTAGTTGTGTGAAAGAATAAAACAAAAAAAAAAATTAACACACAATTTTTAAAACGATATGTAGCCCAAAATTGTGTTGGGCGCTCATGGAAGAAATTTCTATCGTTTATTAAGTAAAAATATAGCCCAAAATACGACCAAAACTCCCAATCTGGCAACATTGCTTAGGTATAGGAAAGTATTCGTTACTTCTTCGTTCCTTAAACTTGTCACAAGAACGTTAAGGTGTTTTTGTTTATAGATCACTTCAAATGACACATTTAACAAGACAATAACAACACAAATCAAATAAAATTGATTCACTTTGACATTTTAAAAAAACATTTAAATCGGAACACCATGTTTGAAGATCTGTGCCGGCTGCTTTTTGGTTTTTGTGACTCAACTTAGTTCAAATGTGCAAGTGTTCTGTTGCTGTCTTTGTGTTGGTTACTGCATTGAAGCAGCAATCAAATATATTTAATCGAATGAAGCATATACAAGTTTTTGCTAGCAAGCAGACAATTGGATGATAACTTGTTTTTAACAACTGAGTAATAAGTTTGGCAAGTCAATAAGTTTTGCCTAATCGAATGTGATAGCAATGTTGTTTCCAGCCAATTATGTAACTCACTATTTTTTTACACACATCAGACTTTAAAATCAACATAAAACGGAATTGATCTGAAAGAGTTATCCGAATAAAATAAAAATTAAACTTTCCGTGATACCTTAGCACTGATCACCTCCGATCGCATTTGAGCTCATGCCAATTTGCATTTATGTTCATTAATATCCTTTTGTTTTGATTCAAGGTGTACCCACACATCCACATGCCCAGGAAATTAAGCCCGATTGGAATAAAACAATTCGCTGGTATGCCAAATAAAAAATCTGGGGCGCAAGTTTAAATTTTAAATAAATTTTTGCATCACGTATTTATAGGTTAAGGGACAGAAGCAATAAGTCTGAAATCGTTATCCATTATCCACTATGCAAAGGCCTAACCGGACCAGGAAGAGGATCAGGGCATCAGGCTCATCTAAGTCGTATATGACGTATTTTTATGTCCCGAATCCCGAGAAGGATTCTATTCTATGCGGATTAAATGCGTCTTGTTTTATTTAGTTTTCTTCTAACGTCCAACGTATGTTTATCGACGATACAAGTTTGGAGCTGAAAACCTGATTTCAATTCTAAAAACAAAACAACGTTTAAGCATCGTTCCATTGTTCATATCTAGAGTATGCCTTTAATTGAGCCAAAAGACTTCACAATTTGTTTTCTTGCTCGTAGTGTAAGGATAAGTGGCAATTGGTTTACCTACTTAACGCTGATCTAAATGAGAAAAATTTACTGCATAAAGTTAGTGGGCCTTACTAATAATCATTTTTAACCTCCACACTAAATATTTTCTAGGTCACAATATGCAATTTTGTATGGAAAATTTCGCTATTGTGAGTTCGAAAAAATTAGCTTGGACACTAAAATTGTTTATTAGTACCGCGGAGTGTCTTTATTTCTAAAGCACTGCAATTTTGAAGGTGTCCTTAGATTCCTAACTAAATCGATAAATAACACGGCGCCGCGAAATTAATTTCCCCATTATCTACAGCTGAATAATTCTTGACGGCTTTTACATTTTTTAGGTAATTAAAAACCCCCACTAAATTTTGGCAGCTTTTTTAAATATTTCCGAGTAGCTGATGCAACTTTTTGAACTAAAAAATCAGCCAGATTAGAAAAAAAAAAGAAGATTAATTTAAAATGGAAAACAAGAAAAAAAAAAAAAAACTGTCAAAAACTTAGAGCTGAGATAATTAATTCAGATCGTGCGTGGTGTGTCGGTGACGTTGCACAACAGACAGTCTATTGATCGAACAAAATTGTTCACCATTTCGCCAAGATTCGAATTGGTTATCTTCCTCACATAAGCAATAATCACGCGGCCTTAAACTTCAAAAGAGAATAATTTATTTTCTTCAAAACGTTGCTTCTATAGAAAGTTGTTGTCACACACGAAAGAAAGAACCAAATGATGTATTTAAAAATAGAACCGAAAAAGAACCGCAGAAAAATTTGGTAGTTATTTAAAGACTACCAACAAATTCTTTTTTTTATATATAACATATACGTATATACAACTTTATTTAAACACTGGCTCGTAACTTACCTTTGCGCTAACAGCCATTGTAATTTATGTTTCAGTTTATTTTAATATTTAAAGATTGTAAATTTCTTATTTATTTATTTTTTTTTCACACGACCTGTTGAACAGTCCTTTGTTTTAAGTTCACTTTAACACAGATTTTCACTAGGATGCAAATTCGGTCCGAAAAATCACTGAAGTTCAGCTCGTATCCAAATAAAATTATATTTATGTATATATTTTAAGCTTCGAACAGAATAAACATATATTCCAAAGAAAATTCAACCGAACGGTTCAAAGACTGCTTTAAAACTGAAGTCAATTGCGGCCGAAGCACCTCTATCTATAGGCGCACCAACATAGGTAAGCCGTACGCGTTGAGGAAAAAAATGTATTTAATTAGTAAATAAACCGCCAATCGTTGACTGACGGTGTGGTGCGAGCTGCGCGCTCTTACGTTTATCATCACTAGGTTCTGTCGGTATTCGGTCGGTTCTCAGTTGTGGTACGGGAAAAATAAAATCAAATAACAAGATGTGGTGTGTTTTTTTTTTTTTTAATTCATTGAGAGCATTCCGCGACTCTCTTCAATATTTACTAACACTATGATAGCATAGTTCGAAATAAAAAAAACGAGTGACTATTCAAGTTACAACTTACAAGTATCCCATGGATTGCGGAATGAATTACTGACCGACTAAACTACACCAACATGAAATGTACTAAATGGGTGTACTAAAAAATGCTGCTACTGAAGATCCGATAGAGAATTCTTCTAATTCCAAGTGCTGTAGCGATAGCCACCCACACAAAGACAGAAGGATGTTTTTTGTTCACTCTTTTTGAAATTAGGATATTTTTCTTCTGTTGTTTCCACGGGTCTTCTAATTTTGTCTTGTTCTTTTTGGTTGGCAAGGCCAAAAAAAGAATCTGCAAAAAACATTAGGTGGGCATATGTCGAGAACGGTGTTTCTTTTAGCTGCTTGCTCACATAATCGGGGATGACGCACTGCAGGATTTTTGATACGTATTTATGTATGTGTATGCCAACACTCATATCGCACGTGTTTATACTAGTGACTAGTGAGTGAAACAAACATTCAAACGCAGTTTGTCTATGAATTCAAGGGTGATTTCTATGTTTGCCAACATTTGGCTGATGCAATGACCTCTTTCGACGTCATCACTATCAGCTCGGATTGCCTAAGCTAAACATAATGCGAAGGCTTAGGTAGCAGCAGACCAGGAAGTTAAAATAGCTGTGCAGTAGTAAATAAATCTAAGATATAAATAATGTCGGAACCTAATAAGCAGAAGTTTTGTTTGTGGATGCTTTGAAAATAAATATCTAGGTAGATAATCTGCAACATGTGCGTTAATTTATCAATTGTAGACACATTGAACGAGTTTATTTAGAACTGTCCAAATTAGAATAGGTAGGTATGTCTCATGAACAATGCTTAGGTTGATTTTGGCTGTAAATAGTATAGCGCATCCGATTACTTCCAACAAGAAAAACGAGTTAAACGATCATTGATCGTGTGATTTTAAATTTTGGTAGAGACTTTAATTTATATGAATTATAACCGATAAAAACAATTTCCTAATATTATTTTAGTAAAAAATACCAAAATGAAATATATCTTATTTGCTTAGTATTGAGCTTGAATTACCTGGTTTGAAAGGTTATAGCTTCACCTTGTCCAAAGGCAGTAGTAAATAAAAAAATAAAAAAATCGGTTTTGAGCATTATGTTGGGCGCCAATTCTACGCTGTTGAGCTGGTGAATTGTTATCGAAAGTGCACTTGAGCATCGGGAGAACTTGCAACAGATATACGGGACATTAAAATGATCATGATCATGAACCCATTGACAGGCAATGAGTAGTATGCGAAAACAAGAGTCGGCTGTATTACTGTCATAAAGCACTTTCCTGAGGCCACGTATTTTGGTCGGCCATCTTGTTTACGTGGTAGGAATTATGTTAAGGTTCAGCATATTGATGTTTTTATAGCAATGGCTTGCAAAATCTCTGATGAAAATTATTTATTTATATCGAATAACTAATTGCTAAATTGTTGGATGAATTTACTGCATGGGAAAAAAGACATTTAACTTGTTATCCGATATTTGTGACACATAGCCGATGATCTTCTTTATTATGGTACGATTTGACTTAAGTCGACTTAAAAGGTCTGTTCCCTTACGATAATGCATTCGAATACATCAGTCAAACTTCGTTCCCTTACGCAAAAGTTGGTTAGAAGTGAACGAAGTTTGACTAATGTATTCGAATGTGTTCGAATGCATTATTGTAAGGGAACAGACCTAAAGTAACGGATTAATTTTATGTAAATCAAAACGAATTTGACATGATTCTATGTACTACTAAGAAATTCGATTTTAGACTTTTAGACCTTTTTTTCGGAAACTTAAATTTGCGATTTTCATGGAAAATATAAGGCTATTGTGACCTATTTAGTTATTCCTTGATCTTGCTATTGCCTCGTGGATTCAAAAGTTATTCATAGATCACTTTACATCAAACTGTAAATCAGTTAAGGGGCAAACGTCAGATGATGCATTGGTTATCATTTTGGCATCGTACGATATATCGTACGAACCTCCTCGAAGTTCTTACATATTCGCTGGTTGAAAGAATTATGAAATAAACAACATTTCGGCTGCCCGAAATTTTTTATAGACAGCGATTATTAGATAAATTTTTTTAGGAGTAAGGATATACAAACAAATAAAGAAAAGTATGATATATAAAAGTTGCTCTGTTACAACCAGAGTTTTGAACCCTGTTGACATTTCGTTACGTAGCTGTATGCCAAACGTAAGGGGAATAACAACAGCAATGAAATATGACCTGGCAAAATTTGTTAGAATGTAATGAGATGTCTTCTTTCTTTGCATTTATATCCTATACCTCATGAATAAGTGGCATTGCCCCAATTTGGTGTTGCCTTCATTGTGGCTTCACCAAATTAAACAGTGCCAGATGAAATAGGTGTGAGTTATCTTGCTTTTGCTTGTAATATGGAAGTCAAGATGCTCTATTCACCTGACATTGAGGTTCACCTTTCCTCGGATTGGGTTATAGAAGTCCTAATTGGTAGTCACCTTCGGGTTGCGAAAGCTCAACCATTAGCTCTATAATGGTACCACGGGAGATGGGGTCAGCCCCTGTACCAAGATATTTTTTTTCTGCTTGCATGCATTGTTGTACAGGGATTTTTTTTAATTTTGAATTAATGTCAAAACCTCCCCCTTCTACCTCACACTCACAACTTTCGAGTCTCACAAAAACTATCGAAATTGTTATTTCCTACGGAACAGGTCACAAAATTCAGACCAGTCCTAAGCCCTCACAAGTGAAAATATTTGTTTTTGACGGCCCTTTGCTCTCTATTTATTTTATTTGCGACAAATGCTGTTAATAATTTATTTCCTTCAGTTCTGATAATGTTAATAGGCGTGTTTTTTGAGCTTCAATTCAATTTCAATTTCAACAACTGTGCTCTACTTGGCGCACTTCGAGTACTCAAATAGTTGTTGTAACTATGCGTGCTATAAGAATCCTACTTCATATTGCTTTGCTAAGATCGAAGCTCAAAAAACACGCCTGATATTTCGAGTTTTTTGCAAATATTTGTTATAAATTTCTACTTACTTCGTGTTGGAGTTCGAACTTTTACGGAAAATACTGTGCCAATTTGAGACTAAACCATGCTGAGTTGAATTTTTTGTGAGGATTATCATAGAATTCGGAAAAAAGTTATCGAATAACACCAAACATCACAAGAGCTTGTGACTTGTGAGGACTCCCAATGGCAGAATCGGGCTGTATGTTTCGATATCCAATGTGATTCTCTTTTAAATCATCAGAATACGGAAACTCACGTGATCTCAAAATGGTCTTTAAATCCTTATTTATGCACTGTAAAACAAAAACAAAAAACCCACTAACCAAATGCGATTTGTTTTCGTTTTGATGTGCTGTATAAATTCCATAAACTTTAATAACAAAACGTCAGTGCCACCTATTGAATATTATTAATATAGTTACAGGCAAGTTTAGAAATTCGCAATTGTTCCCCCTCTACAATGCCTAAGTGGTAAACAACTAGGTACTCACGTTGCCATACACCCATACATAATATTTTCTAGTTCGCAAAATCGCACTCTATTCAGAGATACCCAACCCGTTGATATAGACAACTATTCCTAAACAAATCGCACATATAGGCGCATAACATTCTGAGAAAAAAGAAAGACGCTCCACGTAAGTGAATGACGGGAATGAGTTCATAAAAATGAAAAGAAAAACAAACATCCCCCTTCTCGCTGAATTATTACTATACTAGCATGAATTTGTTGCTTCGCGTAAACAAATTCATTGTCAAGTCGTCATCGTCAGTTGTATGGCCTTATGATATGGCACACGAGCGAATGCCTGAACTTGTGGGCTTTGCTGGGTATCTGGCGGGGGGCCTGTTTATGAGCCCTTGAAATAATTACGCTGATATCGTTGCCCGACTGGGGGCTTGTATCGTGACGTAGTCGTAGGTGTGTAGCCGAACGCCCTCCCCTCTCAACCCACATCGTTCGCTCCACATATGCACACGCGCTCTCTTTCGCGGATAAACACGAGATAGTTATGCAATAATGCATTCGAAGAGAGCAGCAGTGTCGGTGTGTTGCAGATCTAGGTGGTAGACAGTATAGCTGAATAGATGCAGTATCTTATGCCATGTGCAAACTGCACCAATTCAATTTGGTTTATGAAAAGTTTAAAGTGCTCGCGATAGATTGACGAGGACTTTTCTTTTGTCGTTGCGAGTATAATACATAGGTACCTACGTGTACTGATTTAAATGAATAAATCAACTTATTGCTTGCATACTGGGACAGTGACCTGATAATTTGCACTGCATTTTGCTTACACACATGGCACATGCGGTTTTCATAATTTGCTTCATTTATTCAACAAACGATCAAACAGGTAAAAACTCTATCGCTGGTGGGCCTTGAGCAGCAGGGTAGGTAATTAGTCGCTTGCTTTTCTGTTCATAACCAAAGTTGATTTGTTTTCCATTTTACCATAGCAACATCGTACTTCAGCACCAGCTGAATTCAATCTATCTACGGAAAGATGTAGGACGTTATAAGACACCTGGTCACAATTCAGCGCATATCGCGTATCTAGGGAAAATAATATTATGCACTTGTTTTTCTTTAATGAGCTGGGCATGGTTAGGTGGGTATAACCTCAAATCGTAACAACTATACACATTTCTGCTGTTTGAATGTTGGCATTATCGTAAGAACAGTGGACACAATTTGACACACAAAATGCGTGCAGAAAGGTAAATCGTATGTCAAATAAAATGTTTGGGTCGGTGGCGATATCGATGATCTTTGCTCATAGTTAAACAACATATATTTACGACTTCTTGGCATTAGCCAGAGGCCCGCGGTTTGTTCAATCTTTGTTATAATTAATCATCGAGTATTCCACCTGCTAACTATCGAATGTGTTTGTCAAGCAGAATAATAATATGAAAATCTACAGTTTGTTTGGTTAACTTGAGAAATCGATAACCAGCCGATTTTGCGCGGGTAATGAGATCTAGTAACGACTTTGTTAGATATATAACCGATGAAACAATTAAGTCAAAGACTTGTTTTGGAAAATGTTTAAGTTTCTTCTTCGGAAGTTGTCGGTAGTTGGTTATTAGTGGATCTGATGTTATTAGCATTAAATTGAACACATCCTCGTTACATTTTTTACGAGAATGTTGTCCCGATATTTCTTAAATTCTTTGTTCCGTGCCTCTTGCGCTTCCTCTGACAGTTGACCAATTGAAAGCAATGCAGCTGAAATCAAATCTGGCCCATGAATCAGTAACTTGTGATAGTTTTGGGCATGTAAAACCAGGGCTTACAAAATGTTTTGCAGTATTAAGTGGGATCGCTTTAAATTTACCGATATTAATGTTGAGCAACTTGAAATAGCTACCACTTCTGTATCAAGTTTTTCGATAACATTTTTATCAACACGCAAGATTTTGGATGCAACGTCTACCTTTGCCGAAAAATCAAAGTTTTGTGAGAGTACTTTCATATAATTCAAAGCCTATGGATGTGTCAAGTCATTCCTGATTTTTTTCTTTGAGACGAGATTCTTTCGATCAGCTTGTGACTATTTTTCTTTGAACTTAGCTGAAATTGAAATTGTACGGTTAAGTTCATTTAGCTTAATGTCAGGACATTTGGTTCGGTCTTGAAGATGGCCCTTTAAAAATTGTATTTCGTAATCCTATTTTTGATATCCCGATGTCTTCATTAGATCAAATAACTCCATTCTATAGTAAGAAACAAATCCCTTGAACGCGAACCTGCAGCAAATTAGAGCGATCTAGATTTATGAACGAATATTCGTTCAAGATTTTATCTACTGATCATTAGCAAAAGCTATAGCTTCTTGTACCTTGTAGCAAAAAAAAAATAAACATTTAAGGAAGGTGCAAACATGCGAACCGTTTTTAATTATAAACCTATACTACATGAGTCAAGATATGATGTTAGAATCTTGGTGTAAAAGCATGTAGACCTTAATGGCGTATAATGGAGCTTTAAATTTTCTTGTGATAAATATGCATGTTTTCCCATAATTATATATAAATACCTGACTTTAATAACAAATATAACAATACCTGAAATATTTAAGCGCATACATGAAGCTGTTACATGTTACATAAAATTGTTTCCGTAATTTACACACGAATTATGACTATAGGTACATGTAATCGACTATTTAAATCAATTGTTATAAAACACACGTGTAAGCTAGAGCCGTAGTCTAGAGTCAACTAAACGTCAGAGAGTGGGTGGGCAGCTATAATAATAATAATAGTTGGCGCAACAGGTCTGTAGGGACCCTGGGCCTGGCTTCTCGCAACCATTCGTTTTGTGTGAGTTTTAAATTTTTGGAACGAATGGAAGGGATCTACAATTTTATGCCGATTCCAAACGGTCGATTGAGAAGCTCTTTCAAGACAGTTTTATACTCTCGGATGTTTGTCAGACGTTCGCGAGAGGTGGCGCAGTGATAAAACCCTGAGTTAGAATTTGGGTTTTTGCGGGATTCGCACCTAGGACCCCTCGCTTAGTAGTCCAACATACTAACCACTAAGCCACTGCGCCTACGGAGGGTGGGCAGTTAACAAAGTTAATTATTCACTCGCATCATGCACTTGAATTAAATGTAACGGAATTATAACAGTATTTGCTTGATAATTTAATTTTTTTACAACATTGGTATATGGACGGTCGTAAATTGAGTTGAGTCCTAATGAAAGGGTTACAATTCTTGTTGGTTCTCTTTTTGTTCTCAAAAGCTAGCTTCTTGTATCATACCATAACAAAATATGTTAAATTTCAAAAATTTAATTTCAAAAACCAAAAAACCCGACTGACTGTAAAGGAAAAAAATAAAAAAATATGAACAATAAGACACTATACCTAAAACCTAACTAATTGATAATCGGAGACTATTAGCCTTTTCACACCGAGCCGAAAACCGGAAAACTTCTACGAAAACAGAAGTTTTCCCATCCATAATTCAGTTTGCACTCGTTTGTTGAAACAAACACACCTTTTTCCACAATTCATTGATATCTAATACTATTTTGAAATGCACTGAATTCATTTTGTTTGTTAATTAATGCGATCGAAATTTGTTACCAAAAAAGTTTGCAGCGCAGTTTAACGACTAGTGTCTCACAGCTGATTGAAACGTCAAACGAATACTAGTTGGTGGTCGGTGTGAATGCATCGACGAATTTTCAACGAAAACACGGTTTTCGGCTCAGTGTGAAAAGGCTATGTACCTATTAAGAAAATTTTCTGGCTATCTTTCCGAAATTTCAGGTCTTTTTACCAAAAAGTTTTTTTAGAACATGCTTGGAAAAAATGCCAGAAACGAACTTTCTGACATATTTTCCTTTCCTGGAAATTGGAAAACACCCGAAAACTCTTCCTCGCATCTGATTGAAATTGATATTGTTTATGCATTGTGCTTAAGTATTATTTCTATTAATTTTTTGTTTGTGATACACGCTCTTTGGGCATAAAGTGTCACTCTGACATTTTGTGAAAGTATACGGTCATGGGGACTTTTTTTTGAAGTTATAAAATTGAATTTGCATTTATACCTATGATAAACAAAAAAAATCGAGCTGTCGTGGGACGGCCGAAAGAAGCGAATCATTGGACGTAAAGTATTGGCCCGTGTTACGTGGCGGCCTATTTAAAATTCATTTTAATTTTTCATAGTGCCAGTTAGTTTAGATTACTCTCTCTGTTCCTCTTTCGCTCTCTACACACATATATTTAAGAATTTTTCGACTTTTCTTTTTTCCTAAACCATCCCTGAATCAAGACGAACAACACAAAACAAAAATCATCCAAATCGGTGGAGCCGTTCTAGAGTTTTCATCTTCCAAGTGCGCCATGGAGGGGGAAGTTAACGCTACGGTGACGATTTTTTTCGGTTTACTCCCCATCTTTTTGAATAATTTATATGCATGACCCATCGACCGTCCGTAAAAAAGCTATATTCGCTTCAAAACCTTGAATTATAACAGTTTGGTTTCTGGTATAATTTTCATTTTACTTTCTGGTGCTTTTCACATCTATCTGGCTTAATTTCCGTGATTTTTGGCATATTTTCCAACGAAAATTCTGCTGTTTTTTTTTTAATTTGAAAACGAAAACATTTTCTTGTATTTAAAAACAAAAAAAAAATTGGCGTTTTTTCGTCTGGCTTATTTTCCGAGAGCCGGCAACAAATACTCATTGGTTATCACTGATTTCTAGTCATGGGTTGACCTATAAGTCGATGGTAACACCTAACCAAGGATTTAACCAGCTGTGAACAAACGGGCCCTTAATGGAGAGTCATTATTGAATTGTACAGATTGTATAGAGGTTATCCAGTATGCGGTTACTAGCTAACATGTAACCCAATAAGGGACAAACTTAACAGCGTAGCATGTTCAAGTGGAGCCCCGTAGACACCGATCGTGTTCGCTGCAGGGGCGTGTTTATTGGGTGCCAACCCGCAACTGTGCCGTTAAGCGAATTTCTGTCCGAGACAGCTAGGGCTGAGATAAGTAATCGGAATGTACAAATTGTTAGACAGAAATTCATCACAATGGGTCAATATTGACCAGAGTGTGGCACGGAATACTATACGCCAACCCGCATACCATACACAACGCAGTGGAATAGATGTTTTCTTTTCCAAAACAACCCACCATTTAAATAGAGACACGCGCTGTACCCTCAGTTTAAAAAAAAACCGTGCGTTTCTTTTTAAAGCTCAACACCGTTGACGTCAATACAGCAGTTTTTAAACACTAAAATAAATCTCATTTTTTCGACTTTAATGCTTCGTCTTTGAGTGTGTATACTCATCATAAATTTACGTACTATACGTCTACGATTCAAAGATGACTGGGTACAGTGGTACCGGACCGTGTATTTCATTAAAATTAGTCATTATATAGGACAGTAATAAAAATTGCTCACTTTACTCAAGGGCATAATAGGTCTTTTTTATTATGCTACGATGATCTATATAGATCATTGATTTACATGGTTTACAACAATAGTTGGATCTAGTATTATTGTTGTACGCCATAATAAAAAAAGATCATATGGGCCTAATAAAAAAATTCCTAATAAATGATCTTTCACAAATATCACCGCACCGTTCAAATTCAATCTGTTATCAATTTTATTTGATTAAAATGGTAAAACCCCAAAATACGTGTCTTATATCGGTCTACGTTTATCATGGGGTAGATATAAATATCCAATCATTCGATTTCGCGAAAACACACTGTCAGATATTTATATGTATGCGGTTTTCTCTCTAACTCTAGCAATTTTTTTCACTTGCAAATAAAAGCAAATACATTTGTTGTTGGATGAAAGTATCATGTTTTTGCGTATATGTTAAAACTAAGCCACATGTACCATTCATCGATTTTGTTCTATATTATCCATTGAAAATATTGGCCTGTATGAAATTGTTTTGGACAAACAAAATAATAAACAATATTTGTCTAACAATTTTGTATTTTTCTTTTTATCGTGCTGACGTAGAACATCTAAAATAACTTTAAATAAAAAGATGTGAATAGCAGACAACGCACTTTTTGTTTGCAAAACAGAGTGGAAACTCGTGGGAAGTATTTTGAACAAGTTCATGATTTGGAGGCCGCAAGGATCGTATGATATATCAGCTAATTTTGTTGTTGCGACTTGTGAATCAAAGCATTTTAAATAATGTTGCTGTATACGCAAAAAATAATATTAATGCAGTGCGGAATGTTGTTGATATTGTAGTGGAAAAACAACAAAAAACAAAAGAAAAATTGATGAGTTGAATAAAATAATCTCACTTTATCTGCTCTATCTTCGCGTGCATGAGAATATCGTACAACTGACTTTTTTCAAAAATGTAAGTTTTGATGCAGGAGATCACTCATGCTGTCAAAGCGCGCATTTTTAGTCGAAGAATGATCAAGATTGATTAATGATAGATATGAAGTTTTTACACAAATGTACATAGATCACAATTAGATACGCACTTTCTAAATTGAATTAACCAGTTATTTCTAACAAATTTACGAAGCGATTTAACTAAAGCAATAACAAAACAGTTTTTTAAACATTTTAGTGGATGAAATGTTAAAAAAATTAACTGCAACCTTACTAAATAATATATATGACAATTTTTATTAAAACTTACTTCAAGACCCACATAGAATTGACTAAATTTTGCGAGATGCATGTTTAGCTATGAGCCTGAAACTTTAAGCAAATTTCTAAATAACCAACACGAATTTAAATTAGACATAATAAGTGTTTCGTGTTTTGAAATGCCCACCGTCAAATCGGTCTGATCTGATAGAATCATAATAAATACTTTCCAAGTTTGTTTCCGATTCTATCTTTTAGAAGTGATGACTATAATTCTAGAACAGATTGCTAAAACGTTCTTCAATCACTTAGATATTGATTTTTAAACTGTTTTTTTTTTTTCACACGAATTCGTCTTCGAAGCTAAATTAATAAATTATTAAAGCCGAGAAATGAAAATGCTTATTAAAAAACAAATTAGCCAATTAACTGTCATAATTTCAAATTGTTGAATGAGTTTCTTAGGTCTCCCTATAGAAATAAGAATTTCTAGTCCCAGTTTTCAATTTACAAAAGTTCACATTCACAATTCTGAAACATTAAGTTTAAAAGAAATTATTACTTTTAATCACGGCGATTGAAAAGACAATTGTCAGACTTAGTAAACTGGACATCCAAACGTACCCCAACCTATGCATTTCTAAACCATAAGCCACATGTGTTTTTCAATGGCGTTCAGGCAATCGCATTTGTAATCAGTTTATTTGCAGTCATTGCATTAATTTATCAAAAAAAAGTACTCTGAGCGCTATAGAATATTTTATGCAAATAATGCATACCTAACTGTAGCACGTGTACGTACATGTAAACAAAAATTACAACTACAAAAAATATTGATCGACTGATGTGCTAAATGCACAACCCTCTTGCACTAGCTCGTGTTTAATTATTTAGACTTGTATTGATTAACCCATTATTTGCAAATGGGTGATAATTTAACCAAATTTTTATGTTTATTGAATAAAGAATTATGAATTCAATTCGAAATTTCACTTTGCACGTCGTTGTCAAAACTGATTAGACATTAGCACGTCGCGTGTCATTAGATCTGTTAGCGTTTATAAAATAAGACACAAAGAAATAAAATAAAATAGCTTAATTAGAAGAAATAATTTTTAATCAATTTAATAATTTTAATAATCAGGGCTCTAATCATCTATTCTACGGAACGATACTCTTTGAAGCGATTGAACAAAACGTTTAGATTGCTTTATATAACATCATTGTCGCATCGTTCAATCGAATACGCATTGTTCGAACATGACTGTAAAAAAAAGTATGAAAATTGGGGACATTGAAGTATTTAGTAATTTTGACAGTTTTGATTGGCTAAAATCGGTCACGTGAGCATCTGTTTCAGTTGACGTTTATGGAGGGGTAGCCGACGAATCTAGTCAAGAAATTAGTGACAGTTCGGATATGTGGATGACGTAGGAAAAGTGACGTTCCCGACCAATCTTTCTGCGTCCAGGTTAACATATCACAATAGATTCTAATTTTATGTTGAACATTTGGCTATATTGAGTTGGTCAAATTGAGCACAAACAAATTTAAATAAATTTTATATATAAAAATGTAAAGATAATTGAAAGTCGCAAAGGGAGCCGCACAAACTAACCTGACAGTTTTTGCTAAATTACCTATTATAAGAAAGCACTTAACTAACACATGATAAATAAGCAAACAATTAATAAATACTCAAAATTCAATTTGAATTTCATAAATAATAATAGGTAGTGGCTTTAAATCAGGCATTCATGAAGTTTTTTAGCTTAAGCAAAGTAACTCAATTGAAAAACATTTAACCTCAAAGCTGTGTTACTGTTGCTAAATATTTTCGATGAATTAATTGTAGCGCTAATAGAAAACTGGACTTTCGAATTTATTTAATGAAACCCCTATAACTCTACTCTACCCTTTGCGAGAGAAATTGCAAATGTCAAATAATGATTGAAACAATGAAAGACATGTAAAAAATAAAAACGACGAATTCGATAGCTATAACTGTTATAAATGTTTTAAACGTTTCTTCTGTTTTTGACGCTTGCCAAATACATTTTCGTATATTATTCATAGACTTTTGTCGTTTTTAATGGCGCAAAAGGAAGGTGTCTTGCTAAACAATACATAATGTGAAACAAGAATTCCCTCACAAAGAACTTGTATGTTAATTGTTTCTATTTTATAAAATAATACGTTTAGCGGAGCCAATCTCTTTACTCTTTCATAAGCCTGCCTTTGTTTTTTCACAATATCATCTATTTCCATTTCATACCGATCGCTGATCATGCAATTGTTTTAACATTTCACAAATGCATAAATGAAGGCTTTGAAAATCACCGCGAGAAGAATATTTGTTATTTTTATGAAACTTTTTAAAAAGAGGGTGATGTATAAAAGCAAACAAGTTTTGTAACTCATAGTTGAGTCAATAAGCGGTAATAAAATCACGCGCATCCAATAACTGTTTACATATAGCCATTATACGTATATTTATGCTAGATCAATCAATCTCGTCCAGCAGTTTTTGCAGATCTTACTTATATATTTGATATAATGAATTTTGACAGCTGACAATTGCGATTAAAATATTGTTCTATGGATGGAATGATAGTTGACAGCTTAGTTGCAGCTTGTTTTGAAGACGAACGTTATGAATATTTAAAATATACAGATACACTGTCTCAAAACATTCGATTTATGGAAAAAGTAACGAGCCAACCAAGCAATAGTCGAGAACCCAAATTGTACTAAAAGTAGACTAAATATAAATGGAAGCTGCCAATAAGTAGCTGTTAAAACAGTGAAAAACTAGTTCGAAAAAATAATTGGTTGAGCAGTTTCCTGAATATTTAGATCATAAAATTAATTACTAGATTTTTTTTGAAACGGACCAATGTTAGTTGAATATTCTTAGAATCGGCTAAATGGGCATGTTCAAAATAATTTTTAAAAAATGTCCAATTTTCTACCAAATTTATAAAGAACTTTCGGTAGTCGAGAATGGTCGAGAATGTTTTGCTAAGTTGGTATCGGTTCATAATTCTGCTGAAAAGCAATTGCAAATTGTACATTATTTGAAAAAATATTCTCCAAGAACCAAATTACACTTCTAAAATTAATTTGAACTACATATTACCTAACAGAATTTTGGCAAGTAGGTACATAATTGAAGTTTAAACACTAAACTTGTTTCAACTCTGGGAGAGAGAAAAAAAAAACGAAAAGTAAAGAAGTCCAACAAGTTCCCTTGCAAGCTGCCAAAAAAGGTTAAACATTCATATTGTGTATCTCAGGGCAGTCGCTGGTGATGGTGAGTTGATTTTGCCAAAAATCTTCTCTCTGCTTGAACATTTTATTTAAGTTCTGCTGTGGCTGCGATAGTATGCATATGTAATGTACACATTCGTACAGCGTACACTCTACGCCATAATATATGCTCAGGTACATAAATGTATATCAAAAAATCATGCCACAATTTCGAGACCACGCGGAAAATAACAATTATACCTACCGATGGATTCTATCTTTAAATATCGGATCGAAGCGCTTTGTTGTTGTATTGTCGTAGCACACGAGCCTTTATTTTTGTATCCAAAATATGGCAGCAGCAGTTATCTCACCATATGAAAGTGTCTACGTAGCAGTAGCAACAACTTTGTAATCTCATGTCAAATTGGATTGAGCACCCTTTCCCCTACCTCAGAGCAACTGAGAACTGAGTGCTTGTGGCAGCGCAAAAAAAAAAAGACTAAGCAAAACGCAAGTGCGTACGATGGAGAGTCGTTCAGTGACGAGCCCAACTAATTCAACCAATCACAAGAGAGTTTCACTTTAAGGCCTTGGAGCTCCCACCAGCCCGCTACAGAGATCGTTAGATTGTTGTGCTAAAAACAAATCGTGCACATGGGAATTTTTCTGCAATATTACTGTACGTACCACACGCACACCACCACAACACTATGTCAAATTGTGGTTTTTAAAATGTATATGTAATTTGCGTCTGTAGTATTTCTCTTAGTGGAGAAGAGGCTTTTTTTTTTTGCTTTTGTTCAACTGATCAGAAGCAGGTTGTTTGTTGGTTTGTTCATCACGCGAAGGATGATCAGAGTGCGGAGGTGATGTTTTTAATGGAACGATGATCGCGCATATACGTCACAGAACGAATTTACTATAGACAGCGAAGAAAAAATTTAAACAATATTTTTACGCTTTGCTTCAGTAGGTATTTCAGAACACTTTCTTGTTGACAGTTTATATTTGATCTATTTTTTTAAATGCGTCATCTAGGTACGTTATATCACATGTTATTGTTTGTTTTCCTTATCATAGGTATTTACTTAACAAGTTTTGCTTCGTTGTCTGTTATAGGCATATTACTCAATTCATTAACTATGCAATAGAGGCAAGGGTATCCTCTTACCCTTGTCGATGAGTATGTATTTGCGGTTTGTATTGTATAGCGTTGTTAGAACTTCAATTGAATGAAAAACAGAGATGTGCAAAATTAATTTCGCAGTTTTTTTCTTAGCTTAACTTACAAAAAAAAGTCAACGTATGTTTAACCGATTTAAGGTGTGACCCAAAAATATTCTTCAGCTTTGAAGATCCACTGTCGCTAAAGTTGCAGTCGGCGTTCATAGAATTATATCCGTCAAACCTAGAGCTGCCCATTTTGAAAGATTTTTACAGAAATTGTAAGATTGTCAATAGAACAGAAATTGGCCCCACCCCCCACCTACGATATTTGAAACAAATGCGCATAAATATTATGCGTGCAAATATAATGCGCCTTTCTTCTATCACTTTAAGACGAGCGTGTTGATGTTTACGAAGCTTTAAATTTATTGTGTGACGGGCGCCCATTTATCAAGTTAGAAATTGCACTTTTGAAACAATTAATAGACCGATATGTTGATTAGCACTTTTATGAGTGAAGCTGTCAAAACAAAGCACTGCAGCACCTTCATAACAGCGTAATGACAGCTCTGAAATTATGCATTATGTGAAAATATCAAACGCAGTGGCGTTTGACAACCAATCGTTCTAACCCATCGATAATGGTCAGCTTAATTTAGAAAAATCTAGTTATCGCAAGGGGATTATTTAAACAAATTCAAGTCAGCGGAATACCAAAGAACCGTTGTTTCAATCGTCTTCAGAAGTGCTGTTTACTTCCAACCGACTGCCAACTGACAAGTGATTCTCCCAGAATGAACAGAAAAAAAAGGTGCCCAACCATCGAAGCACATCGAACTTTTAAGAAATCCATCACTACCATCATCATAGCCTTGCATGAAAATAATATTATGTCAGTAAGGAAGTGGCGAACATGAAAAAGTAGTTTTACCAAGTTGTTAGCAGGTAGGTGTCGCTGCAGTCTACAAAGCAATTTCATCTGAGTTAATAAAGATACGAAGGAAATTGATATACCTACGTACGAATCAAGTCTAGGCATAAATTATACCAAAGCACTGACCGCATTTCGCTGATTATAGGCTCTGCTTTTGAAACCAGTTTCCATAATTGGGGTGTCTGTTGTTTTACTTATGCGCATGTAGACTTGAACAGTGTAACGATATGTTTTCTTATTTGCTGCAATTTTGAATGTGGAAGGTGGTTTTGGTTTAGCAGAAGGCCTTTGAGAAGAACAAAAATAATTCTGTGGCAACAAGGAAGAACCGCATAAGTCGACTTGTGTCAAAATTGAGGTATGTTACTATCGTATGCACCGTACCCTGCTCTAAATGTCTTCTCTTACGGTTGCTGTATTATGGATCAGGAAAAAACGCATAAGTCGTCTTCCCGCACATCTGCAGGCAAAACTTTATCCTGTGCTCTGAAAAGTGACTAAAAATGACTTATGCTGTTTTTTCTTGTTACTACAGAATTGTCAAACTCGTTTTCTCTACGTTTTCACATCTTTTCTCTGAATTTTCCGAGCCCTATTTTTTTAGATTCGCTGCCCACTTCCATTCTATCTTAAAACCAATTCGGTGGTTTTGCATACGTATTCTTAAAAATTTTTTTCAAAAAGATGTACACAAAAGTAAACAAATAAAATGTATGTTCTTTTTTTAGAATAAGGTGTTTCCAGCGTGATCTTTAATTCACAAGTTTGTAGATAGCGGCAAACAATGAAGCTCTCCACATGAAAAAGATTTACTTTTTTGTGTGCGACGGCTACTTTACCTATACGTTGTTTCTATAGCGGTGTGAATAAAAAGTCTGATAATGTGATAATCAGTTAATTAATTACAATTTAGTTGGACCCCTAACTGCTTATACAAATTCGGACTATGATAGATGACGATGGAACCTCTACACCTAGTCATATAGAAATAAAATCGCACTCGCATCACTCGACAGAATGCTTATCAAGGAGCGTGTTTAAATCAAATTTAAATCAAATCAAAAGAAAAAGGGAAAACAACACTGATAAGAATAAACGCAAGCCTCTTGCTTGTTTCAGTATCGTTGTTTGGGGTTGGCTTATTTTTGCATTTATAGTGACACTTCTCCATAGCCTGTAAATTTCTCACATAAGTTCTTAACTGTGTTTCTAATGGGCCTAGGAGTACGCCTAAACTCACGTACCACCTCCAGATTGGTGGAATTTCAAATACTTTTCAATAACGATTTTTTCCAACCCAACAGTTGTTGGTGAGCGATTGCTTCGCCATCTAATTGCGAAAGTTGACGCGTCTAGTATATACCCAAACCAGTACTCGATTTAGAACTATGTTCATCCGTTCAGATCTAAAAATGTTATAAGGTCTCGATTCGCCAGGAATTTTACCGTTTCCTGGTAAATTTGTTAAAACTGACTAAAAGGAGTTTAATTTTTTTTTTTATTGAACGCCACGGTTTTTTCCACTTCGGTCCATGCAAAAAAAATGATTCCAACCGCAAAACCCCCAGAAATATATCAAATTATGAAGTGGTCCATTTTTGTTTGTTTTTGTTGTAGTACTTAAAACAAACATCCTATCTCGGCGAAAGTAAAGTGCAACAACTAATGTCACCTTCGAGTCAGTCCGAATATGCAAGCGTTTGATTAAGGGCTACTTAGATATCTCTATTTGCTTTTTTAGCTCAATTTGGGGATGATATCTCGTGAGTCGTGTCCTTAGGGCCCGATTCTGGGTCAAATTCCGGGCTTACTGGTCTAAATAGGTACTAAATTTGATGTTTCTTTTTTTTTTTTCCTTGTTGTAAGAAATCGCCAGAGGGCTCACCTTTTTTCCTGGTGAATTTCTTAAAACTAACGTTAATCCAGAGATTATGATTGTGATGTCTTTTGGTTGTGGTGTTGGTCAGACACAGCGGTTTTTTACACTTCGATGCCGCAGTGAAATTTGAATTCCTATCCTAAGACTAATTTATGCGGAGAAATTGTTTCGCTGATATGCTGTTTTTTCACTCCCTGGACTGCATCAGGAGCCAAAAATTTAAATTCAACCGAAGGCCGCTGATATTTGTTTAAGGGAAAATATAAAATAATCCGTGTAAATCAACTAACCCAGCAGACGTTCACTCAATTTGATATCGGTTGTACTTCATGTCCATTACCACATAATGGGCAAAGCACAATACATTATTTTTTTGCTAAGTGTAAAAGTTTGAATGGCGTACATTGCGTTGCATATTTGCGATGAAATGTTTTCTATGCATACGATCTAGACCAATACATGCTGTAAAACTGTGGATACGGCTTATGGTACAAAAGTAAAAAGTTGGCTATATTTTAATGGAAACACTATCAAATCTCCGCGGCGCACACTGGGGCAGAATAGCCTTAAAACTGCCATCAAATCAACTAAAGCTGTGAGATTTTTTTAAGTGCATCTATCGTTTTTATTGGTATATGCTATATTTAAAAAAACAAAATTTAGAAAAAAAAATTTTTTTAGTAAAAAAAAACGCAATTTTTTTTTTATTATAATTTATTCAAGATAGAATAAAGAATTGTCGTCGTCGTCATTATGACTGTCGTCATCAATATCTATATGAGCTGTTGCGTAATCATTTTGAAGGGGTGGAGCTTTCAACATAAAAAGTGCTTCTTTAGGATTATTTTTGACTTTGTTTTTGACTGGCTTTTCCTTACTGGTGATAACAGGATCGGAGCTCAATAAAAAAAAAGTTAAAAATATACCTATTAGATTTTTCTCTGCTACAAAAATAAATTATTAGAAGACATTCCTAAAAAAAATAATAAATTTTGATTAACAATGACGTTTTAGTATAATTTTTATCTTTTCGCGAAGTACCTTAAAGTTGGTCTATTTCGTGAAGGAGCAAAAAGGAGCAGGAAATTTCAATTGTTTTTAAGACCTTAAACAATAACGTTTATTTTCGTGTAATTTTCATTGCTTAATATTGCTTAAAACAATTGAAATATCTATTGTTAATCAATTTTCTTAAGAAATTACTATAGATCAAATTTTGTCTTATGTACAAAAAACTATTTATGTAATGAATAAAAAATATCACTCAAACACAGTTACATACCTGAAGAAGAAGGTTCCATACCTAAATAACACCAAAAAATAATTAACTTTACCGAAAAAACTAATCTAAAAGTGAACGTAATTCACTTATAAGAATTGCTTGACCTGCAAGACGTGAGTATAATCTACCGTTGTAACGAACCGGTTTTGTTGCGAATGTTTTAAATAGTGTCCAACTGTGCCCTAGTTAGTACTCTATGTAAGTAGTATATAACCTCTTCAGACCCAGACGACTAAAACAAGGGAAATGATAGATTTTAGTGGATTTCTATTTTTTTATGGGATCGAATAAGAGATTTGCATTTAAAAAAAAAAAATATTTTTACTAACTTCATGGACAAATTCGTGGTGCACATATGTGTACTTCAGGTCTATCATGGCATAAAACACCCTAAGTTAACTTTAATAAAACTTTATACAGCTCAAAAAAGTTGTTTTTTCAAATGCACAAATAAAGCTGGCACTTTGTGCAGATGGTACGGCAGCGAAATTTGCATCCAGGAAACCTGCATTTCCAAGAAAATTTATGGTAAAATAAATTGAACTAGTATATAGTCCTGAATTACACATAGGTATGTGTAATTCCAAAGTATTTCGTTGAGATTTGTGAGAAAAAACTTGAAAAGATATACTTTCAAGATTGCAAACTAAAATTCAACTCAGTAGCACATCACTACAAAGAAATAATACTTTGAAACAACATTTTAGCATATTTACCTGAATAATTACTTTTTCACTCTGCGGAAACCTGAAAACCAAAGAAATTGGTCAACTAAAAAATTCAAATAATGACAGTTACTGAACCCGTAGCGCCATCTAAAAAATCATTCGGCAATAGAATTATATCCACTTGCTACTACAATGTAGCTAATCGCCAGCAGATGGATGTAGTGTGACAAAGAAATGTTTTAAGCAAGGTACACATACGCAAAAAAAAAAATTTTTGTAATTATCGGCACTTTTTGGTCGTTTTGCCCCAATGTGCGGCGCCAAGTACAATCAGTGGTGGGCACAGTGGCAGATGTACTGAATACTGGACTACCGAGAGAGGGGTTCGGGCAGTGTTCATAGCTCGTCGGAAATTTAACTTTTCGTGGTAATTTCCATGGTAAGAAACGCCGTCTCGTGGGAAAAGGGAAAAAGTAAGATTTCGGTAAGATTTTGTGGGAAATTTGGTCAACTTACAAAAAAAAAAAACCAACAAACTTCAACTTAATATCATATGCTGTGTTAACAAAATAAGATTACGTAGATGGCTGTAAATAAATCTACTAAATGGTGGTCCAACCATAATGTACGATGCTAATTTTGAGTCACACCTTAACGTTAAGTGCTTTGTACTTAACTTTAACTGAATTTAACATTTCCTTGTTTCAGTGTTTGACAAATTCAACCCTGGAGTGGTACACGATTGAGCAGGGCGTTAAGGTTGTTGAAGCCTTTTACGAAAAAGTTCGTTCAAATTACTTCGTGATTTTTTGGTCAGCATAATCGACCAAGTGTCCACAATCGGGAGAATTGTGCTCAAATTGCAGCAAACCGGGTCTGTAGAAAATGTGAAAACACCTGTGCATGTTCGCCCATTTCGTTTATGGGTTGGCGCCGTCATCGGGCCGTACTTCTTCGAAAATGAGGTCGGCCAAGTTGTTACCGTGAATGGTGTTCGCTATCGCGAGATGATAACACACTTCTTGTGTCCAGAAATTGAGGATATAGAACTGGACGACATGTGTTTCCAACAGGATGGGACCACTTGCCAACGCAATAATGGCTCTTTTGCGCGAGGAATTCAATGGCCGTGTTATCTCACGTCGTTGCAACGTTAATTGGCCGCCACGATCATATGACTTGACACCGTTTTACTTATTTCTTTGGGAATATTTAAAAGTAAAAGTGTACGTCAATAAGCCAAGAATAATTTAATAGCTTAAGGATGAGATAATTCGGCACATTAACGATATTGAACCTCAATTATGTCTCCGAGTCATTGAAAATATGGACCATCGGATAGAGATTCTTCTATCATAATAAAAAATATTAAGATAATTCTCTGAAAAATTTTCGTTTTATTTACAATTAGCATGGTGCCTTTTCGTTGGATCACCCTTTAAAAATTGCAAAACACGTAAGAGGGTAAGAGTATCACAATTATGTTTTCTCTTTCATACACATTTTGAACTTCTCCTTCTAACTTCTAACCAATTTTTATGTGTTTCTTCCAATTCAATTCTTTAATTTATGGAATAATTGAAAAAAATGGAAAAAAATTAACTGTCCGAGGGAAAAACCATCTCATTCAACGGCCGTTACATAATATGTAGGTATATGTATATATAAGAATTTTTTCACTCGCCCCTCTTGCGAAAGTCTGACATAATCATTTTTAGTGTCCAGGCTAAATTTTTCGAATAGGGTGATGGCACCATTAGTCAGCCCCTTAACTTTTTTTTTTTAGTTTGATTGGTCCTTAAAAATCCATTTTTCAACTATTTAATCAAGTATTTGGCTTTTCCGAATGTTTGATGTCTGTGGATTGGAAAATATTAAGCTTATTAGGGATATGAACTACCTAATGCAAACTATTTGCAAAATAAGTGAAAAAGGTACGAGTTGCGAGTGGTCAGCCCCCTCAGCTCCAGTAGTCGGCCACGCAAGTATCCAGTAGTCAGCCCCAATGTAATGTTCAAATTTTCATAAGAAGGGGGGGCTGACGACTGGAGAACGTTTAAAAGAACCGTGTCTCTCATAGTCAGCCCCCATTTCTCAAGTAAATGTACAGGGGGGGAAATTTTATCGAAATTTTTGCGAGAATCAATACTGATTGAAGTTTCCATTCATTTTGCATACTCAGCTATGAAAAATAATAAATCCATCACCCTATACAATTTCAAAATTTTCCATACAAAAATCCATAAATTGTTACCTAGAAAATATTTGGTGTGAATATTTAGTAAGGCCCAATGAGTGACGGAACAATCAATCGATCAAATAAGAATATGCAGGGAAAGGTTTATTTTTTTGAAAGAAAATCCTTACCTAACACTTTGTACCTATTCCATATGGGATTGCCATAACAGTGGTGTTCTATTTCGGAGGGAAATGTAAAAGACAAATAAACAATCGCAATCCTTGCAATTTTTTTAAATGACAAAAATAAATTCTTTATTATAAATACATATGTGTATGTATATTGTATATCTTTAAAATCCTGATAGCGACAAGCACTTTAAATGATCTCGCATTAAAATTATACGAAATTTGAAATTATTAAAAGTAAGACAAATGTAAGAGTGGGTATTGCCTTAATTAAAGAGCCACCGCCTCTTGCAATCCAGTCTTTATAAAACATAATATCTGTGTAAACTCCGGGCTTATTTTTCAGCCCACAACCTTGACCAAATGAAACAATTCCTGCCAATTTCCCATTGCACACCAACGGTCCGCCAGAGTCTTCAGTGCATGCGTCCTTCAAACCATCCATATAGCCGGCACATAATTTACCACTAACGCTCCAAGAGCCCCCATGGCCTTGGTTACACACATTGATGTCGATTATGCGAACATCAACAGCTAAAAGCCGATCGGAAGGAATGTTCTGGAATAAAAAAAGTAATTTGAACTGAGTTATTCGTTTTGGAGTACCTAAGTATATAAAAGAACATTAAATTGCTAGGGCGTGTAACACAAGTACCCATTTGGATGAGTCTTGTCACCTGTGTCTTTGAAGGGGTTTGTAGCAAATATTTTGTATTAGAAGTGGCTATACTTGTCGGGTTGGAATGTAGGAATTTCCAAGTGGCTTTAAAGCATTTTTTTGTCTCACATGAGATTTTATGTTACAAAAAAGTTAAGTCTATAACTTACCTCTTCGGTGATTCCCCAGCCAGACACTTGACACGTAGTATTCACCGGAACTTTGGAATCCACCAATCCGATTGGTTGAACAGTCGAATGATTAGCTGGCACTTCACGATCCAAAATGATGTACGCAATATCATTGGAATAAAGAGTATGGTTGTAGTTCTGATGTGATATATATTTTGTCACATTGTACACCAAAGTGTTGTTATCTGGAACATTACGCCATTGTGTTCCCATTGCAACGACTAGTTCGCTTGCATTTATAGGTTTGTCTAAAAGACTTGAATAAAAAAAAATAAAATATATTATAAATATTAAAACGAGATCCATACTTACTTTCTTAAGCAATGAGCAGCAGTTAAAACAACACTCGGCGATATAAGACTACCACCACACAAAAATCCGAGACCAAATATAAAGTGGTCCGCAGACTTCCAACGGATTGATACCTGATTCCTTGTGCTGTTAAGTTCAGCGGGATATCCATTCAATATTCTTCTGTCGAAGTCTTTCGCCTTTGCCGCATCTGGGAAAACTAAAATATAAGTAGTTTTCTAGTGTTCTGATGCGAATTGGCAGGACTCACTTGAATTTTCAGATGCAAATGCACATTTCGCGAACAGAAGGACTAAAATCGTTGGTAGAACCGTCGATGCATTCATTATGACCAGCAAACTATTATTAAAAATTGTGATTCATATGAAGTCGACTATTATATATGTAGTAGGGATCTTGAATTTTGAGTGCTGATAACGTGCGAGTATCTTACTGCGGGCAAAAGCTTCCAAATTGCATACCTAGTATACAATCGCACAGTAGTGCCGCGTTAATTGGTCGGACATTTTAGATTTTTATATGAGTAAAATGGTGTTTAAAATAGTTAGGCAAGTGAAGCTCACCAAAACCATTCATTCATTTGTATGGCAGTTGGGAGATGACTTTTAAGGACGAATGGAGTTATATGGAATAATGGGACTAAATGAATTTAGTTTTTCAATTTTAAGTTGATTTCCTTTCGATTTTGTACAGAAATTCCTTAAAATTATTTTCAGATATATCACAGCAGCATAAGGCACACACAAAAAAAAAACAATTAGCGATGGAAGCTGTTAAAATAAATGGTATTTTTCGCCAAAAAATATTCACAACTTAAAAAGAAAATTGTAAAAATTTTAAATTGTGTTGTGTTTTGTGTTCAAGAAAGAAATTTCAACATTCGTCGGTCAAAAATTAGCTTGTCTGAACTGATGGTTTTCAGTTTTGGTGGAAAATCGATCAGAATGACAGCACTTTTTGGTTAAGATCACATTCATTTAGGAATCTTGATTACTTTTTAAGAATCTAGATATTTTTTCCGAGTTGTTTGAGATTTATAAACTATTACTATATTCCACTTTGACAACTAGTGAATTTATGACACTTGGAAACACGGGTATTTATAAATCAATTTGGGTGCGTATGCGTATTGCACCTAATTAAGGAAAATTTATCTAGCGAAAATGGCTCAAACAAAATGACTTTATGTTCCTAATTGGAACCAGTTTTTTTTTTCAGTCAATCAAACATTATAATTTTTGGAGTGAAAATCATGACCGCAAGTGAAATAAGTTCAGATTTTGTTCGACTTATTTCAAAAATTACGAAAGTCAAATAGCACTGAAATCAGTACAATAGTAGGTAAGCCTTTTTTCAGAGAGTAGTAAATCGAGTATAGTAACTAGCAGTGGGAAATTTACCATTTTGCGGGAATTTCGATGGTAAGAAACCGTCTCGTGGGAAAAGGGGAAAAAATAGGATTTCGAAAAGATTTTGTTTGAAATTTGGTCAACTTAAACTTAAATTGTATCAAACTTTAACCTAATATCATATTTTTACTACCTTATTCTGTGTTCACAAAACAAGTCTAAAATTACAATTACAAAACACGTACCTAAGAGGGTAAGAGTATCACTTTTTTGTTTTCTCTTTCGTACACATTTTGAACTTCTCCTTATAACATCATTGCCATGCTTTCAACTGAGTTGATGTTTCTGTTTTTCGCTGCCCTGTTCAGTGTTGCCACTAAAAAAAAGTGAATCCGGTCAAATCTGACCGAATGACCGATTTACATTTTTTCAAATCCGGTCAAAAAATCCGGTCATAAGTTAAAATAAGAATTTTTGACCAGAAGTTCGGTCAAAAAAAGGATATAGTAATATTTTCACTAAAAATAGAAAACAAAAATTAACTAATATTATGTAGGTAGGTATGTAGTTTATTTATTTTTCCAAACTAATCTGAAACCTAATAAAAAAAAAATAACAGGTCGTTCAAATGGTTTGCATCACAACAGAAAAAGGAACTTCAATCTAATTCAGTCCCCAAAATATTGTTAAGTTAAATTTGACATTTTTTGAAAATTATTAAAAAATTCATTATCTTCAGCTATCGGAATCGCTTGAATTATATTTTTTATATACCTCGTTTGTCCTTATTTTTCTTATGATGTGGTCATTAATAAGGCTGAATTGCATCCTAATTTTTATTTTATTCACACTGTTTTCTGTACGGAATTGTGAGCGTGTTCCTTAAGTATGGCCAAGTTTCATTCAAATTATAGAAATATGTCTTTAGGACATATGTCTTTAAGAACAATATTATTTTTCCTGTCAAAAAAGGGTTTTCCGGTTAAAAATTGTCTTCGTTCCGGTTAAAAATCGGTTAGACCGGATTTCAAAATTTTCTCCGGTCAGAGTAAAGAGATTTCGGTCAGATATGACCGGAATCCGGTCAGAATGGCAACACTGGCCCTGTTAGCTAGGTAAACTTTTAATTTTGACGACGCGACGGTGCGTATTAGTGAAATTGAATTTTGATTAGCTCTCTTTTTATAAACCCACAGCCTTATTTTTAAGCCCAACGTAGAGTCTGCTTATTTTAACGCACCCTATAAGATGCCCTTACGCAGGGAAATGAGATTAATAAAGATTTTTCGAACTTTGGGACTGCGTAAGTACCTAACACGAAAATGTGCGTTTAGAGCCAGCACAGAGCTTACGTTAATATGTTACGTAACTTATTTCGCATGTTGTGCACATTTTTTTTTTGTTAAGACTTCGTTTGCAAATGCAACTTTAAAATATCATTATTATAAAAAATATCAAATAATTCTGCGTTTGTGACTTTATTTATTCTACTTCCGTTGTATTGCTTGTAGGGAATGTCTGAGGACGTGTGTTGTGTGTGAACTATGTCATCCTTTGGACAAGCCATTTTTGTTAATAAAAGTATTGAAAATTTACTCATTTATTTAAATTAGCTATGTGGGAATTTTGACTAAATCCAAAAGGGAAAAAAAGTTAGCTGTCCGAGGGAAAAACCATCTCAATGACATACCACTGGAATCTGGAACTAGTAATACGCCTGAATTGTTTCATTTGCTGCTACCTATACATTTGTTACATAATTCTAAGTACTTAGAAAAAGTTAAATTTCAATAGAAAATAAAGCGAAACAGATTTGGAATTTTTCATTTTATCAGTTTAACGTTTGCATCTGATAACACTAACTACATTTTGACAGTTTACGTTTACTTACCTACTTCAGTATCGTAACAAAAATGTAGTAATTCAAAAAAAAAATTATTTCTGCCATCTCTGTGCATGGCAGTCTTTCTGCATAAGCGTTAGTTTAGCAATACTGCTGGATGTTTTGTTTTAAAATGAAATTTTCACAATTAAATCTGAATTGATAATTGAAGGTAGTTAATAACCACATTCCCAGCAAATTCCTTGCAGCTGCACTTCAATATTCAATTCACATGCCTAATGACAAACGCCCTGACCCTGACTCATTGTCTTATCAATGACAAGACAATGAGGCAGCGTTCCCTCCCCTGTCGTTAGGCAAAGTTCTCATTGCGGTAAAAATTGGTACTCAAATGGGTCTGAAGGTAGTACGCAATAATGTACCTAAAGAAAACGGCTTTATGGTATTTTTCAATTAGAATCGGAAATTTGTTTAACAAAATTCACTACTATACATTTTCAAATATTTGTTTTATATGAACACACATTTTTGATTCATTAAAAAAAATATCACAAAGAATAGCTTATTTTAATTTAACATAAATTATTTCATTCATCCACAAAAAATAAAGGAAAACGTAACCTTTAAGGTTTATTTATTCATTTTCTCTATCAAAATATGCGGAAGTTGAAGGCTGCATTCTATTTTCTTTTGGTGCAATGGCATCTTCTTCGCCGTCTACTACACTAAAGGCAATTACACACAAATAATTAACTTGTGCTAGAAACACTACCAAATTACAAAGCTGACTTACATTTTACGTTTGACCACAAATTTATCCATTTTAAATGTTTCTATTGGGAAAATAAACACCAAAAAACACCACTAGAAGCAGAATGATAATAAATTTGAAGTTGGTTGTCATTGACATGTCATTGACATCAATCAAAGTAGGTATGTATGTATGTTCAGTTCAGTCTGAGACTTCACTACCACAGTTGTTCAGGAAAGCCATTCAGAAAAAGAGGCCCTTCCTGCGCGACAATTTAAATTGGAACATTTATTTTGTAGTTTAAGTCTGTTGTACAAACAATTTTTGGAAAATTTGGAAAATAAGAAATGATTGATATGCAATTATAAAAAGTAGTACGCGGCGATCCAAAGTAGTATCGTACTCAGTTAGAAAAAATGTACTCAAAAACTAAAAAACGCTACAATTGTAGCACGGGAGGGAACAGGGAACGCTGCAATGAGGGCGTCTGCACTTCACACGTTGACGTTCGCGTTCGCAATGCCTCATGGATGTGCGATGCAGAATGCAGTTCCAGGGATGGAAAATGCCATTTTAGATTTGTACTGAAAACTGTTGTAAGATTGTACTGAAATGGAGCCAATTGTATTGAAAACAATTTTGCGTATAAGAAAGTGAATTCAAAATATTTTAACAAAACTGTACACACATAAAAAAAATGTATTTAAAAAAAGTTGCATGCCTAAGGCCGCTCAAAACTCGGGAACGGGTCGTCCGATTTGAGCTATTTTTTCTTTGATTAGACTGTATGCCAATTATGTATATAAATGTAAAAAGGCAAATTACCATCAGATAAGCTGTCAAATGAACATTTCGTTCACATTAATTTATCAATTATCAAAGCTGTATATAAGACCATAATGACTAAAATTATCAATATAGTCATATTTGCCTTGATGGTCATTTATGGCATTTGTTATTTACTACCCAATGTTATAGAAGGGTAATGCTGTTAAGAAAACAAAGCAAAAAAGTTGAAGTTGGAAATTTGCTGGTAGTAAAATAATAGATATTATTTTATTTTATTTGTTTATGGTGTTCACTGCTCGAAATTGATTGTGGTAAATTTTTTGTAGTGAAAAATGAATAAAGAGGTTGCGCATTGGTTTTAACTTCATTAATTCATTAATACGAAAAAAAAGAGAAAGAAAATGAAAATTAATCCCAATTCTACGAACTCATCAAACACCGACAACAAAACAAAATAAAGTGCATATAGGCATATAGGACTTTATGCTGGCATTCGTGCTTATTGTCCGATTACACTATGCTATTTGGCCATTTTTATTTGTCAAAACTAGCCTGGTCAAATGTGGCATTCAGGTCACTAGAGCATACATTGTATGAACATATTTTGACAGGAGAACTATCAGAAATTGGCATTTTATGACCACTTGGCATACAGTAGTATAATCTTACCTTAAGGAAGGTTCATACAGTAAGAAAATTGGAAAATTTTAAACGGGGATTGGGAAAAATTTGTAGAAATTGATTTTCCCTAAGGTTTGTTAAAAATTTTAATATGGGTACAGTGCGATCGTGTTTGTCAAGAGTTTTGTCTGATTTTCATAATTTCGGAGATTTTCTTTACGGAAATCATTTCTTGTGCTAATTTGCAATTGGATTTCGGTAGTATGCAACAACTATTAGCGGCAACTTCACATTCTTTCAATGTTGCAGCTAAGATTCTGCACTGTCAAAATAAGGGACCTTGCTAAGCAGGGCGGAAACAGTTAGTAGTTTATATATTAATCCCAGAGCTATTCTACTCTCATTTTGCACATTCATATTCAACATATTTTGTGCTGAGCTTGAAACTCATAATGGGGTGAGTTTCTAATGAAAAGTCGAATCCAGTCAATGCTTTGTGTAGGTTAGTTAGGTTAGGTTGGGAGGGCCATTTTGCAACCGTGCAAATTTCACCCAGAAGCCATGAAGGCCCATTGTGAGTACCCTGTTTGTACATGCAAGGACATGTGGCTAACAAAACCACTTCGATCTGTTGAGGAATAGTTTTATATCTGATAGAGGTACCCCTGCCAAGTCGTCCAGACTTTCGAAGAACCTAGCTCCCATACAGGATGAGCGGCGTTCCTGTAAGGTTGGGCAGTGGCATAGAAGATGTTCCACGGACTCTATTTCCTCCTCGTCTCTACAGCTTCTGCAGAAGTCATTTGCAAAAAGTCGTTAATACAAATAGTTCGTTAATTGATTTGATTTTCCATTTTAGGAACCACAAATTGCAAGAGAATTTGAAAGATAGGTACAGATAGATAAATTGTATCGAAATACGGCAAATTGTACTTTTGTATTAGAGCAAACTCATTTGTATCGAATTCGATACAATTGTATCGACTTTTCCATCCCTGTGCAGTTCATGAATCATGATGATGTGTATTGTTTATTGTATATTTGTATACGGATACCACCGTTTTGATTAAAAGTAAATGTGAATAAATTATTAAAACCACTCAGAAGTCGTTTTATCCTCTATACCGAGCGATCATCGACGACATGCTGTTCAATGCGTATAAAACGCCAAACACCAGTCAAAATCTCACGCTGCAGATAAAACGATATACCTCGTCATCGCGGGTGCGTTTTCTTTCTGATTGCTCAAAAAGTAAATGAAGACTGACTACAGAAATGATCCTGTGAAGTATAGTCTTAATTTTACCACCGCACAGCACTGGTATAGCTGTATTTAGCAACAAAAAGCCAGTGTGAAGCGTAAGAATAAAAAGAAATACCCACTCAAAGAGAGAAAAAATATGAAAAGAAAACACATCATCAGCTGGTTCGGCAATAGAAATTTGCTACAAAAAGTATACAGCTTTACAACATAGAGATAGGGATAGGGAACAGCAACAGTTGTTTTCTATTGCCGAGGTCGACGAGCACTATAGGGTATACTGTATACAGTATACAGTATACCCATACGACTACGACATAGAATATTGTTTGGGGGTGGTGGTTTGATGTGTATTCGTTGAATTGATAACAAAGCCATAGCCATAGTAAAAAGACTGAGTGGCAGTGTAGCGGGCTGGATGTGGGGTGCTATTGTTCTGTACGTACTACTTGCAGACCAAGTTTGGTTTTTGTATGAAATTTCGTAAGATTTCGGTGTCAAATGATTGTTTAATTTTTTATTTTTTTTTTTGGTTTCTTCTTTTATCTGAAAAGCGACCGAGTTTCTCAAAAAAACAATCTGATGTGAATTCTGCAGGAGTATGGAATTGACAGTTTCTTTCTTGATAGACATTCGGTCTTAAGTAAACGGCTATAAACCAATAAACAATGGACATTGAATTCCTAAGGAGTGACTGAGTATTTCGATGTATCTTCTTCATGAGATGAGACGGTTCGAATTTAATGGCAACTTGGTCGTGCTGTTATCTGGGGAACCGAACTTGGTGTCCAAGCTAATAGTCTTCAGGTGTTCTCAGAGAATCACTTTCTCTACTTTCTCTGTCAACTCACAATAATTATACTCTCCGTTCAAAATCAGCGTAAAAATGAAATGAAATACCCACGCAAAGACACAAAATATATGAAAAGAAACCACCCTCACTTCTTCACAATAATAATTACTTAAGTGAGTAGCGGCTAATGTGTTCGAGTCCTTGCGAAAGATCTTACTCTCGTTTGTTTAGTTTGTCTAAGGCGTACTGTATTTATTGTGTGATTTTAATATAAAAGGAGTTTGTAGTTGCTTTCGGAAGATGATGATCTTGCGCCATTCCCTCTCTGTTGAGGTCCAATTCGCCCTGAAATTATGGGTGAGTCCTCCTTTATCGCTTGCTTTGTAATTGTTTTATTATGTTTGTAAGGTAGTGAGGGAATAAATGTGACATTTACGGTCAAATGTATTTGATTTAAGACTTCTTCTCCTTCTTCTGATTTTATTTTTATTGCAGCTACTATTCACATATCACATGAATACATCAATTACATCAGTGTGTTTCCCAAATAAGGGTATAAAAACCAAATACCTTCTCGTCACTGATTCTAATCGATTCTTTTGACTTGATAACAGAAATACCACATACCTATGCCCATATCATTTCGCAGTATATACCTAATAGTTGTAGGTGCATTGTTGTATCTATTGCTCCCACAATAAAATTGGAAAAAAAAAACTACCTCAGCATTAATAATTCTTATCAAATTCTAGGTAACAATTGATTACTCATTTATCGGTAAAAAAAAAGAGAGACGGAATACATCGGAAAATGATTATATTAGTGTCCACTTTATTATATTCGCAACTAGACGTATTTGTTTGACAAATTTTGATAAATTATTATTCGACAAGTGACACTGGCCTAAGACTGTCCAATTTGTGCAATCCCATTTAATTCATTTGTTCGGAAATCGTGTTCTATTAATTCTCGAATTTATTTTGTTTACACAGTTTTATTTTTGAAATGAACCTCACACACTTAAGGACAAAGCTGAGTTTGACGTTTATAATCCCAGTGTTACTGCTGTTAAATTGTAAGGATATTATTTAATGTTATTTATTTTAGAAAATATTATTATCGTTTCTTGAAATCAAAAACATTTGTTCAATCATTGTTTAGTCAGAATTCGTTTTCGAAGTCGAATATTGGAATAATTTGACATTTGTGACGTTTTTGTGTTTATCTCGGCAATTAAAATCGAACGAATTTGATAGTGATTCATATTTTGGCCTATACTGGTCTTATATTCACAAGGGCAAATAAATTTTTTCTTAATTCCCAGATTACAATATCATGACAAGTGGTTGTTGAAATAGAGTGCTCAAGTTGATATCGAAAAAATCGTGAAAATAATATTGACAACTGGGTTATTGATATTTGATAAGAAGATATTAGAGGTCTAGTTCCACTTATTGAATAGTTACTATCAATTCGAGATTTTACAAAGGGAACACTATTACTGTTAGCCTAAATGTAATCCCTCCTGCTCAAAGGTACCTATAACAGTTTAGAGTAGGTCTGCACAATGCATGTCGTCAAGTGAGATAGGCGTAATGAGTTAAGCTCTCACTATTCCTATCTGATCGAACAGGTGTCGACTTTAAATTTACGGAATCTCACAATTGCGAAGTTTGTATGAAAGACCACTGTGAACTACTAAAATGTATAGTCGTCGAAACTAAACATTTTTATTGGTGAGGCCCATTGGGTCCCAAATTGTTTTTTTTTTTTTTTTCAACTCATTCATCATTATTTCTCAAATTGTTTTTGAAAGCAGTAAATGTTTTATTCAACAAGTGACATATTGCCAAACGTCATGGTTTTCATCGAACCAAAAGTACTTCAGACATCATACTTTCGCAATCATGTGAAAGAAAAAAAACTCAGAGGTATATGTAAAACGTGAAAAATAGTCTTGAAAAATTGGATTTTGACATTTATGAGAATGTCACTTGAATAACTCTTTTTTTGAAATAAAGTGATGAACTAGAGATTGTGGGCATATCGATATAAATAGAGACTTATAAGCTTTTCACACCAAGGCAAAAACCGTGTTTTCCTCGAAAACTCGTCGATGCATTCACACCGACCATCAACTAGTTTTCGTTTGACGTTTAAATCAGCTGTGACTGACGCTGCAAACTTTTTTGGTTACAAATTTCGATCGCATTAATTAACAAAAAAAAAATAATCTAGTTCATTTAAAAATAATATTAGCCCATCAATTAATGGTGGAAAATGATTCTAAGTTGTGACATTTGTTGGGACAACCATTTTGCTGAACTTGCGAATATTGCAAAAGGTATGTTTGTTTCAACAACCCAACGATTGGAAGTCGTTTTCGTGGAAAACGAGTTTAAACGACTCGTTTTGAAAACTGAAATATGTGTGGGAAAACTTCTGCTGCCGTAGAAGTTTTCAAGTTTTCACGAAAACCCGGTTTTCGGCTCTGTGTGAAAAGCCTATTATCAAATGGGAACTAATTTATGTTTTCGATTCTGAAAATTTAAAAAAACGAACTATAACGTTAAACTGAAATATGAATAAACATATTTTGTTGAATTGAAATGCTGCACGCTCAAAGTATGGTTCAAAAAAGTCAGAGTATTCGACCGGACAGTTCTTCTCCTTGTTTCTTTTCTTTTTCTGAACTCAAATCAGAAGATTGTCATGTAACTTCAAGGAGAAATCAATTTTCGGAGCTTCTGTTCGAATAACATGTTATTTGTTGAAAAAAAATGGAAAACTGCAATCTAGTCCTGATAAATCCGTGGGTCTTAAACTAAGGGCCACTTTATTCACTAGCCAACTTCGGAGTTGATTTGAAAGAGAGAGTTGAGCTGCAAGTTGAAAATTGCTTTTATTCACTACTTTAAATCTCAACTCCTCAGTTGAAATTCAAAAGATGGCGTACTTGCTGTTTCAGAAATATCCCTGCGATATTTGTGACAGATGACACCAAATATGTCAGTTCAACTTTGAATTTGAATCTCGGCAGTCACTATCGTCAGAGACAAAGCGTACTTTATGACCCGAATCACCAACAAGAATAAATTGCTTGAACTCGCCTTTTACGAATGGCAGCTTCAAACTCGACAGATTGAAAATGCACTGATCATGCATGGAGCCCAATTAAGGAGCACATAAAAAATTAAAAACCGATTTGAAATGTTTATTTTTCAAGTGAGCTATACCTGCCAACGAGTTTATCTTCAAATTCGCAACTGAGTTTGAATGCTTATGATTCCTAAAATTCTCTTGGTCAGTTCCACCATGGTCGCCACATCGTTCAAGTTCTAAAAATTAATATTTGATATTTTGCCACTTGATTTGACATAAATAGATCTGACACTTGGAATACAAATCACAAGTTTGTTCTACAACTTCTACTATTTCGGGGAGTTGAGAGAACCCAAAGTTGATTAACTTTTGGTTTTCTCAATCCAAAGTTGAGCGAGTCAACTTAGGGCCATTTTATTCACTCGAAGTTGAACACAACTTGGGAAGTTTCCCATATAAAAATCCCCAAGTTGTGTTCAACTTCGAGTGAATAAAATGGGCCTTAGAGTGAATAAAAGCAAATTCTCAAGTTGAAAATAAAAATCCTCAAGTTGTGTTCAACTTCGAGTGGATAAAAGGGGCCTAAGTAGATTTCCGAATATCGAAGGAAGTGCCAACAAATACAAACACAAGCTTTGCTTGTACTCTTCTTTCTACGAAGCCTGCATACGGTGTAGTATTTGTTGTTCGCCATTTTGTTTACTGTCTTTAGTTATGTTTACAATATAACTGCTTTGATCTAAAAAATTAACGCATGAGTAGGAGTACCTACCTGAAATTTAATACAAACAAGGAGAATTGAATGATGCACTCAACAAACACTTTATCTCTTACAATTTCAGCTCCTCATATCCGTGCTGAGCCCGAGCCTAGAATAGTAAATGGCCAGATTGCAACATACGATAATACAAAACATCAAGTCTCGATACGACTTAAGTCACACGAAACAATATTTGGAGACGGTCATGTCTGTGGAGGTTCACTAATTGGTCGAAATAAAGTTTTGACAGCTGCACATTGTGTCTACGAGTAAATTTCCATCTTGGTCATTGTTTTATAATAAAATAATAATTTTTATCGTTCTTTCAGCAACGAAAAAAAGCAATATCGCAATGCCAAAGAATTCTCTATCGTGATGGGTACATTGAATCGGTACGAGCGGCCAAACGGAACAATTGTTTCAGATGTCACTTCAATAGTGGTTACGGGAAAATTTGACAGTAATGTATTGCAAGATGATGTGGCGTTGATGTTTTTGAAAAACGGCTTACCCGAAAATCGGACACATTTAACAGTTCAGCCGATTCCATTGAATAATAAAACATTTCCGGCAGGAACCATTTGTGAAGTTTCTGGCTGGGGTAAGCTGCAGAGTAACAATGCAGTGAGTTTAGCTTATGACGTTTTTTGACAAAGAATTATTTTTTCCATTCCACTAAAAAGCGTAGCTAAGAGTTCTGGTTAAAAGTTAAACCGATCGATGTTGAACTCAGATGAGAGCACACATTACTTACCGCATTTTTCATTATTGAGGTTTGTCATTTGAAATGACAAAAATAAAAGCAAAAAAATGAAAGACTTCATCTGTCCATCATCTGTCAATTTATGTAGAAGGTAGTCACCAATGGCGTTCTTTCTGTGACACACCTCAGCTACAGATGGCATCGTCCTGTGAAGTCATGTGTCCGATGTGCGTTCCTTCGAAAAGTATTCATTTTGACAGTAAAATTCGACAGCGACGCAAATAGTGCGCAGTTTCAATTCCTCCCCAAAAGAATATTTCACATGTCATCACCACAATAATGCAACCTTTTCCATATTTGTAACTAAAAACTATTTTAATTTTCAGAAACTGCCTGCCACTTTACGAATAGCAGATGTCCCGCTAGTTAGCGATACACGTTGTACACAAACATACGGCAATGCAATTAAGCCTGGAATGCTTTGCGCTGGCTACACGACAGGTGGCATCGATGCTTGTCAAGGAGATTCAGGTGGTCCTTTGGTGTGCAACGGCAGTCTAGTGGGTGTCGTTTCTTGGGGCAATGGATGTGCTCAGCCTCTATATCCTGGTGTCTATGCCGATGTTAGGTACTACAACGACTGGATAACCAAGACGAATGGAAGCGGAAAGCTAAGTTGGGGTAGGACCATGGCCGGATGTTTAATAATCACATCGTTTGTGAGGAAATACATTCTAAAACAATAAAAGCGTTCTTTGTTGTTAAAGAATAAATATTTATGCCATGAAAAGCGAAAGCAGGAATTAGTTGTTAAATGTGGGTAATCGAATGAATGGCAGGATAATTGGCGTAAATAAAATCAAATAACAAAGCTTATACCCCTTAGTGCAAACAACATTCTCTCCTAGGATTCTCCATGAAGTGCGTTGCTGCGAATTTTTTAAATAAAATAACGTTGGGTCCACTTCACTGGTTAACCTTTTTGAATTCTTCTTCTTCAATATTTACACAAATTTATTGTACATACGTTATACTTAAATGCTACAAAGAACACATCCAATTACATAAGCATAATAGTAAAGTCTAGTTGCCTTTCTAACAATAGCACTTCCTTTTCGTCCCTCCTGCATCGCAACTTGTATTCACCTCGTTTACTCCCAGTCTCACGGTGTCGGTGGAATAGAAATGGTTCGGTATGCCGCGCTGATGGATGGGCATATCGGTTTTACTCATCAGCAGTTCCATGCGATTCATTACGCGCTCCAGCAATATGTCAACAGCGTGTCTGACATTCAATCCAGTACAAGCACTAGTCTCCACATATGGCAATTTGTAACGATTAGCAACCTGTTGTATTTGCTCTTCACTAACTACCCGATGTTGGTCTAAATCGCACTTATTTCCGCACAGGACAACATCGGGATCTTCGCAGTATGCATGCATTCGTAATTGTTCCAACCAATTGGTGACCTCGAGGAAGGATTTCTCATTGGTCAGATCGAATATCAAGAGAAAGCCCATGGCGTCACGATAGAAGGCAGTTGTTAGACTACGAAAACGTTCCTGGCCCGCAGTGTCCCACAGTTGAAGGTGGATCCGATGACTTCGCCCTCGGGAGGTGTACATCTAGAAGAGGAATTTTAATGATTTTATGCGCATAAATTTGTTGCTTTCTTTTTACACACCACACGCTTTTCACGAAAATCTATACCAACTGTGGATATAAATCGCGAATGGAATACCCCATCGGTGTATTGGTAAAGGAAGCTGGTCTTGCCCACTCCAGAATCACCAAGTGCAAGAAACTTGATCAGATAATCGTAATCGATGGAGACCGGCGTCGGTTTTGGTTGCTTCAACATGACTGGGTGTGTGCGGGGGTTTTTTCTCGGTAATGGTTATTATTCTGCAAGAGAAGAAATAAAATATATTAAAGGAGCCATTGAATTATTTCTATTTTTTTAAATTGAATTTGATAAATGTGTACACTCTGAATAATGTGATGCTTCCTGTTTTGCATTTCACTGACTAATGGATTGTAAATGAACCTTATTGTGGAACGCGCAAGCCGTAAAGTACCTAACCCATAACTCATATACAATGATAAGTACCCAAACTATAGAGTTTGTGGCCCCTAACCAGCTTCATGTTCCTGTTCGTTTAGTTTTTCGATTTAAATGGATTATATTATTTAATGAGAGCCACGCATTATTATACCAACAAATTTAAATCGGCGGTTATAGATATAAAACAAAAATAAAAAAATAAAACTGCAGCTTCATGATGTCACTGCAAAACTACCTTAGCTTATTGCACTCTACTGATGCCAATGCTCTTGTGTGGGTAAATACATGATACAACCCAAAACAAAGTTTCGAAGTTTTCGAAGGAAATATTTACAAAATTCGGTTAAGCTCGGCCTATAAATGTTATTATTTTTAAAGTAGCTGAATTTATCATTAATTGCCCAAAAGAATTTTATTTTTATCGTTAGCCGTTCGAGAGTTATGATTTTTTATCAATCTCCATGCTGTATTTGAAAATAGTACGTATACGCCAGAGAGAATTTCGAATTCATTTAAAATACCTTTATTACTTAAAAAGCTGACTCCATTGCGTTTTGAAGGTAATCCTTCGTTTGATATTTATTTCAACGTCAACGTTCATAAGAACCATAACTCAACTGCACTGTTCAATCACAGCAATTGGAGTCAAATAGAAGAGAAATGAGAGAAAACCCGGCTCAATAAAGAATCTTCCTTTGAATAAGAAAAATGTTGCCTAGCCTAACTCAACACGGTACTGGTACTGTGAGTGAATTGTTTGATTGAATATCAGATCGATCGAGAAGTCCATTAACAACGGGCGCAGTGTAGTGTGTACAAAAGAAACAGTTTTACATTCTGAAATCCTTTCTTTATTAACACATATGTAAATATCGCTTCATAGATTAACGGTGTACAAAATTCTTCCTTAAACAAAGTGCAATTTGCTTAATTTTATGGATCATTTTATCCCAACTTACTAAACCTGCGTATGTTTACTCTTTAGCTCAAATCACTGTTTGCCGTTCTACATACCTTGCTACAAGCTTTTTTAATATGTAAAGTTTTCCCTGATTTGTATTTTACTCTCTCAATTAAGTTTTCACATAGAGTCCTCCAAGCCCAAGGACAAAATTAACTCAAATAAAACGCACTTCTCTTTTCGTATATATACAATTTTAGTGAGGTCCGATTTTTCAATAGTGATTGCCCATCTGTCAGATAGGGTTTGACTGTCAGATAAGACATAAATCCATATTTCAATAGTCGAATAGAAACTATTCGAAGAATAAAACAGCTAACTATATCGCATAAAGTTATCTGACTATTTTTTTAAACTGATGAAATATAAATCTAGTTAAGGTAACTGTCAAATTTGAAAATTTTATTTAACAAAGTTTTGTTTGGGGAGATATGTTCATATTTTAGAAATGGAATTGTTCGACATTATTGACGATGTTATTATTGAAGAAGAGGAATTAGCAAACAATTACTTCAAATCAACAAGGAAACAAAGAGTAGTGAGAAAGAGACGCAACTGGAAAATGCAGATATGAAACGAAGATTCAGGCTCCAAAAAGATACTTCCAGTACGTACTTTCCATGACCAGAACCAAACTCGTACAAAAAACAGGAAGGTTTTTTTTTTAATGTTTTCTAAACTTAGCTTTAAAGATCTTGACGTTCTTGCGGTCACACCACTCTAGCGGCATTAAATAATTCGGCAATTTTATTCCATGCAGCATATTTTTCCGTGTTTGTGAGGGAATCATTTTTTTTTAAATTTCTATAGTCTTTTGAAACTTGAACACCATATTCATTAACACTTGCGTTTCTGAAGAGGTAAAATTAACAGACCTCTCCTGCTGTTGGTTTTCCATTGCAAATTTAAAATGTTTGCCACTGAAACTAAAACGGTTAATGATAAACGTCAAGCTTTGAACATGACTATCTTCTATGATTTACCGCAGAATATTGTCGAATCAATCTGCCAAACTCATATAACTTTACCTTCGAAAAGTTAATCTAGCTCTTATTTCATCATTGAAAAACTCAAATCTTATACTCGTATCTAGAAGATAAAGAGTTAAATAAATATAATCGTTAGTTAGCAATCAGGCGATTTATATGCCTATTGAAAAATCGACCCTAAATCGACCAACTTTTCGAATTCAGTTGGTATTGGTCTGAAATTAGCACGCATGGAATAATTGCCCTTGCTCTTATTAAACAGAAAAATTAGTCAACCATAAGGCTACTTTGAGGAGAGAAATTTCGTCAGCTTCGCTTTACTTTTAGCTCGATCAGCTTCAGCTACACTATTACTAGCCGTTATATTAATTTTGAATGCAATCTTCTATCTTCTCTCTTCTACATAGATAATTCCTTCGGGGTGAAACTCGATAATGTTTTAACACGATAAGGCCCTAGTTATAGCCATACCAACATAAAATGCAACAGAAAAAGTTGGAACAGTATGAAAATGATTTTTTTCTCGTTTAGGCGGTCATAGCGAAAATTCTGTCAGAAAAAAATTTCCTACGAAAACAGTTACAACAAATCAACCACCATTGATTGGATTCCATTAGAAAAAAATATTTTTGACTGATGGAATAGTAAAGAAATCAAATATTTCTGTAGAATGATTTGGGATTTTTGTTGTGGAATTGACAGAGAAGAACATCAAATAACTATGAATAAATTATTTTTCTAGAAAATTTAAAGAATTTTTTTTATTTATTTTTTTTTTTTTTGATAAACTAATTTTAAAATTCATAAGCAACATTTTAGGACCAAATTAAGTTCAACCATGAAACCATTTTCATGATTCTTTTTTGGTTTTGTTAGTATTGCTGTATGCCAGGTTTAGACAGAAAACGAATTCCGTAAAATCGCCGTGCGGTCCTGACGCGGACAAATTAGTTATTGAAAAGCAAACTTCAGTGATTGGCTTAATGCCAATTTTTTCTTTTATACATCATGGAAACACACCTGTTCTAATAACGGCACGGGATTCTACACTGCTCAATTCGGATTAACAGATTCAAGAACAAATTCACCATCGGAAGGGTGCATTCTTGGCAGTAAATAAAGACGCGACAGGTGTACTTTCATTTCATAGGAGGATGATCAAGTCGGTACAGAGGACAACCAAGAGTAACATAAAACGTCATTCGACGTTCATTACGATGTTTAAGACGGCAATGGAGAAAATGAGATCCGACGATCGCAGATTTGTCTTCAAACCTGATGCTAGAACCTCACTTTGAAAAAAAAAATAGACTTGATTGAAAAACAAAATTTATTTAAAAGTTTTAACTTTTTAATTCTTTGTTCCGGCTTCCAGCTTCCAGGCTTACTGCTACACAATTTTATATTGAAAGTCGGCTCAGTTATAATTCTGTTGGGCAACCTTAATCAAGAATATCAATTGAAATGTCGTGCAATCAAAGATTTTGAGGGGGAAATTCAAAGGAAAACCGCTTATTCAGAACGATTTGTCATTGCGTCTTAGACGTCTTCAATTTCCCGTGCGTCTCGGTTTCACTAATGTCGTTTTCCATTGGGATTTTCAGATTTTGCCCTCAGATTTCAGATTTTTCGTGCCCAATGGAACATAAAACGAGATTTTTCTTCCTTCGCATTTGTGGTAGTGCGTGTTTGAAAAGTCAGCTGTTCTTAAATTGTTATTTATGCCTATAAAAATCCACTCAATTTATTTTGATATCCATTGCGGCAGCCAAATATAATTTGTTCTCTTTTTTTCACAGACTTGTCTTCTAAATACGTATTTAATAACACACTTTAAAGTTTGACAAAAGACAACTTTCTTTGACAACTCTTGCAATCTGCTGTTCGAAATGGGAAATGGCACATTGAAATCATTCGGGGAGAGAAACAAAGTTCGCCGGGTCAGCTTGTGTAATATAAAAATACAATAAGCCCCCAAAATTAAATAAAATCCAAATAGGTACCTACTGTAAATAAGGATCGGATTATGAAATTTATTATACTCGTTTTCTTTTTCTCCCCGAATGATTCAATGTGCCGTTTCCCATTTCGAACAGGAAATTGCAAAAGTCACTCAACTGTCAATGAACGCTGTCTTTAGCTTGTGCGTCCATTCATTTTCAATAGTAGAAAATTGAGTCATCATTATGTGATAAGTGTAAGTATAAGTGGATCCTTTATAATTTATTCCATCTTGGCAGCCTTGTATTGTGTTGCCGAAAATATGTCGTTTAAATTGAATTTAACAACAAGTCCCACTCTATGAATACAGTTCGAAACGAATTTTTGTTTTAAAGCTGTTGAATAAAACTTACCCACTCATAATAAATATCGATGATTAAAATGAAATTCTCCTGAGAATTATTGACTTGAAGAAGTCACGTTTTGCAGCAAAGCGTTTGACAGTGAGAGACAATTCTGTGAAATAATCACGTTCGTGTGGAAGTGGAATAACGAAACACCTCATGGTATTCTGAGAGAATGTCCTTCAGAATTCAACCAACTGGATAATTGTGAGTTGTTCTTTAGAATAAGAGGATTTGAATTTTTTTTCTATTTTGATCTTAAAGATGAACATAGGTTTTATGACGTTTTTGGAAGTTGCATGTGTTTGTGTATGAAATTCACAGTTGGGCATGCATAGTTTGAATTTACCCAACTTTTTTATACTTAACTATAGAAAACCGATGAAAAAAAGTAAAATGGTTGACATTGATTAAAAATCTGAAGTTTAACATTGTGAAGAGATTTGTTTTTGTCACAAATTGATAAGTAATCTATTTAGTTATTTTTTTTGCTGTTTGCTAATGGTTGTATACATTTTTACCAGGTAATTGTTGAAGGGCAGTGAAAAAAGACAAGACAGTTCTTAGTTTATAGACAGCTGATAGGTCTTTTTTCAATACTCTTATCACACAAGTTTTAAGATTTAATAAATCCTGTGACCAATCAATGGGGATGTTCAAGAATCTTGTTCAGTAAGTCTGACAGCTGGCTGACTTGTTGTGTCTCAATTTTGATTGGCATAGATCGGTCACACGAACAGTTTTTTTTAGTTGTCGTTTATGGAGCCAAGTACAAAGTTGACAGTTCGAATAAAGTGACGTTACCGACTTACCTAGTTTTCGCGTTTAGTATATTTAGAACTTACATCTAGTGCATACAATCTAAGGTTTTTTTTTAAATTCTTAGTATATATTTTTTTCACAGGTGCTGTCATAATAACAAAGTGGGAATTGTCATTGACGTATAGTGTTCTCTTATATATAAGTTCAAGAAGTTTTTTCTTTGCAAACAAACAAAAATTCTTTGCAAACAAACAAAAAACTTTTTTTATCACTCAGATTGCAGTGAACTTTTTATTTTTTCTACTCTATGGAATGGTATTGGCCCACATTTGAACATGTTGGCTTTAACACAGCAAGTTGGGGTACCTATATAAAGGGATATCTGATTCATTAAAACTTCCCGCAGAAATTTTTTTCCGATTCATTATTGATTCAGAAGAAATTAACTCAGTTATAGGAAGTTTATTTGGGTTTCTTTTACTAGCAGATATTACTTTCAACACTTTGATTGTTAGCTTTACTCTCCCCTTTCCAACTTTGTATACTAGCACATCATTTATGAATCGTGATGCTACTGAGATAATGTGTTGACATGAAATCAATTTACCTACTTGTATATTCATCTGCTTAATCATGTCCCATTTGTGCGGCATATACCCAAACTCTACTCCACAGTCCACTCTTCCTCTGGTATACCACTCTAATTGAAGTTATTCAACCTGCCAATTATATTTGTATACATTTTCGCTGTTTTCCACTACATTTTCGATCAGTTCTGTTCGATTTGTATACCAAAGGCGTTCTGGAAAGTCATAATCAAGGTAAAATATAAAACGTCATTGTCGTTAAGGAAAGCCTTTGGTTCCTGAATACATTGAATAAGTGCCTTTTCACACCAAGCCGAAAACCGTGTTTTCCTCGAAAACTCGTCGGTGCATTCACACCCACCACCAAATAGTTTTCGTTTGACGTTTCAATCAGCTGTGACTGACGGTGCAAACTTTTTTGGTTACAAATGTCGATCGCATTAATTAACAAACAAAATAAATTTAGTGCATTTCAAAATAATATTAGCCCATCAATTAATTGTGGAAAATGATTTTAAGTTGTGAGTTGTGACATTTGTTCGGTCAGCCATTTTGCTCAATTTGCTGAATATTGCAAAGGGTGTGTTAGTTTCAACAACCCAACGATTGGAAGTCGTTTTCGTCGTGTTTTCGTGGAAAACGATTTTAAACGACTCGTTTTCAAAACTGAAGTTGTATGTATGGGTTCAAGAGTTTTCTCGAAAACCCGGTTTTCGGCTCGGTATGAAAAGCCTATAAATCATCTTCGCCGCATTATCGCTTCTATCAATAACCATCCAAGAATAATAAATTGCTTTATTTTGATCACCAATAGGTTCACCAAAGGATACAAACAATAGGTACCTGACCTTTTGTTACATGCTCGTTTAGGGTCTTCATACAGGTTCCCTGAAAAGTCTTGTGCTTTTTTGTGTTAAATAAACAGAAACCAATGCCAAACGCAGAGCCTTTATTTTTTCTTCAACTGCCACAATTTTGTTTAACCAACTTGAAAGAAATAACAACATTTTTGCTGTACTGTAATTATATACCATTAATAAACATCATAGTTTTTTGAATCAGGGGATTGGCTTCATCGCTTTAAAGTGAAAACAAAAAACCCTTAAGGCATATTTGCACTGAACTCTTTCATTAAATTGTTTACTCCAGCTTATAAATAGTATCCAGTTCCTGATAGATTGTTTGCTTTATCCCGTCACCGTGGTACAGCAAATTATGTTTCCAGGAAAATGTTGATAAAAGGCAAAAGACTGACGCAAGGACTCAAAGTATTAGATTTCAAAAATGCTAAGCAGCTTACTTGTATTGATTTGCCGAGTCATTTTGTGATACGAATACCAAGTAGCGAGAAACAAAACCTACAAGGATACAACATTTTGATTAATTACAATGAAATGGAGCAACAGCTTGCTCGGGTCTAAGGAAAGTGTTCTCAAGTGTACGAATAAATATTGTTATCATCAATTTAATTTGAAATCATAAATTTCATCTACTCTTGTTGATATCCTGTGATTGATTATGGGTTATGATTAGGATTTATTTATACAGTTAGCGGTTGAAGAATAGACTCGACTCGGGGGAGCAGGGATAACACTTTAAAAAAAAATGGTTTGGGGAAAAGAATTATAATCAACAGTGGCTCGGAAGGATTGTACTAGTCGGACAAAGTCTTCAAAAATGCTACTAGGTCAAGTCAATGGAGACATTCAAGTAAAGAAAGACTAACAGCTTTCTGACTTATATCGTTTTCGATTTGGCAAAAAGATAAATGTTCTTGAGAAAACATCAATTTTTTCTTCTCGAGATTGTTTTTTTTTTGGTCTGATTCACTGAGAAATCTCGACATTTTCTCAGATTTACACATAATTTCACTAATACCAAAGTTTATGACACACAGCTGGTTACGAATTGTTTATCGTTGGAAAGATTAATTTTTTCTACTGAAATATTCATTTTACGCGGATGAAAATGAGTTTTTTTTATTAAATTATCTCGAAATGAGTTATTATAAATGTGTGAAAATCAACTAAAATGGAGTCCCAGTGCAAGAGTAAAATATTTTTTCGATTTGACAGCAGAATTATGAAAACTCAGATCAAAATCTGAAGAGCAAAATCGAAAAAAGTTGAAAGTTCGGATATGTGACTGAAGTTGGAAAGTGTTGTACCCGAGCAATCTAGACCATTCTAGTCAACTTATGATTAGTAGATTTTTGACTGTGCCCAAAATAGTAAGATGTGGCAAATATTAAAAATAATATAGTGAAGTGCGGCAATGCGCTTACATACAAGACATAAAAGGTGCAGGGATATAAGTCCTCGCGGTCATAGCGAAAATTCTGTTAGAAAAAATGTTCCCTACGAAAACAATTACAACAAATCAACCACCCCTGATGGGATTCCATCAGAAAAATGATTCCTGACAGATGGAACAGTAAAGAAATTAAATATTTCAGTGGAATGATTTTTGTTGTGGAATTGACTGAGAAGTAACCTACATCGGACAAAGTTGTTTGTACGGAAAAATTAATAAATTATTTTTCTAGAACATTTTAAGATTATTTTTTCGATAAACTGACTTTATAATTCATAAGCAACATTTTAAGACCAAGATTGAGTTTAACCATTAGTATTAAGTGGTCTAAAAAAGCAAAAACAATTTTTTACGGTTTCGTTTTACGTATGGCTATAACTAGGGCCTAAGCCGTCGACCTAAGCCGTGTCCCTAAAGACGCGCGAATAGCCACTTCGTAATTTTTATTCTTTTGGATTAAATACCTACTCCTTTCGAAATTAAGTTTGCAAGACTCTGAAAATACTGAAATAAAAAATCATTAGTTTGTTTTCCAATCCTAAATTATTTTTCTTTTTATTTTTGTATGTGTACTAAGTTTCCATAAGAAAGTGGACTTAGTTCCCACCTTATATGGGAGCTAGTTCCACTTCACGAAAGTGGCTTTTTAATATACAATTTCGACGTTTTGTGAAATGCTATTACTATTTGTGTCAGAAATATGAGTAACGTTAAACATCTGACATCTTGTCGAACAGTCTAAACACGATTCACCCCTAAGCTACGATTTATTTTCCTGCCAACAACAAAAGCTATCAGAACTTCTTTTAAGTAATTCACAAAAGCGTGGAATTCTTAATCACGTTTGAGATAAAAGAACACTCCAGAAACTATTGAACACAGCTAGCGCAATGACTCCGGACTTGGAAAATCTAGTTCACTGGAACCGAATTTATTCACAAGGCTTTCACAGTTTTTTACACCTATCGCTGTCACATCCATCAACAGTAGAGTTATACGATAACTTATTTTCAATCGGTCACAGGACATACACAACAGCCCTTCCTTCATTTGGCACACACGAACACGCGCTATCTCTCATTCTCGAACCGCACTTAATTAAATTACTATCCAGCGGTACGAGTACCTGTTCCAGCTCCAGCTCCAGCTCTATTCGCGTGTATTACATTCAAATCGCCTTCTGCTATATTGGGTTGCAAATTACCTACACTAGTTTAAAAATAGATTTGCTTCGATTTTGCACACGTTGAGCTTGAGACTGGACATTAAGCATAATATTAACAGGACATGTATGCGTTAAAATCAAATAAATGCATTCTACCACAAACACTACAGCACAATCCGTAAATGACTGCTCTTATTTGCCATCAGGACATCACATAAAATCTCTGTTTTTATACCATAGGTATGTTTATGTTGATGTTGCACAGGCGAAAAAGGAGAACTTGCGAAACCATATCCTGGGTGTGCACTTTTATGAGTTCTTTACTAGATAATAAGCTGTGATTTTTTTCAGGGCATTGCACTGTCAGGAATGAACAAAAACAACAAATGCACAATAAGCAAACCTGTATAGACTGCTAACAAAATCACCAAGGAATTAATTCGAACCGACATAAATATTTTAAGAGGCAAACGGATATAAGCCAACTTGTTGCGGTATCGAGAAACAACGGAGAACTGACAAGTTTCGTCGGCAGGAGCAACTGGTATGGCTAAGAGCTTTTTTATCATCATAGACTTTCACTAGCCATGTGAATGGAAGAAGACATTTTGGCGCCAGACGTTTAGGGGCTGAAAGCTTTTACTCTTACTCAAGGTATACCTACATCCTGCATATACATACAAGAATGTGTGAACCACATTTAAGTTGCACTGCGCGAACTCGTCAAGCGCCCTTGAAAGTCAGATACGAACTGCGATCTTAACTCAATACGTCTAACTCACTTGACGAGCTGCATTGTGCAGTCCTATACTAATACTACGACACCTTTGAGCAGGAGGGATTTCCCTGTTCAATGAAGCTGTACCTACTTTACAGGTTAACAACTCGGCCATCCTGTATTGCACTGTCCTCAGTGCACCTAGCTAACTATTCTTTTTTTTTTTCGCACTCAGCCGTGGCAATTAGCCTTTTTTTTTTTTTTTTTTTTTTCGCACACAGCCGTGGCAATTAGCCTTTTTTTTTCGCACTCAGCCGTGGCAATTAGCCCTTTTCTTTTTTTTTTGTTTCGCACTCAGCCGTGGCACACAGCCCTTTTTTTCCGCACTCAGCCGTGGCAATTAGCCTTTTTTTTCGCACTCAGCCGTGGCAATTAGCCCTTTTCTTTTTTTTTGTTTCGCACTCAGCCGTGGCACACAGCCCTTTTTTTTCGCACTCAGCCGTGGCAATTAGCCTTTTTTTTTTCGCACACAGCCGTGGCAATTAGCCTTTTTTTTCGCACTCAGCCGTGGCAATTAGCCTTTTTTTTCGCACTCAGCCGTGGCAATTAGCCTTTTTTTTCGCACTCAGCCGTGGCAATTAGCCCTTTTCTTTTTTTTTTGTTTCGCACTCAGCCGTGGCACACAGCCCTTTTTTTTCGCACTCAGCCGTGGCAATTAGCCTTTTTTTTTTCGCACACAGCCGTGGCAATTAGCCTTTTTTTTCGCACTCAGCCGTGGCAATTAGCCTTTTTTTTTTTTCGCACTCAGCCGTGGCAATTAGCCCTTTTCTTTTTTTTTTGTTTCGCACTCAGCCGTGGCACACAGCCCTTTTTTTTCGCACTCAGCCGTGGCAATTAGCCTTTTTTTTTTCGCACACAGCCGTGGCAATTAGCCTTTTTTTTTCGCACTCAGCCGTGGAAATTAGCCTTTTTTTTCGCACTCAGCCGTGGCAATTAGCCCTTTTCTTTTTTTTTTTTTGTTTCGCACTCAGCCGTGGCACACAGCCCTTTTTTTTTTTTTTTTTTTTTTCTTCTGTTTGTACTTTTTGGCAACGTTAATATTTAAAGTTTGCTAAGAAATTGTACAATACAAAATATAAAAAAGAAATCCATTCCCCCTCTTTTCATTCCTTCGCAATTTTCTACTCGCCGAATTTTGACTTACTGAAAAATGAAAAGGAAAACTGACAACTAAGTGCCAGCTCAGACGTTTGACAAGCAAAACTCTATTCAATCTCGCCTTCAACGAAGTCGGACGAAGAAGTGGCAACTAAAATGACATTTCTCAACCCTTTTGCAAGAAAAGTGGTCACGTACCTCTCTTGAAATTGAGACCTTTTATTTCATTCCGTGAACTTAATTTTGTGTCGCAAATGTCATTTCTTGTTCACGCTATTTTCTCTTGATCGAATATAAGTTAATTGAAAATAACGGAAAAACAACATATAGGTATATATGTAATATAAAAAACCCTTTGACAATAAGCGTTAAACGTTATTAATACGTCGCTTGAAAACCTGCTTTTGTAGTGAAACAGGACTGGCAACTTCCAATGTTCTCGTTTCTTTTAGATTTGCTCAACTCATATCAGTACAATTCCACCAAACAATCTATTTCGACTGCGTACATGATGTGCAACAAGTACCCTTGTGAATTAATTTAAATGATCATGTTTACTCACGGAACAACTCTATCCCTGTTTGAACAACTGAACCAAGTACTTTGGTATCTTAAACAGAACGCAACCTTTCACTTTTCCTTAAAATCGATGTTGGTATCGGTACTTTTACTCGTAGGCGGTAGTCGGTATTCCCCCGTATTAATAAAAAAACGCTATCCGCTCTCTAACACGTGTTTTAGCTGGCAGACGGATAGTGACCCTATCCGTTTGTTAACTTTTCTTATTAATAAACATATTCCATCTACACATTATTAGCTATTCGCTCTTTATCACCTAACGCACGACAGCACTACACGGAATTGTATTTCGACTGCGTTATTTCACATAAGTGATGTCTACAATCATTTATTCTAATTTATTTATTTATTATGTTTATGTTTTGTTGTGTCATGGGCAAAGTTGCAATATAAAAACAAATTAAGAATATATTAAAAAATATGATGAACTCAATAAAGAATACCGCTGAGTATGTGACAAAAAAAAAACCGACGAAAAGTAGGTGGAAGGATGAATTAAAAGTGTTTTAATTGCATCAGAAACAATAAGAACATTAAGCAAAATTTCCAAAAAGGTATAAAATTTAAACATTATTTGCTTACTTTTATGCGTAAGCAAATTTCATTCCATTATGGGTTAATTGGGCCTATTCTGCGAAATCGTTTATTCCGCTATGAAATCCCTGCCACAAATCATAAAAGTTCTTGACCACAAAAGATCTTTTATAAATCGCATTCCAAACTCTTATGAAACTCCGTTAAAGAACTTCGAAAATTGAAACAGATTTTTTTTTTTTTTAAATACTAAGTGGCACCTGACAAATTTTTTTTTTTTTTTTTTGCAAAATAACATAAAACTGTCGGTGAAAGGAGCAAGTTCCGAACTATCACTCACATCAGGAAGATTAAATGGGTTACCATCAAATCTTCAGCAAAAGTGATGGGTGTTTTTGTTGAAATAAGATTGTTATTTACATTTTTTTTTCTCTCCACATTTCGTTCCTAAAAGTACTTTTCTTTTGCTGCGTCGATAATTCTGCAACAGTTTTCGGCTAAACAAAAATACAAATGTTGAAACAATTTTCAACTATATTACCCTTTTACACACATCCACTACACTTTGTCTCCATTTTCAAGCATTTCGTTGACTAGGCATTATAAAGAGAAACATTTCAATCCAAGACCTCACATTTAACAAAAATCTTTTATATGTAATAAATGTAACAGATACACACCAATTAGATTTATGCTCAACACCTTAAGATGGTGTAAATCAGAGGCTATATGTCATGACTCATGACTATGTTATTTGTATACAAAATTAAAAACAATATGCTTCCTGGTTATTTATGTAATAACGCACATACCACGGGTGACGATGACGATTCATATCAACTAAGGAGCACGGGCAATCCACAAATTCAGAGGATGCGAACGATCAGAGGGCAGCGACACATTTATTTTTTTATGGGTTTTCAAGAATTTAATAACCTACCAAGCAGTCTAAAGAACATACATAATTTTAATGAATTTAAGAGAAATTTAATTGAATACGCTAGATATAATTGTCAATAACAAAATTTAGTTGTAACGTTTGGAGTTGTATATATGAACTAAATGACTATGTTAAAATTATTATAATGGCTTACATGAGCTAAATAACTAACCAAACTAAACTAAACTAAACAATAGTCACAAAATTCCATCTTTTATTCTGTTACTAATAGAATTCACAAAAGACCCCTCCACACAGAATACCAATTTTAGAGCCCGCAAAAGATCCCCTGACAGTCCGAACCCCTGCATGGAAATTCCCAACAGAACAACAGAAAAAATTGATAAAAGACTGAATAAGGCGCATCGAAAATAGGTTCTAATACAAGATGATTTATATGTACATACTTTCATATTTGAATACGTTACTATGGCAATGGTGGCGGCAAATTGAACGCCACCAAAAAGGCTTGCAATAAACACCGAGCGTACAGGAAATTCCTAACCCAATTGTACCAGCTCCAATGGCGACATACGCTCCCAATTTTTTCAACTTTCTTCGTTAACGTTTTTACCAAAATGCAAACCCAAAGTCAAATGAATGTTTCCAAAACGATTGAGTCCTCAATTTTCAACTCGAAGTACCGAAAACGCCAATTCCAAAAACTACTCACATCTCGAAAGCTCCATTTCCGACTTCGACAAAACCTCAAAAACTAAGCAATGCTTACATCCCGAACAAAAACTTACAAACGGTCCTCAACTAAACGGCTACGCAATAGCACCTTTCAAAGCAAACACTGCAATACCTGGTACCGTCCCGCCTGCCTGGCAAATTTTGCAAAAACCGCTCTAACGATTTTGACCAAAACATATGTAAAATATACCTAACATCCGAACTATATACATATAAGTATTCTTAATATGATCTGTTAAAACTCAAAAGTTGCCCCAAGAGGGTGTTCTATGGCCCTGCTATTGTCCATCGTATTAAATTAACAGCTAAACATACTCAGAAATAAGGGGTTCTATGTCCATATGGATACTCTTAACGAGAAAGTTTCGTTTGACCCAGTCGTGCTTTTTTTTTTTTTTTTTTATTTGGTTGTTTACCTCTATTGCACATCACCCTTTGAATGATACAAGTCTCATTCTCCTCATTTCATACTAGATACCGTTAAAAATGTACGGCAACATTGAATGTTCACGTATTCTTCATATATACTCGACGGATGAATGAATTTACCCAAACGAGCGTTATTCACAGAAAAAATCAGTGCACATTTTCAAAATACGTAACGAAATGAATATCTACGCCCACCAAGCCTGACAGAAAATTTGGTAAAAATGATCTATCTACGTATTATACCTGTTTTTTTCACTGAAACGAAAATCAACCCCCAGCTCAGCACGACATGTGCATTGTGCATGCAGTGTGCACGGAAAACAACAAAAAAAAAACCAGAAGCAATCCCGTTTTGCCGCCTTCTGCTAGTTTATTATGCGTTCACATATCCCAAACTAGGTACCCCGTGTATAGTGCATACTGCATACCGCACTCCATACAAGAAAATTATTTCAGTATTTTTCGTGTCCAAATTATGGCTTACCCAATCCGAGGTTTAGCTCACTCAGATCTATACCTATGTGCGGTTTTTCTAAAATGTTTCTTACACACACGTTCATTCTGTTTTATTGCCAATCGGTCGGCAACAGACCTTAGGCATCTCAACTCGCGGAATATGTTCTTTAACTACCTACTTGGTATTTTTCATACCCTTTTTTTTTTCTCACATTCACTCCACTATGCACTAGATATTGTACACTTTAGAAAAAAAATTTTTTTTTGTTTTTCTTCAGTCTTCTGTTCGCTCACTCATGCGAATTACACTATACAAAAGAAGGACCAATGGGCAATCCCACTTCTGAAAATGTGAACCACATTTAAGTTGCACTGCGCGAACTCGTCAAGCGCCCTTGAAAGTCAGATACGAACTGCGATCTTAACTCAATACGTCTAACTCACTTGACGAGCTGCATTGTGCAGTCCTATACTAATACTACGACACCTTTGAGCAGGAGGGATTTCCCTGTTCAATGAAGCTGTACCTACTTTACAGGTTAACAAATGTATACATTTATTGGGATTTCCGAACGATAAATGTGAATGCACTTTGGGGGAAGGTTATACAACTCCCAAACCACATTGAAAATCTAAGCGCGGGCGGGACGATATCCGAAAGTGGCTTGGCTGGCTTGTGCTTTTATTTCTTTTTTCTCCCGCTAAAGAGCAGGACTAAAATTAATGTGCCCTTAATCAAATTCGATTATTTCATAAAAAATAGGACTGTTAATTGTAAAATTGCAATCGGAACTGTGAACGCCGCAACGACTAACGTGAAAGGTAACCGTAGGTAATGGTTGCAGTCAATGAAACAGAAGTATAATATTACAGGGTTTGGATTGTTGTTGTTAAGGAAATGGCATCCAAGTGTGGCTGGATGCTATTAATTTCGGTTTATGGATTCAAGGATGGCAAAGCAATGTAAAAATTAGCGCCATTTGGGAATTTCTAATAATAAAAAGTCACCCCAATACTGTGTTGACGTGAATTAACTGTTACGACGAATGTGCACACGTATCGCTTTTATATTTCGGTTTGTGTAATATCCTTCATACTGGGACATGAAGGACGATAACATATGAAATATATAAGAGTCGGCGTGATTTTTGATGTGGTAATGGTTTCCGGAAATCGAGGAACTTTTGTAATCCCTTACAACTTTTTAATTACAAACTCTGTCAAGCAATTTGAATCCCTTCACTGTAGGTAACCTATTGTCAAATACTTGGTCATTCTGCCAATTCCTTTAGCTGGACTATTTTTAAAGAAGTCCCTTTTGGGGTTAGTTAACCCTTTAGTTTGTCTTTTATTATTTTCAATTAAAAGTTCAACCTCATTTACATAATGCTCGCACGTTTTAATTCGCATCAAACATTCCGATTCCGATTGCAGACAGAAACTACTTCCTCAAATTTGGAAAAAGCTTTCCATGCAAACATTCGCATTTGAACGATATCAAGGCTTCTTAATACGGTCGACCACTTTTCCGATCGGTTTATTGTTGGTTGAAATTTCACTACCACCCGCATTACCAACTTTGATAATCACGAAGCGAAAAGCACCATATCAGACCTCAGAACGTTGAACCACGCATTGACCTTGTCCATTTACAAGCCACACATAAATGTTCAACAGACGAATAAGGTTTTTCGGAATTTTGTGCATAAATATTCAAATGTAAGAATGTGACACATATGTCTTCAAATTTTGTGAAAGATATCATCATGGTCGTGGGGCTAATGAAATGTGTTCAAGTTTCCAAGACTACTGATCAATGGACGTCGCATTTCACATACAGACAGCATACCTATTCTATTCATCTCCATGCCTATCAAATGTCACGTTACCAGAGTCACTCAAAAGCAGCTATAGTACAGGAAACTGATAGAAAAAAAGAAGGAACAAATCCGGAAAGGTACGAGTATATGTTTTGTAATTTGATGGGAACCTGACATATGCTGGAGTTTATTTTTAAGGATTCTGATTTCTATACCGTTACATCAGCATGTCATAAAGCATTACTTTTGGGATAAGAGTTAGCGATACGGAAACATCCTCTTGGCGAAAAGATAAAACGAATAAAGTGGAATTAAAAATCGTCAAGGAATGTTTTCGGCATGATTCCCTTTCATTTCTAAGAAACAAAATCTGAACCTATATCCCATGTCTCAGTGGCGTAGCGTGGGTTGGGGTCGCCCAAATCTATGCCGCCCCTAGTAGTTTTTTCTTCCACTAACAATAAAGAAGAAAGCTTTCTCTACGGTTTCAACCAGTTTAAGCTAAAAATAACACGAACCTAACCGGAAAGAGTGTACATACTACATACTCACAAAAAAAAAACAATTACTATTTTGTAACTGAGAAAATACTGCCAGCAACACCTGTTCAAATTAAACACATTTGTTAACCCAAGTGTAACTCTACCGTTAGTATGATATATTGAGCAAGGAAATCAAGGAAGGCTGCACAATGCAGCTCGTCAAGTGAGACAGACGTATTGAGTTAAGTTCGCTTTACATATCTGAACTGGAAGGTCACTTGAAGAGTTCGCGACGTGTATTATTGGTTTTAAGCAATTGAATATTTTTTATGTAATACATTTGTATAAATTTTGTTGTTATTATTATGTCTACTACCTACCGACTGAGAGTTTGCAAGCTCCACTTCGTATAAACAACACCAAACACAATTACACGAATTTAATTGAGGTCTGTTCCTTTACTTTTGTAGGAAAAAATGGAAACGACTGTCAGAATGGAAGTGGTGGGGATCAATTTTCTCACACTTACGAAAAAGTTAGGAAACGCTTTTGTAGTAATCTAGTAAATATGACAGATACGCAATTCAAAAAAGTTGTGCGAAAAGTCTGATAAGCTCGAGGAATTTGCTAATTTTCTAAGAAAATAAGTTATATCAACTAAAGGTAAGATTAGACTGTATGTCAAGTGGTCATAAAATGCCAGCATAAAGCCCTATATGCCCATATGCACTTTCTTGAAATTTCGTTATGGCATTACTGGCATTTGTTATTTTTGATGGAACAAGTATTATTTTGTTGTCATCGGTGTTTGATCAGTTCGTAGGATTGGGATTTGTTTTCTTTATCTTTTTTTGAGGATTATTGAATCTATCATTTGCGTAATTTAGTTAATTGTCCTTTCATTGTAATTTTTTTAAGTGGTCTTGTTCTTGTCCCTGATTGTGGCTGTATATATACTTCCTATTGTGAAATTTTGTTTTTGTAAAAATTGTTTGCTTTGTTTGTTTTGTGCTAATAATAAATTTCCAAATTAAAATTTTTTTATTTGTTTTTCTCTACATCATTACCCTTCTACAACATTGGGTAATAAATAACAAATGCCTTAAATGACCATCGAGACAAATATGCCCATATTGGTAATTTCGGCCATATAGTCTAATATACAGTTTTGATAACTGTGGCATTTTGTTCATTTGACAGCTAATCTGGTCATTTGCCTTTTGGCATACAGTCTAATCTTAGCTTAAGTAGCGATGAAAGTAATCTGAAATCTGTGGATTTTGTTGCTAAGCAACACAAGGTATGTCTCATATCTTACGGTGAAGCAGTGCAAATGATGTTAAACCGTGTAAATAAATTCGTTGGACAGGAATAGAATGAGTTTTATAGATTTCATATATTTAAAAATAGTAGCAGCTCCAAATTGCCGCCCCTATCAAAGAGGCCTGTTGCCCCCCCCCCCCCCCCCTTGCCCCCCTCCCTCGCTACGCCACTGCCATGTCTGTCTTACGGCAGTGAAGTGTCTTTTTGTGTATTTTGCCTCAGGTTCGTGCAAAGTTTTACGAAAAATTACTTCCAGGAATAATTACTGTGCAAATGATACACGATTATATGGACGGAGGATGGGGATGGGGGAAGACTTTTGTCTTCTGGCCTTTTGTGGTGCTCAAATAACTTAAAACAGGTGAGGGAAAGCAAATAAAGGTATTTTTTTTAAATACACTCCTAATTAGATTAGACAGTAATTAGAGATGAAGGGGAGATAATATTATAAATTGTTTCACTAGGGCGAATCTCCTCTTTATTTTGCTATTATCCAAAGTAAAGTCGGTGTATTTATATCATGGTCTACCAACTTCTTGTTTAATCGGTGAATTATGTTAATGGTATTAATTCTAACTGTTAAATTGCTTAACATTATTTGTTGCCGTCGGTCTCCTTGATGGATAATGTGCGGAATAATTACTCTTGTTTGGGCTTTACCTTTGTTGCTTTTGCTTACTTGCTATCCCTGGTAGATTTATATGTATATAAATATGGATAATATAACACCTTGGTGAATTATTATTTATGGGTTATTCCATATTTTCTATCAAGCGCTTAAAAAATATATGTTAAAAATTCATATTTTTAATTTGTATATACTTAAACTGCGCTCATTTAGCGCGTCACTTTGTTTTAGAAAAAAAAAAAACTGTTTATTTCCCATTAAATTTGAAATTGACAGTAGCTGTAGATGTGACAGAACAACAGACAGAAGTGTACCTAATGGGTTTATTTTACTATCAACGGCTGTCAAGGCACACAACCTGAGAAACGTGACTGAATTTGTTATTGGTTTGCTTGTAAAATCTACAAAATTCTGTGTAGTATGGTTTGCTCACAAATTGTTTCTACTGAGCGCACACATATCATGACTGTAGGAATACAATCATCTGTCAATGGTTGTGTCAAAACATTTTTTTTTTTAATTTAGAATTTTTGATTATGCAGTTTGGACGAGTGGCAGATATCGACGAATAAACACGGAGTAAGGACGTTCAAGTATTTAGTTGAGTATGGGGTTTACCAATAAACGTCTTTAGTTTGGACTCTAGATTTAAGTAGCTTACAGTGGCCATATTTTCCATACAAATTTCGCAATTGTGAGCTTCCGTAAATTTAAAGTCGAGACTAACATTTCGTATTAGTACGGTGCTATGCGTTTGATAGCTGGCTGACTTGATGTGTCTCAGTTTTCATTGGGTTAGATCGGTCACACGAACAGTTTCTTTCAACTGACGCCTGTAAACGAGTAGCCGACGAATCTAGTAAAGAGCGTTCTTACTTACTTCTTATGAATGTGGCTGACGTATGAAAAGTGGCGATACTCGGTATCTAGTTTTGCCATACATCTAGTCCAGACCAATCTAGTTTTGCCATACATCTAGTCCAGACCAATTTAGTCGACTTAAGAGAGCAATAGGTTTTTGAATGTGGCTTTTTTGAGCTATAAATTTAAGCGAGTGCATTTAGCTAATTGGTACGCTGCTCGAGCTAAAAAATCATTTTTGTGTTTCAGAATGTACATCGCGTATCTGTCAAAATTTAGCGTACCCTTTTAATGGGGCGGCTCATTTTCTCAAGCAATCTTGACAGATCTTTGCTTTTCTGTTGTTTTGTTGCATTTTTGTATTGCGGAGAGCGATAGAAGTAGGCAAGGATGAGTTTTTTTTAACAAATTTCTCGACGAAGAGTACCTTTAATCGGAAATGGTTTAAATTATGTCGTTTTCCATTGGTTTCACTGGTTTCACTATTACAGCTGTCAGCTAACTTGTATAAAATACACAAACTTATGACTTATAAAATTTTTGAAAGAACAACTGCTTTTTGTGACATTTATCCACAGCTCTACGTCCAAATTTAGCCAGGACTTGAGCTGATGTTTGGTCAGAAAAGTTGGAGACCTGATAAAATTTAGTTTAGCGCTAGCAGCGTAGGTACTAAGCTATACCGAACAAATAGGAATCGGCAGCCATCTAGGAAGGTTTGAGGGCAATTCCTTGCAGAAAAATATACTGTCTGTATTTTTCCAAACGAAATTATTTATACGCAGGATTTTTGGCAATTTAAAGGAAATAGTTGTTCCTTATAAATCGGTGTATTTGAACCAGTAACATTTTAATATAGGTAGGTTATAGGTACGTAGGTACCTACTGTCCTACTCTGGTTTAAAATTTTTACTTCTCGCTAAACATTCTGCTTCTACTGTACCTACCAGGCGGTTTGTTGATTAAAAAAAGCAGAAAAAAAGTTCTTGACATTTAAAAATCAGCGGTTTCTGACATTTCTCGAAAAATAAGACAACAAAAAATGTTCTGTTCCCAAAATTTTATTATGAGGTAATCACTTCTAATCAACACAAAAACAAATCACAACAATGGTAAAAGTTGATGTAGAATACTGGTAAGAATATCTCGCACTTATCCCTAAAAAAAATATTTATTTCAAACGTATTCCTCCAGCGGTCGATGCAATTTTGAATGGCACTGCAAAATGTTGTCAGTGTTTCTACAGGAAAAACAACCGGATACGGAAGTTACCTGTCACATAGGAAGGCAAGGTTCATTCGAAGTGAAAATAGACGAAACCTTAGTGCACTCAAAGCTTCAGACACTAGCCTTTCCTGACCACGAAAGCGTTCTGGATAACGTTCGTAAAGCTAACCAAGGACTTCCCGTCACCAAAGTAAAAGAACAACCCATAGAAAATTGCTCAGTCATGTAACTATCCCTATCCCTATTAAAATAGCATTTTCCCATATATTATGTATTTAAGTATCTTTCCTTTTTACCACTTTAATTTCATCCTTGCATGAGATGAAGGCATTTTCCTTAAACTCCACCAGTGACACGTACACTCCAAAGCGAATTTTTCCCTTAAATTCCTTTGCAATCGTTTTCAAAGGTTCGATTGTCTTCTGGCCCGAATGCTGATCGATGCAAATCATCTGACAGCGGGTGCAGAATCCATCAACCTTAAAGTGAACTCCTGCGATTGAAATTTCCTGGAAGTCATTTTCTTCCAGAGGTGTCGCAGTTTCAATGATCAGATTCGCTCGAAATCGATCAACTGTTCGATTGATGTCTTCTTGTTCGGTTTCTACTTTAGCCGAGAGCCATTTGACAGAAGTTCTGTTTAAGAGAAGAAATTGTCCTTGATTGGCGAGGGTGATCTCCTTGGATTCGCCTGTGTTTGTCTTTCTGTCGGCATTTTGGCATATGAGCCGAAAGCCGGTCGTTTCCAGGCAATCGTTGATCCATTCAGCAACATCGTCACCACAATCGAGTCCCTGGACTAAGTCGCCACAAACTTTACTCTGACAGAATGTGGATTGAATGATTGTGCCGTTTTTAGCGCCATCCAAGGGGACACGCGTGGATTTCATTTGGGGAAATGTCAAATTCAGGCTACCAGATTCTAGGTCGATATGCGGTTTTATCAAGCACATTCTGACGTGGGATTTCTGAGTAACTGCCATACCATTGCCGTCGACAATCATCCAGTTTCGGTCATATTTGAATCCTCTGTGAGTTAGCTCCCAATTGTCCTTGATCTCAAAGGATCCGCAGCTTTTCACAGGAAAAATGCAGATTTTTGCGAGTGTTGGCTTCCGCAGGCGTCCGGGAATGTGCCGGAGAGACTTTGGCAGAGTTTCACATTTTTCCATTATCTCCACGCGATCTTTGATTGTCGTCTTCAAGTAGCAGTCCCTGATCATGTTTAGTGCTTTGTCAACATCTTGCTTGCGGGTCATATAACCAAACGACATTCGCACTGCTCCGGTCGGAACGCCATCGACCAAATCATTGTAATCACTACAAATATGTCCCGCTTGGAACTGTTTGCGTATATCGTCGTCGGAGAGGCCGAGCAGATTCTGACAAGCACCTGGATTGCAAAAGCATCCAGTACGCAGCTGCACATTGAAAACCGCTGCAATGCAGGCAACTTCAGCAAACCCCACAAAACTGCCGTCGTCATGGAGTATATTGAAAGTAATAATGCCGCCTTGGTCCTCGACGCTTTTGTAGCTTGTGTGGTTGTAGAACCGCACCAGTGGCTGACCATTGGCGTGCTTGAGTCTACGCAGAGACTCGTAGCAGTACTTGGCCAATTGATAGACATGGTTGGCGATTCTTTGAATCGGCTTGAGTGCTCCCCTTTGAGGAATCAAACGCTCATGGGTGCGAAATCCCTCGAGAGTTTGGGCGATTCCGAGAAATGAAAGAGTTCCATCTTCGAAGCGATCTGTAAAGCCATCACGTTTGGCATGGAAATCTTCAAGAGTCATCGAGATCTTCACAGTTCCGCCGCCGTAGTAGCGTTTTTTCAACAGATCCTGCCCTCTTTTACTGACAATTAGTGCTCCAACACCAGTTGGGTACCTGCAATGGAGTTGCTGGTCAGGTTATATTTCAAAGACAGTGTCTACTCACCCAAAGATTTTGTAAAACGATACACAAATGAAGTCGGCTGGAAATCTATGCAGGTCCAAGAAATTCGTCGCCACATATGATGCTGCATCAAGGCAGACGTAGAAGTTGCTGTTACACGGATCCGACAAGTTTCCACGGATCTGCTTGCCCAACTGACGCAGCCCTTTTTGGTGAATAGCATTGACCAGTTGCAGTGGGAGCTTATACCCACTGAAGTTGCATTGCGCTGAATATGCTACCAAAGAGCTGCATGTTGCCTGGATTGGGAGAATGGAATGATCGTCTTGTAGGTTCTGCAGTAGTTCGTCTTTTGTAAGTACATGTATATTATCGGTTCTCACAACCTCCCTCATCCCCAACACCGAGGTATGGTTCTCCTGACAATAGTAGAACCTGCCTCCTTCGCCGAAATCAAAGCATTCTCCCACCGTTTTCAAGGCGGCCGTAGCGTTTGCTGTAAAAACAACGGCATACTCATTGGTATCTGTATTGAAGTGCTTAAGAATTCTGAAATTGAAGGTCATCAGCTGATTCTAAAAAGTGTTGCAGAACGTTACTTGTATCGGACTTGATCCACCAAATCTCCAGTCACTTTGCATGTATGTGGATTACAAAAGAGGTTGTCCTTTAGCACTTTGTGGGCGGCTTCGATTTGTTTCTCCGAATACAAGGTCGTTCCAGCATGATCCAGATAAGTGTTCTCTACAAAGTACTCGTATATAAGTTTATTATCTTATCCGTGCAAGAAACCACTTGTAAGCACAAGTAGCGTGATTTTTTTAAAGTTTTCTTACCTCCCAAACGTTGAAACTCTATCGAAATGGCCTGCATTTCTTCGTCCGAGAATTCTTCACTAAATTCAACCATTCTGCGATTTTATGTAACTTTATTACACACACTGGAAATGCGATAATTACAGATACGAGACCCCAAAAGACCGATCACGATTCAAAATATGATATGACCAATTATCTCGGAATGACATTTGGAATGACATTTACGAAAGGTAAGATAGGCAAGTACACGTAAGGATTGTATTCACCAGTACACCGGATATTTGACCCAGAATCGGGCCCTAAAGACTCGATTCACGAGATAGGTGGTATATACCTACCTATATAAAAAAGCAAAACAGCTAAAGGCTGGTACGCAGTTCAAGTGAAATCCAATTTTTCATACAAATTTTTCACTGCGAAATGTCAAAATGAATTTTCCAAATGAAAATTTCACTAGGCGGTACGCAGTTCGAGTGGAAAATATCGCTTCCAAAACTGAGTTGTAGGTGGCGATACTAAAATCTCTCCGCAGCTATTTCACTTGGTTTTTATTGTCCGTCGCATTAATTTTTTGACATTTCAGCGTGAAAAATGATTTGTAGGATGCGGTTTAGAAATTTATTAGAATTTCAGATGTTTCCTTAAGAGAACAATAAGTGTTTCGCACTTATAAAATTGTTTTTTCATTGAATGTAGTGCAATAATGTTAGGTGTACAAATAGTTCGTGGCACGGATGACCTTTTCCATAAGCAGGGTGTCTCAAGAATATTTTTCTACCCAGTTTTGTTCAAGCAATACCAGCAGATGATCTTTAAAAATATGTATAATTTACATGCACTGTTAATTGTTTAAATTTGACGACTGTCCTTTTTATTTTACAAATCAGGCATTATTTGCCAAATTGAAAACTATTAAAATTGTCATGAACAAAATACGAAACATTTTTTTTTGTGTTTTTGGAGGTTCGCTGGAAGGGAAAATCATCGAAAGTCATTCGAGAGCTAGAAGGTACGCGAGAAATGCTTCGACAATAGGGAGGACCTTTCAGCCGACCTAAAACACCTACCGAGGGCACTGACTTTTGACAACCGACAGTTATTGTGCCTAGCCGTTCGACTAATCGAAAGATCAATCGTTTGTAGAATATCTGAACTTTTTTGTTAAAAAATATATTGACTTAGCTAATTTTTATAGATCGACATGTTTTATCCGCCTTAATCTCCTGATTACACTGCCTGTATTTATAAATTTGGTCGTTTCTAAGCTAACGTGGTTGAGAAGCGTTGTGCATTTAAGGAACTTGTTCGACTTCTTTCTATACTGATCCAATATCTAGATCAGCGTTGTGCATTGAATATGACTTTGTTCCTTTGTAATATTTTTGAAAGACCTTAATTTTTTAGAAATACGTTTGGAGCGGTCATACCCACAACAACTGGTGCCCGTAGGTCCATACTGGTTGCAGAATTTGGTTTGGTTTTATTTTTTTACTTATTGTTATTGTGGTTGAACACGGATGAATATCTTCCAATAAGTCAATACAAAAGTGAAGATTCCAATTTGTTTCTTCTTGTCTAGTAAAATAAAAATGCGAGAGTTGAATATTGGAGTAGGTATTCTTTATTTTATAGGTACCTAACCTAAGATCTTCTTGAACTGCCGCAAAAACAAAAACTTTTGAGCTCAGTCACCCTGCATAAATTTCTCCAACTAAAATCTCCAACAAAATATTTCACTCTCTATTTCACAGCACTTTTTGGAGAGGAGTGAAAATTTCACTTCACTCGATCAGCGTACCAGCCTTAACTAATAACGGGTGATTTTTTAAGAGGTTTAGAACTTTAAAAAAAAAAAAAAACACAAAAAATTCGAAAAAATGAATGAAATATTTATTTGAATCGATAGTTTGAACCTTGCAATTTAATGTTTAAAGATAATTTCATGCAAATGTTGACCGCGGCTGCGTCTCAGGTAGCCCATCCGCTGAGTCCAATTTTGGCATACTCTTTCACACATATCGGCCGGTATCTCACGAATGAATGCATGGATGTTGGCTTCCAGTGCGTCGATCGAAGCGGGCTTGTCCCTATACACATTAGCCTTGACATACCCCCACAAAAAATAATCTAATGGTGTCAAATCGCACGATCTAGGCGGCCAATTGACCGGCCCGAAACGTGAAATTAACTGTTCAACAAACTCGCCTCGCAATTGCGCCATTGTTTCGCGTGCTGTGTGGCATGTGGCACCGTCTTGTTGAAACCACATATCATGCAAGTCAAGAACTTCCATTTCGGGCAAAACCAAACCAGCTAAAAAATCACCCGTTATTATCTAAATCATGCTTGCAAATGCCGCTTCTCTTGGAATTTCTTCATTCCCAAATATAAACAAGCAAACGGACATATACAACTACCACAATCGTTGCTTGCATATTAGTTGTTGTACTTTACTTTCGCTGAGATGCGATGTTTGTTTTAAGTCCTACAACAAAAACAAACAAAAATGGACCTTCAGATCTGATATTTCTTAAAGTCTAGCGGTTAGAATCACCCGTGGCGAAAAAACCGGATTATTTTATGAAATACACCAGGAAGATGGTGCCTGGTGAAACCTTCCCTTGGAAAATAATTTTGTTTCATACTGTACACTCAAGTCTTGGATAGACCTGTGCAAATGTCATTGTTGACATACAAAACTGAATTTGCGATTTGTGTTGTTTGAAAACGTTTTGTAGCAGAATTCGAAGGAAAATTGCAACTAATCTTAATCCAGTATGGAAAAATCCATTGCTAGTGCTGAGGATTCAAAATACGATGAATCCGGCATAGAAAGCATTCCAAAAAAGGAGAAAACTGAAAGTTCTCCACAAAAGGGCCATCGAAAGCGCCAGCGGAAATACTTGAATGCGATTCGCGAACAAATGGAGTTCTACTTCGGGGATGCAAACCTCTCAAAGGATCGCTTCCTAATGCAGCTAATCAGCCAGGATCCATGTATGTTTGTTATATTTAATAGTCTCTCTTTTATACGGTTTCCTTTTATTTCAAGTCGTACCACTCGATATATTCCTGACGTTCAATAAATTGAAGAAACTAACCACTTCCACGGCGGACATCGCCAAATCCCTATCCAACTCAGAACTCTTGGAGGTCGATTCAGATCGACTGACAGTTCGCCGCAAAACTGCAGTACCCACTGAACGAAACGTGGAACACAAAACGCTATATGTAGAATCTCTACCACCAACAGCTGACCACGACTGGGTAAAGACAATGTTTTCCCGCTTTGGACCGGTTACCTATGTGTCCCTCCCACGATACAGCAAATCGAAGAAAATCAAGGAGTTTGGCTTCATCGAGTTTGACATGGAATCCAGCGTGGAAAAGGCAGTTAAGGCTTTTCAAGAGTTCAATGGAGTTCTGTGCATGGAAAAGACAGACCCAGCCGAGCTGACCAGCGTGAAATCCTTCATTCGTGAGAAAAACAACGAAAAGGACGAGGGGGAGGAAAAGAAAAACAAAAAACGACGAAAAGCTAGTGAGTCGGGCGAATCGCAACCGGATTCAAAGCGCTCCAAACAAGACCCAGCCGATGAAGAAGGTGGGACATCTACAGCCGCTGAAACTGACGAGCAAAACGAAACCGACAACGAAGGCAACAGCAAACGTAAGCGGCAACGCAAGAAGAAGAAACGAAAGAGAAACTCTGAAGGCAGCGCCAATTCTGATGCGGATTTCATTGAAATACGCATCCTCCCAAAGAAAGATTGGAAGCAGTTGCGGAATAAGTATCTCAATCTTCAGAGAGAAAAAGCAGCAGAACTTAAGCGCTTAGCATGGAAGAACTCGCACGCGCACCACACCGACTCATCCGAGGGACCACCTAAGAAAGCTGTTGAGAAGCCCACCAAGCGGCTGGAGAAGATGAACATGAACTTTTACGGAGCTGGCAATGAGAATGATGAAAATCAGGCAGCCAAGTTCAACGACCGTTCAAATGACTCGCCCAAACTAAATCCGGCCGAAGAGAAGGCGCCACTGTTCACCTACGAACCGGGCTTAATTGTTGAGGTCGGTTTCCTGGAGCCATGTGTCACTGTGAAGGAGTTCAAGGAGGACATGCGGCAGTACGAGACGGTGAAGTATGTCGACATCAAGGAAGGGGCGATGCAGGCGTTTCTCAGACTTGACTCGCCACAATCTGTTTCCGATTTCGTGAAACAGGTCTCGTGCGCTGAGTACAACTGCAAAGTTTTGGCTGGCGATGCTGAATCCGACTACTGGGAGAAGATCAAAGCGGATCGAGAAGCGAAGTTGAACAAAAAGGTGAAGATTCCCAAGAAACGCGGCCGTGAGAAGATGAAGAAGGTGATATCGAAGCATCTTCGATTTGGAGACGATGATGCTGAGTAAGTGGCGCTGAGCTTGTAACTTTGATAGGAATAAAGTTCGAATTGTAAAGAGAAATTGTCGTTTTACTTATTTTCAACTGTGGATCCACTTTTGGGTTACGAGGTGTCAGGTGTGCTGATGCAATTAAATTGGTAATTTCCTCATGCCATATGAGCAAACTAACCACTGCTTCATCTAGAGAAGTACAATCTTTATTTGGTGCACAGAACCACACACTTAACCAGTCGAACCACCTGAACGCAACAGCGACAATGAGGCTGCTCTATGAATCTTCGGATCAACTTGATCTGAAAAAAGAAATAATCCGAATGACTGCGCAACCGTTCCGGGATAAGTTCAACTTACAGATCTTGTGCGATCCCTTGATTGGGAACACCACGGGCAAGACTTGCGGATTCGAGCAAATAAACACGTATGGACTGTCTGACTCGCCGTTGGGATACTTCTTCCTGTACTCCTCTTGCGTGAGGACATCGTCGATAATAACGCAGCCCAAAAGACACCCACTTTGGTATTGAGATGGGAACTTGATGGAATCATCTGGAAATGAAACTGGTTAAGTATAGTTCGTAGTGTTTCAGGTGGTATACACTCCACCGTTGTAATGCTTCTTGTAGAAGTTCTCCAGCTCATTGATTTCGTCGCGGTTTGCCTCCTTGACAGTCGATGCGATCCACATACGACCGCGATGATTGGAATACCAAACTCGTCCTTCATGCCTGAAAGGATCGGAAACCTCTTTAGCCTCATCAAATCGGAAAACTAAGCAACTCTGCACTTACTTCTTGATTCCAGCGACCAGCAGTGACGCATAAGGTTGATGCATCGACAGGCAATGCCGCATATCCTGCATCTCCATTAGTTCCTTGTCTTGAACTCGATTGTACATGGTGCCATCGATTCCGTGGGTGCTTTTAACTTGTGGACCGATTCGGGTGTAGAACGGCTTGGGAGCATCGTTCTTTGGGTCGTAAAAGTCATCGCCGGACTTCTCGTGTTTGCGGTTAGACCAGTTGTCAGTCTTCGACATGGAATCAGTGATTTCCTGCCGAACTTGCTTCTCATAATCCTCCGGTATGGGATCTTCTTCTATCTCCCGGCCAAACAAATCCATTCGTATTTTTCGCGACGATCGATTAGCGTGCTTTTTCTCGTGCATCTCCTGCTGAAGGCGGTCCATTTTTTTACGTTCGCCATCGGACAGCCAAACGGAGTTTTCCTACAAAGAGGTTAAGTATTTAACCGAATGCACTTGTTCGTGATTAATTAAATTACCTGAAAGTAATCGGACTCGTCGTCGATTACTTCGGTCCTTTTTTCTCCATTGCGATCGTACTCCAAGAGGCGATCTCTTTGCTCGATGGCCTTGCGTAACGCCTCACCGCCCCCTTTTTCCTGTAAGGTCTTCTTCAAGTGATCGCCCTTCTTTGTGGATGACTTGATAAGTTGCATCTCTTCAGCCGAACACACCAGCTCGCCACAGAAGAGGCAAGGACCACTGCCCTCTTGTTCGCATACAATGCGTCCACAGCTTAAGCAGTTGTTTATCAGCTTATGCTGTGTTGCCTCACAGTCACAGGGACGTCGTCCCTTTAGCATAATCGTTTGCGGTACCTTGCCATCACTCGAGTAAAGGTTTACGTACTTGTTCTTTTTCTTTGCACCACCATCGTTTGAAGCAGTTGACTTCTCCTGTTTTTTTGAATTCTGAATACTTTTCGCCTGTTGTGGCTGATTATTAGCTTTCTTATTGGGAATGGCCTTGCCTAAAAGAAAAGAAGTGGCGTGATAGCTACGCACAATTGAACAGGATGAAAAAACCTACTGAACAAACGTTGCTTGCAGTCCACCATAAATATGCGATGTTCCTCATATTCAGGATTCAACAGACTTGCAAAATATTCATCAAGCTCTTCACACGTCTTCATAGATAAGATGTACCTGGAGAAGGGATTTTCATCAGTCAGTAATTGCTGTTCTAAATGGAATAACTTACTTGATCATGTCCTCGGGGACTTCAAAGTCCAAACATATGGACAAGCGATCCTGTATCCACTTTTCCATCTTTGTTAGAATAGTAAGCAAGCAAAGAGGATTCAAACAAAGTGAGCCAAAAGTATGTGAAATAGGTACAAATAGAAGTTTGTCCACCGGAATGTTTGGCTGTCACTTATTTTATGTTCTTACAGATGTTCAACAGGTACCACCGCTGATATTCAATTATCTGACGTCATGGTAAAGTTTTTGCACGCAGTAGGAGGAGGATATAAAATGATTGCATCTCTTTTATTCGTTCGTATAACCGTCAGAAAAACTACACAGTGACGACAGAAAATAAAGAAATGGGGCAAGACGCCGATTAGTTGACATAACCGGACGGAACTCACCAAAAATTCATTTTGCATAAAGTACAGTAAGAGAGAAATATTTGATTTTTTTGTAATCACAAATGCTTGGTACGTTTCCACCGTATAATAACTTTAGAATATTTTCCGTAAATTCCCCAGAAATCTCGGGATTTATCGTACAAAAGTTAATCTCATGAAAAGGGAGATTAGAAATAATTCGACTAGATTGGTCTGATAGATATCACCTGGGGTAGAATCGCGCGACCTCCGTGAACGAGTAACTCGATTTCGTAAAATGTGAATTTGGTATTATAGCATACGTGAACGTATATCCGTTCGCACGCAGTTAAAAAACAACATATTTTAGGACAAATAAATTGGCCGCGTTCCACTGCCCGCTAGATGAGCAGCGGCAAGTCAAACTCCATATAAAAAAATTGACATTTTACCATTTGCGCTAGTCGTCTAGCACTTTTTGTGAAATATCCCATTCAGGGAAATTTCTCAATCTAGCGCAAAACTACCCGCTGCTTTGAGAGAAAAAAAAACAGCTGTTAAAGAAAATCGTTCAAATGTCTACAAAATAAAAACAAATATACAAAGCCGAGCTGCAATTGTGATAAAATTGGTATTAAGGTAAGTAAAATAAGCAATTCCGATATTATTATGGGTTCTATAACATACCATATCTTTTTAAATGTAGTTTGAAAATACACGAAATTATTTATGAAGGAAAGTCATATGTTTTTGATGCAAACAAGTCAAATGTCACTTTGCCGCTGCCGCTGCGCAAGCTTTCCTTCATCTGGGATATTTTGTGCTAGAAGACTAGCGGGCAGTGGAACGCGGCCATTGAAACAAAATAAACTCCACACAGAAAATCCTCATGGCAAAATACATGCTAGGTGCAAAACAGTAGGTGCCTACTGCCGTTGATAATTGGGCACAGAAATTCAGTTTCGTGAAAACATAATAAATGTTTTTTTATTTAAGAAACCACTTAATAAATCTATATAAAATACATCGTGTAGGTACAAAAATTCACAAATAGTGATTTGAATTCACGCTTTGCTTTATAAGGAAAGCGGATTGCTGTTATCCCTTAGCTGCTTACGAACAATTTTGTCATTGTTGCCACTACTTTCACCTGAAGAACTTAAGTAAAATGACAACGTCGGGTTCATTAAAGGCTCTAAAATTATCTCTTTGAAATATAAACTTTTATTTTGCCTAATCTTACTTCTGAATGAATTTATTTGACGTTTGAGCTATTACCATTTTAATTTTAATTTTTAGGTACAACTAATACCTACGTCAAATTAAAAAAAATTACGTTCCGTGATCATTCGTGACACAATCGCAATACGTTCGTTCGTATGACGAGTCACGTAATTGCTGTTCGTACGGTTGCGACGGAGGACGCGACTTCTGAATGCAATAACTAGATCGGTCGGGAACGTCGCTGAGATAGGATGTTTGTTTGTTTTAAGTCCTACAACAAAAACAAACAAAAATGGACCAATCTTCAGAATTTGATATTTCTGTCGGTTTAGCGGTTGGAATCTTCATTTTTGAATGGACCGAAGTGAAAAAACCGGGGCGTTCAATAAAAATAAAAAAACTCCAGATTAACGTAAGTTTTAAAAAATTCACCCGGAAAATGGTGTAATTCCTGGCGAATCAGAGGGTAATTCTTCCCATAGCCGATGTTGTAAACAAAACTACATTGCCGGTGCCAACTGTCATTTATTACTCTTTACCGTGCATTTCTTTTATGTTTCGTCGGTATGGCGTTCTCCCAACCCAATACCCAACTAAAAACATATAAAATCTGTCCCTTGGGAAGAAGAGAGCACACTACACATATGCATATGGAATACAATTTTCTCTTCTAATTTCGCTAAGCGCATAGATAAGATGTGGAGTTCGAGTGAGTGAGAGCATCATATAAATAGACGGTATTTCCTTTTCCACTTTTCAAACAAGCAAACCGAGAGAGCAAGAAAATAACACAAAAAGAAGAACTTTGATGTAAAGTGGAAAGCGATTCGATTCAGTCAAAGTCAAAGACGGGCGGACGGATTATTCAGCGAATTCTTGTTTTTCTGTATTCTTCTCTCTCATCCTGCGTGTGTGAATAATTTAAGGCTGAGATAAATGTCAATCAGCTGTGAAATTGCTCGTCTTCACCAAAAGTGAAAATATTCCTTATAATTAAAATTAAAAATATAAATTAAAATCTTGATTTGTGCGCGTTTCGCTTTTTTACTGATCAGTGTCGAGTTGAGTTGAGATTGAGATTCTCCCTTTCTCTTTGTGTGCAGTTTTTTTTTTTTTCGTTCGTTTGTGGTCCCCCCCATTCGCATCTTGAAACGCAGGCCAAGTAATAGAAAATGTTTTGTGGTTTCTGAATCGTTTGTCTGTGGGAAATAAAGTGAAATTTCATTCGAAAGTGGTGTCAATTGCTTCCTGTTATGTTGATGTAAGCGTAACACAAGGAAAAATCCATACAAACCCTACCCATTTTCACCTTTTCCCACCCTTAAATTGGATTTTCATATTCCCCTTGTCGTCTCTTCGTTTGGTTTTCCCTGCAAAAATTTGTTTATGCAAAGAATTTTTCCAACCATACCGAGCCCACATCTCAGACGTCAAGCATTTGTACGGCAAACTTACTTACCTTCTGTGAATTGAAACAAAATTGTTAAAATCAAACACTGTGAAAAGAACGTACTGCGCGACAACAGCAAGGAGCCACTTATAAGTGCATCACTGGGATAGTTGACTTGTCCATATCGTGAAATCATGTATCGAATTGGTCCAATTGGAAGAAAACCGAATTTCCATTCACGTGAGAAATGCCTAATTGGCCTTGTACTTGCGACCTTGTGCCTATTGTGCTTCGCTGGAATTTTCCTGCTGCCGGATAACTTTGGCGGCGAACGGGTATTGAAGGCTTACAAGCATTTCCAGAAAGCCGGGCCGGAGATTTTCATACCAGCACCACCACTTGCGGAGCGGGGACATGGCGGCGGCAAGGATATAGATCCTCATGTGCTTGGTGACCGGGAAAAGTTGCAAGCTAAGATAAAAGAGGAGTTGGGTGATTTTTTGGACAAACCAGACGTTTTGCGACACGAAAGTGAAGACGAAGCGTTGGGAGAGAATGTGGGTGCGGCACCCGTCATGGACAATGACCTGCAATCGCAACAGCAACAACAGTTGCAGGTGCTGCAACAACAGCAACAACATCAAGTGGTTGGTGCATTGCCACCGCCAGCACTTAAGAACTCAATCAATGAAGATGTACAGGATATGTTGCCGGTAGGGGATGTTACACAGCTGCAAATGCCAATGGATGGGCACCCGGATCCAAATCCTTCAGTAGAAGAGAAGCGGCTGAAAGTTAAAGAGGTAAGTGCGTTCTTCTTACATTTGACTCTGAATGGTCTTAACATTGTGCTGTTTTCACGGAAACACGTACTTTAACTAAACGGTGATGTTTTGATAAGACCGGCTATTATTAAATATAATGTTCGTGTGTGTACAGAACGTGAAAAAGTCGAAACCGAAAATCGTAGTCGTGTATAAAATAGATAATGTTTTAGAGTTTGGTTTCCGATCGAGGTTCTCGAAAATGGATCTAGAAAACTTGCTCTGCCCAATGGATTTATAAAATGTACCAGAGCGAATTAAGTGATCTAGATATAAGTATTGAGTTTTAAATGGAAGACACGGAATGAACATTTAAATATAGGTCCACAGAACAAAAATTCATTTCAAAACGCAATATCCATCTGTCATTGATAAATGTCAACTGTTGCTGTTTTACAACAATGAACATTTTAAAATGCCAGTAACGTAACACTCGAAACTTGTTTTCCAATTTTATTTGTCTGTGTCCAAATAAAAATGAAGTATGTTCAAGACAGAGTCACTTATCTAGGTCACACAGAAATAAACCAGCGATCAACTTTCCTTAAACGTCAAAACAAAGCAAGAGAGAAAAGTGAAATTTACGAACTCACACGCATTAGTTCGGTGCAATTGCGTCAAATAATTATTGTCGCTTCTTTTTCTTTTTTTAAATCTCTGTGAGCATTGAGAAGAAAAGCTAAACAGACACGAATCTTTAAAGCAAATTTTTTTTATTTCCACATCAGTGTCTTATTTGTTGCTAAACACCTTAGCCAATCCCAAGGAAATGAACGCGTTAAAAAATCAATATATTATCAAGATTCCGGAGCAAGAAACCATAGATGTCTCTGCGGTTTGGTTGAACTTCAATCAATCCACAATTGATTCATAACTCCAACAGCTAACAAGACCCCCAAGATCGGCAATCAACACTAGTACAATGTTATCTTATATTTACCTGAAAAATCAATATCAATTGAGTAGGCACTTCATAAAGACTTATTCCTTGAGTGGAACCCATCGTCTACTCATCGAAATTAATCAATAGTTGTTGAGGATTACTGTCATTTGGTTGGCGGCGTTATCGCTACTATTGACTTAAAAACCTGCGTCGATTATCTAGCAAGGTCATTTCGGGCTCACTGAACTGTGATTGGATTGTAGATAAGCAATATAAATAAAATAATTAGTAGGTATATTTTTGTCTATCTTTCGTTGACAGAGTCCAACATTCATGGAAATCTTTGCCTGTTCTTCTTTTACGCATTGGACAATTTGAATAAGAAACATAAATGTTTGCAACAATTGTTCGGAATAATAATCTGTGAACGTTGCATCAATGTCCCTATTGACCAGGGGTGGAATCGCCTAAGGTGATAGTTGACAATCGAAATCATAGCTTTACGTCCTCGTAAGGTGATTATCAAATTATTGACAATCACTTTTTTGCGACATCGTCGGCAAGGAAGTGACGTCTAAAACTCTAAGTGCTGCCAATAATCAATCATTTTTTGGTGATCGTTTTACGCAGAGCAAAGAAGAGTTGATAATCAAAAACGACAATAAAAAAAGTGACAATCAATCATCACCTAAGCCGATTCCAGTCCAAAAAAATTATAAAAATTTAATTTAAAATAAACATTGGACTTGCTTAAACACATCACGAAGGCGATTATCAGTTTTTATACGTTTTCGTCTTGTATGGAGGTATAGGTGTTTCACAAAATTATCCAAAGTTGTTCACCGTTCCAGTGATTTCACAAGGATTTTTATCATTACGTCTGACTTGGCATACTATTCGCCTGTTACCAAAACAAACTAGTACGAAAAGAAAACAAACGGCGCATCATAATTAGACTGCCGTTGACACTTGACTTGAAATTTGTTGTTCGTACAAATGGATTTACAATTTTATCTGTTAAACTTTCACCACAAACTGTGATTCTCATATAAAAGGCTAACGAAAGGGGATGTACAATTTTCTTTTCTTTCTTAAAAAATATCTGCAGTTACAGTTGAATACAATCGACCAAGACCCAAGGGGCCAAGAGTCGTAAAAAAGCGCACGTATTAATAACTCTACAACGGTGACCATGTAGGTATTATTTTTCACAGTATTTGACTGTAAGTAGTGGCATAAAAAAATGTCTTCTCGAGTCGATAGCAGTGTTGATACCAGCTGACAGCCACAGAAATACCTATATTAAGTCAGACGATCTGTTACATTTTTGTAATAAAAAAGTATGTTCTTATACAATTCTTAAGAATCTTAAGATGAACTCTTCTACCTGAGACATCACATACGTCAAAAAATAACTGTTCACAAAAACCACAATGTTTACCGATGCGGTACCAAACAGCAACATAACAGACACATAATTATCATTTCAGCCGTCATCTCATACTGTCAGTTCAAATGTAAACTCTCTTCATATGCAAATAATTCTCCTACACACATAATAACCACCTGACATGCATAGATTGTACCAAATTTCTTTCGAAACACATTTCGGTTTTTCTGTTTCTTCGTTGTTTATTAAACAGCCAACGATCTATACCTACGAAACTAATGGAAGTCTTCGGCAACTGGTTATGTGTAGGTATACGTATATCCCGCTAACCACCTGACACAGTGATGACTTGAAAAGAAAAGTTAAGAAAAAAAGTCAAAGAACCTTAAAACGCGTCGACTCATCTTTTGTTTCACTTTCTCAAAGTTAACGCGTAACTGAAGCTTAAACGTCACTGCTACACCCCCGGTGTGGGTAGCTGGCTATTGATAGAGACCTACTAACAGCCAGCGCAGATTCCAAAAGGTTGAGGTTGAGCGATTTTTATTTCCTTACCGGCCGGCAGATTGTTGTCGAACTAGATTTCAAATTCAAGCATAAAAACGAATAAGAATAAGAATATGAAATTTAAAGAAAGAGAAAACAAGTTATTCACTAATGCGCTTCGTGTCAGAGCAAAAAGAAAAATTAACGAATGAAAACGCATTTCGTGGTCGCGGCTTACGAGTGTGGAACGTGGCATGGCATTTGTTGACGCAAAGATGGTTTTCCGTTTTCTGAACTTTATTATTGTTATAAAAAACCTATAATGATGAACAATTATAATTTTTTTTACTTTAATTTATGTAATATAATAATTAATTCATGTAATATAATAATGTTTTCTTCAACCCACGTTTTTTCTCCTCCTTGTCGTCTTACTGAATTCGAATAATGACAGGTCGATTATGTTGAGTCGTTGCCAGATGTTCTAAGTTGTGACACGGCACTGCCAGGTTGGCAGTTTTCTCAACAGCATTGATGACAGTGGTGGAGAGAACCGCGAAATGGTCACTACAGTTAATTATGTAAATCCACTAAACAAAAAAGAAAAGAAAAACGAAGCCCGATGAAAGGAACTACGATTTCACTTTCAATTTCTAGGTTTGCGAGACGTTCTAATGTTTTAGGACAGGTTATAGTGGCTATCACGCGAATTTGTGCGCAAAATTTCATAAAGTAGAGTTGTTCGAAATGAAAGCAAACTCACTTGACTCAAATGTCGACCAATTGGTTTAGTTGTGTGGAACGTGTAAACTAAATTGGAGTAAACTAGTTACTTTCGCTTTTAGAATGTATTTTAGAACTTTAATAGGGGATTAGACAAAGACAGTCTTTCAAAGTGTTTTGAAAAAAGCTTAATATCGAGTGCGCAAGATAGTGACGCTTTTGTGGTCAAAGAGTTTATGTTTAGAATTTGTTCAAGTAGCTGCATACGTATATATTTCCTGTAAGCTACATGTTTGTCTATTTCTTTTGAACACCGCGCAAATGTCATTTCTATTTGCAAAGCTTAACGGCTTTGTCCATAGCATGGGACAATTGTGTACCCAAGTACCTGGTTATTGTTGTTACATCCCTGGAGTTATCTAAAACTCCAGCTCTGTTTGTTTGCTTATCTTGTCAACCATTACCATCACAAATATTCAATTGTATTTCACTAGTGACGTACCTACCTACATAGTATCCTAATAAAAAGGAGACGAAAAGCGGGTTTTCGCGAAAAAACTCGATAACTTCGTCGAAAACATAAGTTTTCCCATACATACACAGGGTGGCCGCAAAAACCCAAATTCCAACTCAGGGTTTTTTTCACTGCGCCACCTCTCGTGAACGTCTGACAAACATCCGAGAGTATAACTGTCTTGAAAGAGCTTCTCAATTAGCTGTTTGGAATCGGCATAAAATTGTAGATCCCTTCCATTCGTTCCAAAAAATTAAAAACTTACACAAAACGAATGGTTGCGAGAAGCTAGGCCCTGGGTCCCTACAGACCTGTTGCGCCAACTATTATTATTATTATTATACAGGGTGGCTAATAAATATTGCTACATTAAGGAACTCAAATTTCTTTTTCATAATAAATTTTCTTTTATTCATTTTAAATCCACCATCTTGTTGAAACCACACAGAGTTGAAAGAAATTCTCATTCGGCGTAATTCCGGATAGGAAAACTCCCTCAACACGCTCAAGTAACGGTCTCCAGTAACCGAAACGGTGTGACCGTTTTCTTCGAAGAAGTAGGGTCCGACAATACAGCGTGATGAAACTGCACACCACACTGTGACACGAAGTGGACGCAACTCCAACTCGTGGAGTATCTGTGGGTTGGAAGCACTCCATTTTCGATAATTTTGTTTGTTCATAGTTGCCGTTTAAATCGAAATCAACATGTTTCCGTCCTCTTCCACCATTTGAAGCATCTTTTGGCTTAATTCCAAGCTAATCGGCGTTCCTTTTGTTGGTCATTTGAATTTTATACGGGAATAAGTCCAAATCATTGTGCATAATTGACTGCAATGACTGTCTGCTTATACCCATTCGAGCAGATGAGCTTCTTGTCGAAACTCTTGGCTTGATTTGTATGGCAGCAGCTACAGCAGCGATTGTTTCCTTCATCCGAACTGAAGGGTTTCGATAGTAAGGTCTTCTTTCGACTGTCCCATGCTCGGCAAAATTGTTAACAAGTCTCATTGTGGCCCATCTGCTCAGAGGATTGTCGCTTGACGGACTCCGGTGCGTGATAGCGGCGGAAAATCAAAATTCTTGCATCCATTTTGTTTATATCCAAAAATCAATCAATCAATAAAACAAATTAACCAGATTCATTAAATATAAAAAGACTTATTACATTTTTTTTGGTAGTGGCTTTCATTAGCCACCTTCAGGACAACATATTTTGCGTTCGATATAGTGGCCGAATTTTCATGGTTGTGCAGCTTTTTTGACAGACGTGTAAATTAGCTGACACATCTCAGTATTCACTAGTGCTAACCACGTCAAACAAATCTGTTATGTTTCTTTTTCCACGTTCCGGAGTTCGCTGTTAGCTATCAAAATATTCTGTGCTCAGACTTTTAGTCAGACTGTCCAATCAATTTATGAATATTTTTGACAGCTCTAGCAACAGCAGGTACTCAAGAAAACTTGACAAAAATATGAAATCAGCTTCCGTTTGCTTTTAACTGCTACCATTCCTTAAGGTTATTCAAATTTGTTATTCTTTATAACTATGCATCCAATTTCGTACGCCCTGTCCTATCACATTCCTTCATTTGGCGTGCTTTTGTGCGTGGTTCTTGCATTTCTGCTTCATTGTTAATTCAATTCTATTTGCGTACTCCATGACACAAATTAAAATGAAAACCCAACGACCAAATCAACGAGAAGTAACTAAATGCATTCCACATCAAATATTCAAATACGTTTCTGGTTTTTACTTCGCATATAACGGTATACTTGACGTCAAGTCAAGTCAAATTAAATCTGGTAACAAATGTCATTCGCAAAACAAAATAAGTCACACTAAACGTGCAAAGTTCATAAAACCGTTGCGGAGCCGCAAGTCTTTTTCGTTTGCTATATTTTAATTTGTCTCCACTGTTGCTACCCGGCGTTGGTATGGGAATTGACACTTGGAGAAGAAAACTTAAAAAAGGTGACAGCATATATGAAAGAAAATTATACGTGTACCAACTTTTGTGTACACATATACATACGTGTATAATTAATTTAATTAATATGCAAAAATGATTTCAATGAGGAGTTTGCAAAGTAGTTTGCAATGTGGGAATTTATGGAAAAGAAAACAAGTGGCTTCGTCGTTGAATGGCGTGCGTTCCACTTGGCCTATCGCCAATGTCAAAATGTTCACTGACACCAGTGTGAAATCAGTTCTTTTTGTTGTTTTTCTGTAGGGGCGTCATTAGTTTGGGGTTTTTAAATGAATTTTGTTCCCTTACTATCTCTCTGCATTTGTGTCATCGAAAATGTTATAGCAATTTTGTAAACATCGACCGGCTAAATTGTTTCCGGTCGATTAAGAAACGAAATTTTTTGAAAGATAACGAAACAATACAGCCGGTGAATACATACAAATACTCGTATGAAATAAGCAATTGAAAAAAAAACCATATTCCGGAGTAGGTATATTTAGAAAAGGAAATTTGTTGTTTCTGTGGTGTGAAACGTGAGAGATGGAATTTTTGGGAAGCGATGTGTGAAATTATTTGTTTGCGCTTGGAAAAACTACTGTGGCTCATTAAACATTGGTTTCACGTTACTACCACAATTTGCACTATTTGCATAATAGACATATAAACAGTACCTACACAGTAGCTCAATTTGTGTTTGCTATTTTCGAATGGAGGCAGAATTTACGTAACACAATATAGATAACGATTTGTTTTATGGTCACGTTGATTTTGTTGTCCAATCGTGCTGAGGCATACTCTGAACGTTAATTCAGCTTTGTAATATTGAATTAATTTAGGAAGAAACTGGACAACTAGTGGCGGAGGTGCCTACATGAAACTAAAACTCATTCTAACAAAATGTTTGTAATTTTCCTTTAATAAAAAAGACAACTATAAGCCTTCGGAATTTTCTTATTTTTTATTTACGGTTTCGAAATACGTCTTGGAAGTCTGGCAATGCCTAAAATATGAGCAGCCGGACCCAATGCTGAAGGTGAAGCATTAAATGCAAGCTGTTACAGTTACACATGGCTTCCCCATAAAACGAGAAGAACATAGAGCGAGGGAAAGTAGCACTAGAATTTTCAAGTTTCTGGATCACTCAAAAGGACAAGAATATCTCATTGATAATTTCGACATCAGCAAGATTTCGTAGATATTTAAAGCCAGCTGCCATTTAATCCTTCTTAATGCGAGCAGATTTGGAAGCAGCGTTTCAACCATAATATTCCATGTGTAATTTGGGAGAAAAAGAAAACACACCTCACTTCATATAGGCATATGTCCCGTACTAATCAAGTTTACAGTGGGATACTTTGAAAAGGCAACTTCGAAGGAAGTTGAACGCATTAATGTACTAAATGGAGGACGCATAATTCGAACAAACTGTGGCCATAGCCTACAGAAAACAACTTTTAGCTGAGTTTAATTAATCTGGCAGCCCTATTATAGCTATCAAATTTCAGCACGATATTTGATAGTAATTGATCAACAAAATGAATTGTTAATTGTGTTAGATTTAAGATCTATTGTGAATAGTTTTATCGATAAACTTGGTATTACGGTTGTCAAAAATTTGATATTCATCTAATTTTCTATCAACCACAAATTTCTTGTTGATACGTATCAAATATTCAGGCGGCTAAAAATTTCTTTTAACATCAAATAATAAAATTTAGTTTCTGGTTTTTATTGTTAAAAAAACAACTTTAGACCGAAATGTCATCGGTAGTTTTTTTTAAATGGATTATGATGAAGTAGTTTGGTTTGGTTTTTGTTTGGTTGACGTCACACAAATTAGAAACGTCAAACTTCAAAACAGAACCCATTCTCAATGATATTTTGATTATCATTCACAATGGGGTAAAAACTATCAATTGATAGTCATAATACCAAAATATCGATGAATTGATATGTTATCAAGTATCAAATAATTGATAGGTATCTGATAACCATAATAGGGCTGTAAATATTGATATTAACGCTATTTTTATTACCTATGTATTTTTCCTCGTATTAATTCTTTTTAAACAAATTTCAACATTAAACAAAATGAATTGATTGGGCCTATTCTGCGAAATATTTTATTCTGTTATGAATCATAAAAGGTCTCGACCTAAAAGATATTTTATAAATCGTATTCTGGGTTAGAACTTTTATGGAACTCTGTTATGGAACGTCGAAAATTGACATCTGTTACGAACCTTTCAAAATAAACAGCTTTGTTTTTTTTTTCTAAATAGTATTTTTGATACATTTTTTCCAAAAAACATTAAAATGCCGACATCAGGAAGATCAAATAACTTGCTATTAAACCTTAGTTCCAAACATAAATATAGATTTAGAATTTATTTTCAATATTTGTAGGCATTTCGTTGACGACGAATTATATAGAAATCCATTTCAATCCAAGACTTCATATTTAATAAAAATCTTTTATAATAAAAGTCACAAAATTCTATTTTTTTTTTCTGTTATGATTCTTAACAGAATTAATAAACGATTTTTCCACACAGAATACCAATGCTAGAGCACGTTAAAGATTTTTTGACAGTTCGCAATTTCGTATGGAAATTCATAACAGAGCGTAAAAATCTTGCAATTAAATCCGTTCCGAATTGTTAAAAAGTAATCGGTAACTCGATTATAAAGGAAAATTAATTCTCTTCTATTTAATTCCATTTAAGTGCTGTTTCTGGATCGAGTTTAGAGGTTATGATGTGAACTGCGAAATCATCCCAGCCATCGACAGGTCGATCGATGTTCTTTAATCCCGTAAGGTGGTTGTTCATTTTGTCCATTAGATTTCGTAGATCTGCTGCATTTGCTTTTGGAATAATGGGATGTTTGGAAAATAAGTTTAATGTGTTCTTTTCCAATATTTTTTTTGTTTTCAAAACGTTCTCTTAATATTTCTAATATTACCTCATAGCTCTCTCAGATCAGGATGAAAGGTCTATTAAATTACAAAAACAAGATATACCGATCTGCTACCGTAATGCTACTTCGATTTAATTTGTTCTCCAGTTCATCGTGTTTTGCAATGAAAACCCTTAAAGCTGAAGCTGCTAGGTAGTCCATTTCTTCGTATGTTGAACTTTTGCGTTGGGAAATTTCGTCAAAATCCCTTCCCTCGATCTTTCCTTGAATGTTAATAAACGTTTCAAATGCTGAATTCAATGCTTCAGCGCGAATGTTCATTACGGCTATAGATGATGTAGTTGCCGGATCCTTTCGAATACGTGTAAGGTAATCCTCAATCCGTTGTATTTGCTGCTCACGTACGAAACGAAGAGTTTTGAGGTTAGTTAACGCTTTGTCCTTTTTTTCCGGCTACGTTGTCTCATTCCTCCGTATTGGTCTTCTTGGGTCCTGTCTGTGAAGCCGTTGAAGATCCTTGTCTGTATAATCTTCGTCTCCGGTCATTTCACGGGATGACACAATGCACATGAAATTAATGATCTTGATGAACTTTTGACCTTTATTTATGTTTAGGCGAAATTATTTGGTAATAATTGTCGACGATGCGGAGAGTAAAGTGAGAGAGTGAAATTAAAGTCAGAACGATGATTTTAATTCAAGATGTATATATGTTAATTTTGTTAACAACAATAATTTGACAACCGGAAGCTTTAACATAAGTGTTTGATTGAGAATGATTGAAAGAAGTTGTACAGTAGTTGAGTACATGCACTTGCAAGTGTAGAGAGAATACAGGGTGATTTAACATTAAGAATTACGTCTTAACAACCACCATTGCTCATCTATATGATACGTTTTGTTGTAAACTGTAACTGTATTGTATATATACATCAACGGTGAAGATTTCAATGGCACAGATTTCAACGGTACAAGACTCCAACGATGGTGATGAACGGTGCGTCAATCCAACGGGACGGTATTCCAACGGACGAGATTCCAACGACGTAAAAACAACGCAGCACAGTAAAACGTGTATATGGACGATTATTACGTATATGCGTTGTACAATAACGACGTACTCACATGAATTGCTTAATTATTTAGCTTTGTTAGCCAGAAACTCAGACTCGACTTGGATGAAACTCAACTTGCATCAAAACCAAATGAAACAGCAACGGTACGAAAGTCCAACCTGAAATTGACAATACTCCAACGGGATGAAATCTAACTGCAGCTTTATGATCCGATGATTGTTTCGACTGTAACAGCAATTGCAAAATCTCAATTTCAATCTTAAGCACAATCAATAAAAACTGGTTTATGGAAATTTATATAAATTCGGCTCGAAGCACCTAAATGTTAAATGTTGACATAAAAACTTCTTCTTAACGTTATAATATATGTCTGATTTATTCTGCTGTTGGAGGAGTTGTGTCGAGTTACAGAAAAACTACATAAACATTTTTGACGTTTTACAATAATTTGACATTGATTGACAGCTGATAACAACATATTTGGTCTGTTCCCTTACTTTTGTAGTAAGAATGGAGAACAATTAAAATGACAGTGGTGGGGACAAATTCTCTCACAGAGAGAGACACTTACGAAAAGGTTAGGGAACGCTTTTGTAGTAAACTATGAAAAATGGCAGATTTGACAGATAAATAATTCCATAAATTGTAGTGGTAAAGAATATTTTCAATACGATGGAATATTCGGGGAGAACATTCAATATATATTTTGCCACCTGTTGATACCATTTTAATAGAACGAAAGAAATCAAAACAAATTCAATCGAATGTCAAATATGACAAGATATTTCAAATCAGCTGTTAATTGTTTGGTCACTGACAGCCCTTCAAATTTCCTACACCAAGAAATTTGTTGAGTAAAAATTCGTAAGATTCTCAGTGAAGGGGTAATATCTTGCTCTCTCGACGATGCTCTCTTTTACGAATTTTTCGAGTTAAGATTCGTAAGAATTCGTAAAAATTCGTAAGATTTAAAAGTAAAGGAACAGACCCATTAAAAACAAAGTACAGTCGAATCCCTCCAAGTCGAATTTTCACGGGAGTTATACAATTACGATTTACAATTACAGCAATTCTCCCACGAATTGAAAATTCTTGCAACGAACTGTCACACTTTATTCACAATCCACATAAAACAGTCGCGATCCACAAAACCTGCGAATGAAAAATTCGCTCGAACTTAACCTTCAACAATAAATGATTCGCGGGTACCTGCGACTAAAAAAAGTTTTCATTCAAAGGAAGTGTCAGAATCTACGAATATTCGCCAGTTCGTGGTTCGCAATTCGCTCTCATGTGAATGGTCCTTTAGAGTCATATTTTAGTAGGTCAAGAATCAAAAAAATATGTTCGAGTTAGAGGGATTTTCGACTTAGAGGATGACTTTTCTATGAAAAATTGAAGGGAATGTAAAAACTGGGTCGAAAAATTCGAGCTAGGGGGAAATTCGAGTTAAAGGAGGTTCGACTTAGAGGGATTCGACTGTATAAATGGGCAAGTTACATCAAAAAGTTTACATAGATATTACAATAACTTTTGATCACGTTTCATATTTGTGGTGGTAGTGATTAAATGGGTGCTTCCGAAAAAACGTATGTTCCTCTGAAGACCGAGCATGAAAATTTGAAACAAGCAAAGAATAATTACACCTAATCTGATGGAAGTATACATTGAACAGGAAATGTCTTGCCCCAATTTGTTGCTCAACCTTGTCATAATTATTCGTCTTCGCAAACTTGTCGCTTAGTAATTGTCTTCTGATATAGTTTTTGCTTATCGCTTACGACCTACAATAACAGGTAATTCAAGAATACAGGTGATAGATATCAGCGTGACGTTCCGATTCCCGAAATTTGCCAATAGCCTGTCTGATAAGATAGTGTAGTTTTTTTTATCAGACACCCAGGCACCCACCGTGAGAGGTATATTTATATCGATAAGGCACAATGTCACTGTCACGGCAGTTGGATTGCTTGTGCGGCGATAAGTAGATTGAATTGTTTTGTTTTGCTAACCCGTTCGAATGACATAAGCTGTGCAGCAAGATCAATGACCTGTTGTTAATGCTATTCACATGCTCGACTTCGCGATTCCCTGAAATCAAATAAGAACTTTTACAACCCAAAGAGTTCACAGGTTATTGATGCGGTTACAGAAAGTTCAGCAAAACCAGATTAAGGGAGCTAACCACGTTTTATTTGGTGACTGCATTCAAACTATAACAAGTTTATGTGTACAGTACATGAACAAATGTTGATTCTCTGGCGAAACTTCTTGGAATTGTTTAGTTCTTCTTTTGAATTTAAACGAAAACCACTTCACTGTGGTGTGTAAACGACCTTTTCGCAGTCAATCACCCAGATTTGGAGTTGTTACGAGTGCTGTGTCCCGAAAACATTTGCAAATCACGGTACGTGGAAGAATCTACTTGCAATGGAAAACGTATAAGGTATAGCTATAACTGTTATCGGAGAAGCAGAAGTGGGTATACGTGTAAGTAATAATCATGAAATGGATTTGAATGTTTTATTGGTTTCTTATCCCACGTAGGTACCTCAGTAGGTAGGTTCTTATGTAAATTTTAAAATGACGTGGGTCTGTGTTCGTTGATTTGGTGCGGTACATATACGCATAAATAAAATTTAGTAGAGCTGGAAGCCTCTATAGATAGAGCTCAATTTAAATTGTTATGCTCATAGAAGAATATAATAATAATAAAAATAAATGACGTAACAAAAGTACGCAAAAGGTTTGTAGGAGTTTTAACTGGGATCGAAAAGTTTTCTCTTATTCAGAATTGAAACCCTTACAAAACAATAGTGGAAATCCATCTGAATCAATAAAACAATATTATTCTAACCAAATAAAACTAAAAACAAAAAATGTGGGCAACTACATATCAGGACCCAACACAATTATCTACGGATATCTGGCCTACTGAGTGATATTTAGTATTTAAATACAATTTAGCTGTAGCTGGTCATACACTCACGTTTGCGACACACATATGATTTCTTAAGTCAAGAAATATTGAACATCCACTTCAGAAAAAACAGGGAAGAGTAGATAAAACTCAATAAAACTATTACGAGTCGCTTTTTCGGCCTGAAAGTCTGCAACGTTTTTTGATAAAATGACATAAAGAGATATATTTTGTGTCCTTTCTCTTTGACATTTGGTCTGTGGTTCAGATTAGTTCAAGGCTCTTGACAGTCCGAAACGAAATGGCAAGAAAAGTGTCTGAAAGAGATAACGACCAGACCGTGTAAGCCATCACTTATAAATTCAATAATTCCTGGAAGACGTTAATAAAGTGTACACTTTTACACCGTATTTGATTTTTAACTTAAGCTAAGTAAAATCAAAAAGAAGCAGCGTTTTTCTGGAGTTAGTTAATGTTTACTCCGGGGTAGCTGAACACTTAAACCAAAGCATTGACGAAAGTATGACTACGTTCAAAGGACGATCGTCAATGAAACAGTATATGCATCTAAAACCCACAAAACGGGGAATAAAAATGTGGATCAGATGCGATGCTCTGACTATGGTTATACTTACTCTAACATTTACTGCGCTAAGGAACACGAAATCGTTATATAGGAACTTTAGGTGAACGGGTTGCCAACCAACTAGCCAGCACAATAAGAGACGCAAAAATACTCCATATATTTAATATCTGATAAACGTCGCCGAAAATTTAATTGAAGAGGGAAAAATAACATCAAAAATCAACGGAAAAGCAGTTATGCAAGGAAAAATAGACCAACTTCAACATATTTTCCGGTTCAAGGCAATACGCGCAGGCGTTGTGCGTCCTGTAGTCAAAAAGGGTAGGTGAAGCGGACTAAGACTATCAGTCCTATTCTGCTATTCACGTGAATCGTATATTTAATTCACCCATTCGATTCCCTTTTACCCTGCCTTTCCATTCTGATATCCATCGGGTGAACTACATTATCCAAATCAATTTGAGATTCAAGTTAACAGCTGTTCATGTGAAAATCATAAGAAGTTTGTTTTTTTTTCAAATTGAAATAAATGTATTTAAATTTGATATTTAAATTCTTTGGTAAGTGATAATTATTTTAAATAAAATAAAAAATATAAACAATCAGGTATAGCTTAGGACTTTTTTCCACTTTCACTCAGTGAAACAAGAGAATTACAAGAATTTGTTGTAAATTGATCTCTTTTTGTTGTTCTACCCCTAAAAATTAATAATCTTTGTTTACAACAAATAACCAATCAATAAATTTGTTTTTACTTACATTTTATCAACCACCAACCACACAGACGATCTATTTAATTTCAAATCCGCAACATTTGACATGCAGATCTGAATTGTATAGTAGAGTGTATTGTGTATGCATTCACGTGAATAAGAGAATACCGCACAGTATTACCGACGTTACCGACATTAGTAACTAGGTAAATCGACAATTATTGATTCGAATGAATAGTATAATAGCGTTCAGTGAAAATTGAAGAAAAATGCCCCCGATGAATATCAGAATAGGGCTGATACTGTTCTTTCAATTATTTTCTATGAATTTGAAATGAATTTGCTTCATTTTTTGTTTTCTGTTAATTTTCGTTGAATTTCTTGGTACCTTTTCATTTATTTCAATAAAAAAAAAAAAAGCAAAAGCATATTCATTTGTTATTACAATTTTTTCAGCACCAATTGCTGAATGGGATATATATGTGTCCCACCCAAAAATACAGATGCGACACTCGCCAATTTATAATTTTCAATTTTGGACTGGAAATTGCCTTACCTCATTTTCCTGAATAGGGGCATCATAAGAAAGAAGTTATATTGGTCTCTGTACACATACGGATCGATAGGGTACTACCACGAAGTTCCTGCCATCAATAGTGACGTTTTGTCCCAGGCGGTGGGCAAATGTATGTTTGATTGTCTTCTATAGTATGGATTTAGTATTGTTTACTTGAGGACCAACCTATTTGCTCAATAATTAGTAGTTCCCCTCACAAATTGTCACTTTGAATATTCAATGACCACTTCCACGCATGTATGCCATCAAGTTAAGTTTTCCTTGTCTGTCAAAAACACGTACCCGCAGTAAATTCTATATCACACAATAAATATAGATTTTCATGGAATATCCTTTAGTACAACTAGTTCAAATGCTGTCACAACCAATAACGCCAAAGATGAATTATATCACACCAAGAATATTGTGCCGACCAGCAAAATGGGAAGCGCCATTTAATTTTCACACAGCCAAACATCCAATTCTTTTCAAACGCATTCCACAGCCTTGCTATTGTTTAAAGAACCTAAACAAAGAATATAGAGCAACGGCATTGTTGTTTATTACGTACAGTATAACTGAAAGAAATATTCATAACGAGGCCATTAAGCAGAGGCGCCATGTCAGCTATTGTGCTTCATTTACATCACATGATCGAAAATTGCGCATGACGCACTCATATCTGGAAGACACATCTCTGCAAAAATTCATCTCAAAAACTGTAATAAAATTACACAACTTAACGGAACGACCTGTCAGAAGTTAATTACTCATTTTCCGGCACCGCCGCTCCATCTCTCGGGGGAGATTGTCAGCGAAATTATATTGTGCCCTGTCCCTGTATATATGAATATGACTTCATTTACAAACTGACATCTCTTAATGGGTGGTATATATTGGACTGCAAATGCAGTTAGTCGCATTTAATTAATATGTCACTCGTCTAATGTGAAGCCTTTAACTCGGCACTGGTGCTTGTCCCTTGTGGACGGCAAAATACCGCAATGGTGGGTAATTAAAAAAAATCATTTCAACTTTGAGGTTATAATTAGATGACAGCGCAAACAGACACATTTCACAAATAAAAAAACGATACAGAGCACAAGAGGTGAGTGCTGTCGCAGTTAATAGAGTACAATGACCGCTTTTACTGACAGGCAACTGTAAAAAAAAGGAAATAGTTGTGAAAACTACTCAAAATGGTATAAGCCAAACCGATTAGGAGGTGCGAATGTGGAGAAAACGATAACGGGCTTTTGATTTCTATTTGCCCAAGACGTTTATAGAAGTCCGGAGGAAATGAGCAAGTGAAATTATACGAATGCATTCTTTTACCTCCTCTTTTTGTTAATAGTTTATTGCAATGTGATGCCAAGAGCAGTAATATCGTTGCAGCAATGCAATTTGGGTTTAGTGAGAGCAAGGTCACTTCTTACTTTGAGCCATTAAAAAAAGATTAGTGGTTGCAAGTATTAGCATTTGAGCACTGGATATAAATAATGATGTTGATTTGCTGTGGCAGCCAAGATGTGGAGCGAGCTAATGAAGGCAAGATTAAAAAGAGTGGCAGTCCTAGGATTTTTTTCTATGGTAGAGCCATCCCAATGAAAAACCATCTCTTTAGTTTACCACAAATCAACGATTTAAAAGAAATCATGCTTTCGTGACTGACGCTAACTAATGAGAAATGGAAACTGTTTTGAAGATGTGTCGCGAGTTCTGTAACGCCAGCCGGATGAGTGAAACAGTGCTGGAAATTCAGCTGTAGTCACAAAATGTCTGGTGAAAGGTGTTTTTTTTTTTAGAGGTACAGAACCCTTTACTAGTGGGCGCAGAGGCTTAGTGGTTAGTGTGTTGAACTACTAAGCGGGGGTCCAGGTTAGAATCCCGCAAAAACCCAAATTCCAACTCAGGGTTTTGTTTCACTGCGCCACCTCTCGCGAACGTCTGACAAACATCCGAGAGTATGAAGAGCTTCTCAATCGGCCGTTTGGAATCGGCATAAAATTGTAGATCCCTTCCGCTTCCACTTGTTCCTAAAATGAAAATTGCCCAGGGTCCCTACAGAATTGTTGCGCCAACTATTTATTTTTTCTTATAGAACTTTGAAATTGAATAAAACAACGATTTTTTTTTAAATTGACATGAAATTTACTTTATTCGAAAGATAATCTTCTGTCACTATAATTTAAATATGATTTCTGGCATATGACCGCCACGGCTGGCTCGGACTTAGTACGAGAGTTGTTTGATAAGTCAGTGACTTTTTGCATAGTAATACAAAATAATAATAATAACGGGTGATTTTTTAAGAGGTTTAGAACTTTAAAAAAAAAAAAAAACACAAAAAATTCGAAAAAATGAATGAAATATTTATTTGAATCGATAGTTTGAACCTTGCAATTTAATGTTTAAAGATAATTTCTTGCAAATGTTGACCGCGGCTGCGTCTCAGGTAGCCCATCCGCTGAGTCCAATTTTGGCATACTCTTTCACACATATCGGCCGGTATCTCACGAATGAATGCATGGATGTTGGCTTCCAGTGCGTCAATCGAAGCGGGCTTGTCCCTATACACATTAGCCTTGACATACCCCCACAAAAAATAATCTAATGGTGTCAAATCGCACGATCTAGGCGGCCAATTGACCGGCCCGAAACGTGAAATTAACTGTTCACCAAACTCGCCTCGCAATTGCGCCATTGTTTCGCGTGCTGTGTGGCATGTGGCACCGTCTTGTTGAAACCACATATCATGCAAGTCAAGACCTTCCATTTCGGGCAAAAAAAAGTTTGTTATCATCGCTCGGTAGCGTTCACCATTGACAGTAACGCTGCGATTCGCATCATCTTTGAAGAAATTTGGACCAATAATGCCGCCGGGCCATAAACCGCACCAAACAGTGGCTTTTTCAGGATGCATTGGTAGCTGTTGCAATGCTTCTGGCTGATCTTCACTACAAATGCGGCAATTTTGCTTATTTACGTACCCATTCAACCAAAAATGAGCCTCATCGCTGAACACAATTTTTCGAAAAAAGCGCGCGATGAACATTTCGAACCGAGTACGAATTTTGATAGTAAAATTCAATAATTTGCAAGCGTTGTTCATTTGTAAGACGATCCATGGTTAAATTGCAAACCAAACTGAAGCTGTTTGACAGTGACACAAGGTACTAAACACACGTCAGCTGTCAAAACCAGTGTTGCCAAAACCAAACCAGCTAAAAAATCACCCGTTCATATATAGTCTCCTTTTAGCTCGATACACTTAGCCCAGCGTTTTTCCAATTTTTGTTATTCCCCCCGAATAATAGGTTTTCTCAAAACTCTCGAAATGGGCATTTGTTTCAATAATGACCTCTTCATTGGAGCTAAATCTCTTACCGCCCAGGGAACAGGGAATAGGGAATAGTCGCAAGGGCCAAATCTGGAGAATGTGCTGGATGGGGTAGCAGTTCATAGCGTATAGGTACATTTTGTGCAACCGGGCATTGTCTTGATGAACCGCACTTTTTTCTTTGCCAAATGCGGGCGTCTTTGCTTCAATTCAGTATCAAATCTATCCAAAAGCTCTGAATAATAGACGACGGTGCCTAACGCCTGAGCCATCTCACGAATTTTAATTCTCCGATCCAATATCATTCCATGGATTTTATCGACGATTTCTGGCGTAACGATCTTTTTTGGGGGCGTCCTGAACGTTCGCCGTCATTTGTGCTGGTACGACCACAACGGAACTCAGTAAACCACTTTTTAACCATTGAAATTGACGGTGCAGATACCCCATAGTATTTATCTAGCCTTTCCTTAGTTTCGGTGATGGTTTTTTTAACGTAAAAAAAAACGCTTAATCATCGCACGAAAATTACTTTTTTCCATTTTTATTAGAATTGTAGAGGTTTATTGCTTTAAAAAGCTCTCAAACACAAAGTAAATGACGCCGGCTACTCAAAACTTTACAGTAGTCTAATAAGAGATGACAGTTGACGATAGTAAAATAAAAATTACAATTACCGACCAAAAAATTCAAAAAGTCTCTGACTTATCAAACTGCCCTTGTAGGTATAATCTGGAGATTCAATTTTCGATGACTTTTTCCGATATTTGTGGCCGTTTATGGATAACAACGCATCAAATGTTGTCCTTTAAGTGGTGAATTGTTTCCGGCTTATCGCCGTAGACTAGCGACTTCACATATACCCACAGAAAATAGTCAAGCGGCGTTAAATCGCAGGATCGTGGAGGCCAATTCACTGGTCCTCAAAATGAAACTGCGGTTAACAAACGTTTCCTTCAATAAATCAATTGTGACATCAATTGTGGCATCTTGTTGAAACCACAGCTCCTACATGAACGAAAAAGTCAGTAAAAATGACTCTACAGCGGTCACCATTTACTGTAATGTTCTGGCCAGTATCGTTCTTAAAGAAGTACGGACCAATTATTCCACCAACCCATAGTCAGTTTTTGTGGATTTAACTGTGTCTCAACGTACACTTGAGGATTATCTTCACTCCAAATAAGGCAGTTTGATTTATTGACGTATCCATTCAACCAAAAGTCAAGCTCACATCGCTTAACAAAATTCGCTTAAGAAAATTGACGTATTTCGAACAGAGCCATAATTTTCAAAATAAATTTGCACAATTTGGAAGCGTTGTTCAGGCGTCAGTCTATTCATGTTGAAATGTCAAACCAAACTTAAAATAAATCACTTGACAGTTGACAAAATGGCCGCCAGTTAAAATAGAGTTGCCAACTTATGTAAAGTTCTATGCCTCTAAAAAAAAGACACCACTAGTAGTCCCGCGGTTTTTCAAATTAAATTTTTATGAAATACGAAACAAATGATAGGTAGGTACATTTCCGATATGAATTTCCGCTTCCATTGGTATCGATTAAAAAAATTAAAATGCTTAAAATACGCTCCGCTTTACGCATCTCTTTATCGACGCTAAGATGAGAAGTGATAAAATGGTGAATGGAATCCACAATACAAGTTCATTAGAATTCAGTCTGCAATTTCCCACATTCTGTCTTATCTGGGAGGCAAAATGGTAAAAAAAATCATCAAGGACTCGCCCAAAATCGGCCTTTACACGCAACCTTCTGTTTTCTTAGAAATAACTGAATTTTGAAATTGCACAACTAAATCGCAATAAACTTTCTAGTTTAATCTGATTTGGGTCGAGTATAGCTTTTAACGCAACAATAGCCCTTTCCAATAATCATTTTTAACCTTCACACTAAATATATTGCAGGTCACAATGGGGCAAATTTTGTATGGAACATTTCGCTTTTGTGAGTTCGTAATATCCGCCCTGTATCGGGCATTAATGCAAACAAATAGTATGTCGTAGTGGACCTATTTACACCACGACCGATGACACATTACCCTGAATGGAAAGGAATGACACACGACAGTCGAGATAGTGAGCCCTACTGTTGGAATTGAAGTTGCCAATTATTCCATGACGCAAATGTAATTCTAAACCATTTGTTGAGCGTGCAAAACACCTGGAATAATGGTTTTAAAAAAAAAGCAACCATCAAAAGAAATGTGTCATATCTTTCAAGCACAAGGCAAGAACAGATTGACCTAAAAATCAGCATTAAAATTGATTATAATGAACGCGTCACACTCTGGCCGGCAAAAGAAAACTACGAAATATTATTGCGTTATTTTTCTACGATGTGTTTACTTTTTCTCATTACGCAGCCGACTGAAAATAGTTTCACAACCAAGTCATAATAAATCGAATAAACACAATTCAACGGCGTGCAACATTTAGAACTCTAAACTGAACAAATTATCAGTTCAGCTCACATTGGAGCGCTCACAGTTTAGGTCACATATTGGTGCGCTTTTGGCCTGTTAAAGTGATAAACAAATCCAAGTGAATGCATGACTCATTTATTAGGCGCTCGTATACATAACTTGTTAACAAATACTATTAAGAGTTTTCGACGTTTTTGGTCAACCTGACTTGTTTGATTGAATTGGAGTGATGATTAATTGATTTTAATGTCTAAGAGGAGTTGTCAACTTTCAAAGGAAATGTCAATTGGAATTGATGTTGTGTTCTTAACTGCTGTTAGTTGATGATTATTATATAATTACCTAACGGACCCAGCGAACTTCGCCTCGCCCCAATTTTACGCCTTCAGATAAACGCCAGGCTGATAACAAAACACAAATAGTTCAAATTTCAATGTGATTTATTGGAATCTAATCGAAATCAGTAGAGAGCGATATGATAAACAATGTTTTTCGATTTTTTTTCCGGTGCAAAAACAAACAAAGAAGACGGTTTGCCAACACGCGAACAGGCAGAGTACAGTTGACCGTGCGAAAAACAGGGAAATTCAAGATTAATCCCACAGACTTCCAACGATTGGCCTTGCGATTCATTTTGATTGTCATCGCAAAAGCCAATCGAACGGGGAACTGAATCTGCTTGAATTGGAATGTAAGATCAGTTGGAATAATCGGAATTCGTGCGATAAGGACTTCCTCTCCTTTGAATTTGCCCTTGATGATCGTCACTTGAATCACATTGTACCGCGTACCGTTGCACAATTGCAGATGATTCGGATTGCGCAACAACAGCTGTAAATTATGCGGCGGAGTTCCTGGCATATCAGGCGAGTTCCGCCGGATAGTTGGTCGCTTCATTTTCATCCTTGAATAATGAAAGTCAAACTATCGACGCCCTTATTCTTCGCTCATAGTATTGCACGTTCACTTATCCAGTCGAGATTTTTATAAATTTGGGCAGTGGAGGGGGGAACACTTTGGTGATGATTTCCTCCTTGGACGATGTGAACCCGCACAAGTTTGCAGGGAAGGATATCAATCCAGTCGAAACATTAACAGGAATTTGGCTATTGCTAAGCAGTTGCCTCGAGAATTCAGCAGCCGATGGGTCGTTCTGCAATGCTACAATTTCAACTTCTTGACATGCCGCCACAAAGAGGACGATTTCAGGCATGCATTAAGTTCATGGGCAGCAGTGGATTTCGGGATGATGGGAAGCGTTTGACGAAAATCTCCGGAAAGAGATATCATAGGCCCACCATATAGTCTCGAATCATTTCGCAGATCCTTCATTGTTCGGCCAACTACCTCCATGACTCGCTTATGCGCCATTGTGCATTCATCCCGAATTCTTGGTCATTGTGCGCGTTGGCTTGACAACCGTGAGAAGATTCATCGGCAGCTTCAAAGCGGAATGTGTAGTACCGTCCAACAATGTGGCAGCAATGCCAGAGAATGCAACAGCCAACGCAATTTGAGATCTTGACCGACTTTTTGCCAGAATCAACGAAATGAAGAATGTAAATGCCTCCCGTTGCATGGTCAACAACCTCCGTCAGCGAATCGTACACGGTGTCTGCTCGGCACTCAGCAGCGGCGCATTTTTACGAACTCTTTCGGCCAGCTCAACTCGGTCATAGTCTTGCTCCCGTTGCGATTCGCGATTGAATGCATCGTGCATCGAACGTGCATTCTACGCTGGCATTCCCGATTTCGACAGCGGACTGCCGCACATGAGCATGCACATTTCAGAATTATCCGAAATTCTCCAAGCTTCAAAACGAATTTTCCACCTTTAAATCATTAAAAAATTCGGCGAAAAAAAGTTTTTTTTTTTTGGTTTTTCCGGAATTTTCCGAGTTTTCCACTAAGAATTTTCTATTTTTCCATTCGAAAAGCCATTCCGTAACAATTGCACATAAAGCTCCATACAAAAAATCAATTTTCGTGTTTTCCGATTTCCCGACTTTTCCGGATGGTTTGAGCTAAATCGGCCCAGCCGTTCTCAATTGATGAATTACCATAAATTTTTTACACCATTTTTATATACATATATAGATAAATAACGAGAGACAATGATTTCTGAAGATAGCAAGCCCTTTATTCCTTTTTTTCCTGTTGCTCAAGCAACACAGTTTTTTTATTTTCAAAATTAATTATATTGTGTTCCTATTTCTGTCTTAGAAAAAAATTATCCACCAGGAAAATTGTTCGAAAATAAATTCCCTCTTCCCCTCTAAAATATTTCACAGGTGAAAAACACGCTGTTCGTTTTCTTCAAGTCTATAAAAATTATTCATCCTTTCCCCGATTCTTTTCCTTCCGTTTTATAACCTTGAGACTTGCTGACAAATATGGCGAAAGAAAATATTACAAATCGCTTACAAAAGTGTCACTCTTCCAATGTCAGCAATTTGCCTTTATTTTTCTATGTTGTTCGCTTCTCATTCTCATTGACCTTCGGCCAAATCTGTCTGTGTCTCATCCCCAAAAGAAATCAATTCCTGTCAAACTAATAAGTACATCACCGAGCAAGATAAATCCATACACAAAGCAGCATCTTTCGGCATTTTGTCCTTTTCCTCTTAGCATTATTAAAAATGCATCCTTCATGGACTTGTGCTCTGTTCCCAACTGAGTTCCATTCCAGCCGAATGCACATTCATTTTATCTGACGTCTATGCCGTTGCATTTTTCGTTACGTTGCTCTAGCAATATGCCTTACTGCTACTCGTTCATCTTGACAAATAGCGTCTTCATCGCCCGAAACCTTATACTCTAATATGAGTAAAATATCGCAGCCATCTGCAAAGTGTTACTCTGTACACGTGGCTGTAGATATATTTCTTCCAAAACCTTGTGCTTAAGCGCGTTGTCCTTCATCATCAATCTAAAGCAGCGAAACGGTGACGTCTTGTAGCACACTGTAAAAAGAGGAGGATGTTTTAAAGAAATTGCGCCATCACTTTGTCTTCACTTTTAGTTAGTTTTAATTTTCCTGCTAAAGGATATGTGAGTGCTCACTATAGGTACTTGTGCATGAAAGCCGGCAAAGTATTTAAGTATATGTACGTCAGCTTGATTTTGTTGGCGTATGTGCTTGGAATGAATGAACTGTCAATCGCAAACGTGATGAATATGTATTTTTCGTCACACTTTTAGACAGCTTTGTATAAATTGCGCATCAGGATGTCATTTAGGAGTTGAAGCAAAAAGTGTAGTGTCTTTTACCGTCAGACGGGCTGCAAAAAACTGTGTGGATTTGTGAAATATTTTCATTGGAATTTCATAGTGTTGTGCTGATGTGTGGTTCTATTTGAATATCGCACAAGGCGGTAATTTTGTCGCAGTTGTTTATACCGAACAAACTCAGTTAGAGATGTGCGCCACCATCGGTTCGATTGGGAAAAACCACCAAAAAATCTCGCCCATAGTATGTAGACCGATGTTTGCTTTGCAAAAGCGCATGAACATATTCTCACCCAGTCGTTTATTACCTCACGTAGTCACGAATCGCTTTATCTTCTATCACGATAATTTTTGATAATAATCCAATTAAGTAATTTATACAATATTTTATAACCATGCTCTTAGGCATTGTTCGCCGTTTCGTTATTTTTTTGATAATGAATTTGTTTATTCAGGTGCTCCCGATTATATTTGGCATTTTTAATCTTTATATTTTCTTAATAAATAATAAAGAGTGGTAACGTAAATACCAAAACAGTATTTCACTGTAACTAACTATATTGGCTGATATTGTTTATTCAAACAATGTACAATATGGACGTTTCCTGTGTTGCTAAATATGAGCTATCGCTCTTAGCTAAACGCCATCAAAACTGTTGGAATGAACTTGTTCTATTTGTCTGTCGTAAAAAGTTTGAACGCAATTTTTCAATCAACCGCATTTATTTACTGATTATACATAACATCCACATGTACTTTTTGACATTTCGTCAATAAAAACATCGTTAATTCTATTTAAAATCAGCTTATGAGCGAACCGGGCGAATTGGCAACGTACAAAAATTGAGCACACAAGTTGTCTTGACAATTTACGAGCAAATCAACATTCCTCATGTTTCCAAAATAGACAAAGGCGATTCTTAATCAGTCATCCATGGAGTGACATGTGATATCTAGAGGAGGCACGAGTTTCCCTCCCGAAATGGATTCTACGAGTACAAGGCAATCCAAGAGTTGTCATTCAGCCAGTGAAGCAAAATAGTAAAAATCACTTGAAAGCGCTTGATAATTGATTTTCACTCAGTCCAATTTCAAGTGATGTTCCTGTCATCGAGACGACAGTGAGGCACCAGCTGAATACTACTATTCTTTTGCTACATCGCTGGCGGTGGCCTTGGAATGAGCAATAAGTTGATTCGATGTTGCCGACAGTCTGTGTTCAGAAGACGTCAAACAAGCATACATACGTAATCTGCGCTCTCGAGGGGATGCTACTTGTTATGATGACGGCGATGATGATGATGATGGAAACGATGGCGATGTCAGTATTGCAGTGATTATAACTAAGATGCCTGTCTATGGATTAAATTGTTTTCGTACCGGTCACTGAACTTCTCCAAGTCGAGTACAGTGGGTAGCATATGGTAATTGTAGGCGTTTTGATAAATTGTGTTGGTTTTTAACTGCGTTGCTATAATTGGCTGTGAAAATGTGGGAGGATTTTAAGTGATTTTTGAAGCAACATCAGAGAGAAACTCAAATACTAAGGTGGGCTTAAGGTTTGTGGAAAAATGTATTCAACTGATTCCGTTTTACAAAATGTTCTCTCATAGTCTCTTATTGTGTAGAATTGGGGACCCAACATGGTCTGAGTTACCTACTGATGTGCGTCAAATTCAAATCTTGAATGAACTTTGGTACGCTTTTTATATCTGCAAATACTGAAGCACTTTTAAATAATTTTCTTAAAAAGTTTAAGCCACTAACAGTACATGTTTTATTTTTTACTGTACTTTCAGGTACGTTTCAATTACTAGAGAAGTTTCCTATCATGTGGTATGTATGTGTATACGACTGTCTATCTGTAAAATGTTTTATTTACTATAATATGGAACGATATACAATGACTAGTGTTATTCACTTATAACTTATAAGCTATAACCAATAATACATATTTCAAAAGGAAATAAACTGTTTGGGATCAATTTTTGAAAGAAAAGAAATCATAACTGACAGTTGCAATATGGCCGCTGTATCTATTAAGAAGAAGCCAACTTATTCAGCCCGTTGCCGACACCTTTCGGCTGCAACTTTAAATTCGTTTTCACTCAATATTTGACAGCTCGTACAAGCTGCAACTTGGAGTTGGTTGTGTTCAGGCAGCTACACAGCAGTCACTTTACATTTTTCTTTATTTTTTCAATAAGAAAATAACCAGAGTCTCCAAAACAGCATACAAAATAATTTTCTAATAACTCGTTTGTTTATAAAGCTTTTCAAATTTTGCTAATCTCTATATTGTTAGTGTGTTGGACTACTAAGCGAGGGGTCCAGGTTCGAATCCCGCAAAAACCCAAAATTCCAACTCAGGGTTTTTTTCACTGCGCCACCTCTCGCGAACGTCTGACAAACATCCGAGAGTATAACTGTCTTGAAAGAGCTTCTCGATTTAGCCGTTTGGAATCGGCATAAAATTGTAGATCCCTTCCATTCGTTCCAAAATTGAAACCTCACACAAAACGAATGGTTGTGAGAAGCTAGGCCTAGGGTCCCTACGGACCTGCTGCGCCAAAAATTATTATTATTATTATTAATCTCTATTCTAGCCTAAAAGAAACAATTTTTATTCCTTTTTTGCGATTATGGAATTTTATGAAAATATTTCTTTATTTTTAATGATAATTAGTTTAATCTAATCATGTGTGTTAAAATAGAATTTAGAAATAATAAAGACTGAACGCCAATCGTCAATGTAATAATTAGAAGAATTGAAATTGAACATTGAAATTGTATTACATTTGAAAAATGACTCGGCGTGTGAACAGAGTTTTGCTGGGTGATTTTTTTTTACTGACTACGAGAAGCGTGAACTACCAACGTCTCGTCTGATCACACGCTTGGATTCTTACAGCAAAATCAAAATATCAAAAATTACCATTCATCCTTGCCAATTATCAACATTAGTCTGGGAAGTTTACCAAAAGACTCCACACTTTCCAAAATCCATTCTCCAATAAACAAATATAGTTGCCAGCCTATTGCTAACTGTAGGGTTAAATGTTAATGTTGAGAAAGCCATGTTTATTTCGGGCATTCGGGGAAGTGTTGCACAACCGACCTACGTGAAGTTAGCCCGCACTTTTTCTAGAATGAAAAACGTGAAATGCAGTTCGATAGACATTCGTTTGTAGTTGTTTGTAGTGAAATTTTTTTCGTTTGTAGTTCAACCGTTAGAAAGTTAGAAGCATTAGAAAAAAATTTCAGCCCGCACTTTTGGCTTTTTGAAATAAAAACTAGCCAGTTGCATTCGAAATCGTTTGTAGTTGTTTGTAGTGAAATTCTTTTTTAACAGAAATGTCTTATTTCCGAGATATAAGGACATTTGTGTTTGCACCTGTAACTCCGAATTTACAAAAGAGAGGAATAATTTAAAACCACTGTTGCATAAAGCATATCCTAACTTAAATAACTGCATTTAAAATTTCTGAATTCACTTAAGCGTTACTTAATAACAAGCAATCAAAATCAAAAAACGCATCCCTTTAGAGTTGCATCCATATATGGGCTTCCCAACAACAACAAAACAACGGTAAACACATTCTCGCAAAGCACTCATCTATGCCCATCCACATGAGTCACTACTTTTCAATTAGCAACGACAACCAATCAAAAAACCCCGATTTTATCCAAAAAAAAATTCTATTCCTTCAAATAACATTAAAACCTAACCCCTTTGAAACAATTTATAACAACAAAAATGCAATTTCTGCAAAGCCTGTATTCCTGACTATCTAATTCAATTCAAATTTTGTGATTTTATCACAAAGAAAAAAAATTAGATGAAACTTAAGCGAACACTACTTCGTCATATAAACTCATATCCATATTTCAGTTATTAAGCAACTCAAAATAGTGAAATCTATTTTTTTCTAATGCTTTCTGTTAGATGTATCTAATGGAGCAAAAAAAAATTACCTCTTATCAATAGATAACGATTTATTGAAAAGTTTAGAAAATGGTTGAAATCGTCTACGCAGACTGATTTAAGGGGACGGATATTTCAAATGCTGGACAACTACAAACGACAAAAACTAGTTGGTTGTTAGAAAGCATGTGTGCTCTATCTAATAAAACCTTAAATGCCGAAATTGACCAAACCAAAAAGAATTTATTAGCAATTTAAGCAGGCGGTATAAGACCGCGTTATCTTCGAAACGGTACATTGCCGAGTGGTGAAATTTCCTATTTCAATAGTTTTCCACCTCACCAATCTAATAAAAAAAAAATTGTATCAATCGGCCTAACGGTTTGGGATTTATATGGAATTTAAGCGAAATTGCAGCTTAATTTTTTTTGTGAAGTTAGCCCGCACTTTTTCTAGAATGGAAAACTGAGTTTGCAGTTCGATAGGCATTCGTTTGTAGTTGTTTGTAGTGAAATTTTTTTCGTTTGTAGTTCAACCGTTAGAAAGTTAGAACCATTTGAAAAAAAAAATTTCAATCCCTTAAAACCTTGTTATCTCCGAAACCGTGGCAAGCAGAGCGATGAAATTTTCTGTGTCAAAAGTGTTTGCCATTACTAATCTAATAGAATTCAAATTATACCAATCGGCCTAACGGTTTATGATTTATTTGAAATTTAAGCAAAATTTGGGCTTCTAACTTAAGGTCCCCATAACTCAAAAACTGTTGAACTACAAACAATGAAACTTTGCATTTCTATTTTCTGAACCCTTTTCTAACTATGATATCAAATAGAAGACAGCCCGCATTACTGGACACTTTTTATTCGCAATTTAAGGGGAGCCTATAATGGTCTAAATTGACCCATTTTTAAGCGATCCTATATTTTCACTCCTAACGAGTTATGAAGGGTGAAATGTGTTTTTTTCTAATGCAACAACCCACCCTCTTCTAAGAAAGTGATCCAAAATCGTTTTCCACTGAACTGCAATGGAAATATAGGATCGCTTAAAAATGGGTCAATTTAGACCATTATAGGCTCCCCTTAAATTGCGAATAAAAAGTGTCCAGTAATGCGGGCTGTCTTCTATTTGATATCATAGTTAGAAAAGGGTTCAGAAAATAGAAATGCAAAGTTTCATTGTTTGTAGTTCAACAGTTTTTGAGTTATGGGGACCTTAAGTTAGAAGCCCAAATTTTGCTTAAATTTCAAATAAATCATAAACCGTTAGGCCGATTGGTATAATTTGAATTCTATTAGATTAGTAATGGCAAACACTTTTGACACAGAAAATTTCATCGCTCTGCTTGCCACGGTTTCGGAGATAACAAGGTTTTAAGGGATTGAAATTTTTTTTTTCAAATGGTTCTAACTTTCTAACGGTTGAACTACAAACGAAAAAAATTTCACTACAAACAACTACAAACGAATGCCTATCGAACTGCAAACTCAGTTTTCCATTCTAGAAAAAGTGCGGGCTAACTTCACAAAAAAAATTAAGCTGCAATTTCGCTTAAATTCCATATAAATCCCAAACCGTTAGGCCGATTGATACAATTTTTTTTTTATTAGATTGGTGAGGTGGAAAACTATTGAAATAGGAAATTTCACCACTCGGCAATGTACCGTTTCGAAGATAACGCGGTCTTATACCGCCTGCTTAAATTGCTAATAAATTCTTTTTGGTTTGGTCAATTTCGGCATTTAAGGTTTTATTAGATAGAGCACACATGCTTTCTAACAACCAACTAGTTTTTGTCGTTTGTAGTTGTCCAGCATTTGAAATATCCGTCCCCTTAAATCAGTCTGCGTAGACGATTTCAACCATTTTCTAAACTTTTCAATAAATCGTTATCTATTGATAAGAGGTAATTTTTTTTTGCTCCATTAGATACATCTAACAGAAAGCATTAGAAAAAAATAGATTTCACTATTTTGAGTTGCTTAATAACTGAAATATGGATATGAGTTTATATGACGAAGTAGTGTTCGCTTAAGTTTCATCTAATTTTTTTTCTTTGTGATAAAATCACAAAATTTGAATTGAATTAGATAGTCAGGAATACAGGCTTTGCAGAAATTGCATTTTTGTTGTTATAAATTGTTTCAAAGGGGTTAGGTTTTAATGTTATTTGAAGGAATAGAATTTTTTTTTGGATAAAATCGGGGTTTTTTGATTGGTTGTCGTTGCTAATTGAAAAGTAGTGACTCATGTGGATGGGCATAGATGAGTGCTTTGCGAGAATGTGTTTACCGTTGTTTTGTTGTTGTTGGGAAGCCCATATATGGATGCAACTCTAAAGGGATGCGTTTTTTGATTTTGATTGCTTGTTATTAAGTAACGCTTAAGTGAATTCAGAAATTTTAAATGCAGTTATTTAAGTTAGGATATGCTTTATGCAACAGTGGTTTTAAATTATTCCTCTCTTTTGTAAATTCGGAGTTACAGGTGCAAACACAAATGTCCTTATATCTCGGAAATAAGACATTTCTGTTAAAAAAGAATTTCACTACAAACAACTACAAACGATTTCGAATGCAACTGGCTAGTTTTTATTTCAAAAAGCCAAAAGTGCGGGCTGAAATTTTTTTCTAATGCTTCTAACTTTCTAACGGTTGAACTACAAACGAAAAAAATTTCACTACAAACAACTACAAACGAATGTCTATCGAACTGCATTTCACGTTTTTCATTCTAGAAAAAGTGCGGGCTAACTTCACGTAGGTGCACAACCGTCCGAAATCACGGTACTTAATTTCGTAGTACGAGCGAATTTAATTACCTACGCTGTTGTTCAGCCTGTGCGTTTACATTTATAAATTAATTTTAGTAAATTGTAAATGTTTTCTAATTTTATTCGTTGCAATACAACAAATGCAAATGGTTTTTACAAACAAAAATTGGTACAAATGAATGCAAAAATTGAAAAATATTGCATTTTTGTCTCATTTCTAAACACTTGAAGCATATATTTCCGTGTTTTTCTCTGTTGTAAAGGGTTTTTCAACAGGAACGCTACAAAAGTAGAGTGACAGGGACAGCAAACGACGCCGAATTTCTAGCCGCTCTTTTCACATTTCTCTTCAGTAAGGTTTGCCATTTCATGATGGAAAGATATACGAGCCAACAACGAGTCGAAATTATTAAAATTTACTACCGAAATTCGGAGTCAGTGGCCTCAACGTTTAGAGCGCTACGTCCAGAAAAATCATCTTCAGCGATGAGGCTCATTTCTGGGTGAATGGCTTCGTCAATAAACAAAATATGCGGTATTGGTCAGGCAGCAATCATGTACAAACACGTACTCCATGAGTCATCTTTGCAACCCGAACAAATTACGGTTTGGTGTGGTTTATGGGCCGTAATGTTCAAGACCGGCACGTTACTGTGAATGGGAATCGCTACCGTGAAATGATAACCGAATATTTTTGGCCCCAATTGGATGATATGGCTTTGGAGGACATGTGGTTCCAACAGGACGGCGCCACTCCACAAGCCACACAGCGAATGTCACAACCAATTTATTGGAAACCAAGTTTGGAGAACGTGTTATCTCACGAAATGGTCCAGTCGCTTGGCCGCCTCGGTCGTGCTATTTGACGCCGTTAGGCCCGTTTTATTCACTCGAAGTTGAACACAACTTGGGAATTTTTATATTGAAAACTCCTCGAGTTGTGTTCAACTTCGAGTGAATAAAATGGGCCTTAGACTATTTCCTGTGGGGCTACGTCAAGGGTATGATCTATGCCAACAAGCCAGCGACGATTGATGAACTTCTTACGAATATCGAACGTGAAATTGCAGCAGTATCGGCCGATTTATGCTTGAAAACCATCGAAAATTGGGTTCGGCGTCTGGACTTCTGCAAGCGTGCCCGTGGTGGCCATGCAAAAGAAATCGAGTTCCATACATAATGGCATCGAACGTGCATAACGTTATTCACAGGAATAACGAATTTCATTGATATCCAAAACCGTTTTTGTTTGTAGCGCTCTGATTGAAAAACCCTTTATAAGCCATACAAATTTTTATAGGTTAAATTGTATTTAATTTCAAAACCGGTAGCGATAAGTTCATAACACGCTTCCTACTTTCGATTTTAATTCATTCTGAAATGAATTAGCCGGCTCTTTTTTCTATGTTCAAAAATATTCACTTGCTAACGATGTAATTGTGATGTTTAGAACAGTAATAAGTTTTGGTTTGCATCATCGGCCTACGAATAAATCAAAGCATTCAAATAAACTGTGTTCCGATTATTGAATAATTTAAAAGGGATTTTATTACGACACAAATGCACTCGTAAGACAATCGTGAAGTGGTATTAAAAAGTAGGGTAGGGCGGGGCTAGTTGGACCACTTTTTTTTTGACGCTTCATAACTTCCAATCTGTTCATAATTAAGCTATGAAACTAAAGTAAATAGATACATTGAAACTTCGCCTTTTTAATGTTATTAACAAAAAAACAATTTATCTTACAGTTAAATAATTATTTTGACTCAAATACACCAAGTCCAAGTGGTCCAACTTACCTCACCAGCGGGGCAAGTTGGACCAGTGAGTGGGGTAAGTTGGTCCGAAACCTAAAAAACTGAAAAGTAATTTTTACAAAATACGAAAACGCTATAATTTCTTTCTAAAATGTATTTAAAATGAAAACTTAATGAAAAAACACAACATAAACTTCAAAAAACGAAAATAAAAAACCGCTTTACGACGTTCTATAAAATAAATTTAGATAAGAATAAAAATATTATTTTATAGATTATGAATCGTATAATCGTTACTGCAATTTATGCAAATAAAGATGCTTCCTTGACATATTTTGGAACATTTTGAATGGGCCCACTTTCGGCAAGTGTGACACTGCACCCACTCCTCCCCAGGTAAACTTTTTGAATATGCTTCCATACACATAAGACAAAACTAATCAAGATGTTTTTCTTCCTCACCACTGGCGGTCCAACTTACCCCGCACTGACTTTGTTGAACATTTTGTTTCACAAAGAAACAACTACACCAAACACTTCAATTCCACACTCGAAAAAATAAAATACAATAACGGGACACTTGAAAAATGTTTACCCTATTCTGATATTTGCACCGCTTCACAAAAAAAGAAAGAAAAGAAATATATTTTTTTTTTTAGTTTTTACACTTAAAAATACAAATTTTAAACGACGCTCCCCTTTGAAAGTAAAAATGCAATTTCAACTAGTCTGGCTTGTGGCCGTAAGTCACACACTTCGATTGTGTGTCATCGTTGTCATGTAGGACTTTTAGTTTCTGAGTTATTCGAGTGGGCCTACTTGCCCCGTGGCCCAACTAGCCCCGCCCTACCCTACTATAAAAAGTACCGAAAATTGTGTCCGATCGAACGATAGGGCATTACTGATTTGCGTATAGTATTTGACAGATCAGCGTATGTGTTGTGCATTTCCTATTTGGCGTTTGGTTTTTTGCTTATAATAAGCCTCAAAAAGCTTTTGAAAGACATCTTTTGGGTAAATTTAATTGCAATTTATGTATTCCTTTTTTTAGAACAAAATCCTCGTTGTGAAAGAGGCTCAATTGACCTTGTTTTTTTACAAAACAAATTATGAAATTTAAATTCTGCAATGACAACAAGAAAGTTGTCGCACTAGTAAATAAGGAGGTCTAATTTTTTATTGGTGCCGTTTCACAAATGCTGTACACTTTTACTAAAGCTGACATCCAACTAATTGTCGACATTAGTGATTGATTTGTAATAAAAAATAATTAAAATGTAATTTTGGATCAAGTTCGCCAACTGCCATGGAGGCTGCTCTTAAACATCCTATACCGTATACGGTATACCACATCATAAAGTTGTATTGAAAATATCTTCCTCTCAGAATGTCTAAAAATATCCTTTTCTTTTTAAATTGTGTCGAGTCTGTCATAAGTCACATATTGTAGCTACATGCGTAGGACATTTTTGGGTGCAATATATGGGGCTTGGAGACATAAATTATATTAAGTAAACAAATATAGGGTGGGGAGGCATTTCTACGTCAAACGAAGAACTAATCTGCCTGCAGGCCAGTGCGAACACACGCTTATAGCAATCGTTGTCCTGTCTTGACTGTAATCTCCACTCACTGTTTAAAAAATGACTGCATACGAATACTATTTTCTTCCTATAAGCGGAAGTATGTTCTTGTACTTGTAGGGCATTTCCTAAGACAGGGATAGTAGAAAACAACCCGCACACTGGGCACTTCGTCAACAGTCTTCCCCACTGTATTGCCTTGTTATACATACGCTTTGAAATCACCACACATGTTCCACACACACACAAATGTCCTTCCCCTTTGTATGACTCGCTACACATATGATTCGACTCATTTTAAAAACAAGGTCACGTTGGACGTGTTATTAAAGCTGTCCGACTTTGATGCACACATACCATACCCTACCCATACCCAAACGCATTAGTCGCAGCCATTAAGTCAATTAAGGGAACGTGTGCTGGAAGCGCTGTTATACGCTTTGTTTACAAACAGCGGTAAATTTTCTGTTTTTATTTGCTGTCACCCTCTTCTTGTCTATACCCATAAGCTTGAACCACTTTTTCGAAAGTACATGCAATTAGAACCTTTCGTCTTTGTAGACAAATAATTCGTTTTTCCTTATATCCTTGAATCGAACTTGCTCGTGCTGTGATTAATTGGACGGATATACGAGCAGACAGTAAACAAATCGACAGATTGCGATCCTGGAGAACAAAGCGGAAAACAGTATTAACCAATCGTCTTCATCAGGCAGTAGAACAGAGTTGGGGCCATTTGTTCTGAATGTAGTGTAATTAAAAAATAATTTTGTTTTGGACGACCACATACTTTTGTAGTCATTGACAATGAGTGGAGCCGGTTGTAGGGTAAGTTGTAAGCTGTTTCGGTATGCATTAAAAATTTCCGAATTGGTAGGTGTTTTGTAAAAATGAACCTGGTGAGTTATCCCATCAGTGCGCACCACGTTAAAACTTATCGCCCAATCCGTACGGAACTCTGAGGCATAACGTAGGCCTTTATTTGGTCTTTATTTTTCCGCAATCGGTTCAAGTTGTAAAGAATTCTGTGGTAGTTAAAAAATTATTATGGATAGAGCGGGATCTACACCAACTTTGAATGCCGCTGCTTCTGCAGGGACATCCCTGTATCCAATTTTTTTTTATTCGAGGTTAGGTGAAAATCTTCCAAAGAAACTATGAGAAAAGCAAGTGCCCGATCATAGTAGTGTCTGATTTTTACTGACCAAAAACAACACCCTTCTATAACTTATCAAGAAATTTTTCTATCATGCAGTAAAAACTTTTGACAGGTTACTTTCCATTGAAAGATCCTACGTGTTCAGCAAATTAGACGCGGCTTATCTCATTTTGCCAAGTCGAACGATTCGTTCTGTGAAATTGGCGCTATAAATTGCTCTCGTCTAAGACTGTATATTGTTGATATGTCCGATTAGTCGGTTTCTATGCTTTCTCGCGAAGCTTCTAGTTTCAGTTTCCATTGTTTGAATTCCGAGATCCCTATGGATATCGTCGTTTCTAGTATACCATGGTGCTTGTACAATTTCTCTAAGCACTTTATTTAGAAAAGTTTGTAGAATATTGGCATTTGTTTTCTGGGTACAACCCCAAAGATGTATACCGTAGCCCACACCGGCTTCAGCACTTGCTTTTGTAAAAGCAGTTTGTTCTCGCTACTGAGCTGGGAATGTTTTCCTGGTTATACTCTAATTAAGTTAAAGTGCGTATCAGTCGACTAAGATGGCTAGGACATGTAGAGCGAATGGACACCAACGCTCCGGCCCGAAGAGTCTTCGACTCCAACCAGGAGGGACAACGCAGTAGAGGAAGACCTCGCCTTAGGTGGCGCGCGCAAGTGGAAGGGGACCTCAACCAACTTGGAGTGCGCAACTGGAGGCAGTTAGCCAAAGATCGCGCTAACTGGAGAGGCGTATTGGTTGAGGCCCAGGTCCAGCCCGGACTGTAGCGCCACCTAAGTAAGTAAGTAAGTAAGTAACTCTAATTAGGTAATGCTTATGATGGTAGAACTTTGAAAAATTCTCCGGTGGTCATATATCTTAACCAGGAGCTTTCCTATGTTTTAAAAACCTGGTTCCACGTTTTAGTTCACTTAGCGTTGCACTAGTGAGTGTTGAAGCGTCAGATTGTAATTCCGCTCTATTAGTATTGTCGTGGATCGCTTGGCCATCGTACGGTTCTTCTAGATGAGCGGCGAAAACGTCCGCTTTTTCCTTATCTTCGCTTGCCCATTCATTTTGATTTATTTTCATTGGCGGTGCGGGGATTTTGGACCTTATGGCGCCTTTTGCAGCTTTCGCTTATAAACTTTCAAGGTAAGAACCTATCGCACGATTTTTAAAGTCCTTAATAGCTGTCTTTAACAAATTGCACAAATAATTCAAATGTGCTTTATGTAGACCGTATTTGGCCGGCGTTTTCCTTGGATTAGGCGTATTATTCCAGGAGGCGAGCTGTACGATCTCAACGAAGCGATCAACTTCAGCCTCAAGTTCATAGGGTGTCGTAAGTGGAACGTTCAGTTCAACATTCTCTTCAATTTCGTTCCTTAAGCCTTCCCAGCTAGATGTACTACCAGTTACTCTCGCCGGATCTTTGTTATTTACTAGTTTTACATTCAATGTTAAAATAACCGGTAAGTGGTCAGATGATAGATCAATGTGGGTGGCAGATATTCTTTTCGTGACCAAAAAATCGATCAGATCAGGTATTTTTCAAGTATCAGTTGGCCAGTAGGTCGATTTGCCCGTCGAGTGGAAATCGCAACTGGAAATCCATACCTGCCCCATAGAGCATTCTAGAGAGCGTGTGCTTCGCATTAACATCGCCGCCAATAAAGACATTTGGTTTGAGCGATTTAAGCAAGTTAGAACTTAGTAGTATAATCACTTTATTTTCAAGCTCAGAACGTGGTGGTAGATAGATGAAATTCTAAGAGTACGCTGACTATTTTTTACTAGACTCATGCACAGTTGCATAGTTTCAAACTCTATCTTCAGGTCTTCGTATTGTTCAATGCAGTCTTTAATAAACAATGATGATCCACCTCTCGCGTTTCGCGATGGGTGACAAGCGTGGAAATCATTATAGCCTTTTATTTTTAACTTCGATCCCTTTTTCACGTGAGTTTTAGAAATCAAGCAAATGTCAAGATCTTTCTCGCGTATGAATATTTTCAATTCACCGAGTTTTTGTAAAAGTCCGTTTGCATTCCAAGTGCATATTTTTAATATTGGTTTTTCATTCATATTATATTTGAAGTACGCGTTTTCCGTGAAATATTTTCGAGTTTAACCAACCGACCGAGAATATTTTCATTTCTTTTGCATTGTTCTTCCAGTTTCTCGAGAATAACTGAGAAAACATGAGAAACGGGGTCCGGTGAAATTTCAACGTCACTATTCGATGGCATTCCTGATGGTAACTTTTCAGTAGCGTTTCTTTTGACAACATAGGTCGAGGGCAGCGTTGCCAACCAATTTTGACGAAAAAAACCCTAACTTGAAAAAAAAATGCCTTTTTCAATAGAATAATGCCTAAAATATTTTTTCATGTAAATTGGAACAATAAATCAAAAATTAAACACAAATATAGAAAAATTATTAACAACAATAAATAATATCAAATAGCCGAAACAAAGCAACGAACACCGACAGCTTTCAAATTTATTTTCAATTTAATTCCACTTACTGGAAGTGGAAGCTGGAGTTATTTTTAAAGAATGACAGATCAAGTGTTGGAAAATGGGCAGAGTTTGAAGGTGGAAACACATTCTTTAAGACCGAGCACCGAGGTCTTCTTTGGCAAGATTTTTTAAGAATGTTTAAACAAATAAAAAGTCAGTATACGTTGAATCAAAAAAAAATATATATATAGCTATATCTCTCTATATATATAAAATTGTTGCAAGTGCGTTGTGACTTTATAACTCACGAAAGGCTCAACCGATTTCAATGATTTTTGTTGTGTTTTATTCGTCTTCAATCAGGGATGGTTTATGAAAAAAGAAAAGTCGGAAAATTCTCAACCAGTGGCGTTGAAGGCACAAACTTAGTTTTTCATGGGGAAAAGCACTTTGAAAAAAAATAAAATGGGTAGAAATCGAGTAGTGAAACTTCAAATACAAAAAAAAATATTTTAAATTTTCAAAGCAATTGTTGTTGTCAATTATCATTATATTAATACGTGAACACCCAAGCTTTCCGTACGCTTTTTTGGCATTCAATATGAAATGGGGAGAATGAAACTTATCTTATTTGAAAGGTGCTGTGCCATAGATGTGCACAAACACAAAATCGTGGGTATATGTCACCATTAAGTCTGGTAAAATTAAGTTAAGACTTCCCCATACAAAACAGGTACTAAAAGGGTTTTGGTGACAATCAAGTTTTCGCTGTCATGTTTCCATAGTAACGTATTTAATCATCTAAGATTAGAACCTGTTGAAGAGAATCATTTACCCATAAAGGTATGCAATTTACCTGCCCCTAAAAATAAGCAATAATTGTAAGAAATTTATTAAGGGGAATTATTTATTATTTGTAGCCACTATGTTACCATAGTAACGTACCTATTAAAAACATAAATCATTTTAGATTAGAATCTGTTTCCGATGGAGCAGCTCATTTACGTATTTTGAACTTTCTCCATTACGTAGTAAGAGAAAGATATTGGTTTCGTACAAAATTTCGAACTCGAGATTTTAATCAATTCTGATATTACGATGATAGAGGAACTCAAAAAAGTGGTTCACAAAATTCTGTCCGGTCTGTCCGTCTGTCCGTCCTTCCACAGGCCTACAGCCTAAACGGCTTCCCAGATTACGTTCAAACCTCGGATTTGGAGTTTTTGGGCTTACAGTTCGGGAGGTGTTTTTTTTTGCAAGGTAAACTCAATATTAATGGTACTTAATATATAAAATTTTCGTACCAGTTTGATTTGATCGAAAACGGCTCTAACGATTTCAACCAAAATTGATATTTAAGCAGCTAGAAAGATAGGATAGTTTTGGACCCGATAGGTGGCGCTGTTGCCCATTTTCTGAGAAACTCAACCGATCTCAATGAAACTTTGTATGTGTGCATGTTTGTATGCAGCTAGAAAGATAGGATAATTTTTGACCCGATAGGTGGCGCTGTTGTGCATTTTCCGAGAAACTCAGCCGATCTCAATGAAACTTTGTATGTGTGCATGGTTGGATGCAGCTAGAAAGATAGGTTTGTTTTGGACCCGATTGGTGGCGCTGGTGTCGATTTTTTTGAGAAACTCAACCGATCTCAATGAAACTTTGTATGTGTGCATGGTTGTATGCAGCTAGAAAGATAGGATATCTCATTTACAAATTAAATGGAAATTGTAATATGTATGTATGATTTTTGTAGTTGAAAATTCATAAATTTCATTGGTATTCATTTCAAAGAATACCAATTAATTATTAAATTCAATATTTCATGTATGTATTTGGAAATGTACGTTTTAAGCAATAGATTGCAATATTTTTATGTAAAATAATATGCATTATATTTTATGTACAATGGCGCTTTAAATAAAAGTGAAAATTGTAATATAAGATTTGTAGTAGGTAGTAGTCGGCACTCCCGGAGTGCCTGTCTTTTTTTTAATTTAGTTTTTTTTTTTTCAGTTTACCGGAAAACGGCGATAACGATTTTGACCAAAATGCAAACTTCGAGTCAAATGGATGTTTTCAAAACTCATATATCGAAAATCCCATCTTTGATTTCGATAAAACTTAAAAAATGAAGCAATGCTTACATCCCGAACAATTACTTATAATCGGTTTTCAACTAAATAGTGACGCAATAGTATTTTTCAAATAAAACATTGCAATATTTGGTACTTTTTTTGTCTGGCAAATTTTACAAAAAACCGCGTAAACCATTTTGACCAAAATACATTTAAAAGATAATAAGCGTTCTTAATATGATTTTGTTAAAACTCTGGGGCCAAGAGTGGTGTTCTATCGCCCTGCTATGGTGCGTCGTAGTAAATGAACTGCTAAACATACTCAGAAATAAGGGATTCTATGGACACTCTTAACGAGAAAGTTTCGTTCGACCCAGTCGTGCACTTTATTTTTCCATGTATTATAGATGTCGCTCTTTTCTTTTCGTTTATAAACAACATAAATAAATAACGAGAATAACGAGAATAACAGAAGTACGTTTTTAGTATACGTTCTTATAAAAGGTATGGTCGATTTTCGACCACAAGCGATACTAGTTTTAATTATTTTCCAAGCAAATTGTTGTTGTCAACAATTTTGAAATTTTTTTTTAAATGTAACCTACCTAATACGTTTATTTATGTTTACTATGTTACATTAAGTAAGTTTTTGAAATGGAGTAGATTTGATTTATTTCATGGTTATTGAATCCATCATTTTCGTTTGACATGTATTTTCAGGATCCTTGCATAAGTATGTGTGAGTAAGTTGAAATGTAGGGGTGATTGAGATGACATGGACAATAATGACAGGCAACAGGAGTTGTGGAGCGTTTTGAGTTTGCACGTAAGGGTTGTTACGAAAAATGAGCGAGTAACAATCGTCGTATTCTGCTCATTCGTGAGTAGGGTTATGGGGAGGGCAACTCAAAGGTACCATAACACCTTCGGTACCGGTGTAGAGAGAGCAGCGAAAAGGCTTACCAACCAAGTTGATAGGTGCGGTTAGTTTTCTTCTTGGCTGTTAAAGTTACAAATATTTCGTCGGTCGCTGATGGACTATTTTGTTAAGCATCGTGTCTTTGGTTATACTCGATGTTGGATGTATTCGATTGAATCGCAAAAAAGAGGCGCACATTTTCATTTGGTTAGTCGAAAGATATGTGCCGAGATTCCAGGTCCCGAAACCGATCCAGACCTGCATGATGTCATAATTACAAACATGATTCATGGACCGTGTGGCGCCATTAACATACAATCACCGTGCATGGTCGACGGCAAGTGTTCCAAGCGTTATCCACGAAATTTGACTAATGAGACCATCACTGGCAACGATGGTATCTTCTGGAATAGCGGATACGCTGCTGGAAGGTTACCGAACCGCTCATTCGGCATTGAAATTGCCATTAAACATTCAAGCGGTTGAAGAACTAATATGTAACATAGCGAAACATTCAACAATGGCCAAAGTTTTGGTAGCAAGCAAAATTATTATCTGGGACGAATGCACAATGTCGCATAAGCGTGCGTTAGAAGCTCTGAATCGCAATATGAAAGATCTGTATAATGACGCAAGACGTTTTTGGGGTGCATTGATTTTACTCTCAAACAATTTCCGGCAAACGCTACCAGTAATACCAAGATCGACCGCTGCCGGTGAGATCAATGCTTTGAAGAAACTTCAGCTGACGACATCGCATGTTTGCTAAATGATCCATCTGCCGAAGTGTTCTCCAATCAACTGCTAAGTATTGGTAATGGTCATGTTCCTGTCGACGCATCGAATGGATCGATTTCGTTGTCGCGGAATTTTTGCAATTTTGTCCCAACGAAAGAGGTATTTAAGCGTCTACATAAAGTAGCATGTACATTGTGCATGCTGGAAATTATTACTTTCATTACATTACCTAACGAATTTGGGCGGAACGAAGTTCGCCGGATCAGCTAGTTTGAAATAAAATAAAGATGCCTTTTTGGAACAAAAAATCCTTAAAGCCTTAGCTTATGAAATAATGCCTACAAGGCATGAAAAAGCCTAGGTTGGCAATGCTGGTCGAGGGCTTTTCGGTTGTCTCTCTTTTCTCTGGCTTTTTTACGCTCATGAACCGGAGGTTTTATATTGCCTACTATGTACCTCCTGGGCGATCTTACGCTTTCTCTTGATATGATGCTTTGTTTTTCTATTTTGGGTTTTAAGGAGCGGCGCATCTCTCCGTTTTTGCAACTCCTTAGCTACTTCACAACCTCTATAATTTGCCGGGTGTTTTCCCTTACAATTAGCTCCACAGTCTTGGGAGAAGTGATTCCCGGCGCATTTTACACATCACCGTGACACTTTTTTGCAATACATTGGCGTATGATTAAATTTTTGGCAACGTTGAATAATTGTAGCATTATTTGGAAATTTCTGCGTATGGGCTCGATTTTTACCACAATAGGAACTGTATAGTTTTAATTGGGTATATATATCTTCGATATTATCAGCCCTATCCTATAATAGTACTGCAACAGAGCCCATTAAGCAAACTCAACTAACTACTCATTACTTACATAAAATCGCATACCTTCGAATTGTCTATTATTTTTCTACTATCTGCCCTATAAACACTGTAATTGTTTCTTGTGTGCAAGACCCCAAAAACTGCAACCGCAACGAGAGCAATTAATTTCGTCCTCCTTCGGTGGCAGAGAAAATTACAACTTACAAAACTATCTTGTCTGGGGCAACTGTAAAACCGCAAGTCTACTAAATTAGCTTCGTGTTGCATGCTTTCCGACAGCGGTTTTATTTATTTTTTTTTTGTTTTACTACTATTTCCAATCAATTTCGCATTTGAGCACATAGGTACCTACCAAACGACGCAACTGTTCTCTACTTAATGCTTTCATTCCGCGCGAATCAATTCAACCCTTGGCCGTGGTATTTCTTGACAATGCCGTTCCTGCTGTTGCCTGCTGGTGGTTTTTGGCATGCCACTGCACAACTAACTATTTGTCTAGATGTGTATACCTCTTTTGTTATCTATGTAGCTTCAGCGGTCGTTGTAATGGTCGGTTGATTACGCGGTAAACCACAGTCACTACTACCATCGTCATCGATATCGGTTGAAGTTTTCTACCCGGCTTGGTATTTTTTTTCTTACAATTGGGGCCGTGGAAACGTCACCACATGGTTAATTGCGAAGACCTTGTCTAGACAAGAGATTCAAATAACATTGTGCTGGCTTTGCCCCCTTGTATTACACGGCATTCTTGTGGCTCTGGCGTTGGGTAACCATTTTCGAGTTAGTATTAGTAACGTTAGCTTTAAATGAAACTCAACTTTCGTAGTCCTACATAAATCTCAGGGATGTCATTATTCGTCTCTTATTGTCTCTTTGGAATCTACTACATTTTTTAAATGCAATACCATTGGCTTCTGCTTCTGCTTCTGCTGATAGCTATATCCAATTTCCGAAAATAATTGCCTGGGAGGGCAATAATTGTTGAATGTAAACCTTGGAGTCACGTGCGTCTATTCACACAGTGAAAATGTTCTATAAACTATTGCAGAGAGTGAAGTCCATTACAGCTCGTAGGTACCTAGCGATGAAAATGGCTTCGTGTGCAGACTTCCTGTGCTTACATATAAATCAATGCGATATGTCAGTAGCAACCATAGTTTCCAGTTTGCAATTTCCTACAAAATGCATTGAATTGGTTTTCAGTTTTAACGGTTAACCTTCCTTTTTTGTTTGCTTTCATTTCAATAAAGGAGGAAGTCTATTTGTTGTTCAGACACGCAGTACTAGCTAGCTGTGATTATTTTTTCGCCTGAACGCATTTGTCTACAGAGCCAGACGCACCCTCAAATTAGCCATCAATACAAGTGCATGGCAGCACAACTGACAACTGATGGTTTTTCGTTTAATCTTGAATGACATTTAACACGTCAAATGATTATCGCTAAAATTAATGTATCGTGTTATTACTATCATCTGTGCGCGAATTGTCTATACTATAGTTTGTTAGTAAACGTATTATGTGCAAAATACAATTCGGTAGAAAGAGAAGGCAATTAGTGCTTTTTGGTTCCCCAATTCCAAAGTATTCCTTATCGGTGACAAAAATGCACCGAGTGGGGGCCTGGGGAAATGTGAAGGAGATATAAAGCTTTTTTTTGTAATGACGTTCGTAGCAGTTGCGTGTTGCCGTGTTGCCTCCTATTAAAGTTAGCTTCTTTTAAGTTCTAACATTGAACATAAGATGAGTTGTAGTAGCAAACTGTCACACTTTATTTATAATCCACATAATACAGTCGCGATTCACAAACCCATGCATGAAAAATTCCTTCGAACTTAACCTTTAAAAATTAAACTGAATCGCGGGTATCTGCGGCTAAAAAAAGTTTTCATGTGAATGAAATGTCAGAAACTACGAATTTTCGCTTGTTCGCGTTCGCAATTCGCTTTTATATGAATAATCCTTAAAGTCGGTCCTATTTTGACCCTATTTGGACTACTACCTCAGAAAAGACGACCGAAGTACACATCCTTCGCGTGTACTAAGAGACGTAAACTTTTTAGATACTTTTTTTTGATTTTGAGGTTAAAAAGGTAAATTTTGTTGGAAAAAACTACTTCTTATATGCCGGGTTCCTTAAACACTCAAGTTTGTGTTTGGCAACTACTAACATATCTGTGAATGAAAATATTGTGTGTGGTTACTTCTGCCTTAATTATTTACTGATGTAAAAAGTATTCTACGTTTAAACTACGAAAGTAAACCATCTCTACGACTTAATACAAAATGGTAGCAGGTACTAAAAATACGAAACCACATTTTGAGTACCTTACTTTCAATGTAAACAAAACCGGAAACTACTGTCAGTGACAGCAGACAGCCACTTGAGACTTAAATTTAAGCTTTCTCTCAAAGCTGCCAATGGAATTCACGTGGAACTACCCCTTATTTTATTTCTGTCTTTCTCGTTTTGTTCTCTGTTTACGTTTTGCCTTCCATATTCCAATATTAAAACGGAGCTCACTGGAAAACATTTCACTGCCTTCAATGGAAGGGTGACGGCTGACGGGCGAATGACGACGACGACGCGACAATGAAGCATCCCAACATCGCTTCGCAGCTTCAAGCTGCTGAAGCTGATGTCCTCTCGAAAAGCAAACAAACTGATTGCAAAGTTAATTCCTACGATAACGCTTTTACCTCTCGTTCTCAAAATATTCGCATTCTGTCTCGCTTGTTCTTGCGCTTTAGCTCTGACTCTGACTCCGATGTTGGTTGTCTCTCTGTTCAATATAATCGACAGGGTGAGCCGTCGCCGTGGTGAGCTACTACAAAGGGTACGGAGGTAGAGTCTCAGTCTCACTTGTACGCAACTACAACGATGCGGGAAATTCTGAAAAGCGGGGGAAACAACAGCAGCAGCAGCAGCTCCACCATGGTGTGCTGTGCTGTGATACTGATGATTTTGCTCTTGAGTTCTGTACTGCGAAATCACCACTCAGTTGTTTACTGTTAGTCGTCGCGATTTCTGTCTGCGGTTTTCCCAAAACGCAAATTTGTTTGGTTTTTTTCGTTGAAACTAAACCCGAAAAAAAGAGCGCGTTCGACGGGATGTGAAGTGCTGCTTCCGTTCTTTTTTCGTTTATTCACTGCTTCGCCTTTTTGCTCGTTTTTCGTTTCTTATTCTCTTTGTTGTTTGGCGAAATAACAAACAAAAAAAAAAATATTGGAAAATATCGAAAAACATCGCGATAATCGATGCAAATGCAAAGTAAACGAATCACGAAGGATCAATGAAGAAATGCACTTTGATCAGTTTGACGGATAAAGGAAGCTCCCGTTACAGTTGTTATTGCAGTTGACAGATCGGATCGACAGCGGACGGTTGTTTTTGTTCGGTTTGTTTATGCAGTTCGCGAACAGAAGTTCGCCAAGTGTTTGTGTAAAATTAGAAAACAAAATAAAAGTTGTTCATTAATTTGATGTAAACGAGAAAGGAAACCAGTCGGGTGAAAAGGACAGTTCCTCGCAATGAATGCATCTGTGTTGAGTGTCACGCCTCTTAAAGTGCACAGACGAGGTTAAGCACACCAAGGGAGCTAAGAATTGGGAACACATCCTTCTGCAGTGCACTGCAGATTGCACCAAATTCTCAGAAGCGGAATAAAAGGCAAAAAAGCCGCAGGATTTCGCCACCCATATGCAGTCGTGTGTCTTGTCTGTGCTCCTCCATATTCCCTTTTATAGGTGGGCCCTGCCACACTCCGTGTGTGTGGTGGACTACGTATATTTGCCCGCTTTCGACGACGCAATGTAAACGTTGTTGGTTGAAGGATAACATTTTCTCTTGTATATTTACACATTCGCTCTCGCTCTATTCGAAAATGACTCCTTTGTGAGTTTTTTTTCTTCTTTTTTTCGCATTCTGCTTACCCTTTTTGCATTTTAATTATTCAGGGCACATAGAGCTAGAGCACTGTGCATATTTTCTTGGTTGATGGTATCCGTGCGGTGGATCCTACGTGTGCAACGCCATCTATAGGTATACTCCAGGCTAGCGGATGTGTTTGTTTTATTTTGTCGCTGCTTAACATTTGTTTTTCGTTTTTCTTTTTTCTTTTTTAATCCATACAACTCCTGGTGTATCAGGCAATCTTTGTTTGCATACAAATCGGGAATTCAGTGACACTTGTTCTTCTGTGGGAGTGTGTGTGTGTCTTTCAATACAACTGCGAAGCTTCTGATTCGTGCAGAGCTAAAGTGCCTCAGGGTTCTTTGACTTGTTTTTTGCACGTTTCTGTTGAGTAATCGTGGAGTGATTCACAATGCACTAAATTAACTGGCATTTAACTTTTTTTTTTGTTTACTTTTTTTTGTGTCTGTTTATGCAGTCGATTTTGGATATTTTTAAAGTGACTATACTTTTAAATGCTATTTATACCTTGTATTTTATCAAATAATACGTATATTTTTTTTACGATGCGTTTTGGGCGCGTATCCGAGCGATAAAGACGTCATACGGCTATGGCAAACATAACCTTTGTTTGTGGTGTTGTGTGGATACCATTTTGAAGCGGATTAATTAATCTACGAGATATGATATCTTGTTGATTTTAAAAGTAACGCTTCGAGTGCGCAAAGCTTTCTAACATGTTAACGTGTGAACATGTGAGGTTTTTTTTTTTGTGTAATGCCATAAATAGGTTGATGGGGGGCTTTGTTCAAAAACTAAAAATTCAGAACGGTGGTTATTTGTATCAGATGTCAACAGGGGGTTTATTTATATAACTTTGGATCTCCTAAGCCCTGTAGCTACTCTTATGGTATCTTCTCTAAGTGGCGGCCAAATGTTTTCGCCACATCTGCGTGATCTCGAAAAATATGGGTAACTAGTAAAGGAACAAAAGACGATGCCAGCGGGATTTTTTATTTTCGCGTTCAAAGTGACAGCTATTTGGGTTGGCTTCTGAAAAAGAGTAGGTACCCACAAATGTTTTGAGCAAAAGTTCGTATTCTCTTGACTCCAGTTTGTTTTCATTTGTGTCCACATCGAAACTCGCACACACGATTTATTGTGCGAAGAAAGTCATAATGTTCTCTCCAACGTTTGAATTCCCTACTGATGTTTCTTGTTCGTATGAATAATACATCAGCTATTTATAAACAAGCAAATATATGGGAAACAATTGCGTTTGATGAATTTGAAAGTTTCTGGTAAGACTTGAATTTTCCAAGGCAAGTATTGGAAAAACAAAGTTAAATATGTACTGAACATAGAGCTAAATGAATTTTTAAATACTTCGACATATGTAAATATACAATGTGCCAATAAACTTTCACATAGGTGCCATTTCTGTCCAAAGTTCTTGGGCAAATTGTCACCAGAAGGCGGGTTGCGACGTTTCTTTGTCCTGTAGCCAGAAAAGTTTTCGAAAAGTGTATCCTGCTGGGTGATGCGCATTTCGGGAAATAATTCCGAAAAGTTCCTCGGAACATCTGGCATTGTATTACCTACAAACTAAGCAGAATTCAGCAACCAGTCTTCAGAGTAAATCTAGTGTCTTCGTACTGCTTGTCATTGTGTATATATTTTTGAAGGTTTCATTAAACGTTTTGGTGGCACATGCCAATTTTATTCATTTACAAGAAACCCAACCAGAGAGACAGAGTTTCCTGAGACGTCTTAAGCAGTTTTTGAAATTTGGCGTCAGTTATATAGCTAGCGCTTTATCCCGAGTTTTATGCTTCGGATTTCCTAAACAGAAAGAAGTTAGCTAAGCTTTTCTGGAACGATAACTTTGGGTACCTACGTTTGACGTTTGTCGTTTATCAGTTGTGTATGGACATGGCATGGCTTTGAATATTGTTTTTAGGTTTTTAGTGACATATTAACGTACTTTCAAGTAGTCGAGTACTAAAAACCTGTAAAAACTTAAAAATGGAGCAAAACCCTCGCAGAGAGCGAAAGGGAAATATACTCAAAAGTACGTGGATAGACTTTGAGCTACTTTGACCCACCCACATCCTTGAAATCTGACCCGTATCGCAAATAAATATATAACTTATCTTTCTGCAACATTCGACCACAAATTTTATTTTTGAGTGCAGTTGATTGTCATAGGACGGATTTTGAATTTGTTTCTTGACAACTTTTTGCATCTGACATATTTATCAGTACTTGCCGGTTGAAGTTCACGGAGTTGTTTCGATCCAAGAGGCGAACTAATCGTTACTCGTTATTTTGCTAATTTTCTCTTTTTCTGTCATTTTTTATGGGAACTTTGTGCGATTGATTTATATAGATTGCGTTCGATTTAAATCGCGCACGCAAGTGAACCGAATGGTGCTCTTTGATAGAGCTGAAAAGGAAGCTTCTCGAATAGCCTATCGATCTTGAGGTCAGTCGCAAGTGGCTAGTAGTTCTTTCCATAGTTTTCCATGTTTTGGAGGAACTTGTTTACGACTAAATGTCTAATCTTGTCATAAGCAATTGCTTCTTATTCTTAGGCCTGAATTTTACTCTTTTTCTTGGTTTAAGTAGCTTGCGCTCTTCGTAAGAGATGATAGGTAGTTTACCCCCACTCAAAAGTGTAAGGATTATGATTGCAAGGTTTTGATTGATGCTTGACTTTGTAAGTCTTCTCTTGATTATTGAGATGAGGATATTTAGCCATTTCAGGTCCGCCAGGTCGGTCCTTAATATTTATTTTAAAACAGTCTCCATGACACGAAATTTAAGACAAAAACCGTTTGCCAGCACTTCAGCTTAACAATAGTTAAAACTATTTACTCTCAAAATGTTTCTTCAACATCAATTTAAGTTAGTCTTGTTATACTTCGCTATGTATGTACTACATGCAGCAGCAGCTTATGGTTTTTCACTTCACTTAACTAATGACTCTTGCTCACAGCAGTTGTTCAATTACACGAGTGGTAATCGAGAAGTGCTGCACTATTTTGTGTTTCAAGTGCACTAAATAAAACACTTGCCGTTGGTAGGTAGATGTATTTATTGTATGGCGTAGTCAGTTAAGAAAAATAAGAATAATTCTCTATTCGAAAGTGATATGCCGTTACTAAACAGCTCCATATACACAGCAACTACTCACAAATAAGCCGCAAAGTCATACATCATTGGCCTGCAGTGTCTAATTTCAGTTTTCATTGTTGTGACATTGCAAACGTCATTGCAAATTTACTGTACAGTAGATGACAGAATGTATAAGGGCGAGGGTGGATTTCAGCTAATTTTAATTGGGTTCTGTTGATGAAATTGTTTTTGGTCGTTGGTTATAAGACCACACGTTTCATGTTCCTTTAGTATGCAAAGCCCAATGCTCTTTATATTTGTTAAATGCCTTGGAATACTGCTGAAGTAGTAGTCGGAGAATCATCAGCTATGGCAATTTCAATTTGGCGTTGAACTGATGGTTTTTAGTGGGCGCGTTCGGATTACCACCATCCGTTTGGTTGATTTTTGACTTTGACATTTTTAACTTTCTCCATTACGTATAGTAAGAGAAAGATATTTTCCATACAAATTTCGCAATTGTGAGCTTCCGTAAATTTAAAGTCGAGACTAAAAATGTTTATTGCTAAGGCCCATTGTTTTCGTACAAAATTTCGAACTCGAGATATTAATTAATTCTGACATTTCTATGATAGAGGAACTCAAAAAAGTGGGTCGCAAAATTCTGTCCGGTCTGTCCGTCTTTCCACAGGCCTATAGCCTAAACGGCATCCCGGATTACGTTCAAACCTCGGATTTGGAGTTTTTGAGCTTACAGTTCGCGAGGTGTTTTTTTTCTTGCAAGGTATGTAACCTCAATATTAATGGTACCTACCTACTTCCTATATAAAATTTTCGTACCAGTTTGATTTGATCGAAAACGGCTCTAACGATTTCAACCAAAATTGATATTTAAGCTTAAGTATGTGAGGTTACCATAACTACCCAATTTTTTTCTAAAAATTCGAATAACGGTAATTTTGAAATTTCGACATATCTCGAAAACGCTCCATACGATTGTAACAAAAATTCATTTCTAAGGTAATGTGGTCATTTATAGCTTAAGAGCAAACTCGGTTTTTCTCTATATTATCGTTCAATGGATTTTTGAAAATAGTAATTTTTTCAAAACTTCGCTTTGTTTAGTTTTCCCAAAAACTGTTATAACGATTTAGAACAAAATGCAAACTTAGAGTCAAATTGATGTTTTCAAAATTATTGTGTCATTAATTTTCAATTCGAAGCACCGAAAATGCTAATTTTAAAAACTGCTCATATCTCGAAAACCCCATCTTCGATTTCGATAAAACTTTCAAAACGTTTAGGTTGAAGTGCTGGTTAAGTTCATACTGTTCAAATTTGCAGGTCTCAACAAATGACTGATGCCAAAAAATGACAGAGTAGATGGTATCCCATTTCAAAGCGGTGGCTGAAAAACACCACCCAAATCCAACACCCCTCCTGCGTATGGATGTGAAATTTCTTTCCTTTTTGCCTCTCCCTAGAAGGCAATTTATGTTCCTCATAATTGGCTAAACAATTTTCTTGTGAATTGCAATATCCGTTTATTTAAGTTCTCACGTCATTGTCTATCTGTCAAGCGTTTTTTGTTTTGTTTCTTGTTGGCTTGGCACTGCACGTGTGTATAATTAAAATTTCCCAGCGATCGTATAATTATCGATAAATAATGCATCGATTAACACGATTGTATAATTGAAAAGAGGACCAGTCGTGTAAAAAAGAAAAGAAAAAAAGAATCCATTCAATTACTAAATCCATTTCGCTAGCTTATCATTCTCACTTTCCCGTTTCATATTTAATGACTCCGAAATGGTGTCCCCTGGGAAGTACGTACAATACACAACACACTTTTGGATGTGTTTCTGGTGTATTTTATTTTTTTAATAAAAAAAAAAGGCCAGCCTTCCATAAACCGGCAATTATAACGAATCCCGTATGATTACTCGCCTATAAGATAACCCCTTTGTGCGTTGCTAAAACCTTTATACCTCCAATACGAGCCCAATGGCCGGCTTACAGCACCCTCATTAAAATGTCCTTAAAATTGTGTGTTTTGTTTTATTATTTGTGTCATGATGTTGATGAATAATCATAAAGTTTCCATTCCAAGGCAGAGTATCCTGCTATAGTACACTATTCCCTCATTAACCCCGGCTAAGACAACAACACGACGACGACGAGGACAACAACATGGCTTCCAAGTTGTAAATCCCCACAAAATCATCGTTTACGTTTACGCTGGTACCAGCACGTAGTAATATCAGCCCAGAGCGGTAGTACTAGCCGAAGCCGGCAATTCTTCCTTAATTAGGATGGATGCATAGTACAAAGCCCAGCAGGAGTGTTGCAAGGAAAAAGCGAAATAAATTGTGCTTTCCTTTATTTAGACTTAATTATGAAACCGTGGTATAACCTTGTTGGGGTCTCCTTTTTTTTAGTTGCTTATTTTATTTTTTTTTTCTGCGCTGACCTTGCAGCATCGATATATACTATACTCGTACTAGCTACGAAAGAACGGAACTGCTTGACATTTTGTTTCGCTTTTCTTACCGCAACGGGAAGTGTCTGCTGTTGTGGTTGTTTTTCCTTGTTTCTGAGGAGGAAAATAAAAAGAACAACCACAGCATCATCATCAGATAATCTTGACACGTTCGACGACTCCTGGTTGAGTCATTTGTACGGAGCCTGCATGCGAAAAGACAACATGACGATATGGGCTATTGCAAACTGCAGCTGCGCCTGCAATTGCATGATTCACGTGATTATCGCGTATATAAATTTGACAAATTGCAAATTGCCGTTGTGTAGAACGGTGTAGCGGCGTTGCTGGACCGTTGCACTGTGCGGTGACATAGGCAGGGGTAAATGCAGTCCAAGCCGCACACATGATAATGATGACCGTATTGGAGACGTGATTTGAAAGCCGGAAATAAAAATTTAGTTGTGTCGGTTGAGCGGCTTTTTATTGTCGGTATAGGGAGAGAGAAAATGAACAGGAACAATGTGGGGTCATCGGGGTGCTTATGCTTACTGTGCTTGTGCATTTTTTTTGTTTGTTTTTGTAGCGCGGTTAAGGGCAACCATTTATAGAGAACTAGCAGATCTAGTACACACTACTAGTGGTGGCGGAGGCATTACCGCATCAAGATGGAATCTCAATAGAGAATGAACGCAGAACCACTTTGCAAATGATTCGCAATTCATAGCTGCTTGACAAGACACAATAGCTTGCGTGCTAGTGACACATGGGACATGGATGTGGTGGCATTTTTTTAATTGACTGTCATCATCTGTCAAAGGACTTGAATTCGTGGGATTTTTTGTATAAATTTTTACGTTATGTGTGTGAATGGGTAAAAGGGAGATATGGCTCAGTGAGTGCAGTGACAGGTGAGCGCGGGTTCAAACCCAAATAAAAACGAACTAACACTTAAGGTATGCTTTCCCACCTCTGGGAAAGGTTCTTGAATTTTCTATAACCAATCAAGTGCAAGAGATCAGCGGCATATAGACGAATGCATATGATGAATGTGGGAATTTACTTTTATTTTCTGTTAATATATACAAACTTATGTTCGAATTTAACCACCAAACAACTTAGACTGGTCGAGATTATGCTACTACTTCGAATTACTTAATGGACAACCAAAACCGTTCACCGCACATGCCCAGCTCTTGCAAAGCTGCGAAAAACCAACTTAGGGGAATACTTCTTCGAGGACCTCAGTGACTTGTCTCGCACAGACATACGCTGTATCAGCAAATACGTATAACAAAGACCAAATGGCTTGAATGATTTTCAATAAATACTCAGCGTCAGCAGACAACTGGCCGCACCACCCGCATCTCTTAGACGAGCTGTTTTGTAAATTATATTCGAGGGGTAGACTGTTTTGGTCACCCTTTGTAAATCCAAAACAAACCGTCACTCAGTTACACTCACCTTTTTTGACCAAGTTGAAACCCCCGCAATTATGCATAGTAAACAGGTTGATTGTTCCTTTCACTACTACTAGTATGCTTTTTGCAACATCTGCCCTATTTTGATATGTTGCCAGAGGACAAAAGCGAGGGTCTAACCGATACGGCCACCACCCGCATATCCGAAGGCATACTATCGACCGGTCATCAACTTGACCAACCTTACTTAGACTCTAGTAAAGTACATAACTTAAGGACCGATCTGTAACTATCACCGATGGCGTATATCAGTTCACGTCATTTCGACGAGATGTCGGAGGATTATAAGCGAGGGGCACACTGTTTCGGTCACCCGTTAGACATCCAAAGACATATAGTCCAATAGTCATCCCCAGTCTCACTTCTTCAAGGAGTTGCCTGAGGATTACAGGCGGAGGGAAGACTGTTTCGGTCTCCCTTCCCTTAGGATAAATTGCCCCCGATTCTGTCTACGAGACGTAGGAGGAAAGACGAAGACAAAAGTCACACGCATAAGACAGCAGTAATGCCCACTAGCATGTCCGGCCTAGAAAACACTTAATTAATACAAGAAAAAGTGTCGGAGATAAAACAGAGCCTTGGGGAACACCAGCATTTATACGGTGAGTTGCAGACTTGAAACCGTCCATCACAACTTGAAAGGTAGTTTCTAATCCATTGAAGAAGATACTCGTCGATCCCAAAGGCACGCATTTTCGACAAAAGAGCTTCCATGCCAAACTCTGTCAAATGCTTTTGAAATATTAAGCGCAACAATTTTCGTTTCACCAGAGTGGTGGAGAGATTGGTTCCACTTTTCGGTGAGATAAGTCATCATAGAGGACCTGCTGCCTCGAAAACCGTACTGCCGGTCATTGAGAAGTTTTCGTGATTCCAGATATTTCATAAGCTGACGGTTTATCAGCGTTTTCATGACCTTGGGAAGAATGGACGTAAGTGCTATGGGTCGGTAGTTAGTGGGAGAAGAAAAATCGGTTTTCTTACGGACGGGCTGGACAAATGCTGTTTTCCACTTACTCGGAAAGAGTCCACAAGAAAAGGACAGGTAAAAAAGATTACGCAGTGGCTTTGCCAGCGTAGAAGAACACCTCTTCAGAATTATGGGGGCTGTACCAGCTGGACCAGCGGATTTGTGAATGTTAAGATCTTTTAATACTCTTGCCACTGTGCAACTTTTGTTAAATGGAATAACATATATTCATGGAGTAAGTCTTACTCAAAGTTGAATATCTTTTTTTAATAAGTTGTTTCTGAGGCAGTTAGTTAACATATCTATAAATTTATAAATTTTTAGTACCTAAGATATTTGGGGAACTATCCCATTAAATACATTCAAAAGAATGGACATTTTGTCCATCTCTATCGCTTCGTTTGTCAGCGCAGTGGCTTAGTGGTAAGTGTGTTGGACTACTAAGCGATGGGTTCAGGTTCGAATCCCGAAAAAAAACCTTTAGTCCAGCTTAGGGTTTTTTTCTACTGCGCCGCCTCTCGCTAACATCTGACAAACGTCCGAGAGAATAACTGTCTAAAAAGACCTTCTCAATTAGACCCTTGGACTCGGCATAAAAATGTAGATCCCTTCCATTCGTTCCAAAAATGAAAAAAAAAAACTCACACAAATTGTTGTGGGTATGTGGAAAGCTATAGTCCTAGGGTCCCTATTGCGCTAACTACACATTTATTTTATCGTTGCGTTTATGTCCAGCTTCTTGTGTACCTCATCAGGGAAACCGCACAAACGCCCTCTATTGGAAATCATTGCGTTCAGTGAAATATTGATTTCGTATCTACTCTTTTATACTTTTTTCAATATTTAAATTTGTGATGACATCAGTGGAAGGAACAATTACCACTTCGGTAAACTTGTTGACACATTGTCAAATACTCATTAAAACCAGTTACCATCAATTCTCATTGATAAAAATAAACTAAAGTCATCCACCAAACCGTGGATCCATACCGTACAGCTATATGCATAAAGAGCAATTTCGTGATAAGGGCTTTAAATAATTATTCCAAGTACCCCTTGACTTCAATAATCAATCAGTATGACATTCCCTGAAAATCCGGGCAATTAAGTTTGCACATGAACAAAAATATCAATCATGAAAATAGGCTTGCGAGAACTGATCTGATAGTACATAGGAAATCAACAAAAATCTATTTTTTTTTTATATAACTTTAAATTGGAAGGAAACAATCATGATAATTATTATAATTTCCCCCAAATCGATTTTGGCATACAAATTGTTGTTAACAATTAAGGCTGATGACACAGAATGCTGCGAATTATTTTTTACTATTATTGGCAGAAGTGATGTGAATACTTTATTTTTGACTGACAGTATGGTACATAGGTGTTGGCAACAATTTATAATTTAAGTGTTGGGAAATAAAGTAATTAATATTTTTGTTTAAAATTCGTTTCAAATTAGTACAACAAAATATCGTGTCGTCCTCTTTTGTTGACATAATTATCCTATTAGTGTAGGTACATAAATTTGTCAACGCAATTTAGGCAACAGTGACCAAAACGAGTTAAATTTAAAACAATTATTTGAGTAATGAGTAAGTAATTAGATTATAATGTTACAACAAATAAGTGCTTATCTAATTGTTGCTGATATTTACTGCGTACACTGTATTGTGTTCCGCATCCAAACGCGTGAGTTGTTTTGACATTATGCGTCTTTGCAGACACTCCTTCAATAAATTTGTTAACAGTTTGTTATTCCGAGGAAGTAATTTGGTAATTAAAATGCAAAACTTTGAGATTCGTTTGTGACAGCTGCAATTACGTACCTATTCGGAGTCCTGGCAGAAAATTGGAGTTTTGAAAACTTAAATACTGGACACAAACCAATACGAATGCTTTCGGTAGGTACCTTGCGAACAAACCCCTTTATCGCCACTTACCAGTTAGCAGACGTCGTGAACGCCTTGTGTGTGATTTTCATAATCACGTAGGTAGGTTACCTTTTTCAGTGTTTTTTTGTTGTAAAAAATAAATATCAGGCACTCAAAGATATATTAAGTTCATTGTCTATAAAGAGTCAGGTTCGGTATTCTGTAAAGTGAAACGTTCAAACATTTAGGTAGGTAGGTAGAAGTGGCGGTCCAGCTTTGAACCCAAGTGGCACTGTGATCGTGATGTGCCTTTTTGTTAAAGCGACACGATTCGTGTTACCTAGTTTGTGATGTTTGTTAAGGGTGTGAAGCATTCGGTGCTTATATCCAACCTGTGGCGTTCAGGAAACGGATTATGTCCGAAATGTCGCCAAGGTTGTCGAAAAAAGGTTGGTTCAGTGTGCCCAATCTGGCTCTTGATAGTGCCAGAAATTTTCAACGTTTTCGCCTCACAGAATCTGTCCCCACCCAGGTCTTACTCTAAAATCTGTCACCCTTTTTCGAACTGAGATTCAGAGTTTTTATGGCAGCTTCGTTTCATCTCCCGTTTTCGGTTTCCATTAGAAACCCTGTAGAATTAAAGACGTTCCTTAACTAATCACCATTTTAGTTTTCGCAAGACTCCAGTCTCTTGACATTCGGATTGTCAACATTTTTCCGTAAGTTTCTAGTAAAAAGATTACAGATTGGACTTCTTGATTAAAGTGTTATAAACTATTATACATTGTTGCGGCTTGAGTTTTAGGGTGAATCAGAGTTTTTCATTTTTCCTCCCGCTGAACGCCAACGGCGCTGTAATATTTTACTCGCTGCTACTGTCAAGTCACTGCTGTTTGGGATTAATAGCTAATGAGAATTTTGGAAGTGCCAAGTAGAGTGAATTAAAATTAATTACGTGCTGAAGATTCTACTTCAGTTTACCTTGCCTAAATAGATCAATAAAACACGCCTTATATTGCTTCGTTGTTCAGTCGAATGGTATACATTTTTAATATCCACTTATGGTTGTGTTTAACCATATACAAATTAATAGTCAATCTGCATACTTCCCAAAGCCAAACGCTTACCAGATATACCTACTACATTCTTCTTCTTTGACAGCTGATAGATTCCGAGAAAGAGCCATACGTCAAAAGACGATAAATAACCAAAGATATTTAAAAAACAACATTCGCATTTCAGCATGTCGTAAGTATCGTCTTTTCTATTTGCTTCTATTGTAGTTATTTGCAATGTGCAATATGGTGTGGATGTCTAATTAGTATGCGCCTTTGTGCAGCACAGCTATAATTGACAATTAATGTCACACAGTTAATGTGAAATTTATTGCTTTCTGAACAATTGTGATCGGTTTTTATTGCAGATGCCATAATGGAGTCATTTTTATTACCTACTGGGAACCATTTCAGTGTGCAATTTATTACGCACTTTTAAATGACATCTTGTCAGTGTGGGTCACCACTTTATTGGGAATTATTATTGTGCTCTGCTCACACTTAGTCGAAGTTAAATAAAATTGTTTTGCAATAGAAGAGTACAAAAGATTTTTCTGACTTTTTATACATTTTTGCACTTCTGTCAGTTAAAATATAGAGCACACCCCTGGACTGCGATTTTTACAGCAAGCAAACATTTTTTGACAGCTATAGGCGATACAAATTAGATTTTTTCCTTAGCGGTCCTGACTTTCGTTTCGGAATTGGTTATTTAATTTTTTTTTTTGCAAAAGGTTCAATAAACTAAGATCAAAGCCATTTTTTTTTAACGACATGACAAATGCGCAGTATATGACAAAATGACAGTAAACAGAATAAAAGTGTTCCGAAAGTTGACACAAATTGTGAATATTGTTTTCTCAACGACAACGCTTTGAATTAAATCGAGAACAATCAACAACTTTTAGACAAAAGTGTGTTAAACCTTGAAAACTGTGTAAATGTGTAAATTGCGTCGAACGGTTTATTTAGTTGTTCCCTCTGTCATCGCACTTTTGCCATACCACTTGTCTGCTTTTATGCCGGGTATATCAAGTGAAAAATTGAGAAATTTAACAAACAAAACGCGGCTATTGTTGTGTCGTTCAATTATCTCCAATAATAATTAAATAAACATTCCACAAGCACGTTATGGTTGTGCCATATTTGTAAATACGCACATGTTCATAAATAGGTATGAGCCATAATAATAAAAGGAAAATCAACAAATTTTAATGACTTCTTACACACGTGTCCGTGCACATTATATGAAAAGTGCGTCAAAATTTACATAAATTCTCTTGCAGTGTCGATTATAAATAATTAAAATAAATTGACCTGCTTTTTTAATCAACTGTCAGCTAAGTGCCATTACTGTGCCGCATGCATTTTAATTCACGCAACATCACAGTGATTGGTTTTTCTTTTATTCCGAGCCATATGCACATTGACATCAATTGCTGCAGTTGCCATTGACAGGTAAACACATTTTAATTTTAATAACATTTAAAGTAGTTCATTGTGACACTTGTGTAGGTAATTGTTTCCAAGAAATGAAATGTTTTCTCCTTCAAGGGCTGTGGATACACATTTCAAATCCTTCTGACCCAATTTCACGGCTGCTTGAGCGAATCCTAGATTAGCTCTAGATTTACTCACACGTCACAGATAAAATAAATTGCGAGGAACTCAAAAAAAAGGGGAAAAAAAAACAACGAAGCCTGAGAAAATAAAGCACTTGTGACAGAGCACAAAACCATACTGTGTCGCTGGTTTTAAAATTACGCATTCAACGCTGTCACATTTGCAATCAATTCAAAACGTAGTACCTCCCTGTTCTTTTTCTAACAAACGAAAAACCTTCCACCACAGGTAAACTAGAGGAAAAAAAAAAAAAATAAAGATTCCCAGCTCAATCAACTGACATTCATATCGTTTCGGTTTCATCTGCGTTGTGTCACATGACACAGCTAACTCACTGCACACTGACACCAACACAACGTACGATGAGCGCGCCTCCGAGCAGTGCTTAAGATTTATTCGCAAATAAAATAAAAAAAAGTGCCTTCCATTTTGTGGAATTTAGTGAAAAGATAAAAAAGGGAGAAGAAGAAGAAACAACACAACGAGACTATAAATTGTAGCTTCCCTGCCGCGTCGCAACCACCACCGTCGCCGTCACCATCACCGCAAACGTCAACGATGTGCAGTTCGAAATGTTTTCGCATGCCAACACTGCTTGTCATTGGCATCACGATTACAATAGTCCTAGTCTTTATTACCGGCATCACCCTAACCAACAGTCTTAACATACCAAACATAATCAAACTGCGTGAGAAGGTCGCCAGTGACTCGGTAAGTGCAAGCGCCCATCATCATCAGGGACGCGACTACAATCTGCTTGCCTCAAGTCATCCGAAAAATTTAAATCGCAATAAAATCGTAATCGAAATCGGTTTAAGGAATTACAGTGAATCGGGTGACGGGCCGATAAATGCCGCGGCAATTGTTGACGGAAATGTCGACTCGATTGTTTTCAGTTCGAATGGTGTGATGTTGGGTGGTGGTGTTGCCGGTGATAGCACGAGGACGACACAGAACGATGAAGCAACGAAACACGACGAAGAGGAAATCGTCCAAGTGGCCGCTGTCATTTCTGATCCGAATCGCAGTTGGGATTCCTTCTTGACGACGACCGAGTTGGATATATCCGATCGTAATCCAGCGATGATTGACTTTGAGAAGCGAGAAGTTGTGAAAAAGGTAATTTATTTATGTGTGTGTGTGTGGGTGTTGTTTTTATTTCTGTTTAGCAAGAGCAAAGTGCGAGAATTCGCCATTGATGTGTTGAAGTTTGTTTAACTTCCATCTATATAGTAATTGACTTGCAAAAAAAAAACAAATTTGGTGTCGAAATAAATTTGCTAACTGATGACGTTTGTTTTCCATACCAGCTGACCTGCCGAGCGATTTTTGCATTTCGATTGGTATGGTATTTTTATTGTATGCACGCCCCAAAGGTTTCTGTTGACATCATTGGGTATTTCATTGCTGACAGCTGTCAAAATATCTCATGTATACACGATGCGATGACAAAAATGGTGGTTACGGAATGTTTTTCAGTGTTGTTTGTTCTTTTTCCTCTATAGGTGTACGTGCTTTAAGTCATTTGGAAATATTTGTTGTCGCTACGAGGAGGGAATAAAATTATTTTGTATCGTTGAACACGTCAACAGGTGGCGTTGCCAATTTGAGTTGAAATTTTTAAATGGTATAATTCTGCCTGGAACTAAGCAACTGCCGTTGTGCATACATATATAAGTAACAATATTGTTGATCACGATATTATTCTAGGAAAACATAAACAGATTGAACATGAAATTGTGAGTTTATTTGTGTAAGTATGTAGGTTGTTGCTTACGTGGGCTGTCAAACACCTTGTCGAAGTCAGACAGAACGATTAGAATGCGGCTATTGGAGGAGTTTCCTCGATGCAAACTTTACTTGTTTGTGTCGTGAATCAGCGTCTGGCGGGCTTATAACTATTTATGAGTAAAACTTGTTGGGATTACAAATTTTTGTAATTGAAATTATGTAAATCATGCAAAGTGTTGAAAATGCAGCATTAATTGGAAATATGTTGAAGGGTGTCCCAAAAAAATGAAAGTGTTTTTTTTTTAACGCATATCCTCTTATTTTGTTCGCCTTGTGTCAAAACACCTATAAATCAAATTTCACAAACTTTGGATCATAGGAACCCGTGCCGACTTGCATCGATACATGTCAGTGCTTGCATACTTATCGTACGCGCGCTTTTTCGTTAAATAGCCTATTACATTGAGTTGAATTGTTTAGTGAACAAATTGCTTTTGGATATTTATCATGTCCGGGGATTTGCGTAGTTCTAAAAATAATATATTTTTAATAGGAGAAACAAAACACCAAATAACAGGTTCCAAACTTCCGTCCATTAGACAAGTTCTCGCTGTTTTTTTTTACAATATCCGTGAAGTGAATTTAACTGTCAATGAAAGTGCAAATTTAGCTTTGCGCGAATGTATCATTTTTTGGGAGAAAGCACGGATTCCAACTAAATCTTTACCAAATTGCGTAAAGAAACTTGTTGACGTCTACCAAGTTTGGAGAGATTTGCAGAAAAATGCGAAAAAAGGTCGAGATGTCTTCAAGCGGCGTCAAGAAGATTTTGCAATCAATTTGGACAATTTATTTGATATCTCACACGCAGATGCACTTCAATTGATAAAGATAGAAGAAGACAGAACATTTTTACTACGACAAAGAGAACCAGGACGGACTGGTCACTTAGCTGGTGTGGATAAAAAATTGACGGATAAAGAGCAAAGGAAGCGACTTAGAAATATTGAAGAAGAAAACCGCCGTATCAAATCGAAGTCTGCTTCATATGTCTGTAGACCGTTACAGGACGATTTATCTTCTAGTTCTGAAGACAATATGGATCCAGAAGAAAATTTATCAATTGCCAACGAGAGCACACTACCCGGAACCAGTAAAACTATGGTGAGAAAGGATTTCATTACTCCTAAATTAGTAGCTGCCTTAGACCGGTGTCAGTTGAGCATTAGAGATTCTGTCTACATTCTGCAAGCTACCTTAGAGGCATTTGGCCATAATGTTGACGAATTTGTAATAAGTAAGTCTTCCATCCAAAGAATCCGCACACAAAAGAGAGAGGAACGTGCGAAAACCATAAAAATCGATTTCAAGAACAAAGTTCCTGATGTTGTTACAGTACATTGGGATGGCAAATTACTTCCAGGCCTAGATGCTCGAAAATCGAAAGAAGAACGTCTCCCTATTGTGATAACATTTGGTAAGGAAGAGCAACTTATTGGTATACCTAAATTGGAAAGCTCTACCGGCAAAGAACAGGCCCAGGCTGTTTGGAACGCGATCGTAGATTGGGACCTTACAGATAAAGTGCAAATTCTCTGTTGCGATACTACGGCGTCCAATACAGGGCGCATTAATGGTGCCTGTGTTCTCTTGGAGCAGAAACTTGAGAGGGATGTGCTACTTTTTGCTTGCCGTCACCATGTCTACGAGCTGGTATTGAAAGGTGTGTTTGAGGCCAAAATAAGCCAAGTGACAACAAGTCCCGATATTCCCTTGTTTAAAAAGTTTAGAGATTGTTGGAAAAATGTCAACTCCGTCAATATTCAAAACTATAGAGAAAGGGTACAAGATTTCCTAACGGTTTCCGAGATAGAAGAACTACTCAAGTTCTATTGCACTGAACTGACCAAGCAACTAATCAGAGATGATTATCGAGAATTGATTGAGCTTTGTATAATATTTTTAGGCGGAAATACAGAAAATCAGTTTAAGATTAGGCCTCCCGGCGCCATGCACCAAGCTCGATGGATGGCAAGAGCTATTTATTCCCTAAAAATATCGCTACTTAGCTCTCAATTTAAAATTAACAGCAAAGAAAAGGCATCACTACTAGACGTCTGCTTCTTCATCGTCACATGCTACGTCAAGCCATGGCTGCAATGCACTTTGGCAGTAAAATCTCCTTACCAGGATTTGTGTTTCCTTAAGTCTATGAAAGCTTACGAAAAAGTTGATAAAAGTATCTCGAAAGCAGCGCTGCAGAAGTTTAATCAGCATTTATGGTACTTAAGGGATGAAGTAGTTATGCTGTCCCTATTTGACGATGAGGTGGACCTAGAAATTAAAGTGAAAATGGTCGCAAATTTAACTAAAGAAAATGCATTGACCTATGAGAAACGGTACATTCCATCGAAGGAGGAACTTAATGGTTCATTATATGGTAAGTATTTTATACTTATTACGTATATAACGGCTTTAGTTTTCAATTAATTATTTTCTTTTAACTATCTACTATCTGTTTTTTTTTTTGTTTTTTCTTTTTGTTCAGATAAAAATATAGAAGACTTCGTATCCATCAGAAGCAAGTTCTTTTTCTCTCGTCTCAAAATTGATGATAGCTTTCTTCAAGAATGTCCTTCTTCATGGAATACTTCGACTTCGTTTCTAGAAGCCAAAACCGCTGTTTCTGCCCTCAGAGTTGTCAATGACACAGCTGTAAAGCTTATGCAAGACTTCCATGGCTTAATTACGGTTGAAGAGGAACAAAAACAGTTTCTATTGCGTTGTGTACAGGAACACAGGAAGATATACCCGGACTGTAATAAATCAACTTTGAAAAGAAAATATGGTGTGTGAATGTGAATGAATGAATGAATGAATGAATGAAATAAGATTTGTTTTTTTAATAAATAACTATTTTGATAAGTTTGAGTTTAATTTATACAATTCTAAAGTATTTGAAAATTGGCCAAGTACAAATTGTAACGTTCTAAGTTTGACAACAAGTCGGCACGGGTTCCTGTTATCCTATCGCTATAAAATTTTATATTCAAGTACTTAAACCTAAATCGAACAAAAATAGAGGGTATGCGTTTCAAAATTAGCAAAAAAAAAATCGCCTTCTGTCCTGGGACACCCTAAATTGTTGATGACTTGCGAAATACCGGTTGCTTATCGTCCGAAGTCTTGTCTTCCGCATATCGACGCTGACTTCATTAGCCGCTTTTACGCAAATTCAAACGCTGACATCTTAATTAGACGGAGAATTTTGCGTTGAGTTATTGTTTGAGAGGTAACAACTTAAGAGGATGGCTGGGACTAAATCTACATGTGTTTCAAACAGCACCACTTAATTTAACTTAAATTCTGACAATTCGTACGTCGATATTTACAGGCATATTTCTGTGTTCCCCTTGTCAAAAAGTAAACTTAGTATTTCGCAATCATCTGTGTCCAAATGTCATTCGAGCGATGCACCAGTCCATGCAATTTTAAATAGAACAGAGAGGGCGACACCACTCTGACTTAGGCACAAGTTATAGCCATACGTAAAATACAACAGAAAAAGTTGGAACAGTATGAAAAAGATTTTTATTTTTCGTTTAGGCGGTCATAGCGAAAATTCTTTGGAATAAATTTTTCCCTACGAAAACAATTACAACAAATCAACCACCATATCCATATCAGAAACACAATTCGTGACAGATGGAATAGTGGAGAAATGAAATATTTCAGTGGAATGAGGTGGTTTTTTGTTGTGGAATTGACTGAAAATTAATAAATTATTTTTCTAGAAAATTGAAAGATTACTTTTAATTTTATTTTTAATAAACTAAATTTATAATTCATAATCAACATTTTAAAACAAAATTTGTACGGTTTCGTTTTACGTATGGCTATAACTAGGACCTTAACGGAAAAAAATCTACGGATTATAAGAAAATATAGGAGCCACATGGAATGACATCCCTCGCGACAGCATATTAACCACTGCGTCGGACACCGGGCTTTGAAATTAAAACCTATACAATATATCGGGTCCGTTGGAGCTTCTTCGGGTCATCATTCTAGATGCAGTAGAAGTGCGGCATCGGTGACATTAGTTCCATGAGAGTAGCTCCAATCGCTTAAGCTAGAGATTTCCGTGTAACCTTCAGCAACAAGTCAATAAGCTGAATATTTATCCCAACTGGTCATTCGAAGATTCTGCAAGAAGCCTTTTTTCAAGCTCCTACTCCAGTTAGGGAACAACGCCAAGCCTCTACTACGTTTGAATCGATGGCTTCTTTGTGCCATTCGGTATACATATCCCATCCATCATGGAAACATGGACAACTGGTATGGACTTTTCTTGCCAGTTCGGTATAGGTGTACAATGTAGGTACATCTGAAAGAGTTTGCTATTAAACGGGACCAAATATCACTCAAAGAAATCTTGTTCTGCAAACATTTACGTAGGAATATCTTGGACAGAGTTTAAAGCTAATATATATAACGAAGCATACGCCTCCAACGCCATCTACCCATCGAGTTGTGTAAAAGAGATGTCAAAAAACTACCAAAACTTCAGTTTCTCTTACTTCCTGGGCACTCATTCCGTAACTCTTAGAACGATAATCGTTTCAGCGATAGTAGTCAACGATCTCGTCACCAATTTGCTTTCCGTAACTCTATCACTATCGTCTCGTCTATCGTTTATTTTGTACAAATCGTGAGAGCATTGAGAGCATTGAGTGTCTTTCAGAGACCCTCAAACTACATGAAAATTCAAATCAGACGTCGTTTTAAATGTCATAAATGAGTTTTTTGGCAAACAATTTTGTATTTGATGCCGGCAAACTTGAAAATTGCAAAGTGGAATTAATTCAAATTTGTTCCTTAGTCTATTAATAATAACAAATAACATTGAAAATATGTATTATTGATAGGTCAGCTTCATGGATGAGCATCCCGACTTGTCCAAAGCAGTCCAAAGGTTCCACTTCGTATACATAGGTACTTCGATTGCTGTACTATCATTATCAATACAAATGTTATGGAGGGCAGCACAAACATTTGCAAAAACCACTTTTCCGTTTTCCAATTACAATTCCAAATCAACATGAGGATGATGACAACTTGTAATTTAATGTTATAGTGAATTATTGATATAAGTTTCGTATGTTTGTAATCACCAATACACCTTCCCACAATATTTCTTGCTTTTGCGTGAGGTTCATACAAAATAAGTCTAAAATGTACATAAATCGTTATTTATTTATATTTGATAGCATTTGAAAAATATCTGAAGTCAAGTTTTCTTCTTCAAATTCAATAAAAAATCTTCAGTTGTTTGCAAAACATACAAATCAATGCAAAACGATACCTCATTAGGTATCGCTCAATTTGTATCGTCAAGGCGATAGCGTTTCGACGATTATTGATTTACGTGAAGCAAATGTTCAATCGTCTAAACGATATCGTCTGGACGATAGACGATTATTGAAGTTACGTGAAGCAAAGCTATCGTCGAAACGCTATCGTCTGGCGATAATCGACATACGGAATGAGTGCCCTGTAAAATCTGGAGCTCAAATACAAACTGTTTGTTGCAAAAACATTTTCATCTCCTTTCCCGTCAGTCGCTGAACGTTATCTCCAATTTATTACGGAATCACTCTTCTGTGTCCTAACTTTCAATTGCCCATCCCATCCATCTGTTTTATTGCGAAATTTGGATATTCAGCTTATTTTGTTTCATAACTAAACGCGGCAAATGCGAATGAACTTCGCCCTTTGGCTGCGAAAACAGTTTGACGTTCAATAGGGCGATAGCGCAATTTGACTGATGAATTTTCAGATAAATGTCATAGTTCATGATGGCACACGTCAAACGTTGCGGTCACAAAGTGACCTTTTCAAAACAAATTGTGTACTCGTCCCCTTGAGCGTTTATTTTTTTCTTCTTGCCACCGCTCAACTGTCGGATTAGCAAAACACAGACAAATATAATCCTTCCCCGCATCTAAATGATCCCATAATTGAGAGGACATCCACGCGCATTACGTATACATACAGCGTGCCTCTGTGGACATTCTTTTGCTGTTTCTGTCGATCTCATCATTGAGCCTCTTTCCAGAAGTCATCATTAAAAAACAGAAAAAAAGACCAAAATGCCTGAACAAACATCAAGCTTATGTCAATAGAAGAAGCACACACACGCACGCCATACACAGGAGCGAGTTGTAAAGGATACCCTTTTTGCCTTAAAAAAAAATAAAATAAACCTACCAACAGCAACCGAAGCACCCATAAATGGTCGCAGAAAGTATGACCACCCCAAGAGCCCACCCATCAATAATAGTGCACTTAAGGGGATGAATTAAGGGCCCACACCCATACGCCTTTATTCTGGAACAGAAGGATATGATGGCACACCACTTGAACAAATATTCATTGTGTATGGCATACATGCTTGGGGCAAGCGTAATGTTTATTGCTTGATCATAAAAGTCAGACATTTAGTTTGTCGGCTGGCAGCACACACAAGACACAAGTGTCCTTTTAAACACTCCTAGGAGATGGCATCCGACCGTACACGACTCGGCTCCTGAAAATCCAGCCTATCAATCTCCTTAAGAGCCTATCTCTTCTATTCCTTTTTACTGTAATTTAATAAAAAAAAAAACAGAAAAAAAACAGCTCTCCGTTTTCCCCGAAAGTATTTTATTCAAAAGTTTGTTCCGGAACAGGAACACTCTGAATAGAGCGCAACATCAGGTTATATAGAAAAGCACCAAAGGATACTAGTTAGAGGAGGTTGCACATGTTATAGGAAGAAGGATCTCGATGAAAAGTTTTCTCGGGGTTCCATCGTCTTCGCTTTGTTTTCCCTCTAGTAGACCATCGGTAGGTACAGCTACTTCTATTGTGAATGGAATTTGTTTCAAAAGTTCGCCAACTCGTTCCAACGGGCGACCTACCGAATGTTTTTCTGCTTTCCTGCCGATTGTAGTAAATAGTTGTGGTAACTGAAGAGATGCGGATAACAAAGACAAACAGCATATGGAATGGAATTCCTATTCAAGGATGTTGAGAGTTGATTTTGTTGTATTTTGCCCCTGAAACAATGGCTGGCTGAGTTTTATTTTACCAAATCAGATCCCGATCTGCATTGCGAAGGCTTAAACCGCAATCTCTTAAGGTATGTCGCTTGAAATTAATTTTCTAATAATGAGGCGAAGATACGGTGTTCACGCGGGGGAATGACAGACTGCGAAAAGGATCCGAAGAAATGTTGCTGAGATTTTCTCCCTAATACATAAGACTCTCAGTGCACACGCAATCAAAAGTTTTGCGGCACACAAAGGAATTGTTTGAATGATTGTGTTTTGTTAGCAAGAAACCAAAGCTGACCCTATTCCAAATGGAATAATGGAGGTATTATTGTTTTAAGATTAACCCCCAGAGAGTGTGGGCATGGGTGGTGTTTATTGGCGTAAAGGAATCTGGATCTGTTGCGGGGAATTGCCGTATGGTGACGCAGGTCCGTAAAGCATTCCCAATTGGGGTAGTTTGTGTTTGGTTTGCGGTGTGAGTGCATGCAACTCTTGGGTAAGATTGATTCCTTATTTGACCTAATTCGTCGGGTGGTAGTGGTACGAGTATGATAAGCATTATTCCGCTGGGGGATGACAGAAATGTGCGGAAATGTGATACCAAGTTGGACGTTTGTGTAGTCAGGATTTTTTTTTTTTTGTTTATATATCGAGGTGGGGTAAGCTGGTTGGTTGGAATTGAGGAGTGTAACGAAAAGTGAAACGCAGTACAATCGCAAACGAAGTTGAAGCAGTTGGTAGGCTCCACTTGTGCTATAGGCTGCGTTAGGTGCATCAACTTGTATGTAAAATATCACCCAGTAAAATCAACTCCGGCGCTTGAACCTCATGCTTCTCTGAGAAAATAAGTCGCCTGAAAATTGCTTGGGCTCTAATGATGAAGCACCCAAAAGCATACACCAACAAATTGGTGGGAAACTGGCACTGCGACTTTAAGCAGCGAAAATTTAGAAAATACCAATACTCTACGTCGAGAACCCGCCATCTATATTCATCGATCTTACGGCCACTGGTACGTGGAGGTCGTAAATGGCACCAGTGAGGACAATGACACGACTAATAAGTATTTATGTAGAAAATGCATGTTCTTCCCTTTAAAATGCACAAACTGTGACGCAGTGTTGCCAGACGGTCAAAATATTACCCCCCAGATAATTTGGAAAAACCCCAGATTTAGCTATTTTTTCCAAAAATTTTAGATCGATTATTCAACAGCATTTTAAAATAACACACACATTTATTTCATCCTGGATTGTCATGCTCAATTTTGAATCATTTAGTTGTGAACAGAACGAAAAATATCTACTACCTACCTCATTACTCAGCGTTTCTTACGTTCACAGAATGCCTATAAATTGAATTTTTCAGCGAACGCTTATTTTACGGTTACCAAAAAGGATATAAAAAACTACAAATAAAATAGCATTTAAAAAAAAACCTAGATTTCCCCTAAACAATGTCTTCCCCCAGATTTCTCCCCGTCAAACGTCCCTATCTCCGTAAACGTCATTATAGAAGTTGAAGACTTCATTCAAATTGTGCTGTATAAATCAAATACCTTGTCAAAGTTGGATTAAAGATCACTTGAAGTTTTCGTAATTTCGCTTTCAATGGGGAGCTGCTACAGAGCCTTATTGCTTGGCTATATAGTCACCTCCCAAACCGTAGTCCTTTTGCTACTGGCAACCTTACTTTCCGTCGTTATTAATCGGTCATTCTGTTTTTTTCAGTGTACGTCACTTGGAACTCGGAATATTTTTTAGAAAATGGTTTTCCAACGCAAGGTTTGTGTAGGTATATCAGGTACTACATATATTCTGAAGACTTATGTCGATCTGTCAACAAATTATGCTTTTGTATGGAAAAGGGTCACAGTGGTCCGGCATGACGCATGACATAAGAAGTCGCTTGATGAGCTTATCAGTTTGTTAAAAGCGGTCTCAGCTTTATCTACACTTTGGTTTCACTTATTCTTTACGGGCCCTGGCCTTCTTCAAACAGTAACGGTATTTTTTTATTGATCTGACCCAATCTAAAGTCAAACACGGCTGCTGGACCAGACGGTTTACCAGCGGAGCTTTTCAAGGCAGCGGGAGATGTCTCTGTAGAGAGCATACACCAACTTGTCTCCATGATTTGTTCGGAGGAAAGTATGCCTAATGATTGGAACCTCAGAATTGAAAATGAGCCCCTCACAACTCCGCCAACTATAGTGGCATCAGTTTCCTTAACATCGCATACAAGATCCTGTCTGCCGTATACTGTGTGAACGCCTGAAACCATATTTGTTAACAAATTGATTGGACCCTATGCGGTTTTGGGCCCGGAAACTCCACAACTGACAAATCACCACCTGTTTATCGATTTATAGGCCACATATGACAGCATTTATAGGGACGAGCTATGCAGAGCCATGTCTAGTTTTGGAACCCTGCCAAACTCGCCAGGTGCTCCATAGAGGTCGGAAACAATCTCACCGACACCTTTTGTGTCAAAAAAGGATTTATAGAGAAGGTGACATGCTGTCATGTGGCTTTTTCCACATCATTCTTGAGAAAACTAAACTAAAGTTGCAAGCAAACACCGGGGGCACAATTTTCCAAAAGTCTGAGCAACTACTTGCATAACGACGACTTGCTACTTGATAGACATCACTGGCATAACACAGCAAGCTGTCACTGGTGCGTTTGCATTTATCAGTAAAGAAGCTGCCAAAATGGGCTTACTGGTGAATGAGGGCAAAACGAAATATATGCTGTCAACAGGAAGAAATACACAATGTCGACGAATCGGACAGAACTTCACGATAGACAGCTATAACTTTGAGATAGTTCGGGACTTTGTTTATCTCGGCTACGCCATAAGCTCTGAAAATTACCTCCGAAATCAAGCGAACAATCAAATTTTGCCAACCGCTGTTACATACTTCGGCCTAAGAAGACAATTGATTGGTCCTTGTAGAGAAACACTAAGGAGACTCTATACAAGACCCCCATCATCCCAGTCCTGCTGTATGGTGCAGAAGCATGGACGTCATCAAAGTCGGAAGATCTATTTGTTCGCTTTGAGCGCAAAATTTTTCGAGTAATTTTCGGTCCCGTTTGCGTTGACCGGTTTTGGAGGAGGTGGAGGAGCGACATCGACCTAGTCAGGAAAGTACGCATATCAACCGTCTAAGATGACTGGGGCACGTAGAGCGAATGCGAATGCGCACCAACGCTCCGGCCCGAAGAGTATAAGCCGGAGAGACAATGCAGTAGAGGAAAAACTCGCCTTAGGTGGCGCTCGCAAGTGGATCTGAACCAACATGAAGTGCCAAAGATCGCGCTTACTTCGCGCCCACGTTCATCCCGGACTGTAGCCCCACCTAAGAAAGTAAGTCACCCGTTAGTGGCGGATCTAATAACTTGTTATCGGCTTATTTATTATAATATAGCTTCGGTCTTGTTGTCCGCTCCTTCTAGGGCGGCAAATACTAGCCAACTCTTAATACTTTCGACAGCTTCATCCGTGACGGAGTACCATATAAACATCCATGCACGCATCAGTAATCATGTCGATATCGTCAGCAAAGGCGTTCACTTGCCGCAGTGTGTGTATACAAAAACTCAGTCCTTCATAATTTTTTTACAGAAGAGGTCCAAACATCGTACCTTGAGGAACTCCCGCGGTATTATTGTAATACCTACGAGTACATTATCGTCAGTCGGCTACTTCAATAGGGCTTCCATTGTTTTCCCCACGGTCGGTGAGGTCGGTGTTTATAATATGTTCCAACTCGTCATAGTCGAAAGGATGTGTCTTTCCACTTTCTCCCTAAAAGAATGGGCCGCTGCATGGGATTGTCAATACACTATACTGAATCCAATCGTTCTTAATGTTTGACGATTTACTATTTCGGACCTTGAAGCATTTTGTGTCGGTTTGACAGCCAGTTCTTGTACTTTTCATAAATCTTCCTTTATTTGGTAGGTATATTACATACCTACTTACTTTCGTTTCTGGGTGTGTTTTAGCAACCTCTTTATTAGACGATGACTGTGAGGAAGAACTTGAAAACACTTCATATCCCTGCAGGAGATTTTTTCAGATTTGTGTCGATGCGTGGGATTAAAAGAAACCCTATAATTAACTAATTACCTACCTCGACGGGTCTGTCAAATGATGGTCCACACTAGCTGGTCTTGCTTTCACCCTTTGGCATTTATTTGTGTGAAAACCTGGCCGCGTAATTATTTCTATGAATGCGAAACGCCACAGGATACTTGCGCATCTATCTGCAAGCACAGCTTTATAATTTCGCTAAAGGTCGATTGTGACCTGTCCTCTGACATATTCACTCTCCATTCCCACACTATACGTGTAGCGTCAGCTCTTTATGAGAATTTGACGAAAAGCGTATATCTGTTGTGAGCCCTCGAATCCTTTTCGATGTCATTTCAAAATCGTATCACACTGGGTCGGTCGGGATTGTTTGAAGCCTTGGGGGGCATTTAATTGATTTTGTAAATTCTCCTCATATGCCGCGATTCCACTCATACACATAGACTGAGCTGTTTACACTTCATTTATTATCTTCGTGGTATGTACAGAGGGAGCTATATTTAGGGACAAGAAATTAATTGGGTTTCTCTCTCTTCTGTCTTCCTCCGATAGAGCGATAGGACGACAACGATGTATGCCTGCTGATATGATGTCCCTAATACAGCTGTAAAGTTTATTAGTTGCTTTGTTTATGGTATACATGCGTAGAGTGGGCGCACTTGTGTCGGTATTGAAGGGGGGCGCGTGCCAGTTATAAATAATGGGTTACAATAAGTCTGTGTTGTTTTTCTGTGCTTGCTCCAAGAGCAAGTCTTCTTAAGTGTGTTTGTTTCTAATTTATTCAAAGAGGAGATGTCTTAGCTTCTTGGCAATAAAGTTATTTTTATGGCGGCTTCCAGAGTGTCAGGAATACCCGTAAAGTGTTTAATCGATTTTAAGGATTAGTTTGCTTAATTTGGAATTTAAGTAATAAAATGCTGGTAACGCTTACAATAATTAATGTTGTATCGTGGGGGATTCCACTCACGTGGGTTTATCTCTTTATTACGAGGATTAGGTTGAATTATGGTTTTATGTATTTTGTAACCGCACATGAGTGTGCGCTTGTAATATTTAAAAGCTGGGTCGAAGTTTTGGGGAGTTTTATAAGATTATTCTTATGCTACGATTACTTACTTACTTAGTGGCGCTATGGCCCGGAATGGATCTTGGCATTTACCAATAGGTCACTGACTTAACTAACTAGCTTCTTTCAGTTGCATAATCTTAGTAGATACGTTAAAGCAGCTGTTCGTCGATTATAAGCATCCACTGTATAATCGTAGCCTAAAGCGCACAAGTACTTTCGTATATTTTTAGCGTATAGCACACAAATTGTGCGGAAGACTTTCCACTGTTCTCATATCGGTTTATGTAAAAGAGGTTCCTAGAAATTGGGAAAGAAATCATGGCTGAGAAAGGCAAAAGCTGTCATTTGAAATTTTAAACTTCAAATTGAATGTCTTTAAATTAAAATTTAGGAAATACTAGCCGCGCTAGGATCAGCACTCGTAAAATACTTCTCTTGACACATTGTACGCACTCATTTGTTAAACAAATTTCTATGAGTACAAACTTTGATCAGATTGCATCGCACACATATCTAATGTGCGTTTCATAAATTACTCGCTAGCGCACATTTCATTTAAAACAACAGTTTAAAAAAAATCACAACCCACAAACATGCAATTCCAACCGATTTTCAATGATTTTTGTTCGCGCACACAGGTGTGCGTTTCCGTAAAATCTTCCAAACTGCTATCTCCGGTCTCAACAAATTCTTGAGAAGGACTTGAATGCCAAGTGCATTTGTGGGCTAACACAAGTGATGACAAACTATTTGACAGTAGAAGAGATTTCTAGAAATTTGGAAAGGAAAGACGAAAACAGTCATTTGAAACTTCAAATTGAATTTCTTTAAATTAAAATTTAGGAAATGCTAGGAGCAGCACGTATAAAATACTTCAAATGTCACAATGTACGCACTATTTTTTTAAACAAACTTTGATCAGATTCCATCGCACACATATCTAATGTGCGTTTCATAAAATACTCGCTAGCGCACATTTCACTTAAAACAACAGTTTAAAAATAATCTGAACCCACAAACATGCAATTCCAACCGATTCGCAATGATTTTTGTTCGCGCACACAAGTGTGCGTTTCCGTGAAATCTTGGAAACTACTATCGCCAGTCTCAGCAAATACTTGAGAAAGCCTTGAAAGTGCCCAACGCCAAATGCATTCATGTGCTAACACAAGTGATGCCAAACTATTTGACAGTAGTGTGTTCATCTGAAATAATCAATCTTCATTCAAAGATTTGATTTTCATTCTTTTCAATTACGTCGCACAACGGTGTCCGCGTGTTCTCCATTCGTCATGCCGAAGAGACCTACTCCTAACTCTGTTGCGGTCGCGGTCACCCTACTCATCAACTCATTGTCGCGTACTTTGATTTCCACTCAATTGATACCCAAAGCCAAGTGGTAAATTAAATTCACCTCTGTACAGCAATTTTCAATTTTAATTACCGCTATTCGCGTCACGTCTGCAGCATGTGGCAGTCGATCGAGTTGTCATTGTGTCGTCGACTGCTCTTTGGTGCTTCCCTCCCCCCAACGGCCACAAAGAAGGCAATAAGTCGTGCAATGAAAATCTGTGCAAAATGAAATTGAATTCGGATCCGGGATTTATTATATGTATATTTGTATATGTATATGTACTACTCTGACAGTTCACAGTTCGCTGTCGTTGTTCATTAAAACTAATTATCCAACGAAACACGGTGTGGTTTGGTAATGGTGTGCTGAACTTATTAGTATGAATAAAGGAAAAGCTTTTTGCTGGTATTAGTGTACGACCTACCTGTTGCATTTTTATTGAGTCACATTTTTCAGTACTAATTGTGTGCTGGCACTAGCACTGCTACAGAAAGGATGCCAGATGATGTCACATGGCTTAACCTCACTCTGTTGCTCGTGTCTGGATTTTTTTTTTTTTTTTTTGCTGGTGCTTTTCTCTTCGGCAAGGACAATTACGTTACCAGCAGTTTGACATTAGCAGGATGTCAAGAGCAGCACATTTCGTGGTTGCATATATGGGTGAGAGGGTTGCGGATGTTGGAAGTGGAAGGCGCACACAGCACCAGCACTTATGCAACGACCGTAAAGTTTTTATATACATAATTTACAGTCCTCGTGTGTGGTATTATTAAATTTCCATATTGTCCGACATGAATTCTCACACAGCGTGTTGTTGGGGGATGCTTCAGATCAAGGCGGATGCAGTGACTCAGAGTTTCAAGTGGAATTTAAAACGAACGATGTGCGCAAGTGTGCAGATCGCCTGTCTTTGTTCTTAAGTGAGATTAGTCCGAAAGCGTCCACGAAATGACGGACATCCTACTATAAAAATGTTGCGCACACTAATGTGTGCGTTTCCAAAACACCAGTGTTCGGGATTGGGATAGCCAATGTTCATTGAAAATACCGGCTGGAGTTAACTGATGACGTAATATTCTTTAAATTGCCGACGCCAAAATTATGAAAAAGTGTGCGTTAACAATCTGACGTCAAAAATATATGTCACTTTGGTAAACATTGAAATTTGGCTTCTCTTGATGGCGCTGAAGGTCCATATTAGTTGAAGGAATTTACAAAGATCATAGAGTGCGTTTCCATACCCTGTTGACATTTATATCAGGTTTGTTTATGTCAATTGAGTGGATCTATAAAAATATGTCATCGATTTCTGAATTATTTTTTGACAAATGGAAAACATTTCTGAGAATTGGTATTATGAAAATTTTTACTCATAGAAAGTCCCTACAAAAACAGCTCCGATTCTCAGTACACTCTCTGTTTGGTACACCCTTGGTCATTTTGACATTGCATTAACTTCACCATGTTGTCGTCCTCTGTGTCATATATACGATATACCCGAGGCATTATTTTTTTACTTTAGTTTGCGTATTCCGGCATCATGCGATTTTAAATGCAATTATGGCGAAAACGTTGAAGGTTTTCCTTTTAACTCGGATTTTGCTCTTCATTTTGGTCATTTAACAAAAAAATGGATTTTTTTATTTCGCGAGGGATACAGCATATTTACTTATGGGCGAAATTATTCGAATTTACCCGTCACTGGTGGTTGTTTGTATTGCATCACATCGGGTGTATATATCCCCGTTGCACTAATTGAATTAAAATTCGGTTTGCATATAATTTGAATTGAGATTTTAAATTAAACTTAAATTTTATTTGTGTTGTGGTATATTCTGATGTGTCATTTCTTTTTTCTCTCTCTCTTCAGGTAAGACGACACTTTGATTACAAGATTTGCCCTGCGAAATAATGGTGAGTTGTTTCCTTTTCCTTTAATGCGACAAAATTGGGGTAATTCGTTGATGGCAGTTTGTTGAGAAACGCCCTTTGACAGCTTGAGTGGGAAACGGCGGAAAAGTTAAGTGGACGTCGGTGTCCCATGAAGTTGACTTCTGGACTTGTTGACATTACATTAAAAGGACAGATTTTACTGTTGTTTTTTAGGCTTAGATTTTATCCATAGAGATGCTGTGACATTGAATAACCGTTCGGGCATTTACATGCAGTGGTGGTCTTAGACTTTTCCATAGCAAAATCAGCAATTAACACGGGATGTCAGATTGACAATGATGGCATTTTTTTAATAATCATGTGGATTGTGGTGGTTGCGTTCAACTCCGTTCAGGCGTTTAGCTACCGTCGGCAGTGTTTTCTGCTGCTAGACTTTTCCATAGCAAAATCAGCAATTAACAAGGAAATGTCAGATTGACAATGATGGCATTTTTTTAAAAATCATGTGGAGTGTGGTGGTTGCGTTCTACTCCGTTCAGTCGTAGTCACCATCAGCAGTGTATTCTGGTACAAGACTTCCATAGCAAAATCAGCAATTAACAATTTGTCAGTTTGACAAAGGTAACATTTCAACTCCGTTCAGGCGTTTAGCTACCGTCAGCAGTGCTTTCTGATATTAGACTTTTCCATAGCAAAATCAGCAAAAAATAAGGAAATGTCGAATTGACAATGATGGCGTTTCAACCCCGTTCAGTCGTTTAGCTACCTTCAGCAGTGTTTTCTGGTTTAAGACTTTTCCATAGCAAAATCTGCAATTAATAATGAAATATCAGATTGACAATGATGGCATTTTCTTAGCAATCATCCGGAGTGTGTGGTTGCGTTCAACTCCGTTCAGTGTTTTCTGGCTGACAACTGAAGTAAACCTAGTTAATAGCTAATATAAAAAGCACAGAGGAAACAAAACACCAAGCAATTAAATTCCATTCAGGCGTCATCAATAATACCGTCATACTGAGGGGCTACTGTCAAAATTGACTGACATTGATCATCACCCTTAGATGTATTATAAAAATTCACTAAAATCCATCAAGCGCTTAAAATCTGTCAAATTGACAGGGCTGCAGATGATTGACAGCTCTAAAATACTGTCACTTCTCTTATAAAAATCAACGGCAATCATCTGAAAATACCGACTGTCAAATTGACAGTATTTCCGCCTCAGCAAGACACGAGTTTCCAATCAAATTCTTGACACAACCACCAACAACCCTTAACAAGAGCAAATAAAACAAAAATACAAAAAGAAAACCTCCCTACCGAGGATGACTGACCTACTCGTTGTCATGTTCCTGTCAAGATTATAACCGGTTTTTGACACAAGGATGCTCCATAGTCTAGTAACTTTCATTGTAACAAAATGTGACTGCTGTAATAGTATTACGAATTGAAGTACCTGTAACGATATGCGACTGCTGCTCTGGTGGTGGTTGTTGTATTCGATGAAAGACGTCAATGGAGAATGCGGTTGAGGGGTTAATGGAATTTTACTCTGCATTAGGTACAAGAGATGACTTTTGTGATGAGTTTCGGATTCTATTGTGAGAAATGGGGACGTAAAACTTATTTCCTCGAGTTTATTTATACACACAATATTGTTTAAGTTGAACAGGATGCGATATTGGTTGAGGGTATTTTTAGAATAGAACAATATTGAAAATGGTACAAGACCTTTCATTATGAAAGGTGAAGGTTTGGTTATGATGATGCTGACACGGGTATCTACACGTGTATATAAAATATTGGGTGAGATTGGGAATGGCTTCATGTTTCGCTCGGGTGGGTATAATTCTTTGGGATTGATTACATCAGCGTCTTTAGCATTTGGATGATACCAACCCGAGGTGAGTGAGGTGTTTTTTTTTAAATGTCAGCAGGATTCGCCGGGATTTTGGTACGTTGAACTTGAACTGGTTTTTCTACTTGGAAACAGTACGAGGAACTACAGAGAAGAAGTACACGCGCTTTTAACGCAATATTGCTGAGTTTTTTATTTTTATTTTAGGGATTTCGGAAGACAGCGAAAACCTCTCGGATGGACCATTGGGCAGTGGCACTGCCCAAGATATTGTTGCGATGTCTCTTTGTTAGTTTGCGATGTCTTAGCCCAGAAAATGGGTATACGCAAAAATTCGTTGCAGAGCGGTAGATAAGACAGTGGAAAATGTATTGGCTTTTATTTTTTGAAAGTTGAACTATAAGCCCCCATTAAACGTCGTTAGTTAACCGAATTATTGTCGCATATTTTCATTATTTCCATGACCTACAATTCGATCCCACAAAGCAGATACAATTAATCATGGAATCAAGCCGAATTTGGTCCCTCCAAATTTTCATTGCCCTATATTAACCCCTAATTGAATAAGAAGGCACATTTGTATCCACGAGTCAAAACGTGACCAACACCTCTCAGTTCCCAATAAAGCAACATATTGTGATGACTTTTGCGTCCCCTCCGCTGTAGTGCGACGGCTTCTATCGCCAGCAATCACATTTATCACTTTGATTTCCGAAAATTTTCCCGACCTTGTTGTGGTTAGTCTCATTTCGCTTCTCGATAATCTCCAAATAGGACAGAAATAAAGCCATCATCCCTCCATCACGTCACAAACTACACCCTACCGCCTGATGGTGTGGCCTGGTGTGACATTTGAGAAAAAGAAAAAAAAACTCACCTCCGAGGATGTCAACGAAATTCGAAAGACGCAACCAAAATGATATACGACTCCCTGTTGCTGATAATTTATAACCCTCCGATGGTGTATCTCGCGCAGGAAATACTTTTAAAGACAATCGTTAATCATTGAAGGAGATTGTGCTTCTACTCGCAAGTATAACAAGGCGAAAACCCGGAGCTACGCCTGAAATGACAACTTTCCAAGCGTCAAATTTAAAAAATAAAAAAAAATAAAATAAGAAAGATATTCGAAAAATTCATACGCGTTAACAGTCGAAAATAAGAAAACAAGCGACAGGGAGAAGAAAAGAAAACCCACCCACTGACAAATGTACCTACATTAACGCGAAAGTCATCCTATCGCCCCAAGTTGTGTAGCCGCGACAACATTAAACCAAAAAAGTACAAGTTAACTTAAATTTTCACTTAACTCTGAGCCCCCCGCTGAGACAATGTGCGCACCGAAATTCCTTCACACATAAAACATAAATTGAAATTCACATCTTTTTTGTTGTTGTTTTATTTTGTGTGCACGAGGGGGTGTGGGCTACCCCCAAATGCTTTCAAAACACAAATAAAAGTGTTCTGCCTTCGTGTACACTCGGTAGTCGTCGTAATGTTGTATACAAGTTGCCACTCGAATTACTATGTGGGGAGGTTTTTGACAGCGCAACTCTTTTCATTTCGAGTGCTTGTTTTGTTTTTGTTTTTTTTTTTTTTATCCGTCCGAAACACATCCCTTTGCTCTCGTAAGAGCCTTTACTCGTTCTGAATAGAACAGTTGTTGTTGTTGGTGCTAAATTATAGACGCAGTTGAAAAAGAGGGTTTGCTCTCATTTAGTTGAGTCTGTAACTATACCTCGGTTTTTGGCCATTTTCCTAGGACTCCGTTCGTAAATCATTAATTTTTACGGCGACAATTTATTGCGATTTGTCATAAAGGATAATTTTCTTATTCTACGTGCAATGGAGCGAAATCAATTGGAATTGGAATTACTTGGCAATGTGTTCTCTGGTTAAGTGGAAATAGACCATGAAACTGGCCGTAAAGATAGACCGTGACAATTTCGCAATTCATCTAAAAGCGAAAACAATTAAGACGTATGAAGAGAGACTTGGTCCTGTTGTGGTCGTAAAGTGGCGGTCACACAATGGTGGGTGGAATATTATTTTTGTCTGAATCAAGGACTCTGATGGTTGCCAGACCTAAGGGGGGAATGAGATTATAAAAGCAGTTGAACGGTTGAGTGATTTTTCAGGTCAGATGTGCGACGATTAAATTGATGGCAATTGAATTAAGTTGTTGTGCCTGGATTTGGTGAAACTTTTGTGTGTTTACTGCTTTGATTGGCAATTTGAAAGGAAAACAGTCGACGCAACGCAGACGATGGCCTGCGGGCCTATGTTGGGATTAAGGAGAAAGTGTGTATGGCTGACAATTTATTCAATATCAATGTCTTCAATTTGCATGTGACCATATTTTTGAAAAGAGAATTTATTTCTATTTAAAACTCCAGAGAGAGAGAAGCAAGGGTAGGGGAAAAAGTGCTTCATCGCACCCATCAATGAACCAGACTAGTTTTGTCTAATGAGTTGTCTGCGGTTTTTCTTCTTTTATCCGTTTGTGTAGCTGTGGCGCATCGAGCTTCCAGAAATAATAAACAGCTGCAATCAGTTACGCAAAGACGGGTAAAACCCCAGTCAGGGAGTGCCTTTCATTAATAATGTACTATACGGATAAAAGAACTTTGATTATTGAGATGAAATCTCAAGGAAAGGTAGGTACTTTCCATTTGTCCCAGAAATAGAGTTTGTATAAATTCACAAATGAATGATTGTAAGAAGCGGGGCCCTAAATCCTCATATGGGGCTCAATATTTTTAAACGTTCACCTTTTTTTCCCCTTAAAAATAAACATCTCAGCAACTGTAGCAGGAGTATTACCTGACATGAAAGATTCAACAGCTTTATACCATTTGCACTTCAAAACGCCTTTTACACTGCCGTTCAAGTGCCAATTAATAAAAAAAGCTGTAAGGATATTAAATTTCAAAATAGCTACGTCAACGTAACCCTGGCTATAATAAGTATTTTTGGGTACCTACTTTACTTACTACTTAATTTGTTTGAAATAAAAACGACTGCGCATTCAAATCACGTAGTAAGTTAATCATTCGCTGAATATGACTGACACACGTTGCTTTTGCCAAAGATCATCGAGTACCTACTCTATTACTCATGGCAACTTTATATTGGTGGCTTTAAATTGGGATGAGCTACCAAACATTCAGTCTCATAATAAATAGGGATTGTTGTCAATAAAAATATACTCATCCTCATTCAAACCGATGCCGATTGGGTGTATTTCATTTGGTTGGACTTCATTAATCGTCACAAGGTTTTTCACTCGACTGTGAACTCCGATAAGCTCAGCCTTGTACTCGTATGCATGTCATACTCGTATCTCCATCGCCTAAGCTCTTTGAGAACAGAGAACGCTTTGATAAAACGATCGAGTAAATTCTCAAATTAAAATTATTGATAAAATCTGGCCTAAATAAACATCGAACGATAAATAGCTGCCTCTAGACGAAGTATAACCCATTCGCAATCATCAACATTTGAGTATATTTACAGCGCACGCCGCTCCTATAAATAATCAATTAGCACAAGCACTGTTGCATGACATTAATTGCAGAATCTAACGAAATTGTTTTGCCTGATCTCTGATCTCAGAAAGAAACTTTGTTCGCTTGGTTTTGTGTGTGTGTGTGTTTTTTTTTTTGTTGCTATTGTTGTTGTAATAAATCTCAATGATTGTAGCGAAATAATCCCCAAGTCAACTGCAAGGCTGATTTATGACAAAAGTCTAGCTCAAAGATAACACTGTTGGATCACGATAACACAACTGCATGCACTTTGTCTTAACTGCGGCTGACATGTTACTTAAACCTTACAGCGCAATTAAACGTCAAAACACAATAATCTTTCAAATGAGATGCATGCAGGAACAATCTTAGTTTGTTGTAAATTTAAACGTGCGGTGCAATATGCGCGCTGGGGGAAAATTAAATCCTACCAAGAAAATGTTCATGTCACATGAATAGGTAGTTGGAAATTATATAAATTTCAGTTAATTGCAGTGTTTTGATGTTAGGTGTTGGAAAACGGCACAATCAAGCTGTCGATAAGTCGAGACATGTATGACTACCAGATTGGTGTAAGCCTGAGACGTAGTGCAATGAGCACGAAAACTGTAAAGTTCTTTCTAGAAATATAGGGGTGGGTCTGGGTAGTAGGTACGTGTGATATGATTTGGACAAGATTTAGAGTTCGAAAGTTCGAAAGTTCGAAAAATATATAGTTCCCTGATTCATGCACGTTCCACTATGCACAACCTTGAAAATGAAGAACTGGATGCACCAATTACCATAGCGGAAATCGAAACTGCATAATGGACGGTGTAAAGCACTTGGATCGGATGGAATCCCTACGGAATTCTATAAATGCGGAACACCCGAGTTGACTAAGACACTGGAAGGATGAATTAATATTTTCTTGGAATATGGGGTGGTGCCACAACTGTTCAAAGAAGCTTTGATTTTCCCGATTTTTGAAATGGGTTTCATGTCTGAGCCTTCCAATTATAAAGGCATATAATTTTTGAATGCTTTGTATAAATTATTTACAACTGTGGGTATTACAAAAGCAATTAATTTCACGGATAAACATTTATGGTCTGCTGAATGAATTCCAAGCCTGGTTCAGGCCATTTTATTCAACAGTGGTTCAAATCCTTGTACTCAAATGCATTGCGAAAGCATATGTAGCGCAACGTAAAAATGTATATATATGTATTTTTTGTGGACTTTAGAGCAGCTTTTGACACGATAAACACGGGTTCCTTAACTTTGCCAAAGGAATGTCTAAAAAGTTTGGTAAGGTAATACAACATACATATTTATGAATGAGCTGGCAGCTTCATGGACGGGACCAAATTCGTCGAACTGGCTTAGAGCGAACACAGCCAAGGAAGCACTTTAAGTTAATTTTTATTCGCCATCACTGACTCACTATCTGTAAGTAGGTATTTAGTTCGCTGGGATCCCGATAGGCGCTACTTTTTTCAAAAGATATAGTTTTGATGTCGAACTCCCGGAGACACTTCAGCGTATATAATAAACCTTTTATCTGTATCTGTTTTTTTGTAAAATGTAGAGCCTTACAATAAACCTGGAAAAGTCAAAGGTGATTATTTTTAGAAAGGGTAGTGGAAGAATGTTTTACAACGAGAAATGGCTTTTGAACGGCAAACAGATCGAGGTCGTTAAAAAACTCAACTACCTTGGCATGCTTTTCACACAAACCCTAAGCATGGGAGAACACCTGAAATGCAATCTTCAAAAGGCCAAAACCGTGATAAATAGAACTTAGAGAAAATATTTTACTAAAAAGTATATGTCTCATAGCAGCAAATTTTGTGTTTTCGAGGCGGTCGCAGAGAAAACTATGCTATACGCAGCGCAGGTATATGGACGGAAGACGGTCTGGTGAAGTGGAAAAACTGCAGCCATAATGCTGGAGACTGGTTTTTGTCATTTAAACTGCAGTTGATTGGAGCAGTAGATCTTAACTTCAGATAACAATCCGAAAGAGAAACATCGGAATCACTGCTTCTATCTATCTATTCTATAAAGTCAGCTGAATTATAATTTGGGGGATCGAAATTACTACAAAGATGATTACAGCGACGACGAAATTTCACTTAGAAAAGAAAAATGCGACCTGGACTACTTCATCCGCTAAATTATCAACTTACATATACGAGGGGCGTTCAAATTATTCTCGGCATGGGTATGTTAGAAAAAATATGAAACCTTGAAAAAAGTTTATTTTTCAATGATATCAATACATTGTTTGATCGCGAAATAAAAGTTCTATTCCCTTAAAAAAATAATTTTCTTCTTGGCCCGAAAAATGCTCATTTACAGCGGACTGGAGCCCGCATTATCGTCAGCAAATCGCTTTCCCCGGAGGCCTTTTTTCAAATTTGGGAATATAATGTAGTCACCGGGGGCCAGGTCTGGGATGTAGGGTGGATGGTCAATTTTACCATTGGATAGCTTAGTCATTTCATTTGCACGTGCATCTTTTAATACAAGTTTTTCGATAATTTTCACATTTTCTTCGGCAGCCGCCGTAATTTGTAAAAAATTTAATTCAGCTCAAATTTGATTACAGTTTACACTGTTCATTTTACATACCTGTCACTCAACACTCTTCACAATTGTGGTCCAAGAACTCAGTAGCTGTTGAGTATTGGCGGCAGTGTTGTTATGGTGTGGAATTTTTTTCGTTTTCGTAGAGGAATTTCCGACATTTTTTATGTCCAAAATGCTTTCCGTTGAGAAAAGGGAAATTAAAAATAAAAACAGTCAAATATCATTAAAACATCCATATTTCGCCATAATTATCCAACAAACTAAATGTATCCAAAAAACAAACTGGAGATGAAAACCAAACCTTGGTCCTTGTAAATGTAACTTTCTTTTGCATTCTACGAGTACTCTGTCTTGTCTTGACAACAATATTGTGTTGCTAGGAAGATTTTTTTTTTTTAATTGAGACGAAATTTACTTTACTCGAAAGATAATCTTCTGGCAATATAATTTAAACAAGTATCGCTTGTGGGGTATAATCGACCATACCTTTATAAGTATGTGTACAAATTACAACAATTATTTTCGATATTTATTTATGCTTTTTATAAACGAAAAGAGTGACATCTATCTATCGAAAAATATACGTAAAATGAGCTGCTCCATCAAAAAAAGGCCCTAATCAAAGATGATTTATATTTAAATAGGCACGTTACTATGGTAATATGGTGGCGATAAATTGAATGTCACGAAAATCCTTTCAATTACTATTACCTGTTTTGTGAGGGGAATTCATAACTTAATTTATTTTTAATTTAATATAACTTGGGATAGATGGGAGATTTTCGGATCACGATTCAAGACATAATTGCCCTAAATAAATTTCTTACAATTGCTTGCTTTTAGGGGCAGGTAAATTGCATACCGTTATGGGTAAATGATTATATCCAACAGGTTCTAATCTAAGATGATTAAATACGTTACTATGGAAACATCCAAAATCCTTTTAGTAGGTATCTGTTTTGTATGGGGAAGTATTAACTTAATTTACCCAGTCTTAATGGCGACATATACCCAAGATTTTATGTTTGTTCACATCTATGGCACAGCACTTTTCAAATAAAATAAGTTTCATTCTCCTCATTTCATATTAAATACTAAAAAAGCGTAGCTCCAATGTTTACGAATTAATATAATGATGATATGATTTCTGGTATATGACCGCCACGGCTGGCTCGGACGTAGTATGATTTGGAGGTCCAATTTTCGATGACTTTTTCCGACATTTGTGGACGTATTTCGGCAATAACGCGGCGAATGTTGTCCTCCAAGTGGTCAATTGTTTCGGGCTTATCGGCGTAGACTAGCGATTTCACATATACCCACAGAAAATAGTCAAGCGGAGTTAAATCACACAGTCTTGGAGGCCAATTCACGGGTCCGCAACGTGAAACTATGCGGTTACCAAACGTTTCCTTCAATAAATCAATTGTGGAACGAGCTGTGTGACATGTTGCGCCGACTTGTTGAAACCACAGTTCCTGCACATCATGGTTGTTCAATTGCTAAACGAAAAAGTCAGTAATCATGGGTCTATAGGGGTCACCACTGACTGTAACGTTCTGGCCAGCATCGCTTTTAAAGAATTATGGACCAATTATACCACCAACCCATAAAGCACGCACCAAACAGTCAGTTTTTGTGGAGTAACGGTGTCTCAACATACACCTGAGGATAATCGTCACTCCAAATACGGCAGTTTGATGTATTGACGTACCTATCCATTCAACCAAAAGTCAAGCTCAGATCGCTTAAAAAAAAGCCCCTTAAGAAAATTGACTCATTTCGAAATAAATTTTGCACAATTTGGAAGCGTTGTTCAGGAGTCAGTCTATTCATGTTGAAATGCCAAACCAAACTAAACATAAATCACCTGACAGCTGAAAAAATGCCCGCCAATTAAAATAGTGTTGCCAACTTGAAGTTTTATACCTCTAAAAAAAAAAAACACCCTTTATTAGAGTAGTACTTGTTAGAGTATAGTCGTGCAAAGCTAAACCTAGGATCCATACGGACCTGTTGCGCCAACTGTTTGTTTTATTTTTTTCTTTACTGGGCTTATTAATTTTTCGAACCATATTCTGGTAAATTTAAATTCGGATGGAAAATCTCTCACCTCTTGTGGGAAAAATTCTGATCAAACTCCTTGAACTCGCAACTTCTACAAACGGCCAACTGGCACGTATCGACCAAACCCATAAATTTTCCTTCGAATTTTGATGTTATTGTTAACACTCAGTTAAAAAGCATCCACTGAGAGGCAAAATGTTATTATAAATCGCACACGTACTGCACGTAACGAAAATAAAAATTGTAACTTTTAAATTGTGTGTTAAGCCGTAAATTTGCCAAAATACAAGCATTCTACGAAACGAACAATACTCGTGCGAATACCTCTCTCCATAACAATGGGCAGACTATAAAAACAAAATTCATGGTGACAAGTGAAGTGAAGTAACCCATCTGCAAACCAATTAAGCCATGCAAAAACAATGAGCAAGAGTAATTGCGTACTCTCAGGCAATGTGAGCATGACATGCATGAAGGCATCATGCACTTCTTCGCATTTTTTTCTCCTGTTTATATAGTTTTTATTTTTTTGTATTTTTGTTCCGCTGCACTACCTTCTGCAGGCCAACAAGCTCAATGAGGAACCAAGTTGTATACTTCTGCACGATTGCACCAATTATGGTCACGAAAAATAGTTCAACCACTCATGAATATGCGAAAGAAAAAGAAAAAGTTGGCAGTGAACCCACAGCCAGTGTCTCCAAATGGGGAAAAGTATTAATTCACCTCGCGTTACTCTACAGCTGTGACAACTCACGGGAGCAACCTTTCGGAGCACTTCTCATGAGAGGAGATGTGACACGGACACGGTAGCTTCTTGTCGAGTGCAATGTGCAATTCAATTAACGTCGTGCGTGTGAATAGAGTCAATTTTGAAAATTAGTTGCAACACGTGAGTAGGAACTTGGGGTGTTGGTCAGGTGGTACAGAAGTGTAGAAGTGTAGAAGTGTAGAAGTGTAGAAATGTAGAAGCTCCTGGATAAAGTCTCGTCTTGTCGAACGCATGCATCCGTCGAGCCCCCGATGGGCAATACAAGTATACGGCGAGCTCCACTCAGAGGAACCCCAAAAGCTTCGCTCGCTGAGCTTTTTTGTGTGTTTTTGTCGGAAAATACCACCCCCAGTGCGCTGGCGCTAAGAGAACCGGAGACTAAGCGAAACGAACCACTTGTGCGCCTATAGCGCACATACGCGAGCGAAAAGGAGACTACCGGAGAAGTGAAACCACAATCATCCCCAGCTACTACGGCGACGGCCTTTGTATCTCTCCAGTCTCCATTTGTTTATTAGCGCAAAGAAGCTCGAACCTCGAAGTCGCTCCAAGTATAGGTCTGCGATGTGAGATATGGTGGTCCCTCTTTCAGGGAGGGGGGGGCTCGATTCTGGCGATGGATGTGTGGCTGTGCATCATCGAATACGTATTTTATCTAGGGGAGAGAAAAAAATTCACAAAAAAGCAAAAAAAAAAAAAACAAACAAACATAAAATCGCGTAAAAAAGAACAGTACAAACGCAGAGAAGAAGCACTGGACTTGGACAATTCCATTCTGTTCCACTTGCAACAACGCGGCAACAACGTTAGTCGACATCGCGCAGCAACCATGAACAGGTTGGTGGTGTACATACGCGTTCAACTTTGGTGTCGTCCTCGGTCTAGTGGCTGCACTTTTCTTCCCCACAAGCGGTTTTGCTGAAGAAAATAAAAAAACACAAAACACATATAATATATCTACACATTTTAATTTTCTGTGAATTAGAATTTGAATTCGGTTTCGCTTTCGATTGGTGATAAACGAGTGTGATAACGAAATAGGGAAATTTTTCGGTGCAAATTTTATACCGAAAGGAAAGAAATTACAAAGTCTGAGTAGATACAGTTTTCTGGAGTGGACGTGTCGGGGTGCCTTGTTTACATTTTCCACCTTCTACCCCTGAACTAAAACCGGAGGACTTATGGTCTGGTCAGAGATGTTTTAAACAAAAACAAAAATAATCTCTATACCAACTTGTTTGAAATTTTATCTGCGAGATGTAATTTCACCGTGTTTTCAAAGTGTTGAAGTGCCTGTGTGTGTGTGTGTGTGTGGGAGTGCGCGTTCTGGTCCTTGCGTGGAGGATAATTTTTTTTTCTTATTTTTGTGTAGGTATGCTGCTATTTTATAGGGTGTAGCTGAATTTGTGTTTTCAGATTTGGTTGACATGTTTTGCGGTTATGGTAATAATGTCGGTAAATAAGAAATAAAAACAGGGATGTCGCACCTGGAGGACATGTTGATGCTTTTGTGGTTTCACTTGGTCTTTGCGGTTGGTCTTTGTTTTTATGGTCGAGGTAGTCATTTAATTTTATTTAGTTTTGTAGAGTTTTGACAGGAAGTTTTCTAATTTGACATTTGAGTGTTTAAGTTTGACATTTGGAAGGTAGTTTTCTAATTTGACGCTCGGCAGTTGTTATTTAGATTGTTCTCATCCGAATGTGAGTTTTATGTCCAGTCTGAGTCGGTGGTTCGGTGGAGTGTAATCGATTTTAATATTCAAATTTGTTGTTGATCACAATAGTCGATTTTATATGAAAATTTGCAAGGTTATTAAGATTTTGGACTGAAAGTTTTTCCGCCTACCGTGTTTATTTTGCAAATTGCACTGAAGCCACCTGGACGTAGTTCGGATAGAACTTATTGGATATACGAATTTGATAAAGTGGATCCACTTACCATAATATGTATATATGCACGCCTGGAACCTGCGCACTCTGTTCGACTTAGGTCTGCATTAAATTACATAAAATATGAATAATATATGGCAATTAGATTCCCATAAGTGTGGTCAAGTCAGATTGTAATAGATTTTTCCAGTAAACACAGGTTTAGTAATTCAGTGTGACTGCAACGTTACAAATAAGTCACATCTAGGTCATAATTTCCCACTGAGTTACGTAACATAGCTTTAAAAATAAACACATCTTGATAAAGAAGCCCTGTCATTCTACGACTCTCAGCGTTATTGTGTTCTAAGCTTCGGTCGCAATCGACTTCATTGCAAATGCTATCCCCATAAACTACGGAGTTGTACAGGGTCATTCATTTTGTGGTTTCGCTGGTAGCTGGTAGTTGGTAGCGCTGGCATTTAACATCTGTCAAACTCAGTTGTCATTTGAAGTTTCGTATATTATAATTTATATTTTGAGAGATATTCGAATCAGACTAACATTGACCACGCAAGCAATCGGTAAAATTATGAACAAATTTGCACAGAGTGGAAGCGTTACTGATGTCGTAATGCATCGTAATGCACGCTCAGTCGAAAATATTTCTGCTGCGCAAGTGCAAGCTGATGATCCGAATTTATTGATTTCCAATTCGGAGCGTTATGGCCGAATGATAACCGATTTTTTTTGGCCGGAGATTCAGATCATGACTTGGACGATATGTGGTTCCAATCATGGCTTTATTTCGTGAGAAGTTTCCTGGTCGCGTAATTTCACGTTTTGACGACGTCAATTGACCACCAAGATCATGTGATTTGACATGTTTTGCTGTGGGGCTGCGCAAAAGACCATGTTAAGGGCCGGAATACCGCCCGAAATGTGAGAAAAAGTGGTTAAAAATTACCTCAAAAGAATCCACCTGAAGCGGCTATTCGAATGATATTGTTTTTCACACTTAATGGCAAAGTCATTAGTGGTTAATATTGAAAAAAAAATATTGATTAAAAAAAGAACCAACCAACATAATGGCAAAGTCCAAACTTTATAATAAAATAAAATTTTCATCAAAATTATACCGCTGTCTGTGTTTTATTTAACTTTACTTTCGAAACCGAAAAATTAATGACCCTTTACATCTATAGAAACCTTTTAACGTCTTGCTTCCATTTTTTGCTCCCCTTTTAACTTCGGAAAGGACTTTTTGTTCTCAGTAAAGCTTGGGATATAGCATGACTCCTAAATACTTAGACCGTAGGAAAATGGCAGGTTATCGAGCTCTGTCATCGGTTCCTTTTGTAGTACAAGCGCTCGATTATTTAGAGTCCTTTCGGTATTCATACCGTCTACATCCATTTCTGCTAGAATATTATAAATGACAAAGGGCAATAGAACAGGAGATAAAAGACCGCCGTGAGGTACCCCACACAGTCTACCTCTACGGATTTGATTAGACTTTTTCCACAGTATAACTCCGATCTTATTTGTGTATCTTCCTGTGAGACCTTCTATGCGTTTGGGTAGGACTGATAAACTTTCCAATCTTTGCACAAGACACTATTCGGTTCGTTTGCAGTTGTTTTTTTGTCCCGCTTAAGTGAAGGAGAAATGATACAGTTTTATTTTGTACCCAAACCGTCAAATTGAAGCTCAGTTGAAATTCAGATTCTAGGATCACTTACTCCCAATGAAATATGTAGAAGGAAATTAGTCTCGGTTGCCCTAACTGGAAAAATTTGGGCTTAAAAATTCATTAACTAAAAATTCATCAAGAAAAACCCGAACCCTGTGGCGCACCATCAATTTATACAAATTAAACTTGTCGTCTTTTTATTTTTCTCTTAAAATTGGATAAATTTTGAATGTCGCTATTTCAGAACTTCGCACTGTTTTTGAAGAACGATTTTGTGGATATTTAAAAAAAAAATTGTTTATATACATTTGTTGTTTGTATAAGAGTATAAATAAGCAGACAAAATTTAACAGCGCTATCGCATATACTTCCTTGGCTCGACCTCTGCTCCAACTTTCAGAAACGAAATCTTCAAAAATACACGTTCCTCGACACTCCCTCACTGATCTCAATGCAGCCCATCCCAACAAGCATCCAACTCCTAGCCAGACGCGTCAAAACCGCACGTGATATGATCACAAGTTTTCTTGAAAACCTCATTCCAGCCCGTCTATTCCTTCGAAACAACTACAAAGCAGTTGAAACTACTTAATGTTTGTCATCATCACACATGCTCGCCATATTTTTTTTAACGAGTCATCACGTCTGTTCCGATCAATGTGCGTTGTTTTGTAAATACGGGTACGACTTAAGCCAGCGCCGACTTTTGGATTCTTAGAAAATTCTTAATTTTCTTCGAAGCTTGTCGTGTCATTCTATAATGGTTTCTTTTTTTTCTCCCGATTGGTATTTAAATCGGTTTTTTATTTCCACGGTGCGTCATCGGGTTTAAGCCGCATTGCAAACTCGTGGCGATGAGTCTCGTATCTCCATTGAGTGGTTCCGGTGTGGGTTCGATTCCATTGAGAAGTCTGAATGATCCATTGGAGCATTTTGTGGCTGTGAAGCTCATTAATTTGTGAATAGTTCTCTTGTGCAGTTCGTATAATTGAAAAAGTGGCTGTGTAAATTTTGCATTCGGTCGTTAATAGTGCAATAGCCTTCGAAGTATTACGCAACGCATTAGATTAGTTAGCGGGTGATAGTCGGTTGTGTAAATCTGTCAAAATTGTGTTGGTATGTTATTTGGTTTTCTATTTAGACTGGTTATAGTTAGAAGTACACACGTGGGTGTGTTCAGTCATCCTACAGAAATTTGTTGATCTTTAATCGATACATTCATCTTTTTGGAATCCCCTTTGAGGCTTTTAAACCGCTAAACAAATAAAGCTGAAATAGTAAAGGAAACAGGTCTGGCGCTAATCATTTACTGAATTGACCTTAGATCGCGTAATGCGATCGTCTTGATCCGACCTAATACCAGGAAATTTCATGAGTACACTTTCAAAATTGCGATCGGTCTTAATCTTACGGAATCAAAAGGCATCCGAAAGCCGGTATCAGTCTTTTACAACGGAAAACTGTGAAATTAATTCTCAATATTCAAGTTAAAAATTGCCGGATCTCACTTATTACACCAGTGGAAGAGACATACAATTCCTTGCATCATCTGATTCGCACAGCTACGGCTCATGACAGTAGTACTCTCAAATGTTTCTCAGGCATTCGCGAAAAGTAGCACTGTGGGAAAAACAACTTACCTATTTTGCAATTTTTGTCTTTCTGGGGGTTGAACCGGAAACCGGTGAAATTATCCAACTGTTACTCATGTCAGTAAGATAGTGTTCCGATTTTAATTTTGGTCTTATCGAGACTTGCAAACAAAAATAAAAGCCTTACTCAGTGTCACCTAAAATTTCCATACTGCCCTACCAGATGGTCCTCATTTTGAACAATACCGCCTAACTAAGACAACAATTTGACACAGTTGTTTTTTCCCTTAAGCGGTATTTTCGCTTAGGCGAATTTTTGATAGTTAGAAAAAATAATAATAGAAAAAACATAGATCAGATAACCAGTTGACTGTATTTCAATAAATCGGCGACAGGCGAGTCACGAAAAATTGTTTATAGAAAACTGGTTTGCGCACACGTGTAATTTTCAAGATATAACCCACGGGTTTCAAAGGATTGGTACCACACAAAACAAGTCAAAAATATTCTTGTCTTTATTCGTGTATAGAAAACAAAAACTAACAATAGTTTTTCCGTACGAAAAAAGTGGCAGGATAGTTCTAACAAGCAGGACGTTAAATAGCGCACATGTGCGCGTTAAAAAAAACTGCATAGATTAGGTTTTTTTTATTTTGTATTTTGCTTTGCGTGTGTGAAAATAGGTTTTAAGTTGTAGGTTATAATTTAGCAATGTGCGCAGTAGTCTATACGACTACCCTTATGTCGTGAGTAATCGCGCACAGGAAGATTGTGCCCAACATTTAGTGAATCTGATAAATGTCGATTTTTTCATGCATGTCATGTCAGTTGTCAAGTTGCGGAGCACGAACTCCTATCCCAAACCTTCCGCAGTCACACACAAGCTTAAACTTGCGGTAATGCGAATCTAACTTCACTGTACAAGTATACAGTGTGCACACTATGACTAGTTTTGACATCAGATCGCAAAAAGTCCATGTCAGTTGACACTGATTTTGGAAAAACCAATTCCTATTTGCACACAAAAAGAAAAAGAACTGTTGAATTTTCATTAAACTAAGTTTCGTCCACAAAAATTGGAAAAATCAAACTGAACACGAATCCACCTAGCACGGCAGCATCGTTTTAAAGTTTTGCACGTTTGTTTGTTTTACCAAGAGCCCAAAATCACAAACGTGTCTTTCGCCCGAATAGGTATTACAAAACGCACGAGGACAAATTTTTGCCTGCACTTGTAGTCGTTCTGCTTGTTTTCAATGTCCTGGTGTGTTACCAAATAAAAGAATTATCCTCGTAGTCTCCGTACCAGAAACGGAACTATACCCTACGTGTACCTATATATATGTAAATGTTGGGGAAAAATAAAAATTGCCTCGTGCAATTTTATGCCCCCTCCCCAAACACAATCTCTCCTAGAAGCGTCAGCAAAAGCAAAAAATTAGGGCATACGGAAGCCTACTTCAAGCTCCTGCACAAACTACGTCAGTCTACGTCACATTGCTGCACTTACCTGCAAATTGCAAATACAAAGTCAAAACGTAGATATATGTACACACGTTCTTTGAATAGTTAGTTGCATTGGCGATGCATGCAACTTTTCATTTCGGGCCCTTAGGCTGATGTGAGTGCTAGAGTATATCCTTCGGCGCAATCATCACGAATATACATGTATATACACCTGAATATAGTTTAGTAGGTGTTTCTTGGCTTCTTCCTTGTAATTGCACTCTAAGATTCATCTTTTGACTTGCACGGATAGCCAAACAAGTGTATAGCCGCCGTATAAACCAAAGGAAAGCAACACAAAAGCGCGATGGCATCCATATTCATATCCATATTATGATGTGGTGACGTTTTGAAGGATCCAGAAATTCAATTTGGTGCAAAAATTTGCGTATAAATAGGGAAAAACGATGGACCTTGCTGGAAAAGGGGAAATATGTGAGAGTGGATTTCGGTGTTTCACTTTGAGGTGGAACACGAACCTCCCTCTTGTTTGGTTGAGAGTTACAATAGTTACTGTTGTTAGGAGAGGTTCGAGTATTTTCCATCCCTTTGGAAAGGAAGAGCACGTTGAATTTTGATTGTAATGAACGCAACCAAAGGTTGGGTGCAAACCTTACTGAATGGCTGTCATTCATTTTTAATGCGTATTCAAGCGTGTTACCCTTTCATGTAGTAACCATAAGACTGGAGCTGTAAATTAAAGTGCACTCACATTCGTAATTGTTACTTAGCACATGCTATCAGCTTGTGGGGAGGGTGGGATTTGCAGATGTAACGATTTTCTGTTCACAGGCAATATATTGAATTATTAAGAAAATTTCACTGTGATTAAATTCCTTGTCAAATGCACACATAAGCACACACCTATTTCATTCTATTCTCCGTTAAATGCTTAACAAATTTGTTTATGTAAGAAAGTCACGAATCTCTAAGCGCACACGATTCTTCGAATGCGCACACTTTGTGTGCGATAAGAAAACCTTTAGTGACATGGAGAACTCAATGTATCATATGAAATTTTGAAGTATGTTTTTTTGATTTTAGGATCTTGGCTTCACCGCAAACTAAATTTTTACTTTCACCAAGTGGAACACACCGGACTTCAGTTCTTGCTAAAAGGAGATATGTTTCTATATAGGACCATACGCTGTCTTGCGAAGAATATGCTAAGTAAAAGCAGAACTTCATTCGTCCATAGCACAGATCTGTCTCAGTAAAAAAAAAAACCCCACCTTGCCCTAAAAATGTGTAATCAGTTGTCAGTCACCTAAAACAGCATCAGTCTTTTTGTAAACTTATGCGACTTTATCGTCGCCCACTTGCGTCAGTAGGATGGCTTATTTCGATCTAATCACGGAGAACATTTTAAAAGCTTTCTGATGTTTAACGTAGTAAAGTTTTAGCTATCACCTGTCAGCTTCTGCTCTATATTGCTATTGTCGCACTGTTTGCTGTGGTGGCACTCAAAGTAATGAGAACTATATCCCAGTGTTGGTTACAAAGTGATAGTTTTATTTTGTTGCTGTGAATTTGAGCTGATACCTTAGGCGGTGCCAGAAGTCAGCACAAATTGTATAGATGTGATGATTTGGTCGTGGAGCTTTGTCTTACAGAACTGCCAGACTTGTTAATTTTAACTACGAATAAAAATGGTATGACAAATGAGTTGCGATCGCCCATAAATCTCACCAGAATTGGCATGATATAAATGATCAATTTTTTACTGTCAAAATGAATAAGCAATTTGTAAATGTTAGAAAATAATTACACGCTCTCTATTCTGTGTAATTTTGGTATGGAAATAAAGTTTGATTGTATTTGGCTGACATTTTTGAACAGACCTGTTACGAAATATACAAAACTGGCACTTCCAGCTGTCACGTATGACCTCACGTTTATTAATAAGCACCACTGATTCCAATCCAATGGGCAATAGTAGTCAATATTATTTTGACTACAATAAGAAGTACATTCATTTTTTTTACTACCCACTGTCAAATTGACACTTCAGCTGTCGTCAGCTGACGGAACTAAATTCTGTATAAGATTAGATTAGTAACTCAGACTGTAAATCTTGCCCAGAAATTCCTGCCTGAGTGCCTACATACTCATTTGACATATCAATGTGTCAAAGTTTTTAGTCAAACTTTCACTACATCTGTAAATAACACAGCCATTACCTCCTTAGTTTTTTTTTTCTTATTGCGCAAGTTTATTGAAACGCTGCAAGCTTATATAAAATGTGACGAAGAAATTAAGTATAGGTAAAGGTATGTGTCAAACAGTAAATGTTATTTGTCAAATCAGTCAACGTGTTATTAGAGACCAATATTGTGACCTTTAAGAAAATGAAAATGCAAACTTTCACCCTTTAAACATCCTTTTAAATGCACGCTCTGACAGTAGCCTAGAAATGACTTTTACTATAACGTGCAACTGTCATTTATTTTAGAATTTTTTAATTTTAGAAAATGTCTATTTTTGACATATCTATAAATAAGTAGTAAAATTGCTACAGAATGCAACAGTTCTACTACATTTGGTCAGCATTTGCATCTACTGTGACCGATTTTTGCTGCATTTTATTTATTGCGCTGTTTTTAAAAAAGCGCGTATCGTAAAATGGGAGATTTTATTTGCTGAATACAGCCACCGTGTAATTGAAGATCTAGTACAATTGTTTTCGCATTTTTTGTACCAGTTACGCTTTCTTTTGGCCTTGTACTTTTTTTCTGGAACAGTGAGACTGCATTTTTATATATCTACATTTGACGTTGTGTCACTTCTGAAATAGCATTTCACAGTTTTTTTCTCCGTAAAGGCGTGTTTTACTGAGCTTCGATCTTAGCAAAGCAAAGTAGGATTTTCAGCACGCAATTACAACAATTATTGCGAGTCTCGAAGTGTCAAGTATAGCGCAGTTGTTGCATTCTACTTTACTTTGCTGCTGAAATCGAAGCTCAATAAAACACGCCTAATAATGTGATGAGCTGAGAGTAATGCAGCTCGATATAAATTACACATTGGTGTTTTTTATAATATTGCTAACGAACCCACTGCAGCGCCATCTGCCGGGCCGAATTAAGATGTAGCCTTAACCTTAATTTTCAAAAATTTTTATCCATTTAGGATGAATTCTAAAAATGAATACATCCCGTTTTCGAAACATAACAAATTCAAGAATCTGCTGAACAGAGACGTCGTGTCTACATCAATTTTAATGCGTACACCAAGGTCACATATATGTCAAAATGAGTCAACGCCAATGTAAACAGGGTCTAATCGTTTTTCTGTGAAATCATTCCAGCCCCAAAGTAGCTCCACAGTGTACTGGAATTATCTTCAATTAATACGAATCCATTTAAAACATCTCATTGCTGTTTACAAAGCGTGGACATTAAAACTCAATTTGTTCTGCGCAATTTGTAAGCCATTAATGAGGCGGTTCTATCTGGAACATACATTTATCTCTTTCATAATTAATATCCATCACGCGTTTCACAATATTTAGCAATTAAAAATTTGTTTGTCTTTGGGGGGCGCTCAAATGTCACCTCTCTCTATATCAATGGCTATAAATTAGCGCCCCTGCCATTGGCGCTTTTTCGTGAGTTTAAAGAATAAACTCAATTCATCATGTGATGAACGAATTTATATGTTTTAAGTCCTCATCAGTCAGCAATTGTTTGCTTGATATCTTTTCGTGCAACATTCAATTGGCCGCCGATCATGTGTGCTCTCGGAGACAAGTGATAAATGGCGTGTTGACTTTTCAAAGAGAACAAATTCCCTTTCCCTTTAGCACAGACCACGTTGTGTGGAATTTAAAAAAAAAATCGTTTCCGAATTCGTGTGGAATATCGCTCCCGGAAATCACCGACACTACAACCGGAAGTTAGCATTTTAATTACCCAACTCCACAGAAACCGTACACTTGTGGTACATCTCTTTCTCCCGCACATATACGGCGATATAAATAACACAATTAAGTACCACCACGAAACCAGAGAGGGACATAAAAATTAAATGAGGACAACACGCTGTCACAGCAAACATATATAAACTCTCGTAGTACCCCGCTGAATAAGTGCATTCAGCTTCCAACACAAGAACCCTGTAGTAAGTAGGTGGCTCTTAAGCGCGCTCCAGTGTTGACATCTACGCAAGGATACCAGGACGCACACATACACCCCCAGGCACATGCCATTCTAATTTAAATCACCGCACATCACAGTGTATTGTGTGCTTCGCTTGTATACAAATTTTTAAAAATTATTATTTTTTTTTTTTTTCATTTCTCTTGTGTAATTTATGTGGTTCTTAAAATGTGTAAAATAGTTCAAGTACTCCTGCTGTGTTCCACATTTTGCTTTTTAATGTAAACAGTCGAAGTGATTAGCTTTGTATATAGCAGACTCGGTGGTATTTTTAAATTTTAACTTTTAAGTAACAACAATAACACTCGGCGTTGAAAATGTGTCAAAAAACTCAGAAAATTCCCCTGCTGTTGGTCGGCGGAGTGTGTTTTGTTATCATTCTGGTATCGATAACAGGCATCACTCTTATAAATAATATAAATCTGTCAAACATAATTCGATTGAATGAGAAAGTCGCTAGTGATTCGGTTGGCGCACATGAAACTCAAATGAAAGAATTAAACTACGTAAACGATCATCCGAAAAATGTTTTCAAATATAACATGACATCGCATCAGGATGGTGCACAGGACGGTCCAAATGTTGACGAAGGAACAACCTCCATGACATCTGTTTCCGAGGAGGATTTGCTTGAATCAGTGACGGAACAAGTGGCAGCTGTCATGTGGCATGGCGAATTGTCAACGGATAATGTGACTGGCGCAACAGCGGTACCGAGTGCTGTCAATTTCACCGATAAGGATCCAACTATGATCGATTACGAGAAACGGAATACTGTCAAACAGGTATATTGCGTGTTGAAAGTTATTTTCTTATGTTGAATTTTATTTCTCTCTCCCTCTGTGCTTGAGGTAATTGTTTTCTGATTGTTTATGCACTCGTGAGAGAGTTTTTTTTTTAATGATGCCCTATTGTCTAGGTTGTAATGGTGCTATCAGGTTAATTGTTGCAATGGGGGGAATGATTGGGGAGACGATAAATAATCACATTGACTGCATTTTCGTGTAGCTCTCTATTATGTTCAAATTGCGCCCTTATTGGGGGCAATTTGTGGAACATTTATTCTTCTACCAATTTGTTGGATGGATGACTATACCTATATTGAAACAATTGCGGGCTGTCCGCAGATGTGGAAGTGGCTGGGAGCTCTAAATCATACTTTGGCACACTCAATTCATTGAACTGAAGTTTGTGCGGGTCAAAGACTGCACCCATTAGAAGGATGCTCTACCTACAAAATTATAGATTTGTTGTAAATTTTGTGCTTGTCAATCATTACCTACGAGTACGAGTTTACTCAATTAAGCAATGCTAATCCCACAGGTATAGTAAGGGTAAACGTTTTGGGATCATAGTACTTGGCTTGATGGTGGTCTAGATGGCTATTTTATCCCATAAAATTTTCCATTAATTTCTTAATTTTCAATGTACCGGGCAGCATGCTTAAGTGAACCCTTCATGGCTCTTGATCTTCCGCCACGAAATATTCGAAGCAATTCTCTTTGGGCAATCGAGGTTCGTTGAAAAAGCCCACATCAGAAAATTTTTTATCTGCTGTTCTTGAAATTGTCCTGAATTTTAACAAAATTTCCGTAAAATTGCCCTTCACCGTGACATTTCTGTCCGCATAGGTAAAGGAAATGGTCAGGATTTCGTTGGCAGCCACAGGTAGGTCTAGCGACTTCGCCTTCGTTAATCCTCAGGCTAAGTTCTTTCGCGTCCCATAATTTGTTAACAGTGCTTACAATGGAGTTAAGGACTATCGCTACAGACCTGCCTTGAAATGCCTTCTATGTGGATTTTGTCAGATGTAATACGATTGTTTTTTAAAGTATGGCAAATCAGTTTTACGTCCTTCCACCATTTTGGTGAGCAGATATCTATCCGAGTCTTGAAATGCAATAAACTGAAACTTGAGAATGTGCCATCTCCATCCGGGTAATTTGTCTTGTCCTGCAAGACTTTTAAGAAAGGAAACTAAAGTCCACAAAAGTTTTGCTGGTCCAAATGCAGAGCCCTGATGAACTGTTTAGATTAATTTTGTACTTCTTAGGGACCTTAGTGTAGCCTACGTAGAGGGGTTTTGTCGTCGCTGACTTGACTACGAACCACCGACAAATCTAGATCATAAAATGGACCTTTGCGATACGATATTTACGGCAACAATTTCAAATTTGAAACTAGACTTAGTTTGTTATATTATAATCATTCGCTTGATTTTTTTTTTAATTTTTGCTGAGACGAATACACACAGAAAAATCTCTTAGTTAAAATCAACAAAGTTTCGGTTAATACTACCAAGTTGTACTGTTTAGGTCCTACAGAGTTAGTGGATCATAAATAACCGAGGTCAACTTGTTGAAGGAAACTCGGTTAAAAATAACTGATTCAACAATTTTCTCGTCAAAGTTTTTCGATTATTATGAACAAACGGACTCTGTAGAATTTAACCAACCTACTTTGTTTATTTGATATTAATCTAGAAACTTGGTTGATAAAAACTGACCAAAATGTTACCCATTTAAGCTTTTTGTCTCGGTAGTTTTTAATAACGAATAGGTATACTCGTTTTTTTCAACAGAAACTTAGTTCGATTTGACTCAATTGTTCTTAATAGAGGAAAAATCACACTCCGTTATGCATAGTACGCAGCTTTTCCGGAACGAAAAATCTCATACGAAAGTAACACAACCAAATCATGAACGAAAAATTGCACTCCCCTTTTCGTTTTGCAGTACGCAGCAGCTGCGAAATGCTGGCGGAAAAGTGGTTAATTGTAGTAGATTGTTTGGTACAATACTCCACGCTCTTTTCGCACACGTTTATTACTTCCTTGTGAAAATTTGTCATTTGTACTGCGGTGTTGCCAGCTTTTATAAGAGGTATAGAACCAAATTGTACAATTTTGGAGCCAAAAATACCAAAACTCAACTATGAAGATCAAAATGTGGGTTTTTTCGTAATTCATATGCACACTTATTCTGATTAAATTGTTTTTAAAGTCGAAAATATTACCTCAAAAAAAAAAAAAAAAAAAATAAAAAAAATTCCTAATTGAGAGACTTAATTTCCATTTTTCAATGTTATCAAAAAGAAAACCTTCTGCTGGATTTGGTCATACATACCGCATACCTGCATACTTGGAAAGCTTGTTTTCATATTCTTGCATATTTTGTGGGATGATTTTACTTCTGAGATGTTCGAAACTGTTTGAAAATGGATGCATTTTTTTATGAATACTCGCCAAACCTTAATGTAAATAGCCTAAATTAGAAAAATTCCCAAATGACAATTTTGCCAGTCAAAAGTTCGAGTATCCAAATCGGAGACAAATAGCCAGAGCTGGTAGCACTGCTACTTGTATAGCAGCTGATTGAACTCTACACAAATTTGTCCGCTGCCTTTTCGCATACGTTTCGCTGTCCATTTGGAGACCCCGGAAAATTTCGTTCCGGAATAGTTGCGTACTAGGCCTTAGAACCAAGTTTTGAACGTGTTAAATTGGAATGTAAGCAATGCACAATACTGGGGCCAGATTCTGTAAGGTGCATTTTTTTTTTTTTTGTTGACACTAACTTCCCTTCTCTATGCTAGCCATCGAGCGGTTAATAAGACGCACCAATTTCGATAGAACTGTCAAATTTATGTCTGTTTTAAATAGTGGCAATCACTTTGTAACGGAATTAATTTCTGTATTTTACAAGTGATTCCAAATTTGACCATCTGTCAGATGACATCGAAAAGTTAAACCAAAAAAAAAAAAAATACAACGCGATTTCAATTCCTGTCAAAGTTCTTGTGTCAAACCTTGGGCCTTGTCTTAAACAGTCTTAATTTGTCTACCTCGAAAAAAGCTTGTTGGTGTATGTTATGTTAGCAATAAAATGATAGTCGACGCACATTACCCGGTAGATGGCGCCACTTACCGATGGTGTTAAATTCGACTTAAATACGGTACCCGAAAGGTTTTCGCATTCGTTCTATTCATACAAATACATTCTAGAAGGCGCACAAGGATGGTGTTGTAATAACTGCCTTCGTTGTTGATAGTAGGTTGTTACTACTTCATATAAATAAAAGTAATAAATTTGGGAATTATTGCCAGAAAATCATACTCACACGTTTTTGGTATTTCGCTTGCGAAAGGTGAGTGATAATACTTTCCTAACTCAGTGGAGTCTTCGAAACTGAAATATCCGCTTACCGGTCGCTGAAATTTATCGATTTTTCCTTACGAATTAGGCACTTTTGTTCCTGATTTATACGCCACCTTAACAGTTCTGAGAATTATTAGTGAAAACTTGCTCAAAGTCAACGCCAATCCAATATCGAACTTCGATCAGAATTGCCCGCACTCGTCTATTTTCGAAAGGATTTTTCAAATCATTTCTTTCTCAACTCACGTAGCATCTGAAATAATTTCGAAAATTCCGCCCAAAAAATGATCATCCATAAGTCTTTCCACATCAAAATTGTTGATGTAGAAAATTGTTTAATGAACTTTCAGCTGTCATTCCTAACATCAATCAAATCCACCCGTCACGGTGCAAAGGGAATTCCTAAAAATTCCAATCAGCAGCAGTTATCGTTCGGGTCAAAAATTTACCCAAGTAAATTCCCTCTTAATAACTCTGCCATAGCAGTCGAACAAAATATTTAATAATTAATAAAAATATTATAATCATAATATTCTCCAGCCGCAAGCAAGCACGCACATTCACACAGCACAAATCGATTGAAAATTTTTAAAATTCTCTACATGGCATAAGAGAAGCAACGAACCGTTTCATCTGCCAAAACCGAAAACATCCCAACAAAAGCTGGCCAATAGAGCGGATAAAAAGGAATCATAAAAATTGTGCTCACCAGCCATCGAAACGTGAGACAATTTGTCATCACGATCGTTATAATTTGTAGCCTTCGCCCCTTCCATAGAGTCCGCCTGGTCCAATTGATGTTTGACATTAGCCCGTTTGGTTTTGAGTGTTTTTGACTTTTTTTTCTTTTATTTTTCTGATTCGTTCCACATGTGCAGAGAAAATGAATTGTATGAAAAAAAGGAGAAGGCAGATGGTTGTGATTTAGGCACAGCCTTGTGCGCCTTCTACAATGTAAGAAGGCAAATAAGTGAATTCCTGCTCCATGAAACAATTCGAAATGCGATTAGGCCATTCACAGTGTGTTGGGGCATTTCTTGCAAATGTGCGACAAGTGCACGGGGCGGTAGTTGCCCATGCCCAAGCGGGTGCTCTTTTGGTCCTATCTTGCAATATTTGTGTGCGCAAAGTTCCATATTTTGCTTTATGGGAACACATTTGCATTTTGAAGCAAGATTTGATTGCCGGAAGTGGTATGTAGGTATAGTTGATGGAAAGTTTGTCGGTGGTGGCAATGCAAGTGCAAGCTTCAGTGAACACAATGCCTCCAGGATGTGGTGGCAGCCCTTGTAGATAACTCGCTCTCTCTCTGAGTATTTGTGGATATATTTTAAATGCTCGGTGAGTTTGGTCATGCGGTAAATCCTCCTGACTTCCGCAGGCAATAAACCGTTTCTTACCATTTAAATTGATTAACAACCGCTGGTGATTTTATGCATATTCAATTGCACATTTAATAAGGCTTATTGCTTCCTGCAGGCTTCACGACCTGATGAGCCTGATTATCGCATCTAATGTGATATTCACATAATAAACCTCATTTAATCCCATCATTTGAATACATCCACTCTGCCACCATTTTAATCCATCTTCTGCGGAATAAATATGCAGCGAGCAAAAAAAAAAAATTAAGGAAGCTCCTTGCCGCAATTTATTGCACAGCACTACACCCGAAGGTGGGTTGGGTAGGTACGTGTCAGAGATATTTACAATTTGACAAGTGATCTATGGGCACGGGAGCCAACGAGTACAAACTTAATTAAATTGGAAGGCAAAGAAAAGAAAATACTCTTGGTTGCATAATCACACCCGCATACAAGCATACAGCCATAACCTTCATCTCTGTCATATATATAGAACACACGAAGACTAATTGCAACTGAAAGAGCACTCAAGTTCATCTATACTGCTCTGCTCGGTGGATATATTTTAGTATTTGACATCCTTATGCCAGCACAACTACAAGCACAACGACAACGACAAAATAGTGACGTCGATCCAACTCCATGTGGATTGAAAATTTGGGACGCGAAACACAGAAAAGTGAAGTAGAATTTATAGAGCAAGTAGATTCATCTGATTTAAGGGCGCCCTCCCCGCTCCCTTAGTGGTCGACGGTCCATGAGGGATGAATTCAAAGTACGGCTTTAGTCCTTTTATGGGCAAATTAATTTAGCTGCTAATGAATTTAATCTCGTTGGGTTTTTATTGTTCTTTTAAAATTGCTCTTGGTTAAGATGCTGCTGCGAAATGATAAAAGACAAAAATTAATTGTCCCGTGGAGAAGTTTCAAACTAAGCGCGACTGAAACAATATTTGCCGTGACCAGGAGAGGGAGCGGATCTATTAAATTTTATTGGTCATGAAATGTTCTTTTGGCTTTTGATTAGCGCGCGAACATGATTTTTGCCACCCCCCCCTAAGAGAAGTCACGCCGCCAATGATGGGATGTGTGGTTCGTGCAAATAGAGTGGAACAAATAATGATAAAATGAGTCGGTAATAATTAAACAAAACGCGTGCGTGAGATTTTTCATGTTCATCACATCGCTAAATATTTTGTTATTATTATTTGTTAACCAAATAAACACAAGTTAATCTTACAAAAAAAAAACAGCACTAGCTGCAGGGCTTACGGCTGGTATCGCCAAATAGATTTTAAATCCTTTGGTAAATTTACCATGACATTCGATATGTTTGTCGTTGCTGGAAAGGAGCTTAGAAATTTCCTTACTCTTACGTCTTCAGAAGAGGTAGACATTTGGCTACACGCATGGCAGCGCTTCAGCTTAATTGTTTAGATAAAGCGAAATGCGCCACTCAAACGCTGCAACCTCTCAAACACAAACAGCCGACAGAAAAATGCGGCCGGCCGTGAGGCTCACTCAAAACAACAGCACATCTTACAATTGCAGTGGAATTTTCCTCTTAAAATCATGCATGGCTATCTGTACAGTCCGAAATCGGTGTCCCGCTCCAGGGCTTCAAAAGATTTTTTTTAAAATTACGCCTCCCCCAACCTTCTGATGTACTCATATTTTTCATAAATTTGCCGTCTCCGAATTCAGGCATATCTCCAGTAAAATAATACATTTTGCAATTGCATTTCATTAAAAACCCACCCCTCCCCATGCTTGCGCTTGAAAACAGCACTTCTCCCTCTCCAATCCAACAGGAAAAATAAATAAAGCGTATATTATACATGCCACTAGTTTTAAAAACTGTTTTCTGTTTTGTTTTTTGTTTTTCTTATCCGCGAAAACCGCCGGAAAACTTTGTGCAAGTTTTTAGTTGAAAAACTAAACCAACAACAAACTTGTATCTTACTCCCCCAGAGAGATTCAAAGTAGGAGGAGGATACGCCGCTCCACCCGAAACCGGGAGAGTCCTTCGATGAGTGTGCTGTTCTTTTTATGCAATACCAGCAATTGGTGATATTTCCATCTCTATAAACCAGGAGAATAATTCTTGGATGAATGAAATGGAAACGAAATAAAACCAAAACAAGGAGGTACAACATTGAAAGGGATAAAGGAGAGCGGCGGCTGCAGCAGCAGAAAAAAAATACTGTTTTATATATTTTTTTTCAATAGAATACCCACGGGTCCTTCTTAACGGAGGAGGCTGAATTTTATTTCACTAAAAACATTTCAGCCGCTGACATTTATTTAGGCGCATTTTTATTTTATAATGACACATGTCTTAGTGCTGCCAAATGTAATATAAATAAAAAAATGCAAAACACCGCTACAAATCGATGTGAAATATGTATTTTGTATGAATAATTCAATATTTGCATTGTTAAATAATTCATTGTGGCGATTTTATGAAGTTTTTATTGGTTCTAGTTGAGCATTTAGATCCAGCTCGTGCTCTCGGGTATTGATATCACATCTGGGTATGGTGAAAAATATTCAAAAATAATTCTGTTTTATTGCGGGAGATTTGTGAAATAAAATGGAATTTTATGTGGAAATCGCCTGGTTTTTGGCCAGATGTGGGTATTACAGGAAATGCGGCTGAAAAGGATTTTGTTTGCACTTTGAAGCTTAGTGCGTGCATTTTGGGATTAGGTGGGAGATCGCGGTATGTCTGTCAAAATGTTTGCTTAGCAAACTAATAGGGGTTTCATTTAGGAGTTATTTTTATTGAATATATAGTTAAGTTTGTGCATTAAGTGTCAATAAAATAGTAATTTTTGTCCAAGAAATATTTAATGCAATTTGCAGCTTAGAGCCTGGTTGAAAGAGGTATAGCGTACACTACTTTTAGAAGCTGTTGCCATGCACACGGTTGCCACTTGAAAATAAAATTTTTGTCCAAAGTTGGAAATAAAAATGACCTACTGTAGCTCAAAATGACCAAAATAATTTAAGCCCGAAATATTTGTAACCAGAGACCAATCAATTTATCTTATTTATTTCAACATATTCTTCATGTAGGTACACAGATCACATATTATTTTTTTAATTATCAATAACATTTCAAAAAATGACAAAATGGATTTAAAAATGACCATGTGACCAAGAGAAAAAGTTATGAGATGACCAAATTTGGTCACAAATGACCAATGTGGCAACCGTGGCAATGCACTCGAGAACTTTTGAATCTCTTGCCGAAAACACGAAACAAACCAAATGTTGGTTGAGAAAATTTTGTCAGGAATGTGGGTGCACTCATTCCTTGAATGCATTCCTAAAAGTAAAAGTGACGAGCAATTTAATGTGACGCTGATAAAAAAGGCTTTGAAGTTGACAACACATTATAAAATTGTGTTTCTTCCAGTTACGGAATCAAGTCTAACAAACATACAGAATGCTTTTTGTAGTGCAGCTCGGGATCGTTTTGTTCTTTATTTTAATGTACGTTTCCATTGTAAAAGTGGTTCAATTCAACACATGCACCAACAACGTACTACATTCAATTTCAAAACACTTGGCTTTCCTTCCATCCAGAAGCATCGCAGCCATCAAAGCGTACATTCGAAGACTGAAAGCAGATATTTATTGTTCGAGTTTCTTCTTAACGTATTCTTCTGGACTCCCTGAAGGTAGTCATCTCGAACCAATGATGGTAAATAAATTAATTACGAACTGACAGCATTCTACAAGTAAAAGACTAAGATCAATCTGTTTCGCACAGTCTTGTGTGAATCGATAAATCTCCTCGCTAAGTGAAAAGTGTGTCTTATTTTCGATAGAAAATTTATCTAATTTGTTCACAGTTCACTGTGAGATCGGGACCTCTAATTTTTTTGTTATATTAAATATTTTAAAGAACTCACATATTCGAAAATTTTTGTTTTTGATTTATACCAGCCAAATATGTATGAAAATATATTCGTACTATAGCTGATTAGTTTACATTATATTTGTTCTCGAAGTATTTGCACGTAGAACTGTGTGCGCACATGAATTTAAGCAAGCGCACACTCAATGTGCGCAACCAAAAAAAAAAAAAAAAAATCGCATGCGCACTCATTTTCGTTGCATTAATCAATACAAATATTTTCTTTTGACTTTTCGTCATTATTTTCATAGATCTTATATAAGTTGGAAAATTAACAAAATCTTCCAAGTAAATCCTAAAAAGAAAAATTTGGGCACGCTAGTTGTTTTAAAAGTTGCCCCTCACTCAATTAAAGTAAACATTCCTTGTTCCCTGCACATTCTGTCATGGCCAAATAAAATATAAATAAATAAAACCACGTATTATTCACTGGTTAAAAATGTCTTCTGATGAAAATATTGCGGAGCAAATGCTTTCCAAACGACCTGTGTTAAACGTAATTTTGAATTTTGATTATAAAATACTTTGCCTCAAGCAACGTCTCAGAAGTGCGGGAGACTACGATTGTTCACTGACACAAAAGGTTGGTTGAAATGAATTCCCATTCCCAAACTTGTATATTCAACATTACAGTCCGTTGAGGGCGTAAATACATTTGTACGTCCCTAAAGTAATTAAGCATTCATAGCAAAGACAAGACCCCAGTGAGTAACATATATTTCACTGGCTTTGTTGAAAATTGTGGGCACATTCAACTGTACAGATAATCACTTGTGCAAAACCAGCAACGCAAAGTACGTACATTTTGGGAACCTTATCTCATTCGCACATTTAAATAATCTGTCCCAAAATTGTTCTAATCATTAATAGGATGAAATTCCCCAAGCACTGATAACAAAAACTATTTAATCCTAATACTGCCAAACGAAATATATTCGTTTATCATTTAACGAGTCCACTGTGCATGTTTTCATCGCAGCGTCCTTTCCATGCCGTTGAAAACAGAAAACTCCCAGCTGGTATATATGATAAATTAAGTCACGTTCATAACAACTACGTTTATGGTTTCAAACTTCGCAATGGGCATTTCGAGGAATTCACAGCAAAAAAAAAACCCCCCTTCTCTGGCCGAATCCTTGACCTCCACTTGTTACTGGTTCCCTTTTGTCTTCTGAGCCGATCAGACAATTTCTACTGACCAATAATTTAACTGATAAAGTCCAACTGTCATTTCACAGAAATTATCATTGTTACTCTTACTCGTAGTTATTTGAATTTCCTTTTATCATATTTTCTGTCTCCTGTCGATGTTCCCTTTTGCATAGCAGTGGGTGTATAGTAACATAGAGATGTATCCTTTTGCAACTATAGATTTTGTTCCCTTGGTACAAACACATACTCGTACACATGAGTTTGCCTGACAATATCCCGTTGGTGAATTTAACATCCGGATGTGATTTGTGTTTAATTGCTTTCAATTAGTACTCTGCCGTCGATACTTCTCCCGCTTGCCCTTGGTAGCCCCTTATTCAATTATATATTCCACATAATTTGTGAAATGTTGTATAATTCAAAGGATTCCAAGGATTTTCATGAGCTACCCTTCCTTATTGATTATGTAGATGAACTATTTTCTTTCCTCTCGGTCAGCCACTGAATGAAATGAGTTTCATTCACCACATTGCAATTATCACCCCTGAGGCTCGCCGTATTTAATTCAGACTTGAAGTTGGGTATCCTTTAATCGAGAAAATAGAGTCCCTGTTTTAGCTGATAATTGGCTTTAATTGAGTTGGTTATATCTGGACCGGCGAGTGAGTAAGAATATAATTATGTATGTTGGAACTTGAAAGAAAATTTTAATGAGGACGATTTTTTTTCTCTGGAAATTACCTTTGAAAGGAATTTTGTTTTCATGGTAACTGGGTTGAACCCAGGCTAGTACTTGTGAATGGTTTAAACTCGATTAGTAAGAAACCATGCATACGCAATTCAGTTAAGCCTTTGAGGTTTTTTGAACTGTGCGCTGTTATGCATTTTGTTGAGGACCTTATGTTCGCTAAATTATATTCGGTTGATGATTCGATGTTAAAATACCAAGTAAAGCAATTATCAGGACAAGTAAATCATGTGCGGAACTTTTTTTAGTCAACAAGTCATCGTAACGCACAGAAATGTGTGCGTTATACGGGAAAAACCTCACTAGCTATACGAATTGTATTTTCATGTTCGAAATATCAATTAAGTTCGAAAGCTGCGGCGACTGCATTATTGGATTGGTTTGTTTTGCGCACAAATGTGTGCGCTTTTGCTGTTTGCGTAGTATTTATTTAATTTGTTAGCCTTTTTAAGTGGAATCATCATAGAACATGGGCGCAAATAGAGAAAGAAATAACTACTGTCGTCACGAATATATTTTTCCTAAGAAACTTGTTGACGGACGCCGGCTTATTTGTAATATTTATTAAAATTATTCGAGTTCCGTCTTGTGTACCTACATAATCTACCATGTTTTTAATCATGACTCAGAACTCCTGAAAATGACACGACACTGGCAGTTCGAATTTTCATGCTTGCTCGAAATCATGCAGTGCTGGATTCTGTCATTTAATATGCCGTAAACCGCAGAAAGACACAAATACGTTTAGAAAAAATGTTCTAAGTCGAAAAAATGCTCCACTCTGTACATATGCGGTAACGCACACAAATGTGCGTTACGTGTTATATTTGGGGGAAAAAAAACAAACACTTTATTGCTAGCATATTTTGCAGTGACAATGAGCAGACCGAGTGAAGTCGAAAAGTTGTCTGTGAATTTCTTTATCTTGTTATATGCCTACTCTCTTCAACTGCACAGTGTTGTTTCTACTGTCGAGACTGCTTCTGCAAGATATAATAATTGTCGCTGTGTTCTTGACGAAGTGCCAATCAGTTTGTGTACTTATAAATTTCGAGAGACAAGTTCCAAAGACGCTACTCACCTATATAATTTGCCAAAAACTTACTTTCAGACCTACTTAAAAAATTCTATCTAATCTTAGTCGCACATAACGACTTGATGTGATTTAAGGCAGACAGATAGACGTGCCAAAAAATGTCAATTATTATTTTCTCCCCACACAAATCATCCTCGAACACAGCTCTTAATTTCTAAAAGCGCACACACTCTGGAAAAGTACTAAGACGATTTTGCCAAACAAAATAAAAAATTAAAATAAATATCTGGAGGAGACTGAACGCACACACACTTGACAAGCTGAATTCTGTTTTTTTTTTGTTTCTATTTAAAAATAGGATTATAAAAAAAAACGCTTCCAAACAAATGTTGAAACGTCCTTGAAATAAATTCTCCATTCTCCAAACAAAATAGTTCGGGGGAAATTAATAACTCTTCGAGTATCTCCGCTCTGCTTTCGAACGGAACACGAACACATTACTCATTCGATTCTGCTATATAGATCTGTTCGCCATCAAGCGATTGAACTATGAAAATCTATCCCGCAAAACTTTCTGGGTACGCTGCCAAAAACGTGATTTGAGTTTTCCACGCTCGCTTTTAGTGGCTTTCTCATCGAACGGAATGCGAATGGTGTCAAAACAGATTTTTTTTTCTGTTTTCCTCTCTCATATTTTGCACTTGACACGTAGATTACATGTACCTCCGAATGAAAATTATTTTGGTGACAAGTCTCTTAATAGAGAGGAGGCAGCACGCTTCACTCGGAAAATGAAAATAGCAAAGACACCGGAGACGATGAGAAATCTCACACAACGAATGACGGTCACCATCCAAGTTGTGCTGACAGTTGTGTTTTGTGTCTGTCATGCGTCATGCCGCAGGTGAATTTTTGACGACACATTTTTACATGTGGCTGGGAAAATTATGCCGGCCTGTTGAGAGCTGTAATCTGATTTTTATGGGACATTAAATTTTGATTTTGCGGCCATAAATTGCTGTTCAAAATAAAAGTGTTAACAATTGCTGACAGATTATAACACACAACTAATAAAAAGCCGAAATGCTAATAAAATGCGATGTCTGATGTGCCGTGTCGTGTTCAACATTGGGTTGACTTTTTCAGAATTCCTACCGACACATAATTGTATAGCAAATGAGCATTTTTTCACAGCTCCTACATCACACAAGCGACGGTTATTACATAGTTTGGGGGTGGAATTTATGTCGGCTTCATGAAGACATTGAATTGTGTTCACAAGGGGATTTATATTATTCGATTCGAGTAAACAAGTCCATCACTCAACAAGAAGGTTGTTTTAGCCATTTCCAGTGGGACAAATGGTTTGTGCAAATGTAAATGACATATTACAGGGCGGAAACCGACCAACGAAATTCAACTGTCAAAGTAAACAATTTAAGAGGCACTGTCACTGTCCCTACCGTGGCAGACTTTTTCTCTGGTCTTCCTCTAGAGCCCAAATACATACATACATAGCTCCAAGCAGTACCTGGACTCTGGACATTCTTATAGGCTCATTAATGTTCTTCGTCCCGATCTCGAACAATGTAGTGGACATATTTTTTTTTTCTTGGTCCATTCATTCTTAAGTGCTACTAAGTTATACAAAGAACATAAGAAAAGATCTTGAATTATTTATCTTAGTAATCAATACAAACCGGCTGTAGTAAGGAAACACCATACAGGACGTGCATATTGATTTAGCTTTCAACCCTTGGCCTATTTGTTGGGCACATCGTTAGCGTTGAGTGCCCTGTATGGTTTATGCTCGGGTTGGTAGTTAATACCTTTTAAGCCAAATAAAGCTGCTCAAGTTTTATTCATTCACATTTGCTATTGGTTGATTTCGAGGTGTGTTTAATTTGAATAAATTTCTACGAGGGGGAAAGCTGTCTCCTGTCTGTCACTTTCATATTTAAACGGGTATGGTTAGGTAATATATTCAGTTTTTTTTTTTTTTTAATTTTACACACTTTGTGGTGACATGTGCGTAAGTTTTTGAAGAGCTGTCGAAAGTTGTAGGTGGGATTGTATTGGAATAAACTTCCATTTATGATTTTCACCTGAATTGCAATGGTTGGGGTTTGAAGACTAACACGCAAAACGTTTCCAGAAACTAAATTGAAGGGTTAAATTTTAAGGGTCACCTTATGTTAGGCTTGTGTTTCAGATTTTGACAACATCTTGATTTTGTTCGTATCGCCTCATTACTTTTTGCTGATATTTGTCAAACCTACCCGAATGATTACGAAAACAAGCTACGGAGCATGTTTTTCGTCTTCGAGTCCTTTAAGGTCAATTAACTTTGATGTGGATGAAACGAATCGTTTAATAGACGTTAAGGTTTTTTTTGGCGGCGTATTAAAAGCGTTTATAATAATAATAATAGTTGGCGCAACAGGTCTGTAGGGACCCAGGGGCCTAGCTTCTCGCAACCATTCGTTTTGTGTGAGTTTTTAATTTTTGGAACAGATGGAAGGGATCTACAATTTTATGCCGGTTCCAAAGGCGCCTATTGAGAAGCTCTTTCATGACAGTTATACTCTCGGATGTTTGTCAGACGTTCGCGAGAGGTGGTGCAGTGAAAAAAACCCTGAGTTGGAATTTGGGTTTTTGCGGGATTCGAACCTGGACCCCTCGCTTAGTAGTCCAACACACTAACCTTAAAAGCGTTTACATCAGTCAAAAAATGTGTTCTCTACGCCTCAGTGTAGGTCGTCCTGTTAAGACACACAATACGTAAATTGTTTCAAAAATAATTTCCTTGGTATTGGTTCAGACTTTTGCTGGATAAAGCTGCTTGTCCAGTGTCCACAGGGCAAAATTAAGGCAGAACTAAATTGTATTTTAAAACAAATTTCTGATTGGAAGAGACAAGCCGGACTTATAAACTATACTAGCGGAAACTTTTTACAGCAGCTTGCAGTAGTAAATCGTGCAATCATGGTCGAAAGCTGAGCTACACTAGTCGGAAAAAGTATTTTGGCAAACTTGAAGTTAAATTTTATGAATTCCACGAAAAATGAAAAAAAAAAAAAAAAAAAAAAAAAAAAAAAAACAATTCATACACAGTCTGCTTACTTAATTAAGAGGTGAACATAGGTAAATTTTATTTTAAATACATTAATTTAAATTTTTAAATTTTACTTTAAAAATGAATAAAATTAACTTTTTACTTTGGCATGATTAGTTTGCGTATTACTTTTTCGTTTTTTACCCGAGGGAGGCAGATTTAGCGAAGATATCATTCTTTTTTGATTATTAATTTGGATATTTACAGATTTCTTCAACAAATTCAATTCATCCCCTCTTTTGAAACAGTAACACCGCATTCGCCTTTTGCGACAAAAGCTACTCAATCTTACATATTTAACTCTGTCCTTTTCCCCATATTTTAATCAAAATGGACCTGTTCACAATAAATCTATCATATTTAATTTAAATTCAAACGACAACAGCATTTTTTCGTCAAACAAACCTTGAACAATGAATTTGTCAAAATACTTTTGCCAGTCAAAAAATCACACTTAAACCATAAATAGGACTGAGCAAAATGTCAGATTTTAAAAGAAATTCATTGTTTCACATTTACCCAAAAATGCAATAAAAAAATTTATAAAAATAGTTCGGCAAAAAAGTATCCGAAATCATCAATATCAAGCAGAAGTTTTGACAAATACTATTTCATTGCATAAAGCGATCAAAATTAACAAAAAAAAAAAAAAATCTTCGTACAAAATGAAGTTGGCCGGGGAAACACAAACAAAAAAGAAGTCATCTTGTTAAAAATAATTTCGCCGATATTCTTTATGAATGATGTGTTATTTGAAAAAAAAAAAAAAAAAAAAATAAAGTGCACGACTGGGTCGAGCGAAACTTTCTCGATACTATTTAAAAGAAAACAAAATCCACTTTTGGATATTTATCAGTTATAAAAAATAACGATATAAGCTTTGAAAAGTTGAAGTTCTCAGTAACAGACAATTGTCACAGGTTCTGGCTAGAGAGTTATAAGCGCCCACTTTACTATTTGTTGAAAAAAAGAAATAAGTTTTGCGTAGCTATGGGGCATTAAGCCTATTAAAAAAATATACCGTAGACATGTGAAAATACATAGACCGTGATTTGAAAAATAATTAAAAAACTGACGTCTTTGATGAAAACTAAGTACGGGATCTTATTTAGAATACTTACGTTATCTTCAATATGTATTTTGGTCAAAATCGTTAGAGCGGTTTTTGTAAGATTGTGCAGAAAAAACAGTACCAAATGTGGCAATGCTTAGTTTGAAAAATACTTTTGCTTAACTGAAAACCAATTATAATTCATTGTTCAGGATGTAAGCGTAACTTCGTTCTTAAAGTTTTGTTGAAATCGTAGATGGGGTTTTCAGGATGTGAGCAGGTTAAAACAAGCGTTTTCGGTGCTTTAAATTGAAAATTAAGGACACAATAATTTTGTGAACAACAAACTGACCATTTGTTTGCACTTTGGTCAAAATCGTTGTTACCGTTTTCAGGTAAACTAAACAAAACAAAATTTAAAAAAAATTACTATTTTCCAAAATCCATTGTACGATTATAGAGAAAAACAGAGCTTACTATTAAGTTATAAATTACCACATTACCTTAGAAATAATTTTTTTTTACAATCATATGGACCGTTTATACCTATGTCGAAATTTCAAGTACCGTTATTCGAATTTTTTGCCAAAAACTGGGTATGCAGTCAGGGTAACCTCACCTACTTGAGCTTAAATATCAATTTTGGTTGAAATCGTTAGAGCCGTTTTCGATCAAATCAAACTGGTACGAAAATTTTATATAGGAAGTACCATTAATATTGAGGTTAGCTTGAAAAAAAACTGATACTTGAAAAAAACATCAAGGCTACACCCAAGAAGTTGACGAGCTTCAGATGAAATATGATCAAACCGACGAACATTGAATACATATCGTGAAATAGAATTGAATTGAATTGAAATGAGACGGAATCTGGATCCGCAAACAGCTCACAGCCATATAAAATTGTAGGGATTGTTACTGCTTTAACCAGTTTTAGTTTAACTTGTGTGGGTAAAATTGTTCTTGTAATCGATAATCCTCTTAGCGGTGCGTAAACTTTATTTGTAATGGAATTAATGTGTGCATACCATATGTTAATTTGTTGTTGAAGATTATCCCCGGATTTTTTGCGGAGGCGACTTATTCATTATTCAACTTGGCAGAACTTTAAGAAGATAAGAGGAAAATCAGAGAAATGTGGTTGATGTGGTTTGGCACAGCAGTCAAAAACATTTTTTCAAATACCAATACCGAACTGATTTTTGTAAACATTTTCTACACTAGACTTGATTTTTGAAAACGTTTATCATATTAAAATTAGATTTTCTGTATGATTTAATTGGCACCCTAGAAGTTTTCTGTTTTTTTTATAAGCATTTTGAAACTCCTTTTACGTTCTGCTGTAACGTTTTTTTAGCTCTTTCATTAGTTTGCACCAAGTTTCAAGTTCGTAAGACGAGTGTTTTGAACTACCATGTTTCTCAAAACGCGATTATAATTGAACCCCGATTTAAGACGATAGTCATGTATCCAATGTTTCCAACTAACTTGTGTAACATATCAGCGTAAACCGCCCTCGTTCCACTTACTTATGTATTAGTTCTGTCTGAATCATGGTTAAGTTTTTGGGAAATTTCACTGTTCAGAGTTTTTTTTTTATTTACATACAAAATACGCACATTGAAACAACCAGAAATGTGATAATTGCCATCATGTTTGTGTTCCGATTGTCATCATTCAATGTCAGTTTCTCGTGTATTACGTTCCACATTGTTTACCATGAGTTTCAGTCATCAAGAATTGGTTTTATTTTGTGACGCCAATTATAAGGGGATTCAAAACTTTCAGCTTGACCGATTTGTTTCAGTCCATATGGAAGTGCGTTGATAAATAAAATGAAATTTTTTGAATCGATATATGGAATGAATCAGTTGAGTAGACTTTGTGTTATTTTAAGGCCAAATTTTAACAAAATGCACTTAGCGATTCATTATGAGCTGAATTTTTAATTCTGTACTACTTACTCATTGTTATGTAGAAGTGGCGGTTTAACTAAGTAACTATGTACCGTTTTGTTAGCACACTACTCTTGGTTAGTGGTACCTATATTGCAATGTTGACTGTCCCCAACTGTCGCGTCGGTGAGAAAAGGCCTCTAGCTCTGTTTACAGTAAACAAATAAATTCGACTTCGTAGCGAGTTTGCGACTTTACGTTCCCACAGTACAAGGACTTTCGTATGAATTAAAAAAAAAATCCAACCTCCAAGCAAAACAGCATCATTTTGGGAATTTTCCGACATTTATGGCACGCGGAAACCACTTCATAAAAATATTTGCTTCGACCTTGTGCGAAACGATATGTGATGAAAGCTTTCCGAAGCTTATAACGAAGTGTTTGAATTTATGCTGATAGCATTGACTTGAACGTGTGTTGCGCCGACGCCGACCTGCTTTACAGCCGAGTATTAAGGAATTTCCTATAGAAAATCTCTCCGCACCACCGACCGGAGAGAATGTAAGGAAACCGACAGATAATTTATATTCTCTTGTATTCTGTGTGTTTGTCGTCGGAAAAGATACATTTCCACCACAGATGCTTATTCACTGTCAATTATGCAAATCTTAGAAAACAGAAAAACAGTTTAGCGTACACTTTTACGCACCAACGGAGGGTCAGTGTCAGTGTACAAAGTAGAATTCGATTTGGAGTTGTTTGTATACCAGCTATACATGTTTAATTGAACTATAATTCCATTGATACGAGAAGCGATATCTAATGTTTGTTGAACATGCAATTGCGGTGTGGATAATTTATCATTGAACTAGTCTAAACAAATGTCTTCGCCGCGAGGAGTTTAATTAAAAAGTCACGGTCGATGGAGAGGAGACCAAAACTGAGGGATATTGACATATGGACACGCAGAAGCAATGCCTAGCCTATAGTCGTGCCAACACCAGAAGGTGACTGAACTGAACCTGTGCGGCATTTGAATGGGCAATTCGTTGCTTTTTCTGTTTCCCTGGGGTTTGATGCATGAAATCGCTCATCTGCCCTGGCATGGATATGTATGCTGGAGCAATGAGGATGATACTTGAAACTGAAATTGCACGTTGAGGGACTTTGATGCCTCCCTTTCTTTACTAATTAAAAAAAAAAAAAACTTTTTAATTGCTTGAATGTAGGTATGAAGAAGCAGCATCAGACGCTGTCCTATCTCACTTGACTCATTGCGGATCTGTTCTATAGGTATTCCCAGCTGTGGGAAAAGAAAGTTTATTTTTTATTGCAGTTAAAAGGTTCACTGAAACTTGTACGCTGAAATCAGAAATAATTTCTAGGAAGAGTTTTAATGTTCGTCCAGTTTGCTGAAGATGTATCATCTGGGGACGGGTTTAGTTCCATACGCAAGCAGATTAGTGTGTAACTTATATTTGGAGAAATGAGTGAAAGCTGTGGCTGGAACCACCAGCCGTCACAAATTGTTGTCCGACTATTTTGGCTACAATTTGAAAAATTCCTACTGAGCCCTAAGTGTGTTGCGTGTAATGTAGCTATTTATGGCTGCATAGCAGCTATTCAAGACTTCATTTGTTCGGTTCAAACTGAGTCTGCCACAATCGTTAATGACATACCTGCTGTTCCAGTAAAGCACCAGTAATACCACTAATCAACACGTTACTTGACACATAGGCTAATCACAGGTTTATTCGATGTATTTTTAGTTAGAAAACCTGTTTTTAAGGAATACCGTAGCACTGCTTACAAGTTTCGAACCACAATACCCTTTGAATGTTTCGTCACATTTTGAATAGGTATACTATACATGTGAGATGAGATAAACATCGCTTATAGATCTGATAAATTTTTGCTACAAAAATATCTTTCTTAGAATGTGGAAAAATTATCCACCGTTTCCGCAGTTTTCGTTGATAATTGAACAATTCAGCACAGTGCTGAATTAGCTGAATATCAGAATTGACCATAATTCAAACGCCATTTTGTTGAAACAACTTCTCTAAAATCAACCATATCGCTGCTTACAATATTTTAACCAAAAAATCAGGTTTTATTACAAAAAAAATTTCTTGAGAATGTGAAAAAAATACTGTTTCCCCAACTTTCGTTGATAATTGAATATCAAAATGAACATTAATATTCGCAAGCCAATTTATTAAAACAACTTTTCTAAAATCAACCATACCTCTGCTTACAATATTTAAAGGAAAAAAAAAATACGTTTTACTACAAAACATTTAATATCTTTATTGAGAATGTGAAAAAATACTGTCTTCGCAGATTTCTTTGATAATTGACCAACTCAGCACAGTGCTGAATTAGCTGGATATCAAAATTCACATGCCATTTTATTGAAACAACTTCTTTCTTTTTAAAGTCAACCATACCTCTGCTTACATCATTTTAAACAACGAATCGCATTTGCTTTCCTTATTATCGTCGTTGCTTTGCATTGATTTCGTTGCTCAAATAAATATGTTCCCCATAATAATAAATCAAATAATTTACTATATAATATAAATAACATGGAAACTAACCTCCAATTCTCTGTCTCCTTCCAGGTACGCATACACAATTTGATGGCATTCTGTTGGGAAATAACAAATAAAAGTCATATACATACAAATCTAATAAACTTTTCAATTGTACAATTAACAATAGCAACGCTGCTCTTACCCTCATTTACCCAGCCAGTCGCTGTTGATTTGAATAAATATTGCACCCCATATACCACTTATGATTGTCTGCATCCGATCGCATCTATTCTATGCGCTCGAATGGAAAATTTGCAACCAAAAGAATATGCATTTCCATACAAAAGGCCTATTTTCGAAATAAGCATTTAATTCTCAATAATGGTAAACAGTTGTAGTCTGCATTCCGTAATCTAAAGCCTCCCAGCTACCGCTCAAATACCCCTAACAGCTTATGCAATAATGATGATGACAACAATAGGCGTCGAGTTGATTGAAACACAAATTTTGCACCACCACAACAATCGGAGATGAGGAGGATGTGTTTTCCTTTTTTCCCCTCTCTCGCTCTGCCATTAGGAAAATTTACATTTGCAATTCAAAAATAACAACAAGAAAAATGTGTTTTGCCATCTATTCCTCTCAGGCAGAGCTACATGTCTATACAGTTTATAAATCAACCCTTTATTCAGCAGAAGGCTAAGGCGGGTGGCGTTCTAGGCTGAAGGTTGATTAATCTCGAGAACGGCACTCATCACGATATAGCTTTCCATTCATTTGTCCGAATCGGTTGGCATCCTGCATTCATAAAATAAAAGAAAAAAAAACAAAACAAAAAAACCCCGAGATGCAAAACAAACGAAAAGGAACATAATTTGCTCTGCTTACTTCTTGGCAGCAGTGGCAACAACTGACAACGAACACAATACAGACAGTCAGACAGGGTGAATAGAATTGTGCTTTTCTTTATTTTCTGGCGAATTAATTTGAATACATTTATGTCTTTTCTTTTTTTGTCGTTCTTGTGGTCGTTATGTGCAGGCATAAATTTGTAGTTTTCTCCAAGAGGTGCTGAATCAACAAGAGATTCGTTTTTATTTTATTTGAAATTTTTTCTGTCTTCATTCAAACAAGATTGTTGCATCTCCTCCTAAGAAGACGATTATATTCTTTTTTGTTTTAAGAGAGGTGGACTTTTTTAAAATTATGATGATGCGACACAGATTCCTGTGTGAAAATTCACACATCCGGTTGTGATTTGTAAAATATCTGAGGAATGTTTGCCAAATCTTTGGAAGAAGTTTTAAAAATAAACAAGCAGTAAACTAAGAGTAACCAACAACGCTTTCTGGTAAAATTGTATCACCTAATGGGTTAGGAGTGGTAAAAATGCAAAGCGTTTAGTAATAAATTGTTCCAGTTGGAAATCGTCGGTTTGTCCTACGGAGCTCCTCTTAACCTTTTTTTTTTGAATTTTTCAAATGCTTTTCCAATACATACATATTTTTAATTATAATTCCTGAATTCCTCCGATTGTTCCTTTTTTTTTTGTTGGCTTAATTCTAAGATATTTAAATGAGACATAAAATGTTAAAATATAACTTAGGAAAGGTTTTTTGTTTTGGGGGAAAAAAGGGATTTTATTTTTGAAAAAAGGGAAAAATATAGTTTTGGTGTTAAAAAAGGGGGATAAGCTGCCCGTTGGATTTTGAGCAGAGGCTAATAAATTGTCATAGTCTAATTTTTCGGAGGAAGGAAAAGAAGAAAATTTAGAAACTGAATTCTAAAAGCAAACTAAAGTGTTCAAAATGTCCCCTATTGTAACTAACTTACCAATTACTATACACACCTACATACCTTACTCACTTTTTAACTTAAAAAATACAAAAATACTCAAACAATCTCTTTTTCCTATTAACTTAATGAGGGGAAATAAGAATCGAAACTCATTTAAATTTTCAGATTTTTTTGATCAGCCAAAAATCATTAAATACTAAACTTCGTATGCTGTACTATAATTAAAGCTATTATTTTGAACAAGAGTTTCAAAAACAGAGCACAGAACCGAAAATGAAAAAATGTAATTTTTAAAAGTCGTTTATCGTTTGAATTTTTATTTTGTCGGTTAATGAGTTTTGATCGAACTTGGACGATATATGGACGTTAAAAAGTTGACAGAAGAATTGGCGAAAACGTACAAAATGCAACTGTGTGTATTATTTTACCAGTTTCACCAGTTTTCTGTTAAACACCCTTAAAAATGTTCTAATATACCACTGCTCACTGTTCACTCATTTTTATTTTGTTCGAAAATGTCCATCCATAGCATTCCAACTAAAATCATAGGTAGTTCGCCGCAACCGTGAGCAAGCAATATACAAATTTATTTTATCTACCCGCTTTAAGAAAACTAGGACAGGCTCAGATCTAATTATAAAATTGAAGTTCTATCTTTCCGAAATTTTGGAGGATGATGCCGAAAACATATACTAAAAGCTAAGTCACAAGATGCAAAATATATATAAAACATAAACCTTCAATAAAATTCAAAATAGAAAAAAGCCTAGTGCAAGCGAAGGGATGACAGACGTTGAAAAAAACAATAGGATTAACAAAAGTTATGAGACCGAATGCAAACGTTTTAGAAACAAAACAAATAAAGAAATAACAATACAAAAATCCTATTTCTATAAAAATCAATTCAATTTATTCAAAGCTGATCCTCGCAAAACGTGGGGACTAATAAACGAGCTTTGGGAAGAAAAAAGTCAAATATCGATGACACCATGAGATCATGATACCAATTTTCCAACGGAAGTTACAATATTAACTGGGGCGATGCATGAGCGAACACTCACATTCAAAAGCGGCATTAGGGCTAATAAACGGCAACAATTTAAATCAAGTCGAACAAGATTTTAAGCAGCTTTTCAAAGATAGTTTTGGGGTTCTCGGATGACAACCGCTTTATCAGAACAATCGATCACGACCGAAATACCAGACGACGCGCCCAAGGTATGTTACAAGTGCCAAGAAGTTACAACTGTTATGGAAGAAGACAACTTCAATTCAGCGTTCCATCTATCATCAACGAACTACCTCAAGAACTTTCGAACATAACAAATTACAAAACAAGAAAAAAATATCTGAAAAATGTTGTCCTAAATCTAGTACTAAACAATATAAATTAGTCAATCATTATGTAAGCAATTTTATCTTGTAGAAAAAAAAACTAAGCTAAATATTTCCTAAAATTAAAATGCATGTCACCCATTCTTCTGCAGAAAAGCTTCGGCTTCACGGAAACTGTTGTTAAAACCTTTAAAAACTTTTCTGCGTAATAAAGCGTGATAAAAAATTAATTTTTATATAGGTAAATAATAATAATAATTTAATATGTCCAACAACTTTTCACCTACGATTTGTCCCATGTTGTCCAATTTGCCTGCCCGCATTCTAATCAAGAGTAAGCCTATTTGTACAGGAAATAGCCCCCTAAATTTTTGAATTCATCTTTCTTAATTTACATATTTGTATGCTATTATTATCAAAGTTAAAAAATACAAGTGCCACAAAGTTAATATTCCAAATTGATTCCTACCATCCTGCTTGATTTAGCCTGACTTCTTAACCGGCTTAGGTAGTTTCTACAGACCATAGCTTTTAGATCGTCTGCACTTTTCTGTTGATCCTGTCACTTATTGTAGTCAATTCCAGATTACATCGATGGTCGATGGACCTAGTTCGTGGTTCGAAGACTTCAAGCTGGTGACATTTCACATCTTCCTTGATTCGTATTTCTGAAGAACCTGGTTTAAAATAGCGTCGTCAGCACGAGAAAAAAAACCTGTCAATTACTAACATGACGTTGATGCCGCCCTAAGCTCCTAACTGCATTTCAGTTCGCTTCTAGATGCAATTTTTAATCAACATTATTCTTACTTACGATTTGATACTTTTTGTGGCATATATTTCGTAAAAATGTAGAACCCCTGCACAGCAGTTTGCCAAAAGTACCTCTCTTTTTTTCAGAAAACTTTTCCTTGATAGCAGCCTCAACCCTCCAAAGTCATTTCTCAAAGAATTCTCTTCAACTTATTCGTTGAACTGGCTAATCGAATCACACAAATCGATAACAAAAAGCGATTAATTTCCATAAAAAAAGACTACCACGGCGATAACTGGCAACTACCATTTATTTATGTCCTACAAGGTATGAAAATTCGCACTCAAAGTAACAGATCGCATCCCAAATGACAAGAGGCAAGGTAATTTCATATCGACTTCTCATGGATGTAGGACGCTGCTGGCCTAGCCAACATGAAACTTAATAAAAGTCTCAAGCTTACTTATACCTATGCTCACTTATACCTTATTCAAAAACCTTTCTGTTTATAGCTGGAACTTTTGTGCCAAATATAAAATATGAATTCGAGAATTCAAGAATTCGTTGGAAAAAGAACTCTATCCCTTCTATTTAGGTCATAGAAATCCTTAAGCTAAATAAACTTCTCACATAGCAATCGCCAGAGGTGGGAAAAATAAGTTCCTCTTCAGCAACACCTATCCACAAGGTATAGGTAAATCTTCAATTTTACGTTCAACTCGCAGAAGTTTACAACTTTTTGAATACTTATTGACTCAGCGGAGCAAGTATGAAGTCGTTTTGCCGATCTCCTTCAACCAGGGGGGCTGGTTCTGTCTTCATCATACCAGAAATAAATGTTTTTCCTTCCCTCAGCCCATATTTAGGACATTTATATATCACCACGAAGGGGTGGTGGCAATTTTTCCATTTCCATATTTCTGGCGAAAAATCAACAGCAAGAAATGGGAATAAATTTTAACTTTTATTTTCCCACTGAAATTTCCTTTTTGCACCATCCTTTGTGAAGTTTCGCTTTTAGTGCTGTCCAAAACAAATTGTTTCGCATGTGTGTCGGTTTATTTTTGAACAACGGCGACAGGTACATGCAAAAGCAAGGACAACTCCTGGTGGGACGTATTTTTGTTTTCACTCTTTTGTATAGTCTGAAGCTTTGATATAGTGTCTATGGCGACACAAAGGATATTCGTTTTATTTTAAGATGAACATCTAAATATAGAGCTACATTAGACTCGCAGATATTCTGACTGACATATGGTAGAGGAATTATTCACACGGTTGCCGACAAATTTCACTTTAATCTATGAGAGACATCTACAGTCCGAAATTATCCTGTCGGCAAATATTTCTGGACCGTTTTTCCCCTTTTTTATTTCAAATTGGGGTGATCAAATCGAATTTTGGTATGGTGATGGCGGGCAGCTTGCGTGTGCGAGGTTTTTGAAAGGTGATTGACAAGTGTGTCACTGGGAACGGGAAAACCAAATTGCTGCATTTAAATACCGATGATTGATTGGATGAGTGAGATGGGCCTTTGACGCGGGGGTTTCAACATATTGCCTACATAAAATCGATGGGGAGATTATCCTTGTTTAAGTTGTGCTGCGATTTAAATTGTACACGGGCTTACTCAACAAGTGTGGGCGCGATAATCAATCAAATCGCGTAGGACTTGTCAGGCAGAATCGAAGTCGTCTTCTTTGTGACTTAGCTTATGCCAACTTAATGATATTATGGTGGACACTTCGCACTTTTGCAGGGTGGCGCAAGTCTTCCACTTTAAAATCTTTCCTCGGTGACATTGGACGACTTGTAACGCATTCTTTCATTGAATTATATTGTGTAGATATGTGAATTATCAACTGTGTGATATGTGAGTTAACAACTGTATGTTTTGTTGTTACTTTCTATAATTTGAGACAAAATAATATACACGGGCATTCACTAATTCATTTTTAATTTGTCACATATGTCATTATAATCGGTTTGGAAATAACGCAGTAATAAGAACGACAAAAAAGAAACGTTTAAAGCTTAGCGAAAAGTGAACTGCTTTTTCGAAAATGACTATAGGCCTGATTGAGGTCCTTCAAATTGTATAACCTAGTACCTACCTCTAGAATCAATATGTTTTCTGAGCTACAGTTTCATGAATTTTATTCTGTAGCAAAAGAAGTAATCATAAAATATACAGAATAAATCGAATTCGAGTCTTGAGACATTTCGAAAACTACCTAACGACTGCCTTACCGACTTGTTTACTGACTAAACTATTTGGTTGCAATATTAAAGCTTCCATTACACCTTAAAACGAAACCCAATTAAACAAATGACTGTGAGAAGGTCGAGGGTCCTACATGGACCCAACATTTTTTATGTTTAAAATACCAAATAAATAAAACTTTTACCAAATACAACTGCAACGCCCACCCAAATTCTACTCAGTAAAAGCGGACTTTGATCAAAATTTCATAGCAAATCGTTCATAGCTTTAAGGCTGAACCGTGCAGCCCAAACCAAATTCAATTATTCCACAGAATGACACTATATCCGTACAGACATTGCTCACGTGGCGCTCTGTCACTTAGAAACAATTATTGCATTTCCAATTAACACTAATCGCCCACGAGGTGGCAAATTGTTTCGCACTCTCCCCAGTGCGATGCACGTCCAATTCCGAGCCGCCTCGAGGAAAAACCACTCATGATGAATATAATCACTCATGCGACACAAATTTTTAGTGCAATTTCATTTAACTTACCCAACACAGCCATCTATCAATGTGCCATTAAGTTCGGATCACGGGCAACGATAGAAAACCTCGCGGCAGACAGATGACAGATTGAACCCGGTATGGCACTGTAATCGGGAGCTCGATTCAGTGGACACATCGTTCCATATTTATAGAGTCACACACAAAGTAAGCTATAATTGCTATTGTGTGCCGTAAATCGCACTCATGCATCACCTCAGCGCCTATAGACTGGCCACCTCCACCGCACACCCCCCCACCTTCGGTATTTATTGGGGCAAATAATTGCACCTAATTATCCGTCGGGTGAAATGTTAATTGTAAACTAGTTTCAAATGTGGATTTTCAATATCTTGGGCGTATACTGGACTGCAGAATATTTGCACTGCCGGCAATGTGCCAGCGAACGATAACATGATGGAGAGGAGTGCCAAATGTGTGTGTGTGCCCCAAATGATGCATTGATAAAATTTAATTAGGCCCAGGATCTATGCGGGTATTGCAAATGGATTGTGATTATTATTGGTGCGGCTGAATGCATATTTGGAATTGGAATGTAATTAATGGGAAATGTTTTTTTTTTTCTTTTGTGGGAGGTTGGGCGTGGTTCATGGGGTTGCATTAATGTGATGAAAGGAGTATGTTTAGATGGATTTACATATAGAGAATGTTTGCAGAGTACCCCCACAGCGATGAACGTGATCAGATAAGCGAGCCGTTTGTTTGCAGTTCTTTTATGTTTGCCCTATGCTTAGTTAAACATTACATAAATAATGTTCAAAATAGTCCACATTAGATTGGAGAGGAAAATTTATGGAGTTGTGAATGTCAGTCGTCAATTGCAATATTTGTTTACCTTTTATTTAGTTTACAGGGGACAACAAGCCCTTGGTATTACAGGAACTGCAAATACTTGAGGTTTTAACTTTCTCGATTATGTATAGTAGGAGAAAGATATTGTTGGTATTCGCACAGATTTTCGAACTCGAAATGTTAATGAAATCTGGTATTACGATAATAGAGGAACTCAAAAAAGTGGGTCGCAAAATTCTGTCCGTCTATCTATCTGTCTGTCCGATTACTTCAGAGGCCTACAGTCTAAACTGCTGCCCGGATTTCGATCAATTTTCGGATTTGGAGTTTGCGGGCCCACGCAGTTTGGGTCCGTTTTTCTTTTTTTTTCAAGGTAACCTCAATATTAATGGTACCTTCCATACAACATTTTCATACCAGTTTGGTTTGTTCAAGAACAGCTCTAACGATTTCAACCAAAATTGATATTTGAGCTTAAGTGGGTGAGGTTACCATGACTGCATACCCAGTTTTTGGCTAAGAATTCGAATAGCGGTACTTTTGAAATTTCGACATACCTATCGCGAAAACGGTCCATACGATTGTAACAAAAATTAATTTCTAAGGTAATGTGGTCAATTATAACTTAGCAGCAAACCCAGTTTTTCTCTATATTATCGTTTGGTTTAGTTTACCTGAAAACGGTAATAACGATTTTGACCAAAGTGCAAACAAAGAGTCAGTTTGATGTTCACAAAATTATTGTGTCCTTAATTTTCAATTCGAAGCACCGAAAAACGCTAATTTTAAAAACTGCTCATATCTCGAAAACCCCATCTTCGATTGCGATAAAACTTTAAATACGAAGTAGTACCTACTTGTAACCCGAAAAATATCGTACACTCAGTTTTCACCTTAAGAGCTACGCAATCGTATTTTTGAAACTAAACATTGCAATATTTGGTACTGTTTTGTCTGCCAAATTTTACTAAAAAAAAAACACTCTAACGATCTTGATCGAAATACATATTTGAGATAATAAAAAAACACTAATTAAGGACCCATAATTCGTTTCGTTCTCAAAAAGTCGAATAAACAAGTTTTGTAATTATTTCTCGAAAATTACTAGCCAAAAGCCAATCTGTGTTCATACATCCTGTTAAAACTCAATACCGCACTTCCATTAAAAATGCAATTACAGCGACGCAAAACTTGTTTTTAGCAAATATTACGCACTTCTTCTTTTGAACCATATTGAACATGCACCTTAATATAATTCCAACCACTTAGTGCCTTAAGCTTGAACTACATCGAAACAAAAGTGGGGAAAAGTACAAAAAAGTGAAAAAAAAAAATCGGATATACTGCTTCATCGCATAGTGCGCTCTGTATACTTCTTCTCAATTTAAAATTTTCACTTTGTGGAAAGGTCTAGCATATTCTAGCTTTCACTTTTCTAAAAGTTCTACAAACAAATACACTCAAGGAATGCATTTGCGATTTGCCTGTAGATCACGCTCCCATCATAAATTCCTGTCAGTTTCAAAGGGAAAAGCTCTTTTTTCACTTCACTCGGCTAAATTTGCTTTTAATTGCTTCTGAAAATTTGAAATGTAAACACAAAAAGCTCTGAGCTTCCTTAGTTCAGATTTTGTTCCTAGATGTCATATAAATATGCGTGTGTTTTCAATGAATTTCACTTTCAATGATTTTCATTTTTTTGTACTTTTTTCCACTTTTGTTTCGATGTAGTTCAAGCTTTACACAATCAGAAACTCCCACTACGTTTCCATCGGTATTTTCGGTTTATAACTTCTAATGCAAATTTAAAAACAAACCTCTTAAATAATCTTACATGTATATCTATGTAAAGATATCGGTCTAATACGAACCCTACGTCCAAACATAGATACCTCAAACCAAGGCCGTAGCCAAATAAATATTTCAAGGGGGATATCTTAAAAAAAAAAAAACCTTTTTATTTTAAAGGTTGGAAGCAATTGAGGAAAACAAAATAATCTTGAATTTAAAATGTAATTTTTTTTATTAACTAGTAATTATAACAAAAGTAGGAATAGTTTAACAAAAGAAGCTATATACAACATAACAAAGTAAAGAATTATTTTATAAAACTATTTCAATCTTTACTGTAGTCTCCTAAACCAGTTATGGCGTTCTGTGAATGCAGTGCATCGGGTTGTTCATGACATTTTGTCATTCACATTAGAAACTCAGCCTTCAAGCTATCCCAATCCAAAAACTATTTATAAAATTTAAATTTGTCTTCGCTAAATTTTGTTTGGATTTGCTCTGTTCTCGTATTAAAAAAGTATGAACTTGCTAAGAATTACGGGGGGGATCAAAACCCTGTGATAGTAAAATAAGAAAATAACCAATCAAAGAGAAGGTTTCGTTCGATCCAGCCGTACACTTTATTTTTTCATCTTTAAATAAGAAATGTTTTTCTTAAAGTAAGAAGAGCATAAATTGAATGAATAAAACTGCAATTTGAGTTAGTTTTTCTTAATTCAAACAGCATGATAATCTTTTTTCTTACTTTTCATTTCACTTACTCAATGTTAGATTTATAATCAGCTGATTTCGAAAAACAGCGATTAAGATTTAAGATTTTATAAAATTAAATGCGGTTTTGTGATGTTGGTATACATAACACTATTAAACGTACACATATTTCCAACCGAGTTTCCCCTGCCTTGTGACTTATAGCTTCGAGTGAGCAAATTGTGAGTATGTTAGGAACCTACCTACGATTCGCTTCAATACATTTTCGTGCGAAAAGTCCTTCAACTCTTACTAACTTGTAGGTCAATATATTATATGTATTTCACAAGCATATGTAATGATATTGGGCTTCCATCATTGATAATTAATCAATGTTTGAGATGAAAGTAAATTTGACGTTCATTTGCGATTATCGATTCCCTAGGGTATACTTATACTGGACATAACCCTTCGTCGTTTGACACTATGTAAACACTATTCCCCACTACCCCAACTATCACCAAATCGCATGATTAACTGGGAAAAATAATATTCGAGGGGAATGTGGAAAGGCGTTCCTTTATTTTCTCCGCATTCCGAAATGATTTATTATCGCAGTTAGTCTGTGCGTCTGATTCGCTTTTGACAATCAACTTACAACTAACACATAATGTGTCAAGGTTACTTAAGGAAGATTTATTCGCAGCAATTGCGGTTAAACACACTCTCATATGTTCTATAGTAACATCCACTCATTTGCTTGCCTGCAGTTATTAATAACAACGAGTGTCTGGATTAACCAGATTTTCTTAATTACACCGCTTGTAGTGAGTTACATCGTTTTGTAGTGTATTTTGCATTTATTTTTTTGTTTATGTAAACGACAATAATGATTCGCATTCAAGGACTGCTTTATTGCATACTTTAATTTATATATTTACCCAAGTGTGTTGCTAGTTGAAAGCATATGTACGAGTAGTTAAAGAATCAGTTGAATATTGTTGGTAATTCATGTCCGGCTTTAAAGGATGTGTGTCTAATTTAGGACCTACGAATGCAGTTCCTGTCAGGCAGAACTATTTTCAATGGTATCTCGTAAGTGCTCGGATTTTGTGGCACATAAATGGACCAACTGCAGCTCTCATATACCGAAGTGGGGTACTGGTGCCGGTAACTCAATCGTAATTTTATGGATATAAAGCGGAGTTGGTCCTCCAGAACTGCAAATTCGATCCCTCAATTAGCTGAATCAGTATCAATCCCAGCTTACGGAATACGACTTGTAGCATCGTGAGGTACAGTACTTCCCCATCATACCAACTGAAGGTCACGCGTATTCAGATTACGTTGTAACGAACAGATTCATTTGCAGTTCCATTTCTGTAAGCTTACTCCCCGGCTTTATTCCTAATCTAATTGGCATCATGCCCCCAAGCCGGAAATGTCATTTTCCAATCAAACGATACCATCATAAGGAAGATGGCGGCTGCCACATTCCCATCAGAATAAATCCCAGTAATTACCCGACAGAACCAAATCGCCTGCTGAAATGACATTTTGATTCCCCTTTGTGGTGATTGCAGCTATCGTCCAATATCTATACAACTATACAACACTACAACAGTGTACAATTCATGACGCGCTATTGATTGTTGAATTGCGCCTACGAAAACTGTGTCAATGCCTAATGATCCCTCCTAACCTCAACCATGGTACCAATTTGCTTCTGCTGCCATCTTTAGCTTCCGCATAATGGTAAAGCACAAAGAGAAAACAATACTCGACACACACATGCAGTAGCAACATGACCATTCAACGACAATACATTCATTGTCAACATCAAGGCAATGTAGTGTTGCATGTTTTGCTGTGTGCACTTCACACTGGCCAAGAGCGCGCCGAGCGTACTTAACCCACTTCTTATGCCTGACGAGCTTTTCGATGGACAATTATCCACTGTGTTGGCGACACATTTGTCCGCACCCTCCGTCCCTCGTACAGCGTAATCCGAAATACGCTTCGCCTCAGGCAGACCGAGTGTCACTGATGGTGGACAAGGAAATCCCCAGAATCTACGTAATTGTAATGCCCTTGAGTACACACTACACATACAACACATGCCATATGGATTTGCTGGGTTTTCAGTTTCTCCTTTGTTTTGTTCGTTTTCGTGTGCTGCACATTTTCAATATCATCGTTGTCGCCACCAAGGAACTAAATAAAAAAAATTCTACAATGAAACTGGGCTGAGCTGACCATGAGGGATGGTCATCATACGGTCAACAGTCAGGAGGACTGTGTGTATGTGTGGATTGTAGTAGTGTTTTGGTTCTCATTTTCCTTCTGTCAAGGATAAGTGGGCTAGTTTTCCACCCGTTGCTCGGCGAAAATCCCAACGAGAAGGAGAAAGTGCTGTGAAGATTTTTTTTTGTTTTTGTAAGAAGTTGATTTATTGCGGTGTCTCGTGCATACTTTGCCGTGAATGGTGCTCTCGCTTCGCCACATGGCCATCGGCACAGGAGATAAGCCATGCGAAGCTAAATGGACCTTTTTGTGGAATTGAAACCGAACGCTGATGGCGCACTCCGGGGTGGGACTTTGTGTTGCAGCAGCATGGTTGGATGGTACTACACATATCCTTTCTTTATGATTTATTATTTTGGGCCAATAAATTGGAGTTTAAAGAAAAAAAAATGGAAAATATTTGGCCACCTATATGAATTTCAATGAAAAAGACGCAAGGACATGGAATGGATTTTTTTTTCATTGTTTGGTTGTTTTTTTTTTTTTTTCTGTTGGGTTGTTTGACCTGGACACGAGGAAGTGATTTGTTGAAAAAACACACTCCCATTACATGAAAGACATTAAATTAATGAATATCGGTTTCAGGAAAAAAAAAAAAAAAAAAAACAGAAATGCTGGCAATCAATGTCCAGGAGGCAGAAAATCATTTCCGCAGTGGGTTGAGCGGAAGAGTATATGACGTATATTAGGCAGGGACTTTTAGCTTTATTCATTAGTCGCATATCGACAAGAATTTTATATATGTGTCTGGTTAATCATTCTCTAAAATTGTTTCATTAATTTCAGAAAAGCCGATGTCGCTATTGTTTTTTTTTTTTGTATTTAATGAAATAATTACAATGCAATCAACATACTTATAAAATTTGTTTCATAATATTAAATTCACTTATCGTTACGTTAAAAACAGAAGTGCCACGATATACGTTCTGTTTTGACAGATACCGATATCGATTGAAAGTTGTAAATGTATATCCATTAAATGTTGAGGCTGATTGTGCGTTAGCATTCATAGTTCGGACGCAACAGGTTTTTTGGCTGCTTCGAGGATAAATACCATGTTGACCTACCTCCACTAGCAGGAAGGTGTAATATACTGTGTAAAATGCGCAAAATTATGCTTTTCGGTTGATTTTCTGACACACACTTGAGTGTTCAAAGGAAAAGTTCACCAAACTTTAATTTTTAAACAGATATTTCTCTGTTTTGCACGCTTTTAATAATTGAAGCGCTACCAAACTCCAACCGAAAACGAGTTGGTGGTCGGTGTGAATGCATCGACGAGTTTTCGAGGAAAACGCGGTTTTGGGCCTGGTGTGAAGAGTATATAAGAGTGTAAAAAAGGCTTAAGGTAATTTTACATCCGAATTTCTTATAAACGCTGATTTAAATCTACATTTACAATATTCTCTCAAAAACATGCATTGAACACGCTGGATAAAGATCCACTTACGAGCGGAGTTTAAGCCCGAAAGTGCAATTAAAACTTATGTTATGTCATATTACACATAGAATGACATTTATTTTTTGTTTTTTTTTTCACTTTGACAATTGATTTGATTTGCTGTGTGCTGAGTTTCATTTTTATTGTATTAATTATGGATTTAGTCTTCAAAAATGACTCTTTGTTTTTCCGAAAATCCACAACATCGCAAGCCCTAGCCCGTTTGTGCTTTCGACTTACTTAGTCGAAGACGAGGTTTATTAACCATCTGCGGTTCCATCGGCTCTTCGATAAATTCGTCTTCTGACAACGAAGCCATCCAACATTCACCCACTTCACAAATGGAAATATACTTTATGAAATTTAATTTCACTTTTACTTATTTCCTGAACGAAGAAAATGTCAATATTTTGAAACAAAGTGTCAACCCGAATTTAGAAACTTAAACTGGTCTCCGGAGTGCAGTTTAATTTCAATCGCTTTAAACGCCGTAAAGTTAAAAAAAAAAATGAGTTGAGGTTCGGGCTTAATGATCTAATATTATGGACTTGGGCTAAATTTTTGGTGTAAACAATATGGACGCAAGTGAAATAATATACGGGTATGTTCGATTTATTTCGAAAATGAAATATACAAATAGTACCTACTCAAAATTGAGAAGTGTTACTTCCGCACTCGGGAAGGTCAAAAAGCCGTATTTTAATATAGTCAAAGTCTGATCTCAAATTTGATATGATCCGTCATATTCTCACTGTCTTGCCGACTCCAACGTTCGTCATCTGTGAGTGAATTAAGGGCCGTTTTATTTGCTCGAAGTTGACTTGGGGATTTTATTTATATTTTCAACTTTAGAATTTACTTTTATTCACTCAAAGTTGACTCGCTCAACGTTAGATATTCCGAAGTTGAGAAAACCGAAAGTTAATCAATCATCGGGTTCTCTCAACTCGCCGAAATAGTAGAAGTTGCAGAGCAAGTTTGGGATTTTGCGTCAAATGTCAGATTTTTTTTCGCAACACGTGGCGAAAATAATCAAATATTATTTTTTAAGCCTTAAACGATGTATCGTTCAAATTATTTCCGGGAAGATTGTCCATCTTCTGATTCGGGTAGCAAAGAAGACGAGCGCAATTTGGTCTGTGAAAGACGGCAATACAGCACAAGATTACGTGTTGGACTCGAAAATTGGGATGACCGCCACTTCATATTTCGTTTTCGTCTTTTAAAGCGGAAGACAATGATGGTGAAGAGTTGGAATTTATTGCATATATTTGTGACTTTCTCGCAAGAGCGAAATTCCCTCCAATAAATTTAAATTGTATATGGATATTACTCCCTAAAACCTTCTAAAAATAAAGTCTATGAAAGTGACGGCCGATGCCAGGGATATTTCTGAAACAGCAAGTACCAACTTTTGAATTTCAACTGAGATGTTGAGAATTAAAGTAGTGAATGAAAGCAATTTTCAACTTGCCACTCCACTCTCCCCTTTCAAATCAACTCCGAAGTTGGTTAACCATCGGCAAGTTGAACGATAGTGAATAAACTGGCACTTAAGAACTTGGAGAATGAATTTCACAGGAATGTCACTATTTCCGCCCTACCTTGCCGACTGCAACATTCAGATTCAACCTAGGTACGTCATCTCTAGGTGAATGTAAAAACCAAATATAATGGAATTTAATGAAATATAATTATTTCACCTCTGGTAAGAACTTACGTCGTGTATTTGGAGAATGGATTTCCGCAAGAAGTTGGGTTATGAGTTTCTGTTGTCGTTTTGCGCTTAAATCTGTTCCAAATCACAATGGCACAACCTTATCTGTGTCAAATGTAAATAAATAAAAATCAATTCAATTGGTAAAGTCCAGATCGATTTGTGGGGAAGAATTATGGATTCATTCGATCATGAAATGAAGCTGTAATATTTCGGGCGCTCACTGTAAACAAAGTGAAACCATTCCTCTTTACTACATTTGACTTCCATTGTAAGCACATCGTTTGTTTGTTTCAAAACATAACGACACTGGACAATTTCTACTGAAATATTACTACTACCGAATTGGAGTGGTCGCAGTCAGTGAACAAAGAATATCATATTCTCTCTTAATCAATCTATGTCAAGTCTAAGTGTAACAATAAAATGGACGCGCGCATACAATTTCAATATTGTGATTCAAAACTTTAAAGTCCTCTTTTTTGTAAAGCAATCCCCTTTAACGCACAAATCCCACCATACACTCACATACACCGCGCACATGGAAATTTCTTGGAAAATATTCCAATTAGTAGTTCACGCCATTGAACTCGTTGGAAATCTGGCACATAATGTCTGCTCCGTCACCGCAAACGCAGTAATCTCCCAGATTATTCACTTTACACTCGTCGTAACTCAACGCCCTGCAGCACCATCTGGTTACATCTTCCGTAATCCAAAACGACATCATAGATCCGGTGATGGTGGTGTGTTCCGTTCTCCTCCGTCATAAGAAAAGCCCTTCTCATCTGCTCCGCTATATACGTTTCCTCTCCTACTTCCTCTCATCAGCTTACGCAAAGTCAATTAAATATCCAATTGTCAGCTCTGTTGGAGCTGGAACTGGAACACTCTGCTGTCTGCCAACACAGTGTGTTGGTTTCATGCGCCCGCGAACTTGGCAGTCAGGCAATTGGATTCAATATTTCTTGGTCGCGATTTTCATTTGACACTAGATCTGGAAACTGACACTTCGTCTGACACCTCCCCTTCCTGTCCGGTGTGCACATATTTGGAGCGATACGTACAATATCAATGGACATCAATTGGCATTCCGACATTGAAATCGATATTGACGCAGCCAGCCGCCATGATATGTATCAAAGTCGCGCGCAATATACATAATGTTGTGCAGTGCACTGAATGTTTTATCGGCTCGGTTTGTCGCATTCAGCCAGTGGTCTTGTGTGTAAATAAAAATATAATTACTGCGGGAGATGTCATACTTGTAGTTGGTCGCCTCGAGGGCCTATATAATGCACACGCTAACAGCTCTTTTTCGGTTTATTCCGGGTGTCAAAACGACCTCCTACCCGACAAAGCGGATGGGGGGCTGTACGCTACCGTTCGCGTCGACCCATGCTGCTTTCTGACAATTAGCGCTGTTATAAATGTTTTTCCGTTTTCTTTTCATTTATCTGTGTGCATTTGACACTGAATTTGTTTTTATTTTTATTTTTTTTGTTCTTTTTCTTTTGCTTTATAAATGTTTATTACTTTGGTGACTTGGGCACACACCATACTCGTCGATGGAGGCTTCGACATTAAATTGGTCAGGCAGACAATAAGTGCCACATCTTTCCAGCTTGTGCGGTGAACCCAAAATGGGGGACCAATTGATGCACAGCGCATAATGTAATAAAAATCGCTGCGTTGTTTATTTTTATATTTATAACTGTATAAGGGGACAAAGCAACGGTTAGTTGCGATGTACGACGTTGTTGGCATCGGAAGGACGATACGAATGCATACAGGATGACCTACAACCAATTTACGAGACTGATTCATGTGTGAGTATAGTTTGGCGTTGCACAACTCGAGTCGGGCGCAGAGAGGGTATACATTAGGCCTCCACTCGTACGTTGGGAATATGTCATTATATCGTGTAGACCGCTGTATTGAGTGGTGGATGCATTCAGGGTCAAGTATTATGTAAGATGATGTATCCCTGGCAAGTAGATGATGCTGCTACTGAGGGCGGGAAGGAAAATATAATTGTATGAAAGCATATTGTGGGCTAGTTGGGGTGGTAATATAGGTTACAGTAGGTACTCCACAGTGAATGAAATAAAGGGAAATGGGAAATTTGCGTTGCGGAAAAGAGTTTTCTGACAATGGTACGCAGCAGGAAGCGGAAGGAATATTGCCGGGTGGCAGCAGTTGCATTACTGTCGTTATGGAGCACATGGAAATGAATGATTGTCCCGGCCATTTATATGAGGCTGAAGGTCATAGCATTAAATTGTTTGGGGAATCGATTTGTTGTGGTTCCGCTGTTTAAATTTGAATTTAAAGGAAAGTAGTCAGTCATATATTTTTCATTTTTGACATAAAATCACACAAGACCGAAAGCTGTAAGCGGTTGCCAACAAGTCTTGAAAACTTCTCTCTGAGTTCACTGATTTGTCTTCTAAAACTAATGTAGACACGAACGGCTTTCATTTTATTTAATTAGAAGTTCTACAAAGTAAATTTAATAATTTCCCAGTGACACAATCATAAACGTCAAAATTATCTGTCACTTAAAATAAAATAAACACTCCTCTACAACAACTGCGGAGGCGTCAACAACAACAACACTGTTACAACAATCGTATATCGTAGAGTTCAACTTGAGTATTAAGTTGAGAAGTTTGTGACTAGATTAGAAGTCAACTGCTTTAGTTCGTTGACGTGATCAACCTTGGCCAATAAAAATTAATGCAAAAGATGACTGCCTACTGTCAGAATAAGGGTTTCAACCTTTCACAATGATTTTGCGGATTTTGACAGACGGATTTTGGCGAAATGGCGGCAATGCTCACGAATGTCATTATTTATGATAACCCAAACGCCCCTGCTATTTATTCAAGCATTGTTGTCATTTTCTGAACGATCAGTACTCACATCTTTGATTTTGTTGTGGTTTACGTGTTGAAATTGATGTAAATTTGCGATTTGACAATATACAGAAAATACCCCAAAAACCCACCAATCTTGATAAAATGTGTCACTTAGACGGATATAAAAATATGACAGGGGAAAAGCCATTAAATGTAACAATTTCAAATCGTGTAACAAGAACCACATCTGTCAAAAATTTGATTTTCATTATCCCAGTGACACTTTTAACAAAACAACAAATGTCTAGTTATTTATTTTCTTGAACACACAAAGCATTTGCGCAAAATGCTGATGACAACTCATTCTGTCAAAAATGCTTTCATTTCTGTTTTAAAAGCAAAATAAAAATTCTCATTTATATTCGATTGAAGTTACAACTTCTGTCAAATTGGCAAACAAAATTGAAAAGCTGCCAAATTGAATACTACTTTGCATATGGTGTGTCAAATATTTACTTCCATTACAAATTCTTTTGCCACTAATTCAAGTGACATCTGTCAGAAAGTCACTCTTTCATTTACTGTCATAAACAAGTGCGATTTCCCGTCAAAGTCCCATCTGTCTGTGTTCTACCTACTGTGTTCTGTGTTCTTCTATACTTTCAAAAATATTGTAAATCTGCTAAGACAGCCAGAACAAAGCGGCTTATTTGAACTTCATTCTGTCTTTCGAAGAACTACTTTCCTTTCATCAGTTCACTTTTGCGAGTGCACAAATGAAATACCAAAGGACATTTCTTTTCAAAAGAACAGCCGAAAAGAACGAAAATAGTACAAGTTATTAGAAAAGTAATCTACCGTGTTTTAGGCTTTTTGTGTACCACGACGACGACAACGACGCAATAATCTTTCTTCATTACACGAGATGAAAACGAATTTTTTTTTACCTCATTCCAAGGACACTGGCTGAAGGACTTTTTCTGGTTGGCTCATCGCCTTTTTTTTCTAGGTTTAAATACATCCGCACTCACTGGCTTTCGCTTCTCGCATTTCCGCAATATATTTTTGCAATGCAATTTACAAAGAAAAATTCCGTAAAATGAGAATCCTTTGATATTTGTCTGTATGTGTGTGTGTGTGTGTGGAACACAGCTACTGGGAAGGCAAGAGGAAGAAGGTTTTTAAGTTTTCAATTAGTTGCGAGGTTAGGAAAACTTGGTTTGTTAAGAGTGTGAACTGGGTTTTGTAATTAATTTTAATTATAAGTTTTAATTAATGCACAATATAGCAAGTATGTTAAGTGAGTGTTCGCCTGTAGTTGTCAGGATTCCTTGGTGGTCATATTGTATACGGGGAGGTTACAAGCGGTTGTTTGTATTGTAATTAAAGAAAAGTGGGTTGCATTTTTTATATATTTTGCAATTAATCTTAAAGCGAAACCATGGACTTTTTTATATGGGTTTAGTTTAAGGATTGACAGCTGATAATGAGGGATGTTGAGTTTTGTTTTTTAAAGCTGGTATTCGTATTTAGAAGTAGACCAAATCAAAACTTACTTAAATTGTGTTGTATGATCGCCTGTGCGGCATGTAGTGGGTTCTTATTGGATCTCAATATATGATTCAAGTCCTCCGCCAATTTAAACAAAACTTTGTCAGATCCCATCTGCAGCTATCTCCATTGTAAATGCCTCGCCAATGAGTTGATCTGCGAGTCCTAGAATGAAAACAATTAATTCTGCGAACCCATTTTTCCCACTACCCTTCTTCGGGTTGGGTCGCATAAATGGGATTCTCAGACGAACATACCGGCCAACGAAATGCTTAGCTTGCAGAGTCTATCTTGCAGAAAGATGCCCCAAATTTTGAAGTCAACTTGCAATCCCTGCTGCAACAGCAATATTTTCATCACTTCTTGCGTTTCGGTGTCTCGTTGGAAAGGACAAACTATAAAGTTCATATGTTGATTCAAATGTTTCCACCAGATGTTCGCGTATAGGACATCCAAATCTTGTAGTTAACCCTAACAATATGTCCTCATCTCCATTTGAATTCAATTTCCCGAAGCTTCGGTAGTGTATAAACTGAACCCAACCTTTTTCGAGCATCCCACATGTGATGCATCAATGGTTGTAAAATCGTGACACGTGACAAGTGAGTTGTAAAAACATGTATATATCTATGTACTCCCCAATGGAAAACAACATCGCCACTGTTTACCATGAAACAGCAGTGCCAGTGCCAGACCGTGTTGAATATCCAATTGTTGTCGTGTTGTCGTTCGCTGTTTTTGTGTTCTCAGTTTTCAGCCACCCCTGCTGTTGGCACAAGCACCGTGTTTCATATTTCAAAAGAAACGGCGAATCTGTGAGCTGTGTGTTGAAGTTTCGCAGATGGTGGCCGCTTCGTCATTCCTCGAATTACATAAAAGCCGTAGTAGAGGGCCGCGGCCGCCTGGGACGTTCCCTCTAGCACCAAAAGCACCAGCACAAAAGACAGAAATTCACACGAATTCGTTGTCGCATTGTGTTACTGATTGCTATATACTGAAAAGCGACCTTTGAAGAACACTCAGGACATCCGACCAATACACAATGTTTTAATTACACCGTGACGCTTTTGACATTCGATAACCGATGTACAGCGCAGAATGTGATGCCGACAAATAGGGAATGACCGCACAAAAGAACTAATGAACTATCTCTTGATTGACATAAAAGCTTCAGCTTTCGCGTTATTGATACTTTCGACACAATTGTCCCCATCCGCATGTGTTGCTGGCAATTAAAATTGGCAACCTAATGCGTCATGTCTGTCATAATAATATTAACAGTAATTGCAAAACATTTTATGAATTGATGCCGATCTGTTTCTGGAAAGAGGGAACTGGTGTGCACCAGTGACTGGGATACAATTTAGATTTACTTGGCACTTTGCCAATCGTTAAGATGCTGCCAGATGACAGAAGCACAAACGGCAAAAGCGCAATCGTGGTGTGTGGTGTTACACGCCTTGAGAAATGAGACGCATCATCATGCTCTCTGTCTCTGGGGTTAATGGTTGATCAAACTTAATATGATTTAATCGAACTGCTTTAAACGATTGCCTCCTATTGTAAATCAATTCTGGCGAAGAGCCTATTTGTCGTGTTGATCAGAAGCGATTTGGAGAGTGTTTGACTTTTTGTTAACGTGGAGTGTCTTTGAAGGGCTGTTTTTTTTATTTTTCGATGAAACATCTGTCAAGTCTTAACGAATACATCCAACTGATTTTGAAGTTATCAAACTTACAATGGAACTGCAATATGAACATACTTGGCATTAGGTATGCTGAATTTCATTCGAAATGTTGCGATTTTGACGTTTGTCTGGCGTTCTTCTCTTTAAAATAAGTCGTGTGGTGGGGGTTTCGATAGACATTTTGCTTTTGTTTGCAGATCAAGACAAAATAGGTTCATTCGCGTACGCGGTTTAAATCGAACGCAATCGCACAAAGTCAATACACGTTCTCATCAAAAATGACAGAAAAAGAGAAAATTAGGAAATTATAACGAGTAACGATAACGAGTAGTTCCCCTCTTGGCTTGAAATAGCTCAGAGAATTTCAACGGACAAGTACCTACTGTCAAATGCAAAAAGTTGACAAGAAACAAATTCGAAATCTGTTTTAAAATTCAATTGCAAAAAAAACAATCTGTGGTCGAATGTTCTCCTAGAGTTATGGATTAGATGTTAAAGATGAGAGTGGCTCAAACTAACTCGAAGTCTATCCACGTACCTACTTTTGGGAATTTTCTCATGTCTCTGAGAGAGTATCGCTCAATTTTTCTTATGTTTGACAGATTGTTAGTGTTTGGCTCGGGAAAGTAGGTACGCGAAAAGACCTAATATGACTGTAACATGAGATGACTAAGGAATGTGAAAATATATTATAAGGAAAAGTAAAGCGGACTTGGCAGTACTCTTTCGTTATTTTTTGTGGTTTATCATCGTCTGCAGCTGGCATTTATTTGTTTCAATTTCATTTTTGTACTCTGTTTTCATTCAAATTTATCATATTACATATAGCAAACTAGTAGAGACAGCAAAATTCGCAAATTTCAAACAATTTTAATAATAATGGGAACAAGTAAAATGCCTGGCAAATTTTCTGTGCTATTATGGCTGTCTTCTTTTTAGTAATTTCTTTTGCGGAGAAGTTATTTTGAAATACTCTGCCGCGGATTAGCAATTTTAGTACATCCATACATACATTAGTTGTGTTTTTTTGAGCTTCCGTGTCAATTATAGCGTAGTTGTTGTAATTACTACTACTTTACTTTACTTTGCTTTGCTGTGATCGAAGCTCAAAAAAACTTGCATACTGCCTTACCGACTTCATATTTTAAGATCCGGGTAAACGCCACATCAATTTTTTTTACTTTGAATTCGATGTGCAAAATTTGTGTACGTAATTATCCTCGTCGCTTTTACGGAAATGTTACATCTCTTTCAAATGTTCTCAAACAGAAAGTCAAAACTGTGTGAACAATAATATGTAATTGATTGTCCTATAGATCGGTCACATAAACAGCATTATCAGTTGACGTTTATGAGGGTGTAGCCACCGAATCTAATCAAGAAATTCGTAACTAAATAATAAGTTAATAGTTCGCGACGCGTATGTAGGAAAAGTAAAGTTACCGACTAATCCAGTTTTTGGGTCTAGTTCAGACCAAGATAATTAGGTTTTTGAAGGTGCCCTATTGCCAGTCAGTCAGTCTTGCGTTTGAAACCTGAGTCAAAATAGAACTAGTCTCTATTTCGCTCATGCGTTTTACAATAAAGGTGTTCGTTTTGTGATTGCGATTTCTTCCTCAAAATTAAAGCCGTCGTTCTAAATATTTATAATATAACTAGCGGACTCAGCGAACTTCGTCTCGCCCCAATTTAACGTTGCACAATTTCTGATGATTCCTATTCCACAACATGATGATTATGATCGATCCCACGTTCAGTTGTAAATAATGCGGCGGAGTTCCTGGCACATCCAGCTAGTTAAAAAAATTCTGTCGGATTATTTGGTCTCTTCATCCTCGTCGGTCACGCTGCCAACGGATTTGTACGAATGCAGTTCTCTAGCGATTTGACTTTGAATAATGAAACTCAAGCTATCGACGTACCTTATTCTTCGCTGCTGGTATTGCCCGTTTCCCGGCAACGATATCAATCCAGTCGAAACATCAACAGGAATTTGGTTATTGCCAAGCGCCATCAGTTGTCTCGAGAATTCAGTAGGGTCGTTCTGCAATGCGACTCTCATTTCAACTTTTTGACATGACGCCACAAATGCGACGATTTCAGGCACACATTAAGTTCATCGGCAGCTGTAGATTTCGGGATGACGGGAAGCGTTTGACGAAAATTTCCGGAGAACAATATCATAGCCCCACCGCATCGTCTCGAATCACCTCGTAAATCCTTCATCGTTAGGTGAAGGGCCTCCAAAGCTCGTTTATGCACCATCGTGCATTCATCCCAAATAATGATTTTGCAATATCAATTTCGCTGTCGCCGAATTATTGGCTTGTCAACCGTGAGAAGATTCATTGGCAAATTTTCCAACCTTCACAACGAATTTTCAACATCCAAAATCAAAATTTTTTCCAGAATTTTTCAAGTTTTCCTCTAAAAGTTTTCTATTTTTCCATTAGAAAAGCCATTCCCGAACAATTGCACACAAAATTCCATACAAAAATTTATTGTTTAAATTTTCCGGATTTTCCAAAATTTTATTTCGTAAGCACCTTGAATTTGAGCCAAATCGTCCCAGCCGTTCTCAATTGATGAATTACTATACACTTTTCACACAATTTTTATATTATATGGACATCAATAGTTATTCAATCTAAATCTTAAATATTGTTTCTGACTTTATTCATATTTTTGACATTCAGAAATGTATTTAATTTATGCTTATGGTTTTCTTGCAGATGATGCTGCATGCTTGGCAGAACTACAAACTGTACGCTTGGGGTAAAAATGAATTGCGCCCACTTAGCCAGAGAGCGCATTCCGGAAGCATATTTGGAAGTTACGACTTGGGAGCGACAATAGTCGACGGTTTGGATACTCTATATCTGATGGGTATGGAAAAGGAATACCGTGAGGGGCGTGATTGGATCGAAAGAAAATTCACTTTGGAGAATATATCGGCCGATTTGTCTGTTTTTGAGACAAATATTCGGTTTGTCGGTGGTCTTCTGACACTGTACGCCTTCACCGGAGACCCAATGTACAAAGACAAAGCTCAACATATCGCCGATAAGCTGCTGCCTGCCTTCCAGACACCAACTGGTATTCCTTATGCGCTGGTGAACGTCAAGACTGGAATGAGTAAAAACTACGGCTGGGCGTCGGGAGGTAGTTCTATCTTGTCAGAATTTGGAACACTGCATTTGGAGTTCTCATACTTGAGTGACATTACGGGCAATCCTTTGTACAGGGAAAGAGTTCAAACAATCAGACAGGTGTTGAAGGAGATTGAGAAGCCCAAGGGGCTGTATCCAAACTATTTGAATCCAAAGACCGGAAAGTGGGGACAACGTAGGTTTTTTTTTTCACTGACAATGCAGTAAGAAATATTAATTTCAATTTTTATTTTAGTTCACATGTCACTTGGTGCCCTGGGTGATAGTTTTTATGAGTACCTACTTAAAGCTTGGCTGCAGTCCGGACAAACGGACGAGGAAGGCCGACAAATGTTTGACGAAGCAATGACAGCGATTGTTCAACGTATGGTCATGGTTAGTCCTAGTGGTTTGACGTATGTCACTGACATGAAATTCGATCGTCCGGAGAATAAAATGGACCACTTGGCATGTTTTGCTGGTAAGTTGACACAAGTTGTTTAAGTTTGACAGTCGTTTTAATTATGTAAATTTTGAACAGGTGGTTTGTTTGCGCTGGGCGCGAATACCAGACAAAATGAGCATACGGAAAAATTCATGGAAGTTGGTAAGGGCCTCACGAATACTTGTCACGAGAGTTATATCAGGACTCCCACAAAACTTGGACCAGAGGCTTTTCGGTAAGAGAATTTATTCTGTCTAATATCCAAAACCAATTTAGTCAGCTCTTTCTCTAACTGTGACTAATTGTTTTTCTTTGTAGTTTTGGAGAAGCAGCTGAAGCTCGTGCTTTAAAATCTCAAGAGAAGTACTACATACTTCGGCCGGAAACATTTGAAAGTTACTTTATTCTATGGCGACTGACGCACGATCAGAAATATCGTGACTGGGGATGGGAAGCGGTGGAAGCTTTGGAAAAGCACTGTCGCACACCGCACGGGTATTCAGGATTGAAAAACGTGTATCAAGAGGTACCACAGAAGGATGATGTGCAGCAAAGTTTCTTCCTTGCTGAGACATTAAAGGTAGGTACTATATTGAAAGGTTTTCCATTCATCTCATCTCATCTTTACTGGAAGTATCCGAAGAAATTCCGACATCTGTTTTCCCGGACAACTCAATGTTCAAATCGGGTGCAAAGTGGTCCTTCCGTTGTTGGTGCTGTTCCTCATCCGAAACAAATGAAGGACCATATAAGCACCCAAGCTCCTTACAGGTTGTATACCAGAGCGGTGACTACACGCCATTTCGCTTTTTGACATAAGAGTCAGATACAGCGGACCACTTAACCCTAAAATAACTATCAAGGTGCCCCAGAAATTGTTGGATTTTCTTTTTTCCCACTTTTTTATAAATTAAACAACTTTAAAGGTCAAAGTACTTTTACGATTGAAAACATTCAATAGCAGTTCTATTCCTCTACCCCAACATTCGCTCCCCAGAGTCGCACTCAAACTTTAGCAGTACAATTATTCAAGTTGGCAACATTTTCGAATTTCATTACAAATTTATAACCACAATAGCAAAGAGTGCCTGCCTTGCAAAATAAAAGGGTCAACGAGTTTTTGCCGCAACAAGTGCTTACACCTACTACCTCCACCGAAAGCCTTTTTAATTTTCACCATCAAGCAGCAGAACATTTTTTCATTCTGCCATTTCAATTTAACAGCTTTTCCCCTCCCCCCAGTCACTTCACCCCCAGCAAAGGGGGGGGTAATAATAAATTTATAAACTAATTACATCTTTCATTTTAATTTTCAGTACCTGTACCTGTTATTCTCAGATGACTCGCTGTTACCCTTAGACGAATGGGTATTCAACACAGAGGCGCATCCTTTGCCCATAAAAGGTGCCAACATCTACTACCGCATGGCGGCACCATCGTCGTCAGTGCCTTCGTCGAATACACCTTAAGGCAATTCTCCATTAGCTGTAATTTACAAATTAGGTCCATTTAATCAATTATTTATGCATCTTTAAACGGCGATGACAGTTTAAAATTTTGCAATTACGTTTTTTCGTCATCGTCGTCGACGTTCTATTTGTTGTAACAAATATAAGAAAAAAAATAATAATTTGCGCGGTTATGCCCGCAATTGTGTTCTCAAAATGATTAAAACAGAAAAATTCGTACAGAAACCCGGAAGTGATAGTGTAACGTATGTGTAAATATTGCTGCAAGAGACAGTCTCACGCTTGAGACCCTATTCACTTGTTTTTTTTTTATTTTTTTTATTTTTTTTTATTTTTTAAAAGTTGGCATTTCTTAATTAACATACTGGCAACTTAAGTTAATGGTTATAAATATTCTTTTTTAAAGAACATACTATACTTAGCTGCCGAAGTAGTTTTACTTTTGTAAACACAAATGGACGGTCGAAATGAAATCAATTTTCGTGATATTAACAATTATGGGCAACTCACTGATTCTCGATTTTATTATTAAACAACTTTTACTTTGAAGCATTACCTGGTGTATTCATAACCATCATTGTTAGTTCGTGAGTGAAGAAAAGGTCTGTTCCCGTTCACTTCTATTTCTGAATCGCAAACATTAATACACGTATTCGCGAGCAATTGTTGTGAATGCTATTGGACAAATGTGATGACTTTTTTTGTAATTTTCTTTAGGGCAACAACTTTTAATCTCTATCTCTTAACAGTTCTATCTACCTGTTTCAATCTATATACCGACTACGGAACACTATTTTGTATTTAATTTTTTTTTTTTTAAATTAATTTTGTTTTTATAAATTAATTGCATGATTGTATAGTAATAAATAAAAACTTAGTACATAGAATTTAATAAAAAATAAATTGAAACACATTTGTAAATATATAAAGTAAAATATTTAAATGAAATTTGTAATGAAATTTTAAAGTTTTTTTTTTCCTGTTTAATTATTATATTATTTTGTTTTAGGTAATTATATAAAGTTAATAAAAAAAAAATAAAACAAAAAAGTAATTAATTCTAATACACTTTAAATTAAAATGTAATTGAATGAGACCATTAAAATGAAACAAGAAAAAAAAAACCAGAAGCATATTTGTAATGATAATTATAGAAAGTAAACAAAAAGAAACTGAAGAAAAAAAATTTGTAGACCTTGGGAAAACCCAAAAGTATATACATACATATGTATTTGAATTTAAACAATATAAAAATGAATAAATCAATGGAACAGATAGTTTTTAATGGATCACCATCATAAGAATTTTATAATAATTATTATTGATTTTATTATAAGTAACAAGTACAAGAGTGTTAGGAAAATTTTAATTTAATTAAACAATTTTAAATTATATAAAAATTGTGTAATTAAAAAAACAGAAACAAAAACAAAGCAAACAAACAAGAAACAGAAAAATTTACAAATTAAAACTGAAAATCTTTTAATCGAAATGTTTATTTTATTTGTCTTGGAATGTTTTGGAACGAACATCAGAAAGCGTAAGTCAAAGATAATGGAATCACTAAACACTAATTCATCTCTGGCGTAAGAATTTAATTAATATAAACAATATAAGACCCGCGTTCCATTGCCATTTGCCAGTTAAGCCTGAACTACATCGAAACAAAAGTGGGAAATAGTACAAAAAAGTGAAAAAGCTCAAAATTCATTAAAAACTCATACATATTTACATGACATCTATGAACAAAATCCGAACTAAGGAAGCTCAGAGCTTTTTGTGTTAACATTTCAAATTTCCAGAGCAATTATAAACAAATTTAGCCGAGTGAAGTGAAAAAAGAGCTTTTCCTTTCGAAACTGACAGGAATTATATGATTGGAACGTGATCTACCGGCAAATCGCTAATGAATTTCTTGAGTGTATTTGTTCGTAGAACTTTAGAAAAGTGAAAGCTGGAACATGCTCGAGCACTTTTGTTTCGATGTAGTTCAGGCTTTAGACGTCTAGCAAAAAATATTCCACATGAAGGAAAGCCCGTGCTAGAACCATAGCGCCAGCGGCAAAGAGACATTGGGCCTTACTAATAACCATTTTTAACCTTCACACTAAATATTTTCTAGGTCACAATATGCAATTTCGTATGGAAAATTTCGCCATTGTGAGTTCGAAAAATTTAGCCTGGACACTAAAAATGATTATTAGTACCGCGGATTATTTCCACTCTAAAATTAAAGGAATTGTACAACGATTTCCTTTGACAGGTCGTCGCTTCATTTTTCTCTCAATGCAGCGGTTAGTTTTGTTCTAGATTGAGAAATTTCAGTTTCTACCGAAAATGGTGAAATGTCAATTCTTTTTATACGAAGTTTGACATACCGCTAGTCATCTAGCGAGCAGTGGAATACGGCGAATAGGAACGTTAGCTGATTTGATGTGTCTAAAGCCAACGAATGTAGTCAAGAATTTCGTGACAGTTTGTTTATCTGGATGATGAAGGAAAAGTGTCATTACCGACCAATCTAGTTTTTGCGTTGACGGCAACTACAATACATCTAGTCCAGATCAATGTAGTCGACAACTAGATCATACTATTTTCGCACATGCCCAGTATCTAGTTTCCGATAACGTCAGCGCCAAAAAATGAGGAAAACAAATCGAATGACAGCTAAAAAAGTAGTTATGAAATGTATTTGTGAAAGTTCAAAAGTCAAAGTCATATGGGGGACGCTATCTGACAGCTGTCTGACTAAATGTATCTCGGTTCTCATTGTCTAAAATCGGTCATATGAGCAGCTGTTTCAGTTGCGGTTTATGGAGGGGTGGCCGACGAATCTAGTCAAGAAATTCGTGACTGAGTACTAAGTTGACAATTCGGATGTGTGGATGACGTGCAGGTTACATCTCATCCAGAGATCCAGACGAATCTAGTCGACTTAAGATGACCAGATTCTTGACTGTACCCATGAACTGCTTACTTTATCAATAGTCTTGTTTCTTGGAGCTTCGATCTCAGTATCAAAGCAAAGTAGGATTTTCAGCACGCTAATTGCAATAACTATTGCGAGTCTCGAAGTATCAAGTATAGCGTAGTTGTTGTAATTTGCGTGCTGAAAATCCTGCTCTACTTTACTCTGCTTTGCTGCGATCGAAGCTCGAAAAAGCAGGCCTAATGATATTGAAAATTTTGCACGTTATGCCAATGTGCCCAAAGACTTATTTCTAATAGCTGCTAAAAATATGTACATTTAAGGATCATTCACATGAGAGCGAATTGCGAACCATGAACTGGTGAATATTCGTAGATTCTGACATTTCATTCACATGAAAACTTTTTTTAGTCGCAGGTACCCGCGAATCATAATATATGTATTGTTGAAGGTTAAGTTCGAGCGAATTTTTCATTCGCAGGTTTGTGGATCGCGACTGTTTTATGTGGATTGTCAATAAAGTGTGACAGTTGTTCGCGGCAAGAATTTTCAATTCGCGGGAGAATTGCTGTAATAATTGTAAATTTCTTTATTTTAATCAATCAAGTCTCGGTTTTTTTTAGATTAGGTGTTATATTAATTGAATATAAAGCTTTTGTGGTAAAACAAATAGCAATTTTCAAATCATAAATACAGATAAATTGATTTGTTCGCAGTTCGCCTATTCGCAGTTCGCGCTCACGTGAATGGTCCTTTAGAGTTGTTAAATTACAATTTTTTCCTGGTGTTATAAACTAGACATCCAAAAAGTTGTGCAAAAATAGTGACCTCCGAGGAATCTGACAGTTACCGATTTTATTACTGGAACACTGCTATCCTCACACTGCATTATGTTTATTTCGTGACACAAAACTCTCGCATATTCTTATATAATAAATAAACGGTAGCATTTTCTGTTTTAATGTTAATCCATAAAATTTTTTAATATATGTAGGTACATGAGGAGCACCCTGTTCTTTTATTCCACCACCATACCGACAAATATTGTTGGTCTCTTTTTGCCGCCATTAAATTCACCACATCTGCCAAAATAGCAAAACGCCAAATTTCCAAGGAAATGGAAGAAGATAAACGCAATGCCGCTTCTGTGATGCTATTTTAGCATCAAAACATCAAAACATCAAAACAAAAATATAAAACTGTTTGTAATTACACACGTAATTTCTATATCTTCCAAACAATCAATAAAATACATAAATACCAGTGAAGTTCCTGTAGAACAATCCTTAAAAATGGAGACAGTATTCATGAATTCGGACATTGCGCGAATGGTGCTTGGTTAGTGTTTCGAGTGGAAAAAGTTAAAAGAATTTCCTAACGCTCCTTTTGTATCTTTTATTTTAGGCTATTTACGTAAACAACGTCTTGACCAAGCAGCAGAGATGTTCTGCAAGACAAGCCCATTCCTCCAGAAGGAGTTCGAAATACTTAAACAGGGATATCGCCTATTTAGCTTTAAGGAATTGGAAGATCTACTTGAGAACATCATCAGGGAATACTGTAAAATCACAACCAAGGGTACAGTCTATTGCCTCTTAACTAGGATTGTGTGCTATGTGTTGAATGTGTGTTGTGTGCTAATAAGAATATCTATTACATACATTATGTAAATGTAGAGTTCGATTTGTAGTTACACCTGTTAGTGGAAATTCCTGAATTGTGCTAGCATGTCAGCAAAAAATATGTCGGTACCACTTGATTGGTTAAAAATGCAATGATGCGCCATTTTAATTTAATCATCCAGGTTATCTTATCTTAACGAGAAATGGCAATCGCAATGCAACAGAAAACCTGTATTTTTCAACTGTATTATTTTCATTTAAGATTTCAATAGCATCATTCATCGAAAGCTTTCACGGCATGAGAGTACTTCCCATTAGCTGGTGTACCTACTCTTTAAATAGTTATTTTTTTAGCAATTTCCTTTGCAAACGTTTTGTTATCTTGTTTCCTTTCAACAACTCCATTTCCTTCTCATCTAGTGGACAAAGTAATGGAAATAATGCCGCTATCCATACGTGAAACTTTGCAGCAGAAAAGCCTTTCGTCGAAAGTGAGTTCCCTAATCCATTACGGCAGCTCGCCATTGGTTGTGGAAAACAAAGAAAATGGTTCTATTTTAAACAAACGTAAGAGGTACGTATATCCACTTAGGTTTCTGTCCCAATTGCACAAAGGATCTTTCTTTCCAGACAATCAACAGACAGTGTGAATAGCGATATCACACGCAATGATGATATGCGTCCACCAAAATCTGCCATTAAACGAGCTCGGACATCGCTGTCCAACGATTCTAAAGTATCGAATCTTAAAGACTATGAAATCCTCAGCCAATCGGAAGTTTGCGACCTAGAATCCGGAGACGAAGAAGCCGACATTTCCGAACCAGCAAAGCAGTCAACATCAACGCCAACGGTGGAGGATCGAAATTCCGAAGAGGATGTAGTTATTCCTTCGTTTCCGGTGAGTTGTCATCGTGGCAGTTTGGCAATGAGCTTCCTATTGATGTTTCTATTTTTTCAGGATATATCACTGGCTCTTCTCGGGAATGAAGAATTCCAAGATAAACTCGTCAAGAACATCAACAAAGCCCTCCTCATATCATCAAGTCAAACGCAACCGCCTGCTACCAACGAGAAAGTACAGCTCAGCCTGATAGATGAGCTAGATCGATTGGAAACGGTGGTGAAGAATGCCACACAAGCCACTGAAGGCGATCCCATGTTTGACGAGTTCCTACAAGGTGTCGTTTGTAAGTATGACCTGGTAGATCCTATGTGCCAGTTACAAAAGATCAAAGTTTAATTTATTTTCAGCCGCGCAAGTAAATCCCACCGATAACCTGAGCAATATTTCATCAATGGAACCAGGTGAAGATGGAAAAATAATAACACCATCCCGTGATGTGCAGTTAAACGAAGGAGCTACCGCTAGCAACACCTCATTTGGTTCGTTGATCGATCCAAATTTCTCCGTATCAAAGCTTCTCGTTTTGAATTCAAACGAAAACGCCCAGAAGCTGCAGACACAGTCCACGGGCGATCAAGTAATTACTACGACTGGTGTAAGCAGTGAAATTGCAAATGCAACTCTGGACAATCAGGTTTACTTCGACGCCAGCACAGGACAGCTGACATGTCCTCTGCTGCTCACCAGCGAGGGGCTGCTCAACCTTCCGTTCTTTATCAATAATGAGTTGATGCAGCAGCTGCAGGGTGACATCAATCTGGAAATGTCGCGCATTGAGATTCCGCTCCCAGAGCCCATCATCCTCACCGCGGATCAAATGCCTCCGAACGCAGTGATTCTGGGAAGTGCACTAAAAGTTGATAGAACCGATGACCAACAAAAGTCTGCGGCGAAGTTGAAGCAGCAACCAAGTGGAAGTGGATTGGAATCGAGATTAGCCCAAGAGGCAAACACTCCATCAACGGGCATTTTGCACTCGAGAAGCTTCAAAAGTCTGTCGACCCCTCGCAAGAAGTCGCACGTAAGGACGTTGAACTTTTCGCCCTTGCCCGCCTACAGAAAGCCGGTGAAGAAGGTCAGTTCCGCCATAGTGGAGGAAAGCCCTCAAGAGGGGCCTGTCATCAAGAACATTGAAATCCTGCCGAAAATTGAAATAGTACCCGAAACAGTGGCCGATTCAGAGAACTCCAACAGCGTCGACAACAGCAACCAGACCGTGATTCGTCGAGAATTGGTTGACACCCCCAAGAGGAAGGCAAAATCGAGAACAGTAAAGCGTGTGCTCTCAAAGTCCGAGGACGACAAGGCGAGCAAGCAGCATCACAGTAACGATGGTGAAACGAATGACAAAAAACATGCTCAGTTGAAGGACGACTCCGAGTTGCTGCCTAAGAAGCTTGAGATCTCTTCGTCAGAGCTGAAGGAATGGCAACGGATGCGAGAGAACACGCAGACAAACTTTGATTACTACCTGCGTGAAATCAACTCCAAGTGTCCAAACAACGCTCCACTACCAAGACGGAAAAAGCGCAAGGCGACACCCGGAAGGAAGACAGCCACTGCGAAGCGTACACGTGCAAAAGCGCGCCAAAAAGTTGGAAAAGAGAAGACCCCAACGTCGGCAGTCAGAAAGAAGAAAGAGACGCCCTCCAAATCAATATTCAATATCAAAATACCCACGCCGCATAAGTCCGAAACGGCTACAGTAACAGTGCGGAAAACCTTAAAGGGAAACACAAGTAACGACCGCATTGAGACTATAGCTGAAGGCACCGTTTTCCACCCGCCAAAGGCTGTGCCAGTTGTCAAGATGGTGGAGGAACGCGAGAAGCGTACAGCAAACATTGCCTGCCTATTGGATACACCATTCAAAGCGACGGAAGACACACTCCTGGTGCCCTCAACGCCTGGCATCGTTGCACCAACGCTCGATACACCGGTTTTCAAGATGATGGATTCGTTGCGAAACCTTTCTGAGTCGAAAAACACTAACATCACAACGCCTCAGTTCGCCATAACCCCTGGCTGTGGTCTCTCGGCGTTTGTGAAAGAGACGCCAAAGAGCGGGGCCCAAAACACGGATTATTCGTCCGGTGGATCGTACTACAGACCCGATGAGTCGGACGATTTGGACAAGAAAATTGAAAAACAGTTGCGAGAGTCGGCCCAAAAGATGAAGGCGGACGCAATAACACCGAACAAATCGAGTGAGCTCATCGAGGAGAAGATTCCTTGCGAGGCGACGGTACTGAGGCGGGTCAAGTCCTTTGCAGAGGACGATGGGTCGCCTCTACCAGTCGAATTGCACTACAACCTAGCGGCTGGATTGCCAGAGATAACCGATGACGAGGAAGAGCTGGCAACTTCTACACTATCATCGTCGAGTTCATCGTCATCATCCTCTTCGTCGTCGTCGTCTTCGTCGTCGTCATCATCCTCCTCGTCGTCGTCATCCTCATCATCATCGTCTGCATCGTCGACCAAGTCAAAGGCGGTACTAAACAGCTCCATTGCCCAGATAGAAGATCTCTCGGAGATCAGCAGCACCGAGGACGACGATTGGAAGAAGGAATGCGCTATAGGCGATGCTATCACAGATGTACCTTCAGCAGATAGTCAGCTTGTCAGCAACGACTGGGAAGTGCGTTACCCTGTACGTAGTTGGCTGACACCGAAAAAGACAGAATCGGCAGAAATTCCGGTCAAGTCTGCGGATGATGCTGCCCTCAGGCAGAGACAACTCTCCGAATTGGAGCAGAAGAAACAGCGAATAAAAGCGAAGCTCACATCAAACTCCAACCAGAAGAATCTCCCACTGTGCGTCCCGAGTACGAGCAAATCACGAGCCCCCGTCAAACCCTTTGTGCAGACTCCTAAGGTGAAACCAGCTGCAGTTCGCAAACAGTATGTCCTATCAAATTTGACCACAACAGATAAAAAGGTCACGAAGGTGGGCACAAAGGCCGCCGCACACACATTGCTAATAGTCAACAACGTGAAAAAGTCTGCGGTAGCGCCAAGCTCGGAGCAAATCGATGTCCTCGCTGCATTGAATTTGTCCGCAAAAAAACATCTACCGGCAAGTCAGTCCACCCCCAATAGCAAGTTGAAAGTAAGGATGAATCAAAAGAAAACGATTGCCACCGAAGCAGGACCACTCCCCACAAAAGCCAAGTACAAAACGCACGCAAAAGCCGCCAACCCTGCGGTCAAGAAGTCCACAAAAGCCGTTTCAGTAAAATCAACTCCAGTTCGGCAATCGACGCGCTCTACCCGAAAGCCGAAGACTCTGGATGACTTTGCCACGACCGCAGCAAAGAAAGCATTTGCTGCGGCAGCAACGTCCGCCGCGAAGAAGAAGCCCAAAGCAGCGGCATCTTTGCAGAAAACCAAGCCAAAGCTGAAATTGGAGCCGGTAGTTGTGCTGCATCCTCTTGTTCCACTGAAGCCGTTTCCAATCAAAGAAGAGGAATTTTCCCCTCCAATCAGGCTGGCACCGGATAAATCTCCTTCGCAGGAGCCAAAGCCTGTCTATCCTCCTTCGCATTCCAGTGACGACGACAACGGCGATGATGATGACGACGAAGAGGACGATCCCTACGATCATTGTGAGCGAGTAGTTATCGACGAATTCGATTCAAAGCGATACCTTACAGTGCATTACACCGGTCCCGATGGACCACCTGCCACTCCGGCGACTTCAGTGAAGTCCTTCGAGTTGAACATTTACATGAACCAGCACGAGAAACACTGCGTGAAGGCATCGGAGGAGATTGTTCTCTTCTCGTGTCCACCCATAGAGATGTCCATTCACAAACAGATGGGCATCCGGAATATTCCAAAAAAGCGCCAGGTGAAGCTATCCAGCTGTGAGAAAGACTCTAATACGATTGTGACGACGACGACGGGCTGTGTTGAAGTGGCGTCCCCAACGGCACAGCAACCCTTAGAAGCAACTACGAGTCATGCGTCTCCCACTCGGACAAGTATTGAGCAGCGCTTTAGCTCACCACCGGCTTCGGCGTCAACACCCATTGTGCCGACACTTAAGGTCTCGCAGCTGCCAAAAACAACCGCCGACCGGGAGGACAGCAAAGTTAAGCAGCCGCCAAAGAAGACTGAGTGAGTATGGCTTTAATTTGGTCTAACATTGGTCGTTGGATATCTCTGCGTGATGCATGAGTTTTTGTTCCTAAGTACTGCCCTCTCGGTTCTTTTGTTTATTCATCCATCTCCTATTTACTGCTACTAATATATTTCTCCGAATCACCACTGTTTCAGATAACATTGTGGGACCTGTACATGAGTATCAATGTGATTTTCTTAATTTTCCAGAATACCCGCTAGCAGTAGTACGAGCAGTACCAGCAAACACGTCACGCGTCGTTCCAAAGATGATGAAAAATCTTCCACAAACCAGTACAATCAACCGTCCCCAGTATCATTGTCAAAATCAACCGGCAAAGAGTTCGAACCCTCACCATCATCACTCTCATCTAATCGATCTCAAGAAAACGACATCAAAATAGCGAATAAAAGCTGTCGCAGTAACCTTACCGATTCTGGTGATCTAAAGTCGGCGCCTACGATCGTATCGTCAACCACTACAACTACCGTGGCAACGAGTTCAACGGATGAGCTTCCAATCGATATCGATGCAATACTCTCGCATTTGCATGGTAAATAGACCATGTAGTTGTGATAGTGTCACAATGGTTTCGTTTTTCCTAAGAACCCTCACTTCATTTTAGGTTAAGTTTCATTTTTACTTATAGAAAAGAAAATTTTACCTATTTCTGTTCTCTATTTCTGTCCTCTATTTCGCATCAACAAAAGTTCGCAGAGCCAAAGCCAAAGCCAATGGCGATTGACGATTATCATAAGCAAAATACTGAACTGTCAAGTGTACATTATGTACATTTGTGTAGAAACTAGTAGAAACTAGTAAATGAGGGAAAGGAAGTGTGAAATTTGTAGAATATATATTATTTATTTGCTCTAAGCAAGTAAGAATTTACTTGTACATCCAGATGTTGTTTAAGAGGATAGATCTGTAAGCGATGTAAATGAATGAATGAATAAATGTTATATATGTATACTTCTAGTTAATAAATCGTTCAAAGTACATACTTTACTTATAGCGTTGCTCTTGTTTTTTGTTTTTTGGAGTTATGCGGCACAAGGTTTCTTAACCTGATATTGCGATTTCATAAGGCCATCTGGCTCAAAGAGCTAAACAGTTCTAAAAAAGAGCACAATTAGCATGAAGTAACGGTTTCCATAATAACGCACATTACTTGGCCTGGTTGTTAAAGTGTGTGCGTCTTACCTTTTGTAAAGTGAGGTTAAGCTAAATTGAGAATTTGCTCCCCAAACTGTTGTGCGCAGTAAGATAATTTTGTGTGAAAGTAAATGGCGTCTGTTCGTGCGCTGGCGTCAGGACAACGGGGGAACACAATACTGCAACCGTGAGTAATCACTTTAAGATAGTACTTATTGATTTCCTTTTTTAGGGTTTTGAGATCTTCTATACATTGGGTTACATACTTACTTTACGGGCTCCCGACCCGTGAAGAGTCTGCCTGAGACACTGCAACCTTCCATCCTCTGCGATCCCGGGCACGCTGCTTCCAGTTTACCAGACCAAGCGATCTGGCATCCGCGATGGCTTGGTCTTTAAAACGGAGGTTCGGTCTTCCTTGTCTCCTCGAACCTGGGGGCTGGGATTCAAAGATTCTCTTAGCTGGAGCATTGTTGTCCATTCGACCGATGTGGCCGAGCCAATGTAGTCGACGTGTTTTGGCTTTTTGGACTACATCCACATCTTGGTACAGCTCATAGAGTTCGCGGTTGTATCTTCTCCTCCATTCGCCCTCCTCGCACACAAGATCAAAAATCCGACGAAGAATTTTTATTTCGAAGGAGCCCAATATCAGCTCTCCCTTCCTGCTTATCGTCCAGCACTCGGCGCCATAAAGCAGAGCTGGCAGGACGAGTGTTTTGTAGAGCGTACATTTCGTCCTTCGAGTTAGGTCTTGGGAGTTTTGAACCCAATTGTTTTGCCAAACCGAAGTAGCAGCGGTTTCCTAGGTTTCCTAGGTCATTCGTGGAGTTCATATTTACACCGAGGTAGATGAACTCCTTAACTACCTCGAAATTCTTGCTATCAATAGTGACGTTTTGTCCTAGGCGGTGGACAGATGCGTTTTTGTTTGTTGATAGCATATACTTGGTCTTGTCCTCGTTTACTTCAAGGCCAACAAATTTCGCCTGTTCCTCAATTGCCGTAAAAGCCTCAGTCACGGCACGCTGGGAACGACCGATGATGTCGATATCGTCCGCATACCCCAGTAGCTGAACGGATCTGTTGAAGATAGTGCCTTCCGTGTTGACACCTGCCCTGCGCACTATCTGCTCCAGCACGAGATTGAAGAAGTCACATGATAGCGCATCTCCTTGCCGAAATCCGGTGCATGTTTGGAATAGTTCGGAGGAGCTACTTCCAAATTGCACGTAGCAGCGCGTGTTCTCCAGCGTCACGCGACACAGCTGGATCAGTTTTGCCGGGATCCCGAATTCGGCCATCGCCATATAGAGCTCCTGATGAATGCTATCATATGCGGCTTCGAAGTCGATAAATAGATGGTGAGTCTCGACTTGAAATTCATTGGTCTTTTCCAGGATTTGCCTCAGTGTGAAAATTTGGTCTATGGTCGATCTGCCGGGCCGGAAGCCACACTGGTATGTGCCGATTAGTGTGTTGCAGAACGGTTTAAGACGTTCACACAGTACGTTGGATAGGATCTTGTATGCGACACTAAGCAGGGATATGCCTCGGTATATACATTGGGTTAGGTAAGGGTATAGTTTAGCAGCTTATTCGAAATTAGCACCAGCATTAGGCATATTTCTCCATTAAAGCCGTCGGACGGAAACATCTAGGTTGCTTGGTTCAAATATCGAACCCTGGATACAAAAAAAAAATCTGGGGAGCTTCTGTGACGCAAAAGATCAAGTATATCGAAAGTTGTTAATGTCTTGTCCGGGCATTATATATTCAGGGCATACATGCGCAAAGACTTGAACCGCCATACATTGATTTTTGCAGAAGCTGCGGAGACGAGGAGGAGGATAAGTCCACTATCTGCATCGGCCCTGACCTATCCAATATACTTCCTCAATGATCTCGGTGATATAGCCAAGACCAGCACAACTAAAATTGTTGGCTTCATAAGCGGAAGTTAATGGTTTGCATGAGTTGCCAGAAAAGGAACCATTACCCTCAATACCAGTGGCATGCTGTCTGACACCCTAGGTGCTTCTCTCACCGATATCCACTTTAAAGAAAGATTAGGTTGAGATTGAAGACTGCTTAAAGTTTTGCTAAGGTTTAGCTCACGTTATTTTCACGGAGCCTTAATAATAATCATTTTTAACCTTCACACTTCCGATTTACCAATCCAAAGGTCTGTTCTTTTACTTTTAAATCTTACGAATTTTTACTCATTGCTGTTTCCTAGCTTGAAAAAATCGTAAAAGAGAGCGTCATCGAGAGAGCTGAGAATCTTACGAATTTTTACTTAACAAATTTCTTGGTGTAAGAATGGCCGCGTTCCACTGTCCGCTAGATGAGCAGCGGCATGTCAAACTCCATATAAAAAAAATTTACATTTTACCATTTGCGCTAGTCGTCTAGCACTTTTTGTGAAATATCCTTTTCGGGGAAATTTCTCAATCTAGCGTAAAACTTTAACTACCCGCTGCTTTGAGAGAAAAAAAAAGCTGTCAAAGGAAATCGTTCAAACGTCTACAAAATAAAAACAAAAATACGAAGCCGAGCTGCAATTGTGATAAAATTGGTAATAAGGTAAGTAAAAAAGCAATTCCGATATTATTATGGTTTCTATAACATGTACCATTTCTTTTGAAATGTTGTTTGGAAATAATTATGCGACACGAAATTATTTTTGAAGGAAAGTCAAATATTTTGGATGCCAACAAGTCAAATGTCACTTTGCCGCTGCGCGAGCGTTCCTTCATCTGGGATATTTTGTGCTAGAAGACTAGCGGGCAGAGGAACGCGGCCAATGTGTAAAGGTATCAGTCATCTTACAATTAAGAATTAACAGCTGATTTGAGGTTTTTTATAAATATTATATTGAACGTTCTCCTCAAGATTCTCCCTTGCTGTAAAAAAGAGACAATCTGCTTCATGTAATTTTCAATGCAGCGTCGCTTTTTCCTCTTCTTCAATGCTTGTAGTTTAAAGTTTAATCAGTAGCGAAAGGTATTGTACCTTGGTCCGGATTTCAGCTATTTACCAATATTTTATGTGACGTTTTTCATTAGTTTTTTTTTTGTAGTTTTTTTAGTTAGTATCTATGATTATGGCGAAACTACCAAAAGGATATTGCTTACCATTCCTTAATAAGCTTAACTTTTTATGCTAACCTCAAACGGTCCACGGTGCAAGACTTGATTGTACCTTGGTCTACTTCAAGGAATATTGTACCTTGGATCACAAATATCATTGAAGGTTTTCCTAAGGTTTAAAGGTGAAAACCTTGATGTCTTTCAATAAAAAGTAAAAATGGTATTATTCTTATTTTATTTCAAGAAAGTAACAAATCATTCACCCCTATTGAGGTATCCGTTGGGAAAAACTTCCAATACGAAAGTCAAATCCGATCGGAAGTAAATTTATGGGAAATAATTTTTGTTTCACATGTTTCCGGGCAGAGAGTAGGCGCTGTTTTGCGAATTTATGTGAATATAAAAATTAAAATGTCAAAAAAAAATCTTGGAGTAGGTAATGAGGAAGTTATATCTATTCATTTAATTAAATTATCTTTTTATTTTTTTTATATTTTTTTTATGATAATGAAGCACGCTGCTAAAAATTCTACCGCTTTAGAGTTCATCATTATTTAGTGCAAAAATGGATAAAAATTAAACATTTCATAAATGTTTCATCGGCGTCCAGACTGAAAGAAACATTTAAGAGATGTTGAATAAATATTTATGAAATGTTTCTGAAGCAAATCGGAAACATTTTATAAACATTTACGGAAAAAATGTGCCATGTTGCTGTCCAAACTAAGTAAAAAAAATACTTAACAAAGGACTTTAATATTATTTACCTAATCTTCTTTTTCGCATATTTTCCTGAAACACACAAACCCAATTTTCTTAAAAAATCGAATAACGTGTAACTTTGACTAACGTCTGTCCAAGGTACACGAGTACCACTGTAGCCAAACAAATTTAATTTTGACGTAGTATTTAAAGCACAAATGTGTACAACAATGTGTTCCTACCAAAAGATAATCAACAGACTTAACGAATTCGATTAAAGTATCGAAAAATAGACAGAAAATTAAGCACTACACCACTTCAGGAAAGAGTGAAAGAGTTTTCACTGAAAACTACCCATTTTTTTTTTCTACCGAATCGTGCAGCTGTATAGTACAAGTTCAAAATAAACTTTGTATTTTTCTGAAAATAGGCACTCAGGCCAAGGTACAATCGGACCAAGGTAGAAATCCTTCCCCTACACTCTTTCACTCGGACTCATCAAAAAGAAGTTCGATTATTTTCGAATCACTTTCATAGCTAATTTTGTTAGTAAATTAACGAATTCTTCGAGCTTATCAAATATTTTAGATTACCTAATACCTACTATACTACAAAAGCGTTCTCTAACTTTTTCGTGAGTGTGTCTCTTTGTGAGAGAATCTATCCCCAGCACCAGTGATATCAGATTTTTTTTTTTGGGAATTTTTGGAAAAATTTTCCCATTTCATATCCGTTTTTTCCCCATTTCAATTCATTGAAGTAAAGACGCATTTTTAATGTAATAAAAATTAGTTTTCTTTTATAAAGCCATTTTTTAAAGAAGGTAATACAAAAATAAATAAAGTGCACGACTGGGTCGCACGAAACTTTCTCGTTTAATGCGAGTCTGACTGACTTTAAAGGACCATTCACATGAGGGAATTGCGAACCACGAACTGGCGAATATTCGTAGATTCTGACATTTCATTCACATGAAGACTTTTTTTAGTCGCAGGTACCCGCGAATCATTTGTATTGTTGAAGGTTAAGTTCGAGCGAATTTTTCATTCGCAGGTTTGTGGATCGCGACTGTTTTATGTGGATTGTGAATAAAGTGTGACAGTTCGCTGCAAGAATTTTCAATTCGCGGGAGAATTGCTGTAATTGTAAATTTCGTTACTTTAATCAATCAAGTCTCGGTTTTTTGTAGATTGGGTGTTATATTAATTGAATATAATGCTTTTGTGGGCGCAGTGGCTTAGTGGTTTGTGTGTTGGACTACTAAGCGAGAGGTTCAGGTTCGAATCCCGCAAAAACCCAATTTCCAACTCAGGGTTTTTTCACTGCGCAACCTCTCGCGAACGTCTGACAAACATCCGAGAGTATAACTGTCATGAAAGAGCTTCTCAATTAGCCGTTTGGAATCGGCATAAAATTGTAGATCCCTTCCATTCGTTCCAAAAATGAAAACTCACACAAAACGAATGGTTGCGAGAAGATAGGCCTAGGGTCCCTACGGACCTGTTGCGCCGAAAATTATTATTTATTATTATAATGCTTTTGTGGTAAAACAAATAGCAATTTTCAATTCATAAATACCGATAAATTGATTTGTTCGCAGTTCGCGCTCATGTGAATGGTCCTTAAGAGTGTGCAGCTAATCGAAAATTGAGGACAGGATAGTTTTTAAAACATCCATTTAACTCTAAGTTTGCATTTTGGTCAAAATCGTTATCGCCGTTTTCCGGTAAACTGAAAAAACTAAATTTTAAAAAAAACTTTTTTTTTTTCAAAATCCATTCTACGATAATATAGAGAAAAACTGACGCAGTCATGGTAACCTCACCTACTTAAGCTTAAATATCAATTTTGGTTGAAATCGTTAGAGCCGTTTTCGATCAAATCAAACTGTAACGAAAATTTTATATGGGAAGTACCATTAATATTGAGGCTACCTTGAAAAAAAAAAAAAAACACCTCCCGAACTGTAAGCCCACAAACTCCAAATCCGAGGTTTGAACGTAATTCGGGAAGCCGTTTAGGCTGTAGGCCCGTGGAAGGACGGACAGACCGGACAGAATTTTGTGACCCACTTTTTTCAGTTCCTCTATCATCGTAATATCAGAATTGATTAAAATCTCGAGTTCGAAATTTTGTACGAAACCAATATCTTTCTCTTACTACGTAATGGAGAAAGTTAAAAACAAATAATATTCAAAGTCTTTCAGTTTAAACTAATATAAAATAAGTTAAATTAAAAGCAAAAATTGCAGGTAGGTTGAATAGATTTAAAAGGCACCATAGGAAATTCATAGGAGGCAGGTTGAAAGTAAATTATAGATATAAAAGGTTACATAAATAAAAAAAATTATAAATAAAAAAATATTTCAGGTAGGTATTTCAGTTATAAATTATATAAATTCAAGTTATTAAATATTGATACCTACACTAATCGTCATTGGGTTGGTATCTGGTACATATTTTTGTTGTGCAAAACGAAGCATTTTTTATCAATTTTGCAGCATACCTACATGTCGTCTGTAAAATTCCGCAATTAGCTCCATTCGTGCCAAATCGCTTTGATTCTATAAACGCGGTGACATTTTTATGTTCGGGAGATATTTGAAAGTTAACTACAAGTGTTTTATTTTTAAATTATGCAAAATTAATAAACATGCATGGACTTCCGTTTTTCCCATTTTCCCCATTGAGTGAAAAATTCCCCAAAATGGGGAAAAATCCCCACATCTGGTATCGCTGCCCAGCACTGTCATTTTGACAGTCTTTTCCATAATTACTACAAAAGTATAGGGGCAAACCTCAAGTGCATTTGAGTTTGGCACTTGCATAGTTTCGTCGTCATGATTGGTGTACACTACATGCCTTTTTTTTAAAATACAACTTTAAAAAATAATTGTGAATTACCTGAATTTTAAAAGTTCTCTAAACATTTTTAGTTCGTTGAAATAGGTTATCGCATGAGTATGAACGTATTGTCTTTAAGTATGGTCCACCTTTTTTTGTTATGATCAAGGGAATGCTTATTCTTATATAGTTACTTACCCCTTCCTACGTTCCATACACATTCGTCTTAAGACACAAATAATCAAAACTCTACATAATATAAACACCATGTATATTTTATTTTATAACATTTATACAACAAGAATTGATTTTATTATTTTTCTGTTTACATTTTGTATTCTGTTTAATCAATATAAATAATGTTACATAGGATTCAAAATAAAGCTTTGTTGTGTTCGACTTGTGACGTATTAATTATGTTGAAATGAAATGAAAATCAATAAAAACAAAATATTCAAATTATTTTGAACTTTTATTGTGTTCAATGGCACGGCTTCACTTTATTACATGGCAGGTTTTATGATCGATGGTAAATAAACTTGTTTAACTTAAGACAATCAAAACAACGTGATACTTTTGTTGAACCTTTTTTCTGTGGTTAAAATTCTGACTTATGAAGAAGGCCGATATTTTTACTTAGTGATTGCATTTTACTTACCATTTTTGCTTACTCTTATACCTACGGAACGAAGTTTGAGAGTTTACTTCGGGCTCGAATTTTTCGAGTAGAGCGTTTCTACGAGTCTCTCATTTCGGGCTCAACATTTGCAGCCTTATTTTAATACCAGTAAGAAAACTATAAAGACATAATTTCCTTGCGACGGATAGAAGGATACCTACAAGTTTCGAGACTAACCAAAGAGTATAATTGAGAAACTCCCTCCAAATGGTATTAATCTTGGAAATTAGGTTACGCTTTTTTGTAACCCAACCATAATTGCACTATACATGAATGGCAATTCGCACCACACGCCTAGCTCTGTTCCCCTACTTTTGCGACAACATTATCTGAATGTAAGACTTGTCTTTCATCAAGAACTCAAATACCAGCTAAATAAAGTCCTTGCTTTACCATGCTTGCTTCCTTTGAGAAACTCAAATGCCACTTCTTTCCCCTTGACCCAAAGTCACTTCCAATGGACATTCAACTGCGAATTCTAACAAATATACGAGTAAAGTCGAAATTCGGTTACATTCCGATTGGGTACGTAATTTTGCAGGCCAATAAGTTTTGAAGTCGTTCTCAAATCCGTCAAAGAAAATATTTAGATCTCAATTATTTGAAGAAGACTTTCAATGAACAAATAAAAAGTACAATCCTATATGTTTTGAACGACCGCGACGACTGCAGTTTCGGCCTTCTTCGCTGGAAGAATTCTCGTTGATGTATTCGTTTTCGATTTCATATAACCAAAGAGATTAAAAGCAACCAATTTCACTTCGAAATATGAACAAAAGAAACCAATTCGGGATTTTGTGTTTTTTTTTTTTTTTTTTTTTTTTGAAAAGAAAATTAATTTTATTTGAGTAGTTTTGATTTTTTTCTCAATATTCGTCTACAAACTACAATGCGACTAATATTTTGAATGACAAAAAAGAAACCGAGAAAAAAAAACTTTACAATTAAATGGGAAGGTATTTCTATATAGATAGCATTTTCTGGTTTTTTTGTTTGTTTTTTTTTTAAAGGATTATAGATAAAAGAGATTCGATAGTGATACAACACATATAATTCACATCAATATTTTGTTTATTATAATTGTTCTTAAATGTACGGTTTTTGTTAGTTTAAAAATGTTTCTGTGTTTCTTATAGACTTTAAATATAATGGAGATCATAATTTAAAAATATTATTTTTTTTTTGTTTGGTTTGTGCTAGAAATACCGATTTTTGTTTTTTTACTTTGCATAAAAGACACGAAAGTGAAAGAGCTTTTTATTTTTGTTGTTTCCTAAAGTTTTTCTTTTAACGCTTATCATTTCATGTTATTTTTTTTTGTTTGTTTTCAAAAGTTTACTTTCTATATAATTTTTCTTAAAAACACCGAGATTGTTTTTTTTTTTTTTTGTTAAATCGAAACTTTGTTTATTTTTTGTATTCTAAGTTTGTCTTTAATTTTAAACACCGAAAGCTTAAAGTTAATTTTGTTTTCTAAAGTTTTTACATAATTTTTATATATATATATATTTTTTTTAAGTTTTCTTCATTCAAGATGAAAAATCTGTGTATTCTCTTCACTTTCCGAAACAAAACTGTGTATACGTTAAAGGGGTTGAAGATATTTTGTGGTTGTGTGTCAAATTTTTCCAGAGACAAAAGTAATAGAACGATATAGTGTTAATGGAAATAAATTGTTTTTGTTTTTGCTTGTTCTCTTTCTGCTGTGTTCTGTATGTGTTGCCTTATACTTTACAATATTTATCACAATGTTACTTTTTTTGTTTTAGCACCTTGCCGATTACATTCGCTCATTCGATAGCAAAACATTACCTACCTGTCATATCATACAACTACATTCATTCCTAGCCTATCGTAATAAAAATAATAATTTTCTTTTCTTGGGAAAAAAAATTATTATTTACCTATCTTTCTTACACTATCACAAAAATATATATTCTCAACTTTTCGATTTGACGTTTCATTACCGTTATCTCACTCTAGTCCTTCAACACGTTTTGATTGTGAAGTTTAGTTGCCAAAGTCAGTAGATTTCGTAGCTTTCGCGTATTACGCAGGGTGGGGAAAATAGAGAGGGAGAGAAAGAAGTGGTAGAGCTTACGTAAATAATCAGTACGTTCTTGGCTTTTATATGAATTTGACACATATTGAAGTTGTAAACCACCTTGAACGAAGTGCCACTTACATTATCAAATACATCTATGACATTTGGGTAGTCTGTTTTCGATTCATTAAACAGATTTTGTCTTTGGCGCTTAAAACTTTGAGACCAACAAAGCTGAAAACCATGAAAACCAATTCTTGATCTGGATTCGTGCTAGTATGTAAAAAGGGGGTCAAACTGACAAGACGTATAGGCAGACCCTTTTCGTGTTGAGTGTTGCTGTTTCAATATTCACAATATTCTTTAAAGTCTCAAGAAGATAAGAAACTTATTTTGAAACTAATACACAAATTTAGAAAACTGCAAACACGAAGTCAAAATGTGTTCCCAGTTTCATTAACTAAGATACATATTTCAATTAGCCGTTTTCATCCCACAGTCTTAGATAATTTAGTGAGTTTTCAAATAATACAAATATTTCAATGGTCTACTTAAAATTCTACTACTTTGACAAGCAAACTTCACATCAAACTTCCCAAATACGTAAGTGTGCCCAATAAAAGCTATGACAATTATGCTTCCCAAAAAAGGAAGCTGGACTGAAAACAAGTTATTTTCTTTGTGCCTGTAACTAAATCCGTTGTGAAAATGTGAACCACTCAACAAATAAATAAAACGTAATCCTGAAGTAGTAACTAATTCCATTTGTTTATGTTAATATTTTTCCTCTACTATTTCATTAGTTCTTGTTATATGTATTTAACGATTTAATTTACGTTTTTTATTTTCTCTCTTGTAAAAACCAGTTATTATTCTGTTTAGTTCTTTATGTTAGATTAAAATCAGTCTCTATTGCAAAATTGTATTCATATAAAAAATTGTCTGGCTGTTTTAACTGTATTTATATATGTTTTGTTTTTGACATTTAAAACTTACTTACTTTTGTTTTCTGGTTAGAATTGTAAAAAACACATTTATTTATTTAATTTGCTTAATATTTTGGGTTTTTGTTTTGCGTTGTTTGTGACTTTTCAATTCTTCGGAATTACATTATTTTTATAAAGATTTATTTCATTTTTTTATTTTTGTTTTGTGTGCTCTAGAAAAATATCACATTCTTTCTTCGTTCGATCGAGAGACATTTATATAATTAATTATAATATTTTATTTAAAATATTAATTGCCATTTTGTTGAAATCATTTTGCTGTTGAAAAACTTGTATCTTTTGATTTTTGTTTTGTTTTGCTAAAATGAAATGAAAAAGTATTCAAATATTGAATTGAATATTTAAGTATAAATAAATTATTTTTTATTTTTATTTCTTTTATGTACAAAAATGGTTAATTGTGAAAAATATATAATATATATATTTTTTTTGTTGTTGTTTACATATATAAATGTTTTTTTTTTTTGTTTTGCTTTTTAATATATATATATAAATATTTTTTTTCAAATATTTGATTGAGGTCATTTTAGAATTATTGCTAAGTTCTTTCATTAATTAGATGTTTTAATTTAACACAGAATTTTTTTTTTTTTCAATTTTTCTTTTTCATTTGATGCATATTCTTAATTGTCTAGGGGAGAAAAATAAATAAATATTACAGTTATTAAATAGTTTTGTTGGTATTTTGTAGACACTTATGTAAAATGAGTAAAGGAGAGAAAAATATTGCTCACAACATCAACGTGAATATTTACTTACTTTGTTTAAATATTTTATAAGTTCTTTTTTTTTTTAAAGTAATCTTGCAATTATTTTCTGTTTCTTTTTTTACTTTTTTTCATTGCAAGAAGACGTCTAAACACCGAAAAATATTTATATAAGTATAGTTTTTTTTTGTTACATTTAAAATTTTGATTTAAAGTTGTCTAAAATGTTTGAAAATGTTGTTTGAATAATTTTTGATTAAAGTGATTTTAGTTTTATTTCTTGGCTAAAGTAAACTTGGGGAGGGGGAGAGAAAATCATGAAATCTTTGCCTTTTCGTTTCTGAAACCTTATTTATTTTAAGTTCTTTTTCTTGCAGGGATAAACAATATGAACTTTTGTAACTTTGCTAGTTTCGTTTTGTGGATAAAATTTAGACACAAAATACACTGAATACACATTTATAGGTTTATTTAAATAAATATATATTTTTTTGGTTAGCATTTTGTTTTCTTTAAAAAAGTTCGTTGATCGAAATTGTGTAAGTTATATATATATACCATACAGTATACACATACATATATATTTGTATTTTCTACGAAATAATTTTACGTTTTATTTTTCATTTGTGAAACGAGAAAAACAACATCGAAAATTTTATTTAACTACCAAAGTCTATGACCCCTCCAAAAATGGTTAATATACTAATTTGTTTAAATCCAAAAATGTAGATAATTAAGTATTTTAATTATTATTACTTTTTGTTTAAATCCAGACACCAATTATTTTAGTTATAAATGTTAATGTATATATACTATATGTATTTATAGAAATTGGACACCGATTTAATGCAAAATGTATATATTGCTTTACTTTTATTTATTTTTAATTATTTACCTAATTTTCTAACACGTGTGTTTTGTTTTTCTTCTTTAAATTTTGTTTCTTTGTACAACTTGTTGCATTTTTTTTACTAAAATATTCGAAAAAAAAATGTCAATTGACTGTTTTTCTGTAAGTAACTTGAAGTTACTCAGATCCGAAAAAAAACGTTGTTGGGGAGCGAGAAAGAAAAACAAAATTTTAATGTATCGACTTACAAACATAATGGTTCCGAGTGAATTTTATTTATATAGGAAATGGTAATTTTAAACAGTCGGTAAAGTACAAACGTAAAGCGATATTTCTTGATAAGAAAATTCAACAAGTTCAACCCAAGGGGCCATTCAACTATTTCTTTAAAGTTTGCCCAAATGCAGTTTTCAAACAGACCTATGCGTATTATACTTCCGCGGAGGTATCTTTTATCTGTCAGTTGTTGGATCACTTGCAGAAGAATTTTTGAAAATTTACCCTAAGCCTAACTTTTAAACACGATTTGTTGACTTGAGTTTTTATTTTTGATGTTTGGCAGGCGTCACGAGAGGTGATGGCGTAATAGAAAAAAAAACTGACGGTGTACTTAATTTGTTCTTCGGGAGTTGAACTTTGACTGAGTAATCAATTGCAGGAAAAACTGGAACTCTTTCCAATAGGCGACATCAAAATATCGCCGGTCCAGCTACAAAGGCAAATATAAATTTGCACTGACCCAAGTCAAGCTGCATGGATATTGAAGTGTGATTCGCTAGTTCAAGATTTTTATTTTAAAAAGCTACTAACTGAAATAATTTCCACCAAAAACTGTCAAAAAAGTGGATTAAATTTAAAACTGTAACAAACCTTTTAACGAATTTAATCTCCGCACAATATTTTGTACTGAAAATGGCAAATCATCTGGCTCCCCACCAGCACAGGTCAATGTCAGTACGAGCTCAGTACAATAATGCAGGAGTACGTCACTGTCAGTTCCAATCCATTATTTAGACCTATTAACTTTCATACCTGCATTACCTTGAATATTAATTTAGACTTAGCTGTCATTTTAAAATAAATAGTACCCCCGCATACTAAAGAAAGGCACTTGAATAAATTAAATGAAATAAAAAGAAAATGCAAACAAATCATAATAAAATAACATAATTTTATTTAAAAAAATATTATAACTCCAAGAAAAAAATATATATGTATAAGTTTTGTTGTTTAAATAAAATTCACAGCATCTGAACAAAGGTAAACTAAAAAAGCAAAATTAGACAATATCTTTTTTTAAACTAAACAAACGGGAAACTCTTAAAAATTATAGAAACAATAAAAAAAAAAACATATTATATTAATTTGAGAATAAACGTAAGAGGATAACACAAAAATGTTAAGAAAAATAAATTCTATTTAACGATAAAGGATTAAAGCAATTATCCATTTCAATGCATTCCCTTCTATACATATTATGTATACTTTGAAATATGTACTACAATCTATTCCACTCTATTCCATTCTTAATTCATCTCGTTCCGATTTGGATTTACATTGTTTTCTTGAATAAAATTTGTGTTTAAAAAAAATAAATTAAAGTATTTTCATATATATTATGTATCTTTTAAACAAAATAATTATTTGTGTATTGTGTAATCACCTGTTGCGCTGTGTTTCATATTAAATTCTATTTTACATTTACATTTCAGCTATGGTTGTTCAATTACATTTTACACGTTCTTTTGTTATATTTGCTGTTTCTGTTAATTATATAAGTTTTTAAATTACTATTTTTATGAGGTACATCATATTTTGGCACAGTGAAAGTTTTGTTCTTCTTTTGCTTTTACTTTTTAACTTTAGTTTAATATTAATACATTATTAGTTGAAGTATTTCTTTTTATTTTTATTTTGTGAACTATTGTTTTATTTGCTGTTCATAATTATTGGTACGGCAATTGTTTAGTTTAGTTTATAATATTGTAATATTGAAACTACATGGTATTATTCGATGTTCTTGGTTCAGGGTATTTTATTTTACTTATATATTGTGTGTTTTCTTTTGTTTATCATGTTTAACGTAAAGTTTGTAAGTATGTATTAATTTCTCTAGACTATATAGAAACTAAGTTGATTTTATAAATTGAAGGCTATTGTTTAGTTATGTTTATTGTATTAATGTTTAGGCGGTTGAAGATTTAAGTTGCTTTGTTGCACCATGATGAGTTCAAGGTGGTGTTTTTTTTTTCTTTTATTGAACAGTATCTAGTACATAATTGGGAAACGGGAAAATTTGTTGTTGAAGTTGGATATGAGTTTGTAAAGTAAAAATTTAAAATTTTATTTAGGTTTTTCTACCTACTCGGTAGTTTGCATAAATACAGATTTCTTTTAGAAATAAATACTGTAACTAACTTGGAGTGCCCAATTAAAGGCCGTAGTGCCACTTAAATAGCAGAAAATGATAAATATAACTGCAAACCTTCTTAACTGGCGCCCAATGTGAGCATAAGGCAAAACCAAATGCTTTGATTTTCCTAAATCGACTGTTGCCATTAAATTGAATGGCGACATGAAAAGACCAGCTATGAAGTTGGACTTTGTCACAAGCGGCCTGTTTCCGTACTTTCAGGCCCATTTGTTGAATACATACCTATCATGTTTCTCTCAACTCGGAAGAATTCTCGTAGAGCGAAGTAGAATAACCAGAAGAATGGTTTAAAGTAAAGATTTGCAAAACGATCGAAAATGAAATAAAATTTAACAGCTTTTACGTACAAGCTTGGTTTCTCTGAAGAAATAAAAATGTGGCATCTGTTTGCTAAGTTAATCTATGTATAAAAATAAATGGTCGAAAATTGAGGTTTGAAAGAATTGACAGTTGGAATAGTAGCCCAAATAATTTTTAAGGACTGACATGTATTTTTATGGAGAAGCAATGTTTTGCTTTGCCCAACTTTTGGGTAGGTATACTGAAACATATTCCAACTGGAATTGGTGAAAATTGACTTAAATTTTTATGTGCTGCTATGAAATTACACCCTTAAAAAAATGTGCACCACTTAACTTAAACAATCAAGATATCGTAAATATATTGTTCTCTCAAGAAAAGTAAAATGTTTTAACACATTGTCCCCAACATAGTGCGACATTGCAACCACATTTCTTCAATAGGAGAATTGCGCTTAGCAATTTGTTGTTTATTTTTCGTTTGGATTAATATGTGTATGTATTAGTAGTAGTAGTAACTTATAGTTTCTTAGTTGTAGTTCTATTGCAGTGTAGAAATCACAGTTTTATACATATTTCTGTTTAAAATAGTTAAATAGTAACGCACTTGCTTTACCTTGGAAACAATAATAAATTACATTCATCAGAAATAAATTTTACAAAAAGATCTCATCAACTATTGAATGTACATTTTAAATATAAATCTATTTCTTTGTTATGTAAAAATTGTAACAGTTTGTAGGAAAGAAGTATGTTGATTTTTTTTTGTATTTCATTAATTATATGTCTATTTTGTTTTAAATAAAAAACATTGGGTCTATTGATTTAATATAAATATATGTTTTGATTTTTTTTTCTATTCTTTTTTACAAAAATCGTTTAGCTATTGTGAGTTGTTTTATTGGCGCGTTTTGTTTTTCTTTTGTAAATAGTTTCATTTAATATAACAATAAAAAAATTGTAATACAATATATATACTTTGTTTTTTGTTTTTAATTTTATTTAGTTGCTATTTTTGTTTGTCTATAGGATTTTTTTCTTTTGTTGTAAATAAATATAAAATAGAAATAATTTGTTTGTTTTAAAACTATTGCTACAAAAGTTGTGATTATTACACATTTGAAACCAAAGATTGTTTGGACTTGTTTATCTTTTTTGATTGACTTGGGATTTTTTATTTCATTTCTTTAGATTTTATAATTTTTTTTTTACAGAAAACAAACTCTCAACCGTGATGTAAGTATCAAACAAGTTTATATTCATGTTTGATTGTTCTTTATGTTTAAGGAACACATTTTTTTTTTTTTTTTTATATTTTTAAGATAAAAGAAAAGCAAACTAAATTTAGGATTTTCAATTCGAACCTACACCTTTTTTTTTAAATTTATATACGAGTTAATTGCGGGAAGTCGTTTGGTATTGAAAGTGATGTCAAAGAAGAATTTTGCCGACATTTTAAAGTCGGAACTTGAGGTGGTAAAAACTGTTGTAGTAAAATTAGGAAGAAGTTTTCAAATCGATGGTCTTTAAATCTAGCGCTAGTATACTTTTTTTTTAAACAGCTGAGAGAGTCTATCGTCGTTTTATACTCACAGGAAAAGGGCCAACATAATGTCTCTACTTAGGGCAAAATGACAAAGCAATATAACAAGCTGCCAGTTTGAAATTGGATGTCGTTAATAAAAAAGTTGCCAATTCGAAAAACCAACTCTTAAAAAAACACATTTACAAGCTAACCAAAGATTTCTAATCGAAATGTTCTTTGGCTTCTTGTAAAATGACTGTAATTGTAAACAAATTATTTTAGTTCAAATGTTAACAAAAATTTGCAAACAAAATGATGGTTTCGAGTTGATGAAAATACGTTGAATTGAAATCATGGAATTGGAAGTCGGATGAAAGCAGAGTAAAGTGCAAGTCTAAACCCTTTGTTTTGTTGTTCCATTTAATTAATTTAAGTTCTCACGACACTGTCAAATTAAAGCCAATAAAATCACAAAGTTACAAATTTTTCGTCAAAATCGTGATACGCTGTAAACTAATTTGTTTAATCAAATTGATGCTGTTTTCAACTACAGTTCTTCCCATTGGAGTATGTTTGGAAAAAGATCTGACAACGAGACCGGAGTATCGGCCAGAAGACATGTCATGCAATTGGGCTTCAGTCGGCAGTCATTGCAGAGAATTTTGAAAAACTATTTAACGAACATCGCCTAACTAGGAGCAGACAGTGCGTCAGCTTATTTAACCGTTGCAGACTTCTTTTCGTGGGTTTTTTTTTTTTTTTTGAAGTGAGGAGTCTATGTTAACAAGGGTTAAACTCTCAAAGCGAATATATGTCCAGACCGCGAGAACCTATCACCGGAAGTTATGGCAAGAGTGATGGAAAATGGCATAAATCCGCCCAAATGGTCATCAATTCTGACGGAGGCCATGTAGCCGATATCTCTTCCTGGACCCTAGTGGAAAACATTAAGACATCAAATAAAAAAAATCCAAAAGCAGAACCAAAGTTTTTCATTCATAGAAACATATTGTAGTGATCGGGTGACAAATTTGCCTCCACATCGACTACGGGCAAGCAGAAGTCTCTCTCTCATCTCATGGCAGCTTTATATGATAAAAAAGGTAGATGCAACATTAATCGTACCAAACAACTGAAGGAAACCGCTTGATTTTGACATTTTTTATCACTTCATTTGAGGGATACCTAGAGGGTTGTTTTACTGCGACCTTTTTAGGATTATCGTACATCTCAGAGAGGTATATTCGTTCCCCTCGCATCCGCAAACTAAGTGGTGCGAATAGTGCACAATGATCTCTAGATCTAGATGAAACTTGTCCTTTTTTTTTTTAATTTTCCATAAAGCTCGTAATAGATCGGTAAATATTATCCGGAAGTAAGGAACTCTGATTGTGGAACTATTCAACATACAGAAATCTATTTTTGTGTTGGGGAAAATACAACTTCTGTTTATGGCAAACAGTGTGATCAAAAGCCGCTTTCAATTATAGAAAAACTTTACGACGAATATACAAAAAAGGAAGCAAATCCTTGACAACACCGTGCGAGTACCAACGACATTCCCAAACAATCGACAAATCTTAGCCTAAACTTATGTTTTTATTTTTTTTTTTGTAACATATCCGAAATGTTAATAAATCGCTTAATTTAGAAAACCAATTATTATCGTGTGTGTTTTATTTTTTGTCAAACCTAAATCTACAATAAAGTGTGTGTTTTTGTGTGCAATTCTTATTCTAAACAACATAAAAAAAAGAATTTTACAATTTCTTTTCTGATAATTTCTTATTTGTCTGCATCGTAGAGTTTTGTTTTCTTCTCTTTCCAAAAATATTTCATCTAATTTACACTTCAGACGGTTTTTAAGATTTTTTTTTGTTTTTGTTTAATCTATTAAATTTATTATCTGCGAAGGAGTCGTCTCCTTCGCGCCTCATCTCAGCGTGGCGCATTATGAATGTGCGTTGTCAGATGCTTTGAGAGGTAGTCAGCTCGAGCGAAGCACTTACCACATGACTCGCAGTGGTATGGCCGTTCACCGGTGTGAATTCGAAGATGGCGAGTTAGATCGGACTTTCCACCAAATGCTCGGCCACAAAACAGGCAGACAAATGGTCGTTCGCCGGTGTGTTTGCGAACGTGTAGCTTCAGATTCTCCTTCGAGCGGACACACTTGCCGCAGAAGGGGCAGGCGAACCGAGACGATTGTGGACTGTGCGGACAAAGAGAAGAAGTATAGCTGGAGTTGTTTACACAAGTAGGACGCATTTAGGCTACTCACCGTTTATCACGCTGTCTTTCTGCTGCATCCACACGCAAGAAGTTCAAAATTGAGGCTTCCTGTGGATTGAGCCCGAGAAATTGTTCACTTGGAATACGCTCGGCATTGATGAGGCTGTTGATCGATGTCGTTGGGTGGGTGGGTTCCGATTCCATAGGCGAAATAAGACGAGGCTGAAACGAGATGCTATAGGCGTTAGATATATTTCTTCCGAGGGACTGTTGTAGAGCTCACCCTTTTATTTGTACTATGAATTCCCTCGGAGCTGGTAATATTCTGCTCCAACATGTGGCCTCCAGCACCGTCGTGGAAGAGCCCTCCGGCTGAATCGATCGTATTATCCTGCTCCTCTTCTTCGTTCTCGCGCTTGATGTTGATTCGAAGGTCGCACCCTTCGTCGGGTACGTTTTCATTTGAGCTGGTCACCACATCCTGGCTGCTGTCGACATTCTTTCGGTCCTTCTTGCCGTGCAATCGCTCCAGGGCGTGATTCAAGCGATGTTTCTTGAACGATTTCAAGTACCTAAATTGCATGCCACAGACATCGCAAGTGAAAAGCTTATCGGCCGGCAGTCGAGCCCTATGATTCTGCTCCTTATGCTTGGCATAGGCCGACCGGTAGCGATACGACTGTCCGCACTGCTCGCAAATGAACGGTTTCTCATCGTTAGGGCCCATGTTGGCGTGCTGCAGGGCAGCATGTTGTTCTAGCAGCCAGACATTTGGAAAGTTAGCATTACAGACCACACAACGGGTCTCCTCTTCGATGGGTTCGGAAAAGAGGGCGGCGTCAGCCAGCGACTTGACGTGAGCGGCTGACGATGAGGTGGACGTGGACGAAGACGAGGACGTTGATGGCGGCGGCTGTAACAGGGGCGGCGGTGTCGACGAGGTAGATGATGAGGAACTTTTCTCCTTGCAACTGGACGTTTCGGTACTCGAAAAGTGACCGATGCCATAGCGTAGTCCATCGGCCAGCGATGAACTCGAACGACGGCATAGATATTGACCGAGAGTTTCTTTGGACGTAAGACCGCCAGCGCCACCAAGTCCGCTCAGTAGGCCTGAGGTGCCACTTAAGACGCTGCTGGCGCCACCATTTTCCAACATTTCGTTCTCTTCCTCCTCCCTTTGGACGGTTTCTTCGGACTTGCGCTTCAGCTCCTCGAGCAGAGTGTCCTTTGTGTACTGATGTTTTGGCGATGGTGTTGCCGTTGTGGTTGTTGCCATTGGTGATGCATCACGCTGTGGATGAAGTTTCTGCTGCAGAAACTGCTGCTGCTGCTGTTGCTGGTGGTGGTGGTGGTGATGCTGGTGATGCTGGTAAATGCTTATAGCCGACGGATAGCGATTATTATTATTAATATTCGTTTGTTTGTACATTGTTGCTGGTGAACGTTTGGACATTAGTTCCTGGTGGTCTTTTGGGAGTATATCACTTATTGAGTTGAAACGGAGCGGATGATCTTTGGGCGCGAACAGAAGACCTCGATATCTGTTGAAGAAATTAGTTGTTATAGCCTGTGGACTTTGTGTATGAGACTTAACTTACCTCAAGGCCTCCTCCGCTAATAGCGTCTGATGATGTAGCATACTTAGTATTCTGGACGGATCTGTATCGAATAGACTTAGACCAAGTGGTGTAAAGGGGAAAGCAAACGGAGTCGGGCATCTGCTGGTTGGATGTGTTGTAATCGACCGAACAAAATTTGGTATAATGTGCTCCGTGTCAATCTATCGGAAGGCAATGGTTGGTTTGATAGAAAGAAAAAGATTTACATTATAAATTTGAAAGATACATGAATCAGAGGAAACAAAAATTGCTCACTGCTCCACAAGAAAGAGAACAGAAAATAGAGAGAAAAGAGTTAAGAAGAAAATACATCGATCGCATGCACAAGCAACATTTAGAGTGAAGGAAAATATTGCGCGCACAACAAATAAAACTCGAAGCGGTTTTTTTTTTTATTTTATATTTTTTTTTTTATAATATATTTTCAAATTTTTATACAGCATTTTTTTCATATTTTTGTCAAATTTCCCATTTCATTTTCTTTTTGTTTGTTTTGTTCTTGAAAATTGTATGATTTTTCTTTTCTGTTTGTGTTTTTATTTTTTTTTTACAACTATGATATGCATTCATTTGTTTATTATAATTTTTTTTCTTTATTTCCGATTTGTTATATAATTTATGTTTGCATTTTTTTGTTTAAATAAACTGACATTTTGTATTTGTAAATTTTCTTTTCTCTTGAACGTGCATATTTTAGAAATATTTTTTTTTTGTTTTATTTTTTTTTTTACTTCTTTGGTGAGTTATTATTTTCTTTTTATATAATAATAATTTTTCATCGCTTTCGACAAAACGCAATAATGTCAGTTTTCCTTTATTCCTTTGAGATCAGCAAAAACTCTAAAAATGAGTTTTGTTTTCAAAAATTACTTTTTTTTTGTGTATTTTTTGCTTACGATAAATTTATTTAAAAATTTTAAGCTTCCAGAAGTATTAACCAAAATGTTGTTTTTCTATTCAGAACCCCCTGTCTCAACTGTAAAATGCTGTTGTTTTCAGTGTGTTTATTGTTTGTTTTTATTGTTAACTTAAATAAATAATATAGTAGAAAATTATATATAAGGAAAAAAGAAACCCAAAGATTAACTCATTAACTCAATTTATTTTCTGAAGTTTACAAATAAATTAAATGGAAAATTAAGTGTACAACTTTGATGATGATTTTCGTCGTCATGTTGTTGGTTTGTTTAAATGTTGGTAACATAGTTGTTGTTGTGGTTTTAATTTTATTTAACAAAAATACATTTAAATATTTGTATTCAATAATATATATATATAGACATTTCTGTTTTTCACTTCTGTATAATAGTTTAATAATGTTAATAAATTAAATATATATCTATATATATATATTTATATAATATGTAAAATCCTGTCTGTTTTATTTGAAGGTATATATAGAGAATGCATTTTATTACAGATAATATTTAATACATACTTTTTGTTTTGCTTCTAAATAAAACGTCTTAAATAAATTAAAAGTTATGTAGTAAATTAAGAATTAATTGTATTACGTTTGTTTTTTTTTGTTTTTTTTTTCTGTGTTATGGTCTATCGCGTTTAAATATATATATTTATATAAAATACAAATATTTTGTCGTTTTGTTTTTACTTAAATCTGTCTATTTTAATTGTTATTTTTTTTGTTGTTTTCTGTCTTTTTCTTTTCTGTAATAATAAATATAAATATATATTTTGTAGGAACATATGACAATAACGTATTGCAGCTATTTCTTTATTTTGTTTTGTGGTATTTTTTTTATTTTGTTTTGTTTTGTTGTTGCTCTGTAAATTAATGTGAGTTTTGTGAAATTTTTGCAAAATCAAATTCATTACTTCGAGAAAATTCAGGTGTGGCGCTGAGTTTGACTTGTGAGGTCTAATTTTAATTCAGTTGGTGATGGGCGGTTAAGAATGAAGTTGTCATTGACTGTAAGCTTCATAAGTAAGGTAAAAACAAAACACAACGTGTGCGTTTTTAGCACCACGAAGCTACTATTATTGTTGATAAAATAATGGTCAAAGTTGTTACAAAATTGTCGCAAGAGGCATTTAGAGCATCGAGCTAAGAATCTTTTTACATGAGGCTAAAATGCATTTTGTAGTTGGAGAAATACATAATTATACAGCAATTCTGAATTATTAAATTGGTTGGTGTGTTTGGTACATAAATCCACCTAACACCCAAGTTCAAGAAGTATTAAAGACCAAACTAGTTGGAGACAATTGGATTGGCTTTTCAGATAGCAGATAGCTATTTACAATGGTGTCCTTTAGCAAACACCCGAGACAAACAACCTCTCCTTAAGGTGGATAACGAGCCCACAATATTTTTTTTTCTGCATTGAACCTGCAAAGATCTAATCAACCAGTCGTCCACGCATCCAACTGCCCTAAAATTCAACTACTATTTGTCAAACCGCTGTCAAATTAATTTTTGTTTCGAAAATGTTAATTAAATAAAAATATTTTTTTGTTCATCTCATACTGTAGTCTATTTTCATTTTATCATCTGTGTTTGTATGTCTTTTGTTTTTGCTTTGTAATAAAAAGAGCCTCATAGGAAACTTAAAATTTCAACCGTAGGTACTATTTTCTTTTATTTTTTTTAACTTAAAATTAAAATAATAAAAAATATAAATCAATAAAAAAAAACAAACAAACAATGGAATACTACTGTGTTGTGTAATACGGCAATAAATCGATAATTTAAAAAGGAACAATTAATTACTCTTACTATTTATACTTATGAATGTAACTCTAAATAAAACAAGGAAAAATAAAATTGAACTAAATTAAATGTAAAAAAATGTAATTGTCATTCCATTAGTAATTTTATGGAAGAAAAACAAATTCAAACTGATAACTACTTGCTGGAAGGTAAAACTTTCTAAATTTTCTTTTTCCTTTATAATTAATGTTTGTTTACAAACATTTCGCATTTCGTAATTAATAAGTTAAAACTTATAATTGTTTTTTGTTTTTCTTTTTTTGTAGTTTTCACTCACTTGCGTTTTCTCATTAAATGGTCGTCGATTCTATTCTATAATTGCTGTTATTTGTTTCTTTTCTTGTGACCATTTTAAAATAATATTATTAATATTCAAGGGGATTAGGCACTACAGTGTATTTTTTTACTTATATGTTTTGTTTTTAATACATAATGTGGGGTATAAGCTAATATCTACGGAAAAAAAAAAACATAACTTGACAATCATTTAAACATTTAACAAAGGAATTGTATTTTTAAATCTAATTGAAAGAAAATGTCAACACACTTGGAAAGAAAGTTATTGAAATATTATTAATAATCTATTTTGAGCATGTAAGTTACATTATAAATTTAAAATATATTTATAATGAAAGGATAATTGTTGTTGTTGATTCAAGCCATGTTCTACAATTTGTTTATTATTATTTGCGTTATGTTTTCTTTTTTGAAATCGGGATAAAAATATGCTTGCAATATGTCTTCTTGATCATTATTTTGTTTGTTTGTTTAATAATTATACTTTACAATCTAATAATATGTTTCCGTGTTGTGTATTTTCTTTTGTTTTGTTATACAATTTTTTGGGTTTATGTTTAGTTTATGTTTTTTTTTTTTATAATAGAAAAATTAACTTCAAAATTGGTTCTATACGTTTTGTGTTGGGTTTTTCTTATTTTCTCCTTAAAAGTTATTTTGTTGGTTTAATTTATGTTATGTACATATTGCAATTACTTTTTGTTTTAGAAGTTTTTTTTTTAGTTTAGTCGAGATTTGTTTATTTTATTTGATTAATATAGTTGTGGTTGGTATGCAGTCAGCAGATTGACATTTATTTTTCTGGTTTTTAGATTGGATTTTTAATTTATTTAGATATAGTTGCAAGTGATTTCTATGGGGATGGATTTGTTCTTAATTTGTTGATTTATGATAGAGTTTGCCTGTTTAATTCATTGGTCCAACAATAGGACAGCTCTAGGTAGAACAAAAACGGATGATAAATGATTGCTTATGCCAAATATTGGAGCAGTCCCGAATTTTGTGATTAATTTCTGAGGATTTCTTTTGGCCAAGTCTTTTCATACGAAGAGAAATAAGTGGGCACAATATCTCAAACTTGAGAACCGCAATTAGAAAACCAACGTATAAGCAACGTGTTTTCATATTATTTTCTCTCTCACGTTACTGTGATTAATGCAGTCTCCATTGTGATTGATGTAAACATTAAACGTAAAAGTGATCCTTTCTCTGAATCAATATTTGTCGCTAGATTTTGACCTATTTTTTTTTTAAATGATTGATCTTAATAGATCGCTGTACGTGTGACAGTAATTTGAAGGCGTGCAAAATGATGGGCGTCATTGATCATATCGATCGTGTCATTAGTTTTAGAATAGTATTTTAAGACAGATGTTTAAAAATCGTTTTTTTCCGTGACAATGTTGTGAATTAAAGATTCATAGTTCTTAATAATCTTTTCCCTCATGAATTTCATTTGCAACTAGTAACTAATAGAAAAAACATAATTTTTTATAGTAAACATTGCCTTTTGAGCAATTTCCGTTTTGTTCTATTTTGTGTAATAAAAATTACTTTGAAAATAATCTGCTTCAGCAACGATTTGCTTTTGAAAGATTTTATAATATTCCCAATAATGCATTTAGTTGAATATATTATTTGTTGGTTGTGGTTGGTTGTTTTCTTATTTTCTTTTTATTTATAACTTTAGCTTGGCACTCAAAAATATCAAGTATTATGGATTTGAAAATCAAAAACTATATAAACCATACTAGTATTGTGTTAAAATTAGTTCTATTGTTTGTTTTCTTTAGTTGTATAATGTATAATAGTCTTTTGATTAAAAATTAAAAAAAAAAAAACACTATTGCAGTTTTCAGTTACTTGTAGTTTTCAGCGAATTGTTATTTAGTTGTTGTACAAAAATTAGAAACAAATCTAATTGATTAGTGTTAACAAAATGAAACAAAGAAATTTGTTTATTTCATATAACACTATTTTGTTTCGGTGAACGATTGTTTATAGTTTATATCAACAGTTCTGTGGTTGAGTAAATATAAATATATTTTATTTCTTGTATTATTTCTGTTTTTTCTTGTTTTAAAAAATACTATTTTCACTATGGTTTTCAATTCTATTACGTTTGTATTTTAAGTTTAAAAATATTTTCTTCTATTTGTTTTATTTCGGTTTTGGTTTTGTTTTGTTTTTTTTTTCTGTAAAAATCTGCTACGGAAAAATGAAACCAACAAAACAAGCTGACATTTTTGTTATTATTATTTTTTTTTTAAACTGTTTCTTATTAATTATTAACAAAGGAAATTAAAATTTGTTTTTAAAAAATTTCACTATTGAGTTCTGAGGCATTTCTTGTTTTTCATTTTTACTTGTTTTGTTCTGTTCTGTAGCAATTATATTTGATATTATTTTGAATTAGAAAATATATCTTATTGTTGTTGTTTGTTGCAGAAATAAGGTACGAACAAATGAAAAAATGTTTAACAAAAACTTGTTGCATTCAATTAGTTTGTAATATTTTTTTTTTCAACATTTTTTTGTTTGCTGTCAAGCATTTACATTTGTTTGAACAGGTGTAAATATTTAATTTTATTGTTTGCTTTGTATTTGTTGTTTTGCGCTGAAATAAGAAATATTCACTTTTATTTTTATTGTATTAGAGTTTTGTTTTTTTTTTTGTTTTCTTTAATGTAATAAAATATGGTTCTATTGCATTTTGGTTTATTATTTGTTCTGTATATTGTATAATTGTGGAAGAATTTGAGTTGCCCTGAGCCATGTTTTTTTTCTAAATATTTGTTATATAATATTCTTATGTTGATTTTTTTTTTAATGTATTTCAGTAAATCAAATAAAAGTCAATTTAATGGAAAGTATGTAGTTGATTTTAGTATTTTGTTTTTTTGTTGCTATTGCTCTATTGTTGTTGATGTGGACTGTTTTTTTTTAGTTTTTTGCATGTAAACAATACAATTTTAAGGAAAAACAATTTGAAGTTTGTATTTGCCAGAAATTAAATTTTCGTCTGCCGAAACTCGTAGTTTTTGTTATTTTTAGTGATCTTGTTTTTGTTTAAATACTTAAAAATCTCATTGAAAGTATATAGTTTTCTGTTTTATATTTATTCAAAAATTGTTTGTTTTTTGTTATGTGCCAACGCTTTCTTTTTGTTGATATAAGTATCGTTTTGTTTAATGCATAAATAAATTATGGATAAAAGCATTTCTAAAATGTTTTCTTTCGATAACTATAATTAATGTGTTTATCTTGTTCACTGTCCGCTAATATGTTTTAATTACCTTGTTTATGTTTTATACTTATGTGTACAATTCTTTTTTTTTTTGTTCGGATATAGAATACAATTTTAAATTCATGTTGCATTCAGTGGAGACGGAAAATTTAAAGTATTCAATCAAACTTGACTGTTCATTTAAAATACCCAACTAGGTATGTACCTACCTTGCGACAGAAGAAGTAGGATTTTAGTTCAAAATAACTTCGCAGTTATGTGACCGAATTACTCAGAATAAAAGTAGGGCGGGAAATAATTAAAATAAATGAAATTCTTTTGTTTGTAAAGTGGTATGCAATGTAAATAGATTTTTATTTTATTTTTGCAGCTATCATATAAACTACTTTTATAATTTACACATAACTGACCCTGACATGGAATTTTATGTACCTTACCACGAAAAGGTAGCAAATTTTAAATTTTTCCAGCAACTGGTTGGGTTTACCAACATATCAACTCTTCACCTATTCGTTTTGTTCGGAGTCTCACGCTTTCGGATGAAATATCAATGCCTTTAGTGTGTTTGTAATAGAAATGGGGCCATTCCCTATTTTTGAGGGTGATAATAATGTAAAGGCTTTTATGGAAATCGACTGAAAATTTTAACAGATATTTTTTCTTTGCCATATAATTCTTTTTCCGAACCAAATTTTGAAGAATTTCATTAGAATTTTGCCGTTTCGTTCAGTTCTACTGATTGCAAGGAGATTTTTGCAGTCTTTTCCAGTAACTTATTTCTTTTAATAATAATTGATAGAAAGTTAAAGTTTTGTTTAGCTTTTAAAATTATACAAACACAATACAACTTTTTTGCGTAGTTTCTTCGGAATAAGACCTTAAACTGTTTAGGGTCAGTTGGGGGTAAATGGAAACACTTTCTGATTTTTTTAAACCAAATTTTTAAGAAATTAAAAACAACAATTTTTGGTACTTTTGGTCCTCTCAACGTTCGAAAATTAATAAACCTATTGATATTTAAAAAAACACAAAGAATTGTTCTGTTGATCATTGCACTGCTGAAATGTAACCATGAAGCGCAATAAGGTAGTGTGTACATTTATCCCGGCGTTGTTTACATTTTCCCCAATGTGACATTCCATTTGATTCCTGTAGACAGCAGGGACTTCGGTATGGGGTCAATGTAAAAAAGCAAGAATTGGCGTTTGTTGCCAGCGAGTAAGAGCGGCGACAGTATGGCGGAAATTCAAATTGGTTTTTGTTCATGGACTACTACAATTTATTTCGGAAGGATAAAATAACCGCCGTTTACAATTACCCCGTGTTTACATTTACCCCAACTGACCCTAAGCAAGTCGTGCAAATAATTTGTGCAGTAAGTCCATGCTAAACCATGTACATGGTACGAATGTACCAAACCTGCCAGATTGACTGAGAAAACTACTTTTGACTGTGAGAGGATTATTCTTTTGATTTATCTGGCTTAACTTTTTTGGTCTGAACTTAAACGCTTCAAATGAAAAATTCAATGTAAATTGTATGTGTCATGGTGGGTAGGCTGAATTGGTGCAAATATACCTACGAGTATATCAAGGAATTTTATCGTGTAGATATGGGGCTCTTACGCAACCACATAATTATGTGAGCAGATAACTTTCTAAGTAGTACATTGTAATATCTGTAACTTATACACAACATAATGTTGAAAACAAAAATTGCATGCAAGGTCCCGCACTGAATGCGTTATTAGAATCTGTGTTGTAGTTAATTTGTTCAACTATTTCCTTTCTTAGTGTGTGTTAGGTTTATCATTAAATGTCAAAGTCTTCTTGTTTTAAATTTTGTTTTGAATTAATTTTTCCTTAGAAATACTTTTTTTTTTTCGTCCATTAAATTGTTTTGGTTTATACTTTTTGTTTATAAATACTTTTTTTTTTCGTTTTATTTTTCTGATAATATATATACTTTTAATGGTATTTGTTTTTCCTTCATGTTAAATATATACTTTTTATTTTTATATAATAGAGGCACTCTAAGCTACAATAAGTCGCAACGAGAATTTATTTTCTTTTGTAAAACTCGCAGTTGTATTGTTTCCCTCGATTTTTTTTTTTACAAAAAATAAATTTTCATTAACGACCATTGTTGGGAATTTTTTTTTTTCTTTCTTTCATTTGTTATTAAATTACATATTTAAATATATATAATTTTTGTTATTATAGGTATACAATATATGTATATATATATAATATTTTTTTTATATATATTTAATAATATGCAAAAAAGTTTTGTTTTGTCCTTTTTGTATCTAAATAATTGTGTAATGCATGTGTGATATTGATTTCGTATTTTCTTAATATGTCTTAATTGTTTTTGGTTTCTATTTTTCTATAATTTCTCTCAATAGCCACCCTCCTCCATCTCGTCGACGTTGTGTAAGTCATTTTTTAATTTAACTTTTTTTTTGTTTTTTTTTTTTATTTTTGTTGTGTGGTACTTCTTTTATATAGTAAAATGCCAGTTTTTATATTAATAGTTTTGTTATAAAGTTTAGTTTTGTTTTTACTTATTTTTTGTTTGTTTGTATTCTAATGATATTGTGTGTAGTTTTTTTTTTTGTTTTATTTTTATTTTTGTTTGCCCTTTAATGCTATGCTGTCCTCACCTAAAGAATTACTTATATATGAACTTAGGTTCTACGATGAACATAAATACAGATAATCCAAAGGAAAACAATTTAAATTCGAGAAAGTAAAACAAGGAAAATAATTCGTTATATGTGTATATGATAAATATGTCCTAAAAAATTAGTATAGCCCTAAAGATTTAATTTTATTTATATTTTTAATGGGTTTCTTAATTTAGTTTTTGACCTTAAATTACCAAAATTACTAATTTACTTCAGTTATTGCTCTAAATGTTTTTTTTTTTTCATTAATTCAATTTATGTGTGTGTATATATATAAATATTTTCCAAAAATTTCATTTAAATACCAAAATTTAATTTAGTTTTAGTTTTTTTTTTTTGTTTTTGTTTTTTTACTTTAATAACGTTTTTCCTTAGGAAAAACGGTGTGTATATAACGATTTTATTTTAAATGTTTTGTTGTTTAATTTTTAGAAATTCCCATAATAGGGAAAAAAATTCCATTGAGTTTTCTTTACGCGTCTTTCGTTTACTCACTGTATCATTGGGAAGTAAAAACTCAATCGGTGTGCTGTAGGTTGCTTGTATCTTTTCAACGGAAAATCCTTCAGGAACATAAATGAATGTTTAAAAACTAAAAAATGGCTCAAATGATGTAAAATAATGGGGAACTGAATTTGAGGAACTTTCGAATGATTTTAATGAATTAAAATGTTAGCTATGGTTTGGTTAGTACAAAAATTAAAATAAGATGCGTTATTGGCTTAAAATTTATTAAACGTTTATTATGTGCATCCATTTGCAGTCTTAAGTGTAAGAACGAATATCACCTGTGAAGCCTATTCCGGAATGCGATTGGCTGTACTAGCAATACCTTTTACTTGAAGATTACTTTACGAAATGGTTGAAAGAAATGGCGTAGAGATAGTACATCCCCACTCATAGGCAGACGTCATAGCCATGCTTAATGATTTTTGTTAATATACTTCTGTTAAGTTCAAATAAAAATTCAATTCAAATTCAAAATTCACTCATAGTAGCCGCAATTGCTTTTAGAAAAAAATCAACACTGTTTGGGGAAAGTTTTCTAGGCGAATAAAAGCGAGGTTGCAACATTCTTTTATAGTAACCATTCAAAGCTCGATGACTACGTAATGTAGCGGTTAGCGAACTGCATTTCGTGCACTACTTCAGACTACGAGTATCAACCTAATAATAAGTTTTTCATGCACAGATATGCGGTAGCCTTCAAGCTGCACTTGTACTGATTTAACAAATTGTTGTAAAGCGAAAAGCGAATGATAGATCTAAAAAGTGGACTGAGTTAACAATATTGCTATATTTCTAAGGGGACAATATTACACAAGTTTTTGCAAGGCCATGGTTCAATGTTTCACTTCTATTTATGCTCTCTATATTTGAAGTATCAGTTCTAGTGATGCGGTAATATGAAAGCAAAAAAAGGCAACGATTGATTGCCAGAATTCCTCCTCTAGTCACCCAATAGTGGGATGCGCTTAATAATCCTCAATGTTTCAAGAAACGTTATGGCCCCACTTTCAGGTAAACCTCAGCGAAGTGATGCTGCATTGTTTTTTGCTATGCATTGAGAGTATTTTATCAAGAAAAGGTCTCATGAAAAAGTTAATGGATGATCATCTACATCATTTTGTCAGAAAATGTTTCACTGTGCGAATTAAACACTTCAGTTCGGCGAAGCTTTGAAGCATACCATCATTTTATTGGATATATCCTTGTCAGCTCAATCGAGAATTCTCCATGCATGCTGTTTTCCCTTCTCTTCCTATATATAGCTGGCTAACAAGCGGCTTCAATTGACGTGAAAATAAAACTCCTCAAATAGTGTCAGCATAAAGTGTTAGGCCGCATAATAACCGGAAGTAGGTTATACGAAACTTTTGAGCTTATTGCGAAAATGGCGATGGAAACCCTTCGCAATAAATGATAGAGTGATTCTTCTCCTAAACAATATTTAATTTTTCGCATCCCAAAACCAACCGTACCTACTTGCTTTCCATGTTTGATTTTGAAGTAGTCAAACCTAGCATTGGCTGTATTACGATTTACAAATGTATAAGGCATGCTATCAAAAGCGAAATACTTAAATGCAAATGGATGTAATAATGTTTCTTTTAAGATTAATAGGAACTTAAATCATAATACAAAATGAAAACAAGCTGATGAATTTAATGATGCAATGAAAATGTACGCACAAATGTGAATGAATATTTTCTTGTTAATGAATTTTGAATGAAAATGATTGTCGAAACGAAAAACCAAAATAAAAAATCATATATCTTTTAATGTAACATTTTCTTTCATTTTTATTCAATTAAAATTGTTGAAACAATGATTTCTTGCAGTTTCTCTATTTGCTGTTTTTTTACTCTTATCATGAAACGGTTGCTTCCATTTTAAGTAATAATAAACAAAACATATTAAATTCATCAACATACAATTAAAAATAAAATTTACAAAACAAACTTGCGTGAACAAAGAATTATAAAAAATAATAATAACAGATAATAATAATATCTTCTAATACCAAAGATCGATTTTGTTCTTCTTTCATGAATGGGGATTTCGATTCTTTTCATATAATTTCCTTTTCATAATTTCAACAAAAAAAAAGCAAATGGAATGTTGAGGAAATAAAAAAAAAATAATTTCATTAAAATGTTTGTGTGGAAACTTTAAAAAATTTAACACAGTTAGTTAATCATAAGAACGAATTCTTTTTTTTCGTGATCACATTACTTTTTTGAGATCGTATATCCGTAGATTGCATTAAAAAAAAATATATTTATATTCAAAAAAAATTTACTAAACAAGTTTTTATTCTTTTAGAAAATTTTCTTCTTAATTGAATTTTATTTTTATTAGTGTTTTTTTTTTGTTTGTTTACTACAAAAGGCCGAAAGGAATCACAATTTTGTTTAAATTTCATTTTTTTTTTCTCTAAAGTTATTTAATTGTTTTCTTTTTGGTTATATTTTATTTTTATTTTATCGACAGTTTAATACTGACACATTAAATATATTATTTTTACAACACTCATAAATAAGAATTAATAAATTTTGCATAAATTTTGTTTTATAATCTAATCTATCACAGCCAAATTTTTCTCCAAAAATTGTTCATAAAGATCATGTAGTTTTTATTTGTTTTTGTTTTTTTTTTTTAAATTTAAATTTAGTTTTTTTTTCTTTGAATTTAGAATTTTGATAGATCGAAAAAAAATCTCTAAAATTTCATTGTCATGTTTTCATTTAAGTAATAATAATATTCTTTGTTTACATCTAATGGAAAATTAAAAAAAAAGTATTTTTAAAGCTTCCACATTTTCTTTTTGACGAACGAAAAACTCAAGTAAAGATCGATTCGAAATACGTCGATGATAATTTCGCAAAAATATAGATTCCAAAATTAATTTTACGATTGCTTTCTTCCTATTTCTAACTAGAAATCAAACTGCACATTTTGATGGGCAAAAAAATAAAAATTTTGAGATCGAATTTTGTTGCAATGAGTGTTTTAAATCTAAATTGTATTTAAGTAAGTTCTTAATCATAATAATATGCCCACAAAATGTTCAATCGAATTTTAGTTAAACATGAAGAGAGCAATATAAAATTCACCATCGATCGTTGGTATTAAGGGAAATAATAGTTTGAACTTAGAACCTATTCTCTATTCTCATAATGGCATAAACACAATTCATTTTTTTTTCTTTTTTAAAAGTAGGTACTTCCTTCTCATTTTTTCTTTACAATAGTTTTTCAAACTACAAAAAATAAAACAAAAGCAGTGTCATAAAAAAAACTCTTAAAAATTAATAACATATATATGCAGTTTATAACGAAATAAAATATCAAAGGACTCTCCGTCAGCGTCACCAATTAAGTTTTTTCTATTCATGTTTCTAACTTCCTTGCAAAAGTATTGTAAAGAAAAGAAAAATTACATAAACTTAAGGAAGTGTTAAGTTAAAAAACGATATAATTTTTAAGTTCATTCCATCGTTCACACTCTTTCCCTCTCTCTCTCTCTTTCTCTATCTCTATAGCCCTCGATCAGAGAAAATACATCCTTTCATTCTGAACATTATTTTTCCAAACTCATCAAGAAATATATGCAGGTATGCTTATACTCAATCGAATACAATTTTATAAAAAAAAAAAAACATAATAATAGTCGTATTATAATAATATGTGTTAATTTTAAAAATGATTTTTACTTTTATTTTTTTTTATAATTAATAACTAGTTTCTATTTTGCATTGACAATTTGTTGTTTTTACGAATTTCTTTAAGAAACCCTCAACAAAAATTGTATAAACAAGTTATAGCCAACTAGCGTTTTTAAATTTAAATATCGTTAAGATCACAGATATCTATATTTTTTTCCATTTGTTATGCTTTTTAATTATTATTTTTTTTTTATATAATAATATATATTCTTATTGTATTTTTACAATTTGTTGTTTAATTTTTTATCTCTATTAATATGTATAATTTTGTTTTGTTGAATTTGGTATTAATTGAACGTGTTGTGTTTTGTTGGTGTTCAGAAAGAAAGTATATGTCTTGCGGGGGAGAACGGCGAATTGGAAGGCAAAAAAACATTTGAATTTGAAAGGAAAAAAGCAAGTAATTTAATTTAATCAAAGATGTTGATAACGAACGAGTTGACAAAGAATTAGCTTAGCCAACTTACAAAAACTGTTGAAGGTGTGCCTACGAAAAAATCGCATAGTTAATCCAAAGGATATCGCAAGGAAATATATATGACAACTTGCATGCATTTCAAATCATTGTGTCTGAAGATTTCAAGTTCCGTAAAAAGATCGAGAAAAACTTTCTCGTCAAAGTTGTTGCGAAATGCGAACTATTGCACTGCATTTTCAATCGATAGAATAAGCTTTTTCAAATTGGTTCTGAAGTTTAGGTCTGAATTCGATGAAACTAGGTTCGCTGAAAGAACAGAAGATAGCAGTAGGCTGAGGCTACTATACGTAATCTAGTCATAATACTCCTGAGTGCACTAATGGGATAACTGCTCTCGGAAAGTGCGAGTCTTAAAAATTTCCTTAAAAGGCAAAAGAATTGCACGCTTTTAAATTTTATAAACAAATCTTTGTAACCATGATGAATTATAAAATTAGAGTAGAGGTCTACAAATTTTAAGAGACCAAGCAAGGACAAATTGCAACTGTCCTACCTCCAATGACACCACTCTCCCCAGCTTTTCTTTTTTGAAATTTCCAAAATTGTATTATCAAAAATGTCCATTTCAAACGAAAATTCTTTAAAAATTAAGTTTTATAACAAAATGTTGAATTGAATTCATTTATAAAAACTTACTGTTTGTTTGCTTCTTCATTGCTTTGAAGTTATTGTTAATTATTTGTTTGTTTTATTGTATTTCTTTCGTTTTACTAAAAAAATTTACTATTGCTATTTGAGTGTAAATATTTTCATCAAGTCTATTGTAGTTGTATGGTTTGTTTTCTTTTTATTCATTATATTTTTATTTAATTATGTAAATATAGTTTATCTATTTGTATTTATGGTAAACAAGAGTAATAATAATGAATAAGAGAACATGCAATTCATTGCAATTGTATTTGTAATTGAACAAACAAATAAAATAACAAAAAAGAAAACAGATTGTGAGTTAAAATAAAAATTAAATCAATTTTCTGTGTATATTGTGTAGCACCAATTATTGTTTAAAGATTGACATCTCTTATAACTATCTTGCAAAGAGTTAAAAGTACGAAATAAAATAATAATAAACAAAATAAGCTTAAATATCTGAATTAAATTCAACAACCGATTTTTGCGGATCACATGAGATCTCAGTTAATATTTTCTTTTTGTATTGTTTTGTTTTGTTTTGTTGTTTTTAGTTTATGATAATTATAATAATATTGCTTAAGAGAAAACTTGTTTGTGTAATTTATTTTAATATTTAAATTAATTCAAGTTTTTGTTTTCACCTAAAAAAATTTTGTTATTTTTAGTTTTCTTTTAAACACTACAAAAATATTTTTCTTGTTGTAAATTCTTTTTTTAATACAGAATAATATTTTTTGTTTACTTTCAAGTATTTTATTATTTGATTTGCAACAGAGAAAAGAGAACTAAAACGGAGTCTAACTAAACAATCAAATACATACACGTTATAATGTTTTTTTGTTTTTTTTCTATTTATGTATGCAGATTAACTATTTTTGTTAAATGAGAAAAAGAAAAAAAAAAAAACAAAACTTTTCGTTTCTTTTTCTGGTGTTTTTGTTTTGAATAAAGTGTTTCTTGTTAAAAAATATTGTATAGTGTTTTTGTTTGCATTTTTTGTTTTCTTGAGGGTTATACAATACACATACCATTGTAGTTTTGTTGTTTGTTTTTTACATAAAAATATTTTATTTTTGCCTGTTCGCAAGAAATAAAAATTTATTAATTATTATCCTGTATGCTGTAGTTATAATAATAATAGTAGTAATAATAATTTAATAATAAACTAAAATCTTTTCACTATTGCGGTAGTTCATCCTTTGTGTCGACAGGACTTGGTGACAGAAATTTTCGCACATATTTTGGAAAATGGGTTTTCTCGTGCGCTTTTAATATTGTCGATCGGGAAAATGTTTTCCCGCACATGTGACAACGAAAGGGTCGTTCTCCTGTTGGAAATGGAAATTGTATATTTTTCTTTTAAATATATTTCAATAGGTTGTATAATATTTGAGGAGAAATATTTAAAAAGAGAACAATCATGTGTTACTGTTTGTATATATATAATACACGATTTTTTTTTGTTTTTATTTATTTGTTACTTGTTAGTTTTATTTAAAAGAACCAGCAAAGGAACGTAATGGAACACTTTTGCAGACTGGAACCGACAGAAAATTAAATATTCTGCATTCTGGTACACAGCTATGGTGACAGCACTATGAGTCACAACGCACTAGTCGATCATATATTATCTTGCAGTGACTAAATAAATAAAATAAATAAATAGTTGGCGCAACAGGTCTGTATGGACCCTGGGCCTAGCTTCTCACAACCATTCGTTTTGTGTGAGTTTTTCATTTTTGGAACGAATGGAAGGGATCTACAATTTTATGCCGATTCCAAACGGCCGATTGAAAAGCTCTATCAAGACAGTTATGTTTGTCAGACATTCGCGAGAGGTGGCGCAGTGAAAAAAACCCTGAGTTGGAATTTGGGTCTTTGCGGGATTGCAGTGACTATTGCTTGCAAATGTATGCTTTTTAAAGAGACTTTGGTTGGAATTGTATCAATTTTAAGCAAAACCCATTGTTTGATCTTTGTTTGTGTTATTTCAAAATTGGCTTTCAAAATTAGAAAAGTCGACAAAATGGTGTAGGCAAATCACTCAATTGGTCTTTATTGATGGCCCCATTTTTAAACTGAACTTCAGATGACATTATTCCAGGAGATATGGGTATACATGAAATTGAAGTGTTGCCGTGCGTATTTTTATTAAAATTTCGCTTATATAAATCAAAATTGTTAAACAAATTTGCAGGTACAAACTTTTGTCTAACATGTTGAGGATTATTGTTCCACTTTCAAAGGGAGATGGGAAGCGGTGCGTATCGGCGACTACGCGTTTAAGAAACTCAAGTTCCCACTCGCATTCTCCTAACTGTAACACAATTGTTCCCTTTTCAGTTGAAATAAGAAAAATAAATAAAAAATTTTGACTTACCCGTGTGCACGCGACAATGATCCTTCATGTGATGTCGCAACTTGAACGCTTTCCCACAAAATTCACACTTGAATGGTCGATCACCTGTATGTACCGGCAAATGTGTGATGAGTGAGGCAACATCGGGAAAACTTTTACCACAGAACTTACACAGAACAACACTATTTGGGTCGTTTGACGTCGACGATGACGACGAACATGCACCCCCACTACCCATCGCTAACCCACTACTGCTGCCACCGATGCCGCCGCCGCTGCCTCCGATTCCACCATTTCCGCTGCTACAACCACCGCCCGCTATGCTCAACGATGAATTACCACCGACACTGCCCATGGCGGCTGCTGCCGCAGCAGCAAACTCCATTTCAATTGTTGTCGGCGAACTATCCTGAGGATCGAGGCAGCCTTCCAGTGAGGGCAGCACTTGTCGCGGAAAATGTTGCGATAACGGTGGCAACTCATGCGGCATCATGTGACCGGGGTGCAAGAGGTGGGGTACAGTCGCTTCGCGATACTTAAGCGTTTCCAGTGAGTGCGACAGAATATGTCGTGTTAGTTTGCTTTGATGGGGGAAAGTGGCGCCACAATACATACAGGGGTATAGGGGAGCGGGTGCGCCCTCTAGGGATGGGACGCTGCCACCGCCACCACCACCACTACCACAACCACCGCCGCCGCCCCCGTGTGGCGATTCGGACGTTTCCTGCAACAACCAAACAAAAATCCACATCAACTTCTTTTGTTTTTTTTTTTCTCTTATTTTGTTTTTTTTTGCTTTTAATAGGTATATAAAAATTGTTTGTTAATTTTTTTTTTATTTTTTTTTTTAAATATTTTGTGACTTTTTCTTATGATTCTTCGATAGCATCAAAGTTTTGCAAACTATTTTCTATAGTTGAAAGAACAAAAATAAACCAAAAAATAATAAAAGAATGGAAAATATTAGTTTATGTTTTTTTTCTTTAAATAAATCAAAAACGTATTTTTTTATTTCATTTAACTTTTTTTTTGTCGAAAAACGATGCCAAAACAAGAGGGGCAGAGTATGTGTACATATTTTTTATCTCAAATATTTATAATTTACAATTTTCTAGCGATATGGTGTTAAGAGTTTGTGGATACAATCTGGAGTGCTATCCAACAAGTATTTTTTTTTCTATTTAGGACAATGCTAATAAAACGAATTGTGTTTGTTTTTTTTTTATTTTGTTTTGCAAGAAGTTGAGGTTCGATTTTTGTTTGGGCGCTGGGAAAACGTCATTTTTCGTAAGAGCTTTATAGAGTTATTCTATTTTTTTCTGAGATGTTATAGATAATTAATTTTTAGCGAAAAAAGAGCGTGTGTTTTTTTTTTTTGTTATAATTTAAACTAGCTTTATAAAATTAAATTTTGGCATTTTTGTAATTTTTTTTTGTATATTTTCAAGAAGTTTTTCCACAATTGTTTTAGGATTTTTATTTATTTTTTTTTTGATTTAAAATTTCGGTTTCCAATTGGAGTTTCAATCACTCTTTTTTCTTTGATTCTATTTTTTTGATTATTTTTAGTTTTAAATATATATTTGTTGTGAAATATATGTTATATGCGAAAAGAAATAAATTGTATTTAAATATTATAGTAATATAGCACAGCCATTTCCAAAAAACGTAGATCAACTTCTTGACAATAATATTATAGAATTTAATGGTTTGCATTATGCATTAAATATGCTTGAATTTAAATTTGTTTAAGATGCCTAATTGGTTGCTTGATTTTTGTTTTATATATGATTTTGCATTGAATATTTTAAAATAGATAAGTTTTAGTAGATATACAGTGTGAATTGACTTGTGGACGTTGCTTTCTAATGAACACAGAAACTGCCTAGCTTACGATGACAAATGGCGCATCATGTTGACTACCATCTGTTGCTAGCTGTTTGAACTTAGAGACTAATCGGGACAGTTAAATGAAAAGCAAATAGTTTTGAAAATAATAAGGTTGAACTGCTTAAACGCGGAGCCCATTGAATAGGCTACTGACATCATTTAAATTTACGTATATATCTAAGAGAGCTTTACCCAACTCTTTCCAATATGCGATTCGGAAACTTGTTTTCTCTTGACTTGGTTGTAATGTTGGTTGGGGATGATTACTTTCGAAATATCGCAATTATTTACAACGCGTGGACGGGTGTAAATCACCTGTATGAAACTCATCCGCAATCATCCCTAAACTCATACCCAGGATCCTTTACGAGACAACTGATCCTCAGGTGGACTTATACTTTGGTATATCACATCATCATCCTTTACTATTAGGACACAACTTTTGACTTGATAGCTTTGCCTGAAGTGAGATTAAATGATATTTCACGGGATAAGTTATCCTGAAATTCAGTTGTTTTAGGAAGTACTTAGGTGTGGATTGGTTGCGGCTTTTCGCTGATTTGGATCAGTTTTTAAATCACGCTCAAAAGATTTTGCTTAAGAGTTTGCAGCTCTTTTACTGGATCGAATTTCAGTTTCAGTTAGCTTGAAATTCTTACCAATGATCAGTTTGGCAAAATGTGTTGTTAATGTGTCAAAATTACAGAACAAAAGGGAAAATTTCGTTTTCTAAAACCAATTCCAGAATGCTATCTCTTACCACATACTTTCTACTCTATGTAATTCACCGTTTCGTTTGGTGATGGAAATATTTAATAAAACATTTACTAGAAGATCCAATTAATAGTAATAATTTAGGAAACGCAATTGCTCGGCAGGACAGAGGGCAAAATAATATATGAACTCATATATATGTCACGCACTCAGTGGCTAGTGCGCCGGACTACTGAGTGGGTGGTGTCAGTTTCGATTACAGCAAAAACAAAAATCTCAAAGTTTCATTCACTGCGCCCCAACTGACAACCACCAGGGAGTATAACTGTCCTTATAAAGGTTCTCAGTTCAGCAGTTCAAGTTGAATATTAGGATTATTCCATACGTCAAAAATGACAATGCCATCTAAGGTCCCATATAAACTTGCTGAACTAGCCATTCACTCATTTTGAGTCAGGCCATGCAGCAAACCTCCTCTTGGAGGGCGAAGAGCATATCTCAGTTCGACTAAACATGGGGCTGATATTTAAAGAAATGAAGCAAGGATCTTGGGATTTTAGAACCAGGCCTGACAGGCTGTAGTTCGGTTTGTCGGGCATATCTAGGAATGGCTGTGAGCTTCCGATCAATGGTCCCACAATCAAATATGACAGTCAAATCCACTTGAAACCTAAATCATTACCAAAATCGACTAACAATTTTTTGATAATGGCTACTTTGGATACAAAACATCTCTTCAGTGGCAGAAAAATACTTGGAGGTTGTTGGGAAGGCTGAAAATTATAGACCTGATATAGCCCTAAACAAAGCAATAAGTTTTAGAAATGCAGCAGATATTTATGTTAGGAATAGCATCTTTAATGACTCCTCAAACAGGAGTAAGAGTACTCAAAAGTCACAGACTTGCCAATAATGCATTTCTTTTGATACCATCGGGAGGAGGGATTGTTGCAGTCTTCATCTTAAAATATAAACTCTAACTCTAGGGCACCCATGTCGGAGTGCATAGAGGAAGTTGGAAGTTCAATGAATTTTTCGTGAAGTTAAAAAGGTACTTTTGTGCGAAAAAATACCGCGACTGGCAAACTGCGGTGATTGTGCCATTACTCCAGATTTCATTTTCAAGAAACACAACCGACCTATTTTAGTTACTATTCTGAAAATTTTACTCTGTTTTTTAAGTATGTTGCACCGACTTCATAGGTTTTGTACCGTCGGAGGATAAATAAGACCGTTTGACTCGAGATAAACTCTGATGTGAGCTGCAGCGGGTGAAACGGGTGAATAGGCTTATAAATTAGGCGATTCATGACCGATGGAGGCATTAGTACCTGTAGTTGTCTTTTCCGACGTTGTGGAACGTGGTTTTTAGAAGTGTGTGCAACCAAACCGAACGCCAATCTTTATACTCGGTACTACTGAAGCGATAACATAATTTTTTTCAAGTGTCCTCTGATAATTATAAAACATTGTTATAGACATCACAAACTTTAAAAAATGAGTAATGGAAAATGTAATCGAAATATTGAAGGTTTGAGGAAACCAAGCTCAAACATATTTTTTGTCCTTGTTTTAGTTTGCTAAAATTTGTCACTGAAACAAGAAGTTTCAATATTTTATAGCCTCCTCCTTTTTTGGACCACTCTGCACAATGAGATTGTTTAAACCAATAAAACTAACAACAGCTGCTAAACAAATTGCACATTTACAGCCAAGCGGCAGTTAAATCTACCTCAGAGATAAAGTTGAAAATTGTTAATTACTGTCTAAAGGGGCAATGAGTTCGATGTCAAAACTGTGAAGAAAGAAATATTCAAATTATTCATTGCGTAGAGAAAGCTCGATTCTAAGTTTCTTAACCAGGAAAATGTGGTCACCTTAGCAAAACATCTAACAGAGGGGAAATTGAGAATATCTAACAAATGAACAAAAAATCCTTGTCCGGACAAAATACAATTCCAAGAAATTGAGAATCGGCACGTATGACCTGTGAAGAGGATGCTTAAACGAGGATGTGCATGAGGATATATCTTTGCCTTCCACTCTGCCAAATCGCAATCAATAGAAGAACGTATTTGAAGATTTAAGCTCAGTAAATAATCTGCTTGGAATTGCAAATAAAGATGGATTGCCAGTCCGAATTGTTCCATAATTTTGGAGTCATGAACTCCAGAGCCATCTATGTTAATCTAAGTGTTGCTGGAACAGGTTTATTCTGCCACACCTACCTATATATCGGTAAAAAATGCTTATTCGAGGTGTTTAACAAACAGCTAACTAACCATTGCACATAACTATCGCAAGCTCATTGTTCAATGAAAAACCGTCCCATTCAGTGATATTTATAGGACAGTTGCATACTTTTCAACTGTGTGCTTCGCAAATATAATCAAGTTACACGTCTTGATTTTTAATTATTTTTAACTTCATTATTTCAAACAGCACTTCACTTCAAAATCTAACCCAAAAACAACAAGAAAAACCTCCTATGGAAATGTAAAATTTTCTACAGTCCACTTTTGCTCAGTTCATTAAAAATATTCACCTTGAAGTGAGGCTAAAACATTTAAAGTCGAACAAACACTGTATATCCACATAACGTTGATTATTACTTAAAAAAAGTTAAACAATATTATTATATATATCTTAATAAATGCAATTCAAAATCACATCAAATATTCATTGCGTTATTCATACAAATACAAATAAAAATTAATAATTACAAATAAATACACCAACAAAGTACATCGATTTAATTTTTTTTTGTATATTTGTAATTATAAATATAATTTTAAACAACAAAAATCAATAAATAAATACACATATAGATAGATGAAAAAATTGTTTGAATTTTCTTAAGAAAAAAAAAAAAATCAAAATAAACACATATAAACATATATAAAAAAAATATATATTTATAAATAAAAATACACTTATAGTAGTAAACTTGAAAAGCGATCCACATAAAGAGCAAAATCTTATAGTTTTCTTTATAAATATTTATTTATCTAATACTAATTTCAGGTTCTTCCATGTAAATAGTAAATAATCTGACATTTAGGTTGAAAACACCGAAAGCTCTGTCGTATATGTAAAAAAAAAAAAAAAATCGCTTAGAAATAATTTCAATTTCTTTGCTGTAGGTATTTATCTATTTTTACGTTGGTAAACTTTACCCCTCTTGTTTTATTTGTTGCATTACTTTTGAGTTTTATTCAACTCTGTATTATATTTGAAATAAAATATTTTCTTTTCTTAGTTTTATTTTTTCATGTGCAATGAAACTAAAATATTTAAATTTTCACAAACGGCTTATTCCCGTTGCGTTTCAATATAGAACACGAATAAAATAAAATTGTAAAAAAAAATAAAGATATATATATTTTTTTTTTAGGACGGGGGAAAGGAAAGAAAATAAAAACGAAGAGCTGAGACTTCCGGAAGAGGAACAACAAAATAATAAATAATCATAAAATCACTCTTATGTACAAAAGCAAATTTTATTTAACTAGCTATGTATGAAATTAATATTTAGGAACAATTTTGTAAGTTTATTCGCAGGGGGTAAGCTTTTGTAGTTTTAAATAAATTTTAATTGGGTATTGCATGGAAGTAGAATTTTTGTTTATGAAAAAAAAGAAAGGTAATGAATTAGTGAGAGTTAATCAGTAATAATAATAATAAAAAAAAATTTATAAAGCGAAATTTACGATATTGCGAAACTCTGAAGTGGACTCTGAGGATATTATTGATTTTTTTTTGCACTCTACTATATTTACACTAAAAGCATTGATTGTTAACGAAGACTTAAAAGGGCTCACAACTGTTTCACTCAATTTTTAGTTAACGTCACGCAGATGTATATACAAATAAGGACATTCTTGACGTCTCTGGATCGCTTTTTTGAATGAAAGACTCGTTGTCTATATGCACAAGCAGTGATATGTTAGTCCAAAAACTTATGTTTAAAAATGGATATGGATCTTTCATTTGTTACAGCTGAGATGGATATCAACATTTAGATTTCGATTTCGATTTATTGAGCACATGCTACCACAGTAAGTGTGCATCCACACCGGATGGAACAAAACGCCTTAGACAAACAAATCTGTTTTTTTGTGTGTTTTTGGAGTTTAAATACCCACATTTTAATACGCGCGCCCACACTGAATAAGGCAGAAAAACAGATTTGTTTGTCTAAGACGTTTTGTTTCACCCGGTGTGGAAGCTCCCTAAGAGTACAGTACTTATAATTCTTTGGTTACTTTTTTGCAACAGACTTTTAAAAGTCAAATTCTCCGTTGCTACCACGATAAGAGCTTAAATACGTACTCCGCTAATACTGATACAAAAAAGATCAAGCGACCCTTCAGTCATAAGGCACTTTTCGACCCAACCGTAGAAAGATTTTCTTTAATTTAATTTGTCTAAAGCACAGTGCATCGCACAGCCTCTTGTCCCCTTTGCCAAAACCAAACCCAAAACGTATTCTTTTAATTTCGCCATTCAATCAATCCTAGTGCCGTTATATGCTCTCCACTCATCTAATCATCAAATTGTTTCTGGGTCAGTTAAATGCGAAATTCAATTCAAACGAATCGAGCTCATAGACAAAATTTAACCCCCCCAAACAGTATAGCCGCATCATTTTCAAATGCACTCCTGTGCGGCAATGTGGTTGCGATTTTTTTTCGTATGTTTGTGTTAATAAAATCTACGAAACTGCCACACATCCACCCCCCACAAAATGCAGTGAATAACAACTGCAGTGATCCATTATGTAGATGAAATGCGAACTTAATGTGTGCTGATACGAAATTAAATCCATAAATTGACTCACAGAAAGTCGAAGTCATCATCATCATCAAAAACAACATCATCCCCATGCTCACCCACTGCATATACAGATGCACCACCAAAGAATTCCAAAAAAAAAAATTGGTCTATATTTCGAAATTGACCACAATGCTCGCGTCTGAGTAGGAGCAGTCCCACTCAGAACATAGATTGCTTCTCTGGAGAACGTGCATCCTGTACATGCCGTAGTAGTTAAGCACACACTTATTCTTGTTTCCCGTCGTTTGTCATCTGTCGGCCCATCCATAGACACTATCTCTGCTTTGTCGTCTGCATTTCCATGGTCAAAGCCGAAATAGATATTAGTCACTGCATTGCCACGACGAATGCTGTACTCCGTGACATTTGTCGTTTTGACTTTGTCCTGCAATCCTCTTCAATGGATTTGTATGGGAGGATGCAATATTAGTTCGACGATGATGGGTCATTTTGCGAAGCGCACTGTACAATTCGATTAATGGGGTCAGTGGATAGGGATCCGTATACAAAATACAACTTTATGCCGTAGATGAGGCGACAACAAAAAAAATTCTATTCCCCAGATTCCTGCCAACGTTTATAGTCTGCATATATCCTTTTGTACGCTTTCCCACATATATGTGTGACACACTTGCATCGAAATTTCGACGCAGTGGTTTTTCGGAAAATCCACCTCACAGCCCACCCCGGGGGCTGTGTGCTCTCTAGCAAATTGATTAGTTGAATATTTTAGATTGCAGTAGGTCTATGGATTTCGTTAGCACCGTGTGTAAACTATACGCATTCGTGTTTAACTAGGACATGGCTAACATTGATTTTTCCCACCTTAAAAGGGAAATTGAGAGCAAAATTTAGGTCGGCAAACAACATTTTTTTTATCGTAGATTGAGTTTTGAAATTTGACAGAGAAAAAAAGAAGTGCAACTTGCAAAATTTCAATTTCCGATTGATGTTGGCTACGATTGGATGTAACGGCTTCTTGAATAAACATTTATTTTACTTTGATTTGTAGTGTGTGGCGTTTTCAGCTGTTTAATAAATTCTATAACCTTTTTTTTTATAGTTTAGTATGAAAAGCATTTTTTATATTTCCTTAAAAAGATGCCAATTAATGGTGATCCTTGGTGGCGATTAGAGTGTTCAGAAGATAACCATTGAAAAATGGCTAAGTAGGGATAAGCAAAGCATTTACAGATAATTATTCTAAGTCTCTGTCTCGGTAGATTACAGAAATTAATTAAACAAATGTCCAGCGACAGTTAAGCGTTCTCTTCTGAGAAAAGAGTTCCGGAAATATATGGTACAAGATGTTGAGGATTCGACTCTGGAAAAAAAATCTGCAAGCCATTAAGATAGGCTAACGAGTGCCTGTAATAAAGATATCAAGGGTCTGCCAAAGCACCTAGAAAGGACCTAGATGTACTAGACTTTTTTGATTTAATTTGGCAAAAGACTCAACAACACATTTAGGACAGCGGCTTTGACCAAGATGAGTTGACGCTTCATATAGATCCAAAATGCATTTTCCGTACTAAACCACTTGTCTTGACAAAACCACTATTATCCCTCAGGCGACTTGCATCAACAAAAAATGCAACAGAAAATTGCACAGCTTCAGTATTTGCGGATATCTCGATTCAACTATATCCATAATCCAATTACTTTACATGCGACTCAAATTTTCATTTAAGGACCACATCAACTTGACTTACAAGAAAAAAAAAAAAAAAATATAGTAACACCAGCATCACTGTTTCGAGCGGATGTCTGCAAAAGATGTCCTCCGAGATAATTCCATCACTTCCGCCTGAATATTCTTCGAAATTAATCCCGAATCGAATCATCCACCTTTCGCTTTTCCTACTGCCGTTTCAGAATTTATTTTACTCTTGTTTTCAAAAAAAAAAAAAAATAAAAAAAAAACAACTATTTCCATCTTCGATAAATCAAAAAGTTTACAAAGTACCCATCTATCGTTTGGCAAAAGTCCCCTATTGCATCATTGACGACAAACCGACACAGAACAACCAACGTCCACTCTGACGTATACGTACTTTTTTTTCTCTCTTTCTTTTTGTACCGCCGAAAGACAAAATAACTCGATTAAGATCAACGACTTCCAAGTACCAGATTTTAATGTCCTGAAGGAGAGTAGATGGGAAAAATTGAAAAATTCACTCCCAGAATTTATCCTGCAAACTCTTCTAATCAACCCCATACAGATCAAATGGCAGGAAAAACTAAAAAAGCAAAATGGAGGCAAAAATGCCTTCCGCCAGCCAGTGCGGCTAGTGAAATCGAATAAAAAATTCAAACTACCTGAAGGGTAGGAGCCTAATATTCCAGCTCGTTTCTCGTTACAGGGTATTTTTTGCATTTTTTGTTTTTGTCCGGAATAGTGTTGATGGTAATGATGATGGTGAAAATTGAAGTTGTATGTCATCATGGTCGTCGTCGTCGTTGTCGTTGTCGTTTTCGTCTTTCGTATGAAGATCGAATTTTTCTGGTACCGGAATATGAGTTAGGTACCTGCCATTCATGGTTGCTTTGGGGTGGATTTCAATTGATGGGTAATAGGATAAACTGTGGAAAATACTGCCCTGCGTACACTATGTCAATCAGTTGGGTATTAGTACACAAATTTGTGCATATTTTGTGTGTGTTGGGAAATGTTTTGGTTTGTAGGTAGTGAACGAATTCAACGGGCAATGAGACAGCTAGTTCCATCTAGCGATGGAATTATGAAGTTTAATTGTCTGCCCTTTGATGCTTTTTTTAATCTTATAAATCTGGCGTGCAATTAACTGTTTTGCCCTTAAAAAATTATCAATAAATTGTGTTTGGTTTGACATAAAACGCCCCTAAAAAGTGGGCGTGTCTTTTTGTTATTATTTGCCTACGTCTACAAATTTTGTAAGAAACTTTTTTGATCTTTTTCTAAGCAATTTGATAGCTTGTAGCAGTCTCAAAAGTACTATTTACGAGAACTTTGAACTTGGCATGCCAGCAGGCACCTTTCAGTTCGCACGAGTTCAGTTCGTTCTTAGATTTAATGGTGAATAGGTGTACTACTGAAAATCTGAGTTGATGGGTGTTGACAAATTCACCAGCTATCTGAACCAGCAAGCTCAATAATTAGTACCGATCTGTAGCAATCTTTGTCCAGTGTCCACTCGTTAATGCCAAGAGGAAAAATGATTAAGTAGGAGTTCCCAAGGCGACAAAATTCCACCAACCATTTAGTACCTGCAGAACATACTGTGCATACGTTTCCCATACTTGTCGTCTTTGTATTCTCCCGAGAATCAATACCATCTACTTTTCACAACTTTGCAATGACATCTACACAACTTTTGTTCAAGTTTATTGTTGTCCAAAGGGATTCGCAGACTCTTTCGAACGAAAATGCATACGTAAGCATTTCTCAGCTCCGCTACATACACAGACACTTTGAAAGTTCAATGAATTCATGACTGTTTTCTTGTCTCAAATCGGTACAAATTTAATTTCTCCCCAAAAAAGCCAAAGACTAGACATTCTCTATTGCCCATACCATGGAAACACACACAAAGTACACATCTACGTATTTAACAGGGCCAAGTTGAACGTCCTGAAGGTTGGTTATGAATTTTGTGACTATACACACTTCCTTGCCGAGGACATAAAAGCAAGAAAAAAAAAGAAAAAAAAAAAGAAAAAAGAGAAAACTAAATAGAAAAAGGATAAGGACAAAGAAAGAGGATGGCAATTTACTCCCTGAACACATTTCGTTTAGGGATGAACTTCGGAAGGCTTCAGATTGGAAACTATGCGTATATACACAGTCGTATGTTGATGAAGTTAGGTGTGTTTTTTTTTTTTTTTTTTTTATTATATTTTGTGTTGGCCCCTCTTCAAGGTGGATGTACGTCTTATGAGGTGCAGACAAAATCGATAATATTTCGCAAGTGTATTGGAGATCAATGTGCATTTAAAGTCTGTTGGAATTGAAGAATATAAGAAAGAGGGATTCTTCGATTTGAAAAATTTATTTGTCTCACATTTTTGGAGCGTTTAAAATAAAGATGTGAAAGGAAGATGTCTTTTAATTTACTTTGGTTACATTTTTAGTATAGACTGACTAAATGGAGACAAATTTAAGCTTCATCTATGGTCGAAAAAGTCGGTGTGTGGAGGCTATAGTGTCGAATGAACGTTTTTATTTCTGCAGTCGCGCATAAAAAATGTCCTGCGTTCGAATCACCTCATGCCTACTGTACGTTCACAGAATGAAGTCGATTTTGGTTTCGAAATTAGGTCGCATATTTTTCGTTTATGGGTAAGACGATTCAGCGTTTAGATCTAGCGCTTTCGTGATATTGAACCAAGGAGAACCATGAAGATTCATCGACGAAATTTTCAGCAAAGAGCTTGTAGGTAGTAAAAAAAATTAAAAATATAAAAGTAGACAATGCGGGAACCTCGAAAACGATTGGCTGTGACGTAAAAAATATGAAGATGCAATTTAGACCTTTCTTTTAACTTGGTAAGATTCCCAATATTTTTTTTTTGTAAGCCGATAATAATTATTCAGTACTTCCCAGTCGAGGAGTGGTTGCAACAAGATTATTTCGACTGAAACCACGGATTTAGTGAGATCAGCATATTTTCGAGAAATGGACCGCAGTCAATTTGTCTTCAAGGTCTGCTGCTTCTACTAGGAAATAAAGCCATTTACCTCAAAAAACTTCTAACGCGGTCTATCTTGACACTTATAGTCGCTAGAGTTGTTCATTTTTACTCAAAGATATATTACTTGGTATCACTCCATAAAAAAAAATACTTACTCCATAAAATGTGGACGGGATTAGGCAAGAAACCTACCATACCTGTAACAAACTATTTCAAAGACGGGATCTTGGCTTTCATGACAAGTGTTTTAGTTTTGTTGCATGACTGCATATTGTCTATAGTATAGACGCCAAGAAGAGAATTTAAAAATTCAAAAACTTGGTAATAAGATCGAATAAGAGGCTAAAAAGAAAAAAACAGATGATACTGTCGCACAAAGGTACAATCGGATTTCTCAATTGGTTACGTGCCAATAATTTCATCGCGTGTCATTGGTTCGCCATCGCGACGGGATTGGACAAAGTCGAGAAGTACCTGTATTTTTTTTTTTTTTTTTTTTTGAAAACAGTAAAACATATTCAACAATTGTCGAATGTGTTAAAACGCTGTATTTTGGCGTTACTTAATGAGGACACAACAGAGCCCCATGGACATTGGGCCTAGATTTTATGCCGAGTCGGAACGACTTTTCCATTAAATTTACACATTCAAAGATGTTAAATATTACTTACTTGGTTAAAAAGATACCAAAGCTTTCAGCTAAAAAATGGTAGACACAATCCGCGATACCAATAATCATTTTAAGTGTCCAGACCAAATTTTTCGAACTCACAATGGCGAAATTTTGCATACAAAATTGCATATTGTGACCTAGGAAATATTTAGTGTGAAGGCTAAAAATGATTATTGGTAAGGGCCGATATGAAAACCACTTGAACCCAGGTATAGAACTAGTTCTTAATGATTCCAATGCATTTTATGAAAGACCCATTTATTATGACGTAGATTCCTCGTGGTAAATAAATTTGCCCAAGTGACACAATTTTTTATATAGAATTGCGACACTCGATGTTTGCTTGGCAGTCGATCGTCTTAGGCAAACATATATATATATATATATATACTTCCGCATGTATTATGCAGATCACAAATGTCCAAATTAGCATAATGTGTCGCAGTAGTGGTTTGATGTTTCTTGAGGGCACGTAAAAGATTTTTTTTCTCTATACTCGATTGTTAAACAGAGAAAATGCCACTGCCAGTCTGAGAGATTTCTCATTCGGCTACTGATCGAGTGCATTTTGTTCCCCGTTTTGGAAAATATAGAAAATCCTTCTAACAAAAAGGTCAATAGTTCATACACAGTTTTGAAGACAAACGACCCAGCTTATATCGGTAGCTGTTACAAACTCTGAGACCTATAGCTAGTGAATTTCTTAAAACTAGACTGGTGGTCTAAATTTGCTAAACAATCTTATAGAAGGTCTTCTGAGCAATAATTTGAGCCCTAAGGGAAATAAGTTATATAATGGTAACTGCTGGAAAGTTTAATTTGCAGACGTGGCTTAATCGTCATTGTAGTGAAGACTTCTGCAAGAGATCACTTTTCCAAACATTTTCCTACTCGATAGCATTTTTATTTTACTTTCTTTAAAAATTCCGTAGACGCATTCAATGGTTGCTTCGAGAACGACTAAAATTGGAACCGACGGAAGTAGTTGCTACCAGCATAAGTTACTATCCTGACGATACAAGTCGCACCGAAAATTTCTATGAATCGCAATTAACATCAAATCTCTTCACAAAGATTCAAGAACCACTTGTGAATTGTGATCGCTCCTCAAAAAAATTAAAATAAATACAATTTCAACACTTAAGCCCCAGATGGCACCGCTGCACTTCAGTGCCAGCACATGGAATGTCAAATATTTGAGAACCCCCATGCAAAATGCACCTCGAAATCCTTCAATTTAATAAAATCACTGAATCAACCATCTGTTCTCGATATCACTGTGTACAAAGAATAAACATTCAAAATCAAATTTTAGAAATCCCATTCAAAGACCATCAATAGACGAATAATGGTAGTTACTACAGTGATTCGAAAACATTTTTTTGTTTGCTTTCTAAAACCAAATGTTTCAAATGTTATATGTATAGGTACCCGAGTCTCCACCACCTGCACCTGACAGATTGCGTTCGCAATAAAATAAAAACCCGTCTACTCTCGCCAACTCCATCTAATCCATTCTTCAAAACGTACAAAGTCAATACCTCTACTAGATACACAACACATCACTGACAGCAGTAAAAATCGTCAAACAAAAAAAAAAAAACATGGATGGGAAAGAAAACTTCCAAAAGAAATCAGTTAAAGTTAAAAATAAATAGCCCTACTTCAAATATTCCACACTTGCACATCGGGAATGACGGATTTAAGGGTTGATTGAACAAACAAAGCAAAAAAAAGTGTGGAACCCTGAAAGAAAAAAAAAGGAAACTATAGGTACTGCGACTCTTCAATCCAATTGAACATGACATTCCCCCGGCACAATGACGACGACGGCGACGTCGACGACTACACGCTGACGACAGAATGCAAGAGTTGCAGTTAACTACATCTATCCATGGTCATATAGTCAAGCTAACAACATATAACCACCCACCATCAACATATACTCGAGTCATGGAACAATAAAGTCCTAAACTAAGCGCGTCTCTGTGCTCTTCTTCTAGTTTTTTTTTCAATTTTTTTATTTGAGTGAAAGGTGCGGCAGCAGTAGAAGTAGATAAAATTGAGTAAATAAATAGAAAAAAAAAAAAAAACAACGCCAACAACAACAAATGGCATTCATACAATTTGCATGAACGTAATAGAAAAATAAACAGAAAATGGATTGCCGGGTCATTGTTTTTTTTTTTTTAAGGGGCGCCGGGAACATTCGACAGATCTAGACGGAGGAAGAGCAGAATCGCAGTTTAAATGCATTCCATTTATTGGATGACACGAGAATGCACTTTGTTTGCGATATTTAAACCTTAGGCAGTGAATAGCCAGTCATGACGTTGTTTAGATATTGAGGCGTCTTTGTTTTCGGGTCGGATTCTACTTAGGCATTGGCAAATTGAAAAACTAACCGAAAAAGAAAACACGTAATGGACGGAATTAAATCAAGTTTTTTGACGCTAAACAGCACCCACGAACATAGAGCGAAATTAATAATTTTGGAACAAAAATTCTGACATTCCTATTGATTGAAATAGTAGCTGTCAAATTTTCGTCTCTTCAAGCATGAAGAGGTTTTTGAATAAAGCTTTCTTGAGTGTTCGATGTTCGTGGTAGGAGAAGAGAATTGCTTTAGTGCGAAATTCTGAAGCGCAAATTTTAAGGAAATTCGAACCTGGACCCCAATTCTCTAGTTCCGCATAACATAATTCGTATACGAGCAAATCCGCCTGAAATTTTCGCATTGGAACAAAAATTGGTATTCTCAAAGCTGTTCGGTTTCTTTCACCTTTCGAATGAGGTGGAATTTTACACAAAGGCAAGTAAACCATTTTGACAGGTTGCGAAAAAACCCTATTCAAATTTAAATTGGTTGGGAGTTGTTGTTTTCGATTGACAAAATAAAAGAAATACCAATGTATGTGTGTTGAATGAACATTTATGGGTTTTCACAGTGGCTACTTTGAGCTCAGCACTTGTTCGATTCGCAATAAATGAGTTAAGTGAAATCGCAATATACCGAACTTTCCAAGAGCCTCAAGACAACTTTGAACGAATGACACTGTTTCCGAGCATATTTATGTCAATGCGAAAAGATATCATTCAATAAGTGCTTTCATTTAAATTGTTTGATTTATTTTAACTGTTTTTTTATTTTCTCACACACAACTCAAAAAAAAAATCCATTGTTGAAGAGATGGCTTTTTTTCTAATCTAATTTAAGCGCCAAAAATCGAGCTAGGCAGTGTAAATTCCGTGTAAAATTTGGAAGATTATTTTTTTATAGTCTTTATTCGCATCTCTTTTTTATTTCTTACTTTTTCCAGAATGCCGAAAACCAACGAAAAACATGGCGATATTCGACTTCCTCCTTCTTTCGTAAAATTTTTGAATTATTACCAGATTAATAACGTTGTAATAACTACAGAGAGATCTATAACAAATGAGATCTATTGCAGTATTAATTCTATAAAAAAATCTGCCAGTGCTGGCATAAGTCTACAACAACACAAAAATGAGATATGGCCAACACCAGGATTTTCGACGGAAGAACTTGATGTTAATACAAGAAACGAACTGTCAAGCCCTAAAATCTTATGTCATTTTCCATTGGGACCACCAGAAAGCTTTTTCATATCTCAGATTTTACGCGGCAAATGGAACAGGCAACGATATTGAATGGATTAGTGCGTTTTTTGACAGCAATATCAGCTGTTCAAATTGCATTTATTTTTGCAGAAATCACAAATGGATATCGACTTGAAAAATGTTTCCCCTATTGCACATACAAATGGAGTATTTTTGGTGATTCGTAGTCTTAAGATGACGAGGAAAACTATGAAGACAATAGTTCTTCCTAAATTATATCCATGGCTATTAATGTATTTCGTGCAATTCGTGGAAATGGTTATTCCGTCGGCTTTTTTGGTCATAGGCGTGTGAATGAAACTATCAATTAGTTCATTGTTTTTCCGACGTTTCGGCAGGGATTGCTGCCTTCTTCAGGGTATCTTTATTGTGAAACATTAATTATTAAAAAATACAAGAGAAGATATAACGTGGAACTTACAATATTTAAAAAAATATCGAGATCTGGAAAAAGTGTTACGAATCGAAAAAGAGATTGATTTTTCGTCCCAATGGAAAACGACATTAGTGTCACTTTTCGATGACACAAGCAATCAAATAACTAGTTAATGCTAAAGTTTCAGAACTTTTTGGACATCCTATACTGCAAGACTAGCACCCAATTGTTGAATTAAAGAACAATTCATATATGCCAAAAAGAAGTTTTGATGAAATGTCCATGGATAAGTTGGCCTATTGGTAGAAGATTGGTTTGAAGATGAATTGTAAAGGACTGTAGTGAATATGCGCTGCAATGAACTCTATCTGTCACCATTGAGTAATTTCGATTATTTTGGGAATAAAAAACAGGAGAAAAGCTGTTCAATGCGGTGAGTTGAATTTTTGAATACCAACAGCCCGATTCTGGCAAGCCCCACTGATACCAAGTCACAAAACCCTCACAAGGTGAGGTGGAATTTATGTTGTCAGGTGAGGCTAAAAAAAAACACTCGAAATTGTGATTTCCTGTGGATCAGGCCACAAAATTCAACACCAGTCATAACGGCTCACAAGCGACAATATTTGTATTTGATGGCCCTGGTTCCCTATTTCCGCACACTAAACGACCCGGACAAGACATTATTTCCTTCAGTTCCAAAACATTTCTGAGTTAGTACTTCACTTATTTCGTCCAAGGAACAAATATTGTTTAAAACATTTTTATTAACTTCGTGTTCGGGCTTTTACGCAAAATTATGACAGCAGATGCACATTAGTCGGCTTGCAAACCCTCAGTTTCAGACGCACTGTAACTTCTGTCATGTTTGTTCGCGATATTATTAATAAATTATCATATTAAGTCACCAGAACTGCTTTATCTTTTAAATATATACGCCCCCCAAAGGTCTCTGCGGGTTAGAAGCTTATTTTATAAAGAAAGGCATACAACCAATTATGGTAACAATGAGCCTATTACAAGGTGCATAAGCACATTCAATGATCTCTGCAATGAAATTGATTTTTGCTTATGCAGATTAGATTTTAAAAATTGCGTTTTTTCATTGCTTTTTGATTAAATTAACTTAATATTTAAAGTAGTCTATAAGATTGAAGATCGGTAGATGACGCTAAGTCGCGCAACAAACAACAGTTGTGTAAAGCGTTACTGAGAGGTCACACTAAGAGAACGTAGTGTTTTGTGTGTCCTCGATGATGGTAAAAAAAAACAAAAATTGTGTGTCAATTTCAAAATAGCAATGCTGAGGTAAATTTTTTGTAAGTTTTGCTGTGAGGATTACTGCAGAACTGGGGAAAAGTTATCGATACACAACCAACCTCACCGCGGCAGAATCGGGCTATAGTAAAACAAATTGGAAATTTTTAAATTTCCGTCCAGTCATATGGCGATGGAATGCAACTCCCACCAGAAGAAAGTTTTTTTGCACGATGTAGATTAATGCGTCTGAAAAAAAAAAATGCTTTTCTAGCCTTTGTATCTCGGTTTCGACGACTCTTACCATGGATGGCTTTCAAGGGATATTTCGGAAATTTGCGATAGATCAGACACAGGAAGGCAAAACCAAAAAAAAAAAAAAAAAAAATCCATCCAACGCATCCAAAAACACCCATAATAATCCAACTCATTGGTTATATTGGTTGAAAAAAAAATAAAAATAAATTTAAAGCCCCCATTGCCGCAGTCGTCACCAAAGTTTACCGTATAGAACGTCTCCGATCTCTAGCTCAATTCGAGTCATAATACCAACTATACCCACTGCCAATTAAGTCCTTAACGACCCCTGAGATATATTTTGCCATTCTAAAAGTTTACCTATGCGTGCCGCCTAAGCCCGTTTTTACGACAGACCTATACTATAAAGCTGCAAACAGTTGCACTGCAATGTTGGAACTTTGAAAGTAAAATGCAGAAGGAAAAAAAAAAACAATACCTACACCTAAAATAAGAGAAAAGAATTCTAATCGCATCCCCAATGTCCCATTGCATTAATGCAGCAGCACCTCATGCATATCAGGGATTTTACAGGATAACGTAAAACAAAAATGAACGTAGGAACGAACGAATAAAAAACACAAAGATAAAATAAAGGATTATGAAACTACCAGGGCGGGTGCAGTGTATAGAAATAATCTGGCATTGTCATGGGAGGCACTATACGCAGAATGGTATAACGCGAGCAGGCTCAAGTAACACCCGAAAGGGATTACCGGGGAATGGCATTTTTGCAACAAAAATTAAAAAGTAAAAAAAAAACCCCATAAACTCTATATGAGGCACAGAATCTCCCTATTCCTGGTGTCATTGGGATAGACAATGGATCAGCAATATGGGGAAAGTTCATTCGATATTTTTGACCTCCCTCACTATTGTAGCGAGTGTCATGGGTAGTGGGAGAGCTTATATTTTTTTTGTTACATTCACCGGGTAATCAGTGCACTCAAAAAGGCTGGGATTATGGGAAAATGTTCCTAAGGACTATGGGAAGCTCTTATCAAAAAAAGGATAGAGCTTCAAAGGTTTAATTTTACAAATAACGTCGCATCCTGGTGATTTTATGAAATTTTTCGTTAAGTGGACTGTAATCGGATTAATGTTGCAAATAATGATGATTGATTTGAGCCAACATGTAGATGCCAAAGTCATGAGTGCATATACCTACTACGTTAACTTATCAAAGGGGATATTTTGTCAATGAACGGGCATACGAGTGCGGTGCCTGTGCATGTATTTTGGTAATCGAATTGACCTTCGTTAAAAATCATTGACATTTAATTTTCCAATTTCTATTTGGAAATGCATTTGAATCTGAGTTTGTTTTGCGGTTGTTAAAAATGGGCGAAGCTCTCTCTGTTGAATGCCAGAGGAACCTGTCAAGAAATCAAAGCACTTGCGGAGTTTGGTGCCGCGACTACCGAACTAGACACGATGTCAAATTTCGTAAGAATACTAGGAACAGGAGGGTTCTGTTGTATTTGGCAGCATCGCTCGACTTTCGTAATTCGTCAAATTTTGAAATGTTGACGGGTTTCTGTTGTTTCTGAGCTGTCAGTTCCGCTGCCTCGTGCTGGCACTCGCTAAGCCTCCCAGTGCAGCTGATGCAAATCGAAGTTGCAAGTTAGATTTTGTATTTAAATATTAAGTACGTTATTAATAAACTTGAATTCTTTCATTGAAAAACCGAATTCTTTAGGTTCTAAACTGGTTTAATCTGTGGATAAAGACTCCATAGAGGTCTGTGTAGGTACAAGATGGGCCCTTCAACTTGAGGTGGCATTCCTAGGAACCTGACTGAAGTTGATGAGTAAAACTATCAAGCTGGTGACCTTCTTCTCGATTTAAGTGCCGACGTTTTTGTTACGTACGGAGAGCAAGCTGAGATGACAGGTACTGGCAGAAATCGAAATACGTAAAAAATGCGAAACGCTTACGTAGCAGGAAAGACGAATTTAGCAACACTGATTGGGTTTGCTGTAGGGACAAGGTTGTTGGATCTTTCGAACTGCATACTGACTTCAGAACTAGACAGAAGTTCTTGTTCAGGATTTGATCAAGCCTATTACTCTTTGTTTTGAACTTTCATATCCGCAATAAGCAAATGTCATAAAAAGCAGTTCCCTGATAAAAACCCTAATCTACATAGACTTTAAAATAAAAACAAAAAAGCGTTTAAATAGGTCCTTTTAAGAAGTGCTTGTTCCTTTGCCAATTTGATTTTGGAAGACCTTTATATAGGCAGTTTTACGAAAGACCTGGAATAACTAGCATCTTGAAAAGGGTCTTCCCCACAAACTTGATTCAGTCCTAAAATTTGATGGTAGCTTCAAGATTCTAAGAGGCAAGCTATGAGGTCCTGCTGGACACCAATTTTCATTAAGTAAGAGTTTGCGTCTTATGGTAAATGCAGGCAAGAAGTAAGCCAGCAGCAATATCACACCGAGCAAGGCAGCTGATGAAGCAATCAACATAATTTTGCATCCACCTATGGTTACGAGTTACACAATTCTGACGGAATACTTTACCGCCATTTTAAGTAGGTTCATTTCTTTTTGAGCACGCTTTTGGGGGCACAGCTCCATGAGAATATCTGCCACCCCTAAAAATTGAAGGCAACCCAATCACTTTCGCAACAATTTCAAAGCGATTTCAAATGTCCCTCAAAGCAGCTCTTTGATTCTCTGTCTCTAAAGGCATAACTATTTAAAGTGCACTTCTGCATGGTGAACAGTAACAAAAAAAAATAAAAAAAAATAAAACCATCAGTTTCAAATATTAAATTCTGTCCTTCTAGTAATATTTTAATAACCGCCCGAGCCCAGTATCCCGATTTTCCACACAGCATCAATATGCCGAAATACACTAAAAGGAATTTTGTTTTCAGTTTTTTCTGTTTGTTGTTCGCCTTCACATCTTTTTCAGTGTTTTATAGAAAAATAAACCAAAATGCAAAATGCAATCTGTCTGACTGACTGTTTCAAGTGTCCTTTTATTTTCATGTTTTTTTCTTTATATGTACATTTATATATTCCAATACGAATTTTCATCAACGAAAAATAAAAAATAAAAAAAAACAAAGACCTTCACAGCCCCTGCCCCCAACTGGTGCGATGCCACATCACTCTGAATTCTACTGATGATGATGATGGACAGACACGATAGATTCTTATTATTTGTAGAACGGCAAACAAAACTTTTTTATATTTCATATATTCATCCCTATATATATAGGAGAGTTGGTACCACCAGCATCTATCTCGTAGATCAAAAAACGCACCACCAGCCGCTCTTTCCACCGCGGTAGCAATGCGCCAAAGTGATCCATTTGGGTAGCGCGAGTCAGTCAAAAACACACAAAAAAAATTTAAAACAAAAACCAGAAACAGAGAAAATCCTGCGAAAAAATAACGACAACAAACGAAAAAGGCGCAACAAATAACACAAAAAAAAAAAAAAAAAAACTATAAAACGAAACCCGCACAAAACAGAAGGATAACGTTGAATAAAAAAAAAATATATATTCGCACATGGATCTACGACCAAAAACAAAAAAAAAAAGGTAAAGGGAGGCTTGTCCGCGACAGCTACGAAAAATAATCAAAATAAAAACTTCATCCTGACGTTTTGATTAAAAATATTTCTATTTTTAAGAGTGCTCGTTTTTGTTTTGTATTTTAAAAACATTCGTCCTTAAATTCGAGTGTATACGAAAAAAATGCATCGCAGATTCGAGTAAAGGATATAGTTGTGATGTGTGCGTTAGGGAGCGGGTTGTGGTGGATATTGGCGAGTCAGGGTGATAGAAGTAGGTTGCGGTGCGAGTTGCATTTGGGGGGCCTGAATCAATCGAATGGGGAGATATCGGCGGGCCGAGTGGAAGTATGTCTCAATTTGTATGCTTGAACAGTAGAGTCGCATATAAAGCGACATAAAATCCAATGATTTCTGGGAACCGAAACTTTTATGTAACATTAACAGTTGGTAGTTGAGAAACTATATTAGGCTTCTATTCTAGTCTATTATAATCTTAAAAAAAAATCTAAAAATCTATTAGGCTTCGCTTTGAAAGGACCCCTTGCGAATAGTTGTCAAACTTGAAACCCTGCTCAGTGTAGGCTTCGTAAATATAATACATCACCCAGAAATTTCAAAAAGCCACTTTCTTGTTGGAATATGCGCGGAAAGTGCTTTAAATACGATAGAAATACAAACCGGATTTATTACGGTGTCCACATACGAAGGGGATGGCAACGCACAATTATTGCGCACATAAGTTGCCGACAAAAACAAAATTTGCTAGTGTTCCACAATTGGGACTATTCAACGATGAATATGATTTTTAATGATCCCACTGTCTTGGTTGTCGAAGCGTCGTAACGCACACCTATGTGCGCAATTACTTAATTCTCAAAAGGACACCAGTTGCTTAGTTTTTAGTTATTCTACGCATATTGGGCACTTTCATTCGGTTGCAGTTTATTGCACTACCAAATTTTCAATGAGTGCCTATAACCAAGGATCCCAACTGCTTTTTTTTATAAATCTCAAATTTTTAAGAGCTTTTTTTGTTTGATTTAAAAATATGCAAAACTCGTTGAAAGGAATTGGTGTACCTACTAGTAAAGCTGTAACGGCCTTGGTACATGTGCTACTCATGTTTTGCAATCACACACGTGTGCGTTATTCGTGTGCGCAATGAACGCCTTTTCATTTTCGCCCTTTACGACTTAAGAGTGCTACTCAGACTAGTGTTTGATGACTGAGTTTTTACACATAATCGTACTACATGCAGGAACGAAGAGAGGACGAAGTCCTTTGGTCTTCCATATTGATTTAATTGGTATAGTCCAAATCAAAGAGCTTGTTTCAAATCATGTTTCAAATCATGTTTCTTTTTCTACGTTTGGGTTCAATCATATGTTTTAAAAGTAAACTGTAGACATTCCCCAGTGATGTGATGGAGTTCGTACCTATGTCCTGTTGAGGATAAGTTGGCACTGATTTGAAGGACCACGACCACGAAGGTCTACAATTCTACAGCTCTACAGTTCAGTTGAATTCAAGTCGCTTTCCACCAAGTTCAGTTCCGAATCGACTTGACTGTAACACTCACTTAGTTTGCCGCCGAATATCTATACGCAGGGATACGACTGCATACAACCGTCGTTCTTACTGCCTTTACAATCAGGATATGCATGCAATTCATTTCGTTTTTTTTTTTACTTTAATTTCGTGTATCAAATATTTTTTTGTTGAACCAACTCCTGTCTGTCTTGATTTTTTTTTTGCACAACATCTTTTTTTTGTGATTTCTTTTTTTTTTCTATTTTATACTTATTTAAATTTTGTGTCAGCTTTTACCGTAGGATAAAGGATGTACAGATTGGGAATATGAAAAACAAAATTCCCTCCCTCAGCCGCCTGTATGCAGATGTGTACTTGGGTGCGTTTACAGGAGGCGCACACCAAACATACACAGGATACGGATACGAAACGTCGACGCGTACGAAAAAAGGAAGAACAGGCAAAAAAAAAAGAAACTTAAAAACAAAAAAACGGCAGCACCGTCGTCAGCGAAAAAGGAAAAATCTGGATAAATCATATATACAAAAAAAAAAAAAAAAAATATTCTCCGCTTTCAGTTAATTCTTCTAAAGTGGAGAATTTGGAGCCGGATCGGGTGGTGGCCGGGCGTAGAAGTGGCACCGGCAAAAGTGTGCGTTGAATAGAAAAATCCATCACAGACTACATGAAGGACGATGAAGAGGCGAGGACACCGCACTAAGAGATGAGGCGAATTTCGTGTGTTTTTCGCATGTAGCGCACACATCCTAGTTGCGAGTTGAGATCGCAAAATTTTGCACGTTCCACCAGACAGACAGACAGACATGCTAGAGAACGACAAAGAAGAACCGCAGGCATATTACACATGTTAATGGGCTCGTATTTATTTTTGAGCTGGTTGAGGGATGAAGTGCGACCGAGTTCAAAGAGGACCCACGACTTTATGAATGCGCAACGAAGAAATTTTACGAAATATTAATTACACACGGACAGTGCTGCGGGAGGTTTTTGTTTTCGTTTTTGGACTTAGCTAGTTCTTACTCTGCACCAAAGGAAGCTAAATTTATGAAATGAATGGGATGGGGCTTAAGTAAAAGGGCGAGTCTTACCCAATATTAATACAGTCGAATTGATATGTTGAACAGGATAGCTACCTACATAAACAAGTTTCGACGGAAAACCAGCTCGTCCTTTGTGAAGGAGATAAGTAAACTGCAAATGCGTGTATATCCGGCTTAAGTGCCTTGTCTACCGGTCCATTGGCGAAAAGGAAGCATTCCATTTAGCTGATCGAGACAGACGACATCAATTTCTTATTGACTCGGCAAAGACACTCTTAAACAGGCAAATGTAATCCACTTAAAAACGGAGTTCCATATTGTAGCCACTCGGAATACTTAAGCTGAGTGTGAGACAATCGACGTAGATCTAACTATGAACCAACAACGACAGGCACGCATAGTTCAAAGCAGAAAAACAGTGAAAACTATCCGGGCAGAGCTGTTGGCTTTGAAGTACTTCTGCCTTGGCCTGACGTTGTTCATCTTTCGAGGATTCTCTTGACGATATCCAAATAACCAAAACAAAGGCCTAAAAGGTCTATAGTTAAAAGATAAAACACCCTAGAATTTAAGTCGAATTTGGGCAGACAGACCACAAGCATAATAAAGAGGACAATGGGGGCTCAAAGCTGGTACTGATGGAAAATGTCTTGTAGCGTTGACCTTCACTAGGCTCTCTCAGCCGCATGGATTCGATTTCAATGCTGTTTTCAATTGGTTTAACCCTTTTCGGGGTCGTATTTCAATGGGTAGGGTTGTGTCTGAACGACTGAAGTGAGGACAGTTAAATTTTCGCATATTTGCCTGAAGATTGCCTGAGGCGGAGCTTTTAAAAAACATCCTGCAGTGGAGTTTTGTTCTGTTGGCCAACACAGTAACCTCTGAGCTATCGCGCATAATGATAGCTCCTCGAAAAATAATCTACACACCTCAGGTGTCAATTTTCGAATTTCTTCAACATAGGCCAATATGTTCGGCGTTATTGTCCAACAGCAACCAATATTTTTTTTGCCTAAAAAAGAGGTGGAAGGCTCTCTATTAATCACATTCCATTCCAAATGCAGTCCTTTTAAATCCCCCGTAAGCAATTGAACAAATTTGCAAAGTTTTTTCTAGGCTTGGTTATTTTGACTCTCTCCCTCATATGTCAGCCCATCAGAGCGCCCTCTCCAAGCACCCCACAGCACAGTTCGACAACATCGTCATACAGCTAAATACAAAACCAAACTAAAAAACAAAAGTAAATTTAAATATTTCCATCAGGACACAGGACTATGATGATGATGGAAATCGTATTGAGTTGCGTCCACCCACCTCCATCCCGTGTTTGAATCGACAGGACACCTAAGCCCTCACACACACCCTCCAACATACACATGAATTTCATTATACACACACCATGCATAAGTAAACTTTTCAACGAATGTGCAAGCCCCAACAACTTCGTAGGAAACGTGCCCAGACATCAACCATCAAAAATGCTCTCTTCCACGTATGAATTTTTGTGTCTTATTTTGATTACTATTTTTTCGTCTTGTTATTATAAACGTACCTATGTGTGCATTTATTTTCTGTGTACATGAAACACAGACGCAAAAGGCACAACCATACCAGAGCAGCTAGCATCATCAATGTATGCAATGAATTTGATTTGTTTTCTTTTTCGAAAATTTCCCTCCAAAATAAAGGACATTTAACAAAAATGCGTCTTTTTCTTTTTAAACATGTTCTTCCCTTATTATTGAGTGTGTGTGTATGTGTGTGAGAGTTGTTGTTGTGATAGGTGGGGGGGGGGGGGGGGGTGACAATACTTAAATCTCGTCATGTATGCGTCGCATCGGTCGGTCGCTTGGATTGGAAGTGAGGTGCAACTTTTTGCCAAGCACAACTTTTCATTTTCGAGTCGAAATTTCGTCCAAACGAAATTTTTCCACAAGCGATAAATGTCAGCACAAGCACAGTAAAGTGAGGCTCGCGGGTGAGGGCGAGGGTGAGAATGAGTAAAGAGCGAGAGAGAGAGAGTGAGAATGTGGGAGGGGTATGGGTTTGTGTTTGGTTCTTTTTATTTTTGCATCGAGGTTGATGGCTTTGATTCAATGTGAACGAGAAATTGCTTCGAGCTTCGAGCTAAACGTGGAATGAACGGGAACAAAAAGTGAAAAAAAAAAAACGAAAGTCACTGTGCAGAAGGGAAAACGAGAAACAAAACAAAAACGCTGAAAAATAAAAGTGAAAATATCATTCTACAGATGAATGTTTCCAACATATGAAATTAAAAAGTGATTCACATATATATACCTAGGCGTAGGTATCCCTTTGTCCTTATTTAGTTTTCATACGATATGTGTCGTGAGTGGGGACATCCCCACCTAGCTAGGTTTTTAAAAGAACTTTTAAAACTAAAAATAAGAGTGGGGAGAGTTTTTTTTTTAAGAAAAAAATAAATTTTCGGCGTAAAATATGAGGGACCATAACATTTTTTGTAAGAAGTCCTATTTTCCCTATATCTACTGCTGCATTACGAGGAAGGATGTATGGAGGAGTCATTTAATGGCTTTTCCTGAAAACGTATTCAAATTAAGATACGACGGCTATTCATGCATCTTACTGTGCACAACCTGTGACAAATGTTTCGAAGAGTATTTAAATACTAGGGTCCATCTTCCTAACGGTCCAATTTTTCCTAAAGTTTTTTTTTGCCAAACACAAATGTAACCTCGCAAAAGTATCAATTACTGCGCTGTAATAATAGTTAAACAAAGGTAACTATGAGAGGAGTGTGTAAAGAACAAGGACTTGCAACAGCAGTATAATGTTGACAAACGGAATGGACACTTGAGCTGCTCATCGCTTACAAATTCGTCGATTCAGAGCTTGTTGGAAACAACATTTTACACCGAAGACCTACAAGGTCTAAAATTTGTTTGAGGAACCAACCTCTTCTAAATTGTAAAGAACGTAGATTTGCTTGATTCTATAAGGAGGAAGGCAAAGCGCCGTACTAATAACAACTTAAAGTCTCGACTTTAAATTTACGAAAGCTCACAATTGCGAAATTTGTATAGATAATATGGCCATTGTGAACTACTTAAATTTAAAGTCGAAACTAAACATGTTTATTGGTAACTATCATGAGATACGAAAAAAGTATTTAATTTTGATCCAAAATATTTTGTAAGCGAGAGGCACGGTATCCAATGCAGATTATAGCATAAACAATAAAAACATAGGGCCTTAGAAATAAGCACTTTTAGTTTCGACTGTAAATTTATGTAGTTTACAGTGGCTTTATTTTCCATACAAATTTCAAAATTGTGAGCTTCCGTAAATTTAAAGTCGAGAACAAAAATGTTTATTGCTAGGGCCCATAGATCTTGGCGATGACTTTTGGGTACCGTCTAAATTTTTGACAGACGCTGTAAATCAACGGAGACGGCATGGATTAAGAATAAACGTCAAAGTCATTCACACAGGATTTTTCTAACATACCTACCGTGATTACGTTGAACGCCCCTCGTAGATCTATTTTTTTTAAAGATAGACGTTGATAGTCAAAACTTAGTTTTTTTCATATTTTGTGAGCCCGTACAACCCCCCTTTTTCTACAAAAAAAAAAAAAAAAATATTTAGCCTCGCGGTTGTACCGTCGCTTAATCTTTACACTTGGACAGATCCTGTAATAAACTTATTGGGCATTTTGCAAAATTTTTCGAGAAAATTAGCTTCGACATATTTTGGAACTATACATATTACTGTACACCGACGTGGGCCACTAAGAAAACTGTGTGTTGAACGATAAAGATAGCTGGGACATTTAGAGTAAATGAACGTCACCGCTCCGTTCTACAGTCTTCGATTCTTACAAAGAAAGCCTAAACACTTAGACAGTCGAGAAAGTTGCCGCCTCATCTGGGGCCAAATTACCGAATCCGTGAACGAGCCATATACCTACGTCACTGAATTTTGTGAATTTTCCAAGCAAAACAATAACAAATTCTGTCATCACGTATTACTCGATCACGGATTCGGTAATTCAACCCCTAGAGTGCACAAACTAGGACTGGGTAAGGTGCAACTGAAGGAAGTTTGCTAGAGACCGGCCTTATTTGTATTTGTTTACTTCGAACTGTATCGTTACTTGCGACATGAGAATGTAACCAATGTCAAAACGTATTTTCAGGAAATTTTCCAGCACAATATACAGTAGATGGAGCTCTTGCAGAACCGAAAAGAATGATACGAACTTTTCGAAGATGTTATTAACAGTCAGGGTCGGCATTCTGTAAGGCGAAACGTTCAAACGTTTGAGTGTGCACGGAGAAATTTGCTTGTGTAGCATAGTGCAAATCATTCGTGCGCACGAAAACGTTTGATCGTTTCGCCTTACAGAATCTGGCCCAGTTCGCATTTATCTACCATTATTTGCAAAAATTTAACTTCGCACAAGCGAATGTATGTAAAAAGCTTAGTACCCTATTCACCTATTACGGCAACTACTTATTTATTAATTTATAGCAGCAACGAATATTTTTTTTTTATGTTAGGGTGCCTTTTAAACAAAAGATTAAATGTACTTCCAATATGGATGTAGCTTCATAGGTTTATTCTATATAATATTTGCTTCTTACACAAAATTGTAGCTTTTTATAGACTTTGAGGGGAAAACCATAACATAATTGCGCGAGAGTAATCCAGCTTAAGCCCATGTGCGACTATATACAAGTGCTCTGCTGTGACCGTAATGAGTAAATTTCAAACTTCTGTGGACTTTAGTCAATTTTTTACACAAGCTTACTCCCGCTTAATCCTCTTATGGTTGTTCCCTCAAAGTTTAAAGCTACGTATTTTTTTTTTAGTAAAATAGGACAGACAAAAAAAAAAAAAAAAAACACCCTCCTTAAGAACTAACCTCAGAGTTTCGCAAATTTATAAAATAACATGTCTCACTCTTAAAATTAATATCATAAATATATAATGTATAATTTATATCTCTCTATAGCGTTGGATGAAATAAATTCTCTTCGATTTATTTATATTTTCTTAAAACAATAAATATTTTATACACGCTGCATGCATAAAAAAACATGAAAGCATGCTAACCAAGCACTCAAAAGACCGATCTCAACCAAATAAATCGAGCACGTCTTGTGAGCACTTCTGTATGTAAATCATCCTTCTTACCGTCATGCAAAATTAAAAATCAAAAATATATACATGTATTAATTATTATAAATTGTGCACGAATATTTAGACAATAATAAACAATGTTCTTTTTATAAAGAAAACAAAGAAAAAGTCATAAAAAAAATCTCTTTTCATTATTTATAGGCATAGGAAGAAGTCACAAAAAAATTGAAAAAAAAATAATTAAAGATAAACGTTCTAAGGACATTTAAAGCGATTTTCTTTCGGAAAACGAATAAGAATTAAAAAACAATTTTTGTATATAGTTTTCTAATTTGAAAAATTTTGTTTTTGGTAGAAAACATTCCAATCACTTACCGAATCATGTGACGTGCGGTAGTCGAGATCACCACCGCCGCCGCCGCCGCCACCAGATGATGTCTTCTCGTCGCGGTCCCAATCGATCTCCTTCTTCAGTGACTGAAACAAGAAATGCTGAGTGTAAGATGGCTAAATCCGTTCAAGGAGCATTCACAAATTCACAGTATTCTAGGGCTTACCAGTGGAACAGATTGTACCGGTCCAAGACCTGATGGTCCGGCAACAGGTTCGCCAGCGCTTGTAATGCCACCGCTGGCGCCAGATAGTATTGGGCTTGCCAATCCACTGGACGATGAAGTGGCTGTGTGCGTTAGAGCGGAACTTGGCAGTGGTGGTATATTGCCACTACTACTGGGGCGATCAACACCGCCACCGCCACCGCTGCGGGATGATGGTCGATTTGTGAGGTCCGATGGTATTGCTGCTGAAGTTGAGGATGACGCGGCGGCGGCAGCAGCAGCAGATGCTGACGGCGCAGTTGACGTACTGGACGAGTTGACAGGAGGAACAACCACCGATTGTGAGGTTGACGATTGTTGACTACTATTTGATGCTGCTGCTGCTGCTGCAGCGCTATTCGCATTCAAACTCATATTGATGCCAATCGAGTGCTGATCATTCGAAGAAGTGTCATCGTTAGCGGAGCTTGGTCTATCACGATCGTGTTCGTCACGGGGCGAGGTGGCCAAGTGGTGTTGCTGCTGCTGCTGTTGCTGTTGCTGGTGGTGATGATGATGGTGGTGGTGTGGGAGTAAATGATGGTGTGGAGGATCATCGTTATTATTGTTGTTACTATTACTACTAATGTTACTGTTATTATTGTTGCTAATATTGCTTGATGTTCGCGCTGCGCCACCACCACCACCACCACCGCCCACGGATGTTGAGGTGGCCGACATGTCACCACCAACGCCACCACCACTGCTGGGGCAACGCCTCTGATAGAGGTCTAACGGTACAGGAGAGGATTGCTGCAATCGCTTCGGCGGCGATGGACTGCATCGTTCGGCAGCGCTGCACGCCTCACGTTTCAGCGATAGCGACGAATTATGATGCAACGATGATGTTGAATTAGCGGCTGAATGTGCTGACGCTGAACCATCCAGGGGGCTGTCGCAGGTTGACGGTTTCGGCTGTGAGTGTGGCCGCAAGCGGTCCGGTTCACGTTCGGGTTCTCGCAGGGCGGTGTTTTGATTTGTCATCTCTGCTAGGCCCTTCACCTGCAAACAGAAAAGTGTGGATGAGTAAAGTAAATGACGGGGTCACCGCAATCGAAACAGGTGTCATTAAAGGAATATTATGCCAAAAGAAATGAAAGCGTTACATATGTCACAACTGAGGGTTAAGTGCGTCAAAACTAAATGCGTCATGCAGACACATTCGAAGATATACCTACAATCTCAATGAGTTTCTAATGTCACCATTGGCGCGGTTTAACTGTCAGTCGGAAACCTAAATTCAAAATATATTCATGTACATGTACACAGGTACATTCACGGGAGTGATTAAATATGCAGAAACTACTTAAACTGAATGATAAATTTAGTAGCAAATTTGTCTTTCAAAATGGTGACATTCTTGTAGTAATTTGAATCGTTCCAGATATTCTTCCAGATATTTGTAATCTCAAAAAATACATCACGATTTCAGGCTTGATTAGGGTGAAGTGGTTGCCACTCAGACTTGAAGACACAAACTGCACTAACAAACAGAAACAACAGACGAGTGCGAAAAAAGTACTATGGCGCATTTATGCACTAAAATCGCGACACTTTGATTTCTTTTCTTCAGTTAAACTAAAAATCCACAGGTCAAAGTAACACTTGGCCACGCCAGCACCACTCGTGTTGAGTGAAGCCAGTTTCAACAAATATGAGACACAAAGTTGCATTCTTGTCAGTGACATTTGTGTCAACTGCGCCTTAAATTAGACCGAAAATGTCAAAGTGTATACTGAGCAATATAAAAGAGAGTGTCCCCATCTCAATCTGTAATCTGACATCAAATGCCAATTCACACAAAGTCAGCATTAAACTAGATACAAAACGCTCGTCCAAATGATTTACTGTGCGTTCAGTCACCGACACTTTAAACACACAAATCTCTCGTGTACTGCGATCGAATTTATGACCACGACAGGTTGCCTTTCAACTGCAGATAGAGCTTCTCATATCCTCCTATCCTACGTGACCATAATGCACCCAAACATTTAGCACCCACAATAGACAGTACGTCAAAAGCATATTTTTCCATTTCTCATTTCACTGTCACGCAGGTGCGTATAAGACGATCATAAACTGCAAACATGTCCTGCCGCATACGCTTTCTTTCCTCATTCTAACGCCCCAGCATAATAATCACTGTACACACCCAACACCTGTCAATTATCCAACTGACACATGTCACTTGTCAGCCAGGTGACACCTGTCACCATCGATCTTGGTTTCACACTCACCTTCAACGATTCAGCAGTCTTCAGCAATGCAGATAGCTGACAATATTGCACGTTCACCTCGCCCTTATACATGAATTCAACTAGCGTTTGCAATTCGGTGAAACGGACGTCCTTCAATATCACAATTGGATGTCGTTCGGGGTGGTCCAGAAATAGGCTCTGGAAATATGACGAACAGGCCGAGAGGACCACCTAGAAAAGAAAACAAGAGAAAGTCACAATTAAAACTCAATCACAAACAAAAAAAAAAAAAGTTTATTTATTTTTTGTCTTATCTCAAATCATCGCTGGACGAGGATGTGTTAATGGACAGAATTTATGACCTCTCCCGTCAGCATACAATCATAGAGTCAAAAAAAAAAAAAAAAAAAATCCTACTCCGTTGCTTATCGATGATTTACGATCGTGAATTAGCGCGTTCCCGGTGCGAAGGTGCTGATCCTCCTTCACTTCTCTCGCCATGGTATGGCGCTCCAATTTCTAGACATCCACGAATACTGCTTTCGGGCATCCTGAGCCCACAAATGAATAAACGGCGTGCGCGGCGACCCGCTTGATCGTATGTGCGAACGTTATTTCAAATTAAAGTTTCAAAACGCCCGAAGGGAGTTTCCAAAACGAAAAGAGGAAGGCGCGCACACAGCGCACAACTCTGATCTCTATTCACTGCACACTAGTGCGGGAACATGACGATGTCGATTTCCTGGTTGGATTTCCTCATCCTGTTAACGACTGTTTTGACGATATGGGCGTTGTGAGTGTGTTTGTATGACGACGCGATGGTGGGACGGGTCTGAGGATAATTGTTTTCTGAATCACGTTCGCGGCAAATTAGCGAGCTTCAATACGCGAAGACAATTTTCTAAACCACACGATGATAATTGTGAAAAATGCTAAAAGCCTTTGAGTGAGCATTGAATATTTAAATGGAACTGCTGCAGAGAGACACGCAGTGGATGCAACTGCAACTTAAACTGGACTAGGAGTGGATGCAAAATTGTTTTAAAATTAAAATTGCGCTTGTTAACGAGGACATTAATTGTAATTATATGAACGCTGGTGGAGTTTTGTATGGGTTTGGGGGGATCGGGACGTGAATGTGCGTTGAGAGTTTAATTGGCCGCTTACGGCAGGCTGTTTGATATTGATTTGAAAATTAGTTCAACAATGATACAAATTTGTATTAAGTCGATGTAAAGTCGAGAGCTGGGAGGGGTCATTTTCGAGTATATTTATTTCGATGTAGTTGACAGCGATGAAAGTATCGTTTGTTAATGGGACCCAAGTGGGCATGACCTTTAGGGAGGTGTATAAAGTTCTACAAACGACTGGGAGTTATTTTTTTTCTTATCGCACACTGTTGTAGTGAACGCACTTTTATGTGCCCATTGAACAATTTGTTTGAATCGGTTTTTAACTTGACGTTATCGGTTGAAAAAGAAGTTGCACGAAAATTAACTGCATTCGCTTGGCAAACGTAATTGCATACTTTAGTTTAAAATACAAATAAAAAAGACAAGCTCTCGCGCATGTGCGTAAAATCCTTTGAACACCACAAATATGCGAAAGTGGAGTTTGAGCAGCGCTTTGATTCGCACAAATTATATGATTTTAAGGAAAGCGCACACGCCCATGTGCGCAATGTGCGTAACTATTAACTTAGTGTTTAATGCGCGCTTTAAAAATACCTCCGAATTAGAGTAATTGGCCTGCAAAATAATGATGCTCTACGGCCCAGCGGGACTCACACGCCAATCAACAGCCTTCCATGCGTGTTGGAAAATGCACACCACAAATTTTTAGTTCTTGTTGACTATTCAGGCGATTTTTACATTAAAAACCAAACCCGATCGCAAATAATTTGGAGCCTATAATAGAGTTTAAAAATATTTAAAGCTCAAGCGAAACTCACAACCGAGTCAGTTAAACGCACATGTGCGCAACTTGCTTGTAAAACCATATCTTTGTCCCTCTGAATTGCAGTAATTGTCTGCAACAAATGGAGATGCTTGTTCATCGCACAAAGTTTGTGCACATACACAAGCCTTTGACAGAGGAGGCATTTCTTAAGTCAATCCATTTCAAAAAAACAATTGCAAATCTTTCCTCCAGTAAAATCCGTGCACGAGCGTAAGAAAATTTCACAGAAAAATTGCTTTTCAATTCCGCACAAATACCAAACGTAGTGGCGCCCGCAAACTATGCCTGCCTACGACAGTTTCTTTATTTTTTTCTTACAAAAACAATGCAGCTAGTCACAGCAAAGAGCCCGATTCAATTCGCAACCTACTTCCTACATAACCATCACTTAGCCGGGCACAAAGCAAAAACCCATTTTCCCGGTCATTATATTCTTCCTAGATTCCGTTACAGTTTACTCAGCGAAATTTCAATATCCAATTTTAATATCTCGCAAACGCCATGATCATCAATCACTCCATCCAGAGAATCCAATTCGTCCATTAATTTCCACAGCTATCCCATGACCAGAACTCGAACTCGAAATCGCAATGGCGAAACGCAATTAAACGTCATCATCTTCGAACATGACCCAAATCATCGACGAATGGAGCACCATGAACTCGAGAAATGTCAGGCGCACTGTGAAACACTGTGAAACAGTGCGATGCTCATTTAGTTGTGTTGTTCTTTTGGAAGTATTTTTTTTTTTTGTCGCTGGGACGCACTCCATGAAACGGTCCATCAATTTCAAAATTGCAAAACGTGAAATTCCCCAGTCTGCCCCTTGGTCAATAAAAAAAAAAGAAAAAAAACTCTAACTATCACATTACAGAAAAGGACCCAATGGCTGAGCGGGAAGCCATCTCCTGTGCGGCGACGCGATCGACTTATTTCCATAAATTTCCCTCCGCTGGAAAATTATTGCATTTTTCTGTCGTTTCAATTCGATTTGTCGGCCAAAATAGTCGAGTTCCGGCTCCCTTTAGCTCGGTGTACTCCATTTGGCGGCACAGTGCGAACGACGCGAACGACGACGAAGCCGGCACAGAAATGTGGTGATCTCTGGGAACTTTGTGTGTGACAACAACATCATCATCATTGTGGCCTAAGTCTTATTTCTCCTGCCTGCGTGGTACCTGTTCCTGTTGTTCTTCTTTTGGCTTACTATCTGCCTTCACTTGGCGGATAAATCTTTCACCATTGCAAGTGCGCGTACTCTATGGTTACCAACGGCGTGGCGGCTGCAAGACGACGAAGACCACGACGACGCGCAGAGCGCTCTTTGATACTTTGGCAATTTGAAAAGAGAGATTACCTTACCACAGGAAAACACAAAAAGATGACGGCGGCCGGCGGTGGCAGGGGGGATGGCAAGAGTGCACTCTTACCGCATCTTACAGCAATGTAGCGTAGCGAAAATTTATGGCCGATCGTGACAAGTCCAATGTGCGCCTTCCTATATAATTTTCCCTTCGCTGGGTAATGATGAAGATCTTCTTCGTTTCCCGAAGCCTGACTCATTGAGGCATGGGAATTTTCGGGATCTATTGCGCTCCACAAGAGGTGGGGAGGATATACCTACCTTCTATTCGAGCTCCATGTCTGGTTGGATGCGCGCGTTGCGGAATGTTCGTTTGGCTGTTGTCGACAACACCGTTGTTGGTCTGTTTTGAATCTTTTAGTCTAGTTCCGATAGTGTTTGCAGATTTATTTCAATTGTATGGCAATGGAATGACATCGGTGATGGGATCTGCACTTGGCGACGGAACTTTATCGGAGAGTTCAATGTGACGCACTGTGGCTCATTGGATGTAGAGGGGTGTAGACTTTTTTTTAAGCTGGACACTGGTCCACTTTTGATTGCCTTTGTCAAGAAGTGGTCCACATCTGGGAACATGAAATATTAAACTGAGCGGTTTCTGTGACTGTAGATTCAGATTATGCTGAGCAAGAGTCATTACCAAGATAACAGGTATGGTGAATTTTTGGAAAAAGAACGATTTCCGTTATACCGAATCGAATTTGAAAAAAAACTGTCCTAAGGCCTCAGTTATAGTATAGTCATACGTAAAACGCAACCGAAAAAGTTGGAACAGTGTGGAAATGAGTTTTTCTACGTTTAGGCTGTAGGTAAAGCGAAAATTCTGTCAGAAAAATTCTTCCCTACGAAAACAATTGCACAAATCAACCGCCCCGAATTCGATTCCATCAGAAAAAAAAAATCCTGACATATGGAACAGTAAAGAAATGAAACATTTCAGTGGAATGATTTGGTTTTTTGTTGAGGAATTGACTGAAAAGTAGATCGGAAAAATGAATAAATTATTTTTTTTTTAGAAAATTTAAAGATTATTTGTTTATTTTTTTTGAGATGTTGTCTGTCGACAACACCGTTGTTGGTTAAACTAACTATATAATAATTCATAAGCAAGATTTTAAGACCAAAATTGAGTTCAACCGTTAGGATTAAGACCACTTAGTGGTCTAGATAGGAAAAGAAAAATTTTACGGTTTCGTTTTACGTATGGCTATAACTAGGGCCCAAGTGACAGTTGAATTTAACCAGCTCGTGAACTCAAAAGGCTGGTAAGTAGAGGTAAAAATGTTATACACCTTATTGTAGACGCTTTACGAAATTTAGCTTTCTGCAGCTAGAAAGTGTGAACTACTTGACGTGAGCGAAAATGCTTAGTTGGAGCTAATATTTCAATTTTGCCCAGCTGGGCTAGACGTTAGCCCAGCTATCAGGCAAATCCTACAATACGCACAAAAAAAAAAAAAAAAACGCTTTCGTAAGTGACTCACAGATGGCGACATTAAACGAAATTAATTTTATAACCGCTGATAGATGTCGGGGGCAGTAGTAGGTGTGTGGGAACACACTATCCTCTAGGTATGAGCAAACTGAACCTGAATTCGACTACAACTAACTCATGAAGAAATATTGTCATCTCACTTTTCTTTTCTTCTCTTAACGTTGTTAATAAGAATTCTTCCTCTTTTTCTTCATTTTTGAAATAGTTTTTGATTAGAACTAAGTTTGCTTTAAATAAAAATAATAAATTGTGAGTTTAACAAAGCTCTCACAGGTGTGCTGGACGGTTGCAAATTCAATTCACTCCCTCATATTTCTGTTAAGAACAAAACTACCACAAACAAAGGGTAACCTAAAATGTTCCCAGACTCTCAATACTGTTCTCCCCTTATTTTTTTAATCAGTAAGAGCATAAATTCGAACAAAAATTTACCATTTTCCCCATAGGTGAAATTCTCGTTTTATTTCCCGTGAACATGAACAAATTAAAAAAAATATATAAATTCTATAACAAAAATGCTGACTTTGCCTAAAATTAAATATATTGCAATTAATTTTTGTATATATGTACGTAGACGTTCGAAGGACTTTTTTCATTCATCTTCAGTATGAACATTTCATTATGAGTAAACTTTTTTTTGTTTTGTAATGCAAATACGTTTTAGTTTTTCTTTTAAACAAATTAATCTTCACAGAGAATTTTGATTTTTGTCCCCTTTATATACAAGCTTGTCCTTCATTTCGTCTTTTGTTGTTATAAAATGACAAAATTGCAACTTTTCGCCTCACTCTGGGATCACTGCTCGGATCACATATGAACGTGTTGCGTAATTTTTTTTTACAGATCTCGCAGATCTCGTTCTTTAAATGTATCCCAGTGTTGTAAGCACTGTCTCTTCAGTTTTCCCTCGGAGCATGGTCGTTTTTTCCCCTTTATCACTGTACTCAAATTCCCTCGATATACATAATTTTTAAAAACAATATTTATTTGTACTACACGGAAAGAAAATCACATTAAATGAACCTTTAGTATAAAAACCGAAGTAAGTATGTTAGCATAATTTTGTGGCTATTTGTTGGTATTAGAAAAACTTGATAAACGGCCATTTACATGAGCTCTTCTTAATGGACATTCAGTGTGTTGATACTCAGGTGAAATGTAGATATTTTGGTGAAAAGTTCGGAAAATTTTCCACGATTTTGCTGATTTACCCACGAAAGCCTTTTTGTAATTCGAAACTCCCACAAAAAAAAGTGGCACATCCCAGGGTATAACAACACTGATGAAGCCTGCTAAAATTAAAGGCCTTGCAGTATGGCTTAGAAATGTTTAGAATCGAACTATGTGATTCGGAAACTGAGGTGGTGGACTTTAAGAGTGGGGCTCGCCGATTGACTGCCCAAAGTTATCACGAATTATAGTTGACCAACAGGGTCAATCGATAGATAAATTATTTGTTGGCACAACAGGTCCACCCACATAGGACCCTAGAGCTTCCAATATAGTTTTGCAGGAATCTCTAAGATCCTATGAGAGGCTTCAACGTACAAGAAAGCTACCTCCCTATATTCATGTGTGAACCTATTAAAAAGTTTACAAGAAGTATGCTGCTGCCTGTTTTCCTATGAAGGTAGTTCTCAAAACGTTCGAATTTTGTGACTTTTTATTGTTAGTTCCTATAACCCTATGTGAGAAAGGAATTTAGCCGCTTCGTTACATACAAAAAGCCTTGTACTTCGCACAAATTCCGAACTTTTATTATGCATCTTCCGACAGTCGGACAAGCCACGAAAGGCCTATGTGATTGAAAATACGTACAGCGGTGACTGGAAAAGACTTATGCAGTCTGTTACGCTGTTCGTTATATTAAATTCTCACCTCGAACTTCTTTTAGGATATCTTGTCTTCTCTAGCAGTCGGAACTAGCTATGGAAGGATGATTTCTTGAACTATTACTATGGAATATCTCTCAATTAGAACACTGCAATTGCAGTTTTTGATGTCCAAGAGACCAGGGGCGATTCCCCTCAGTTAGCTAGTTTAGCGGCGGTAAACCAAGAAAATAATCTTTGAAATACAAATGACGAGGTTAATAATTGCAATAATCAATGACATGCTAAATAACAAAATTACATATTTACAAATCATACCTACTTTGCTACACAAACACACAACACAATCATCCCATAGGTACAAAAAGTTTCCCTTGAAATATTCTTTAGCGTTCAAATTTGCGATACTAAATTCCTTGCCTGCACATTGCACACACGCAATCCAAAACTCTCATAACAAAAGTCTCATCCCTCATCCCGCATTTAGCGTAAAATATTGCGCTACCAAATTTCATACAATCTATATAAGAGTGTCGTACGTACCTCGTAAGAAAAGCCCTGTTAAATGAACAAAAGGCAAAGGGTAAGCGCAAATAAATGCGCTAAAACTTAAAAATTGGGTTACTTGTACGTTCTCTTTTTTTTGTAGTTTCGTATGTTTCTCTTACCTGCTAGTGAAATTGCAGTAAGAGAATGCGTGTGCTTGTTCTTGTGCTTACTTGTATGTTGTATCGTTATTTGATTGTGCTATTGAATCCCAGAAGTCTGTAATTTTTTTTAATTTATTGTTTTATATTTGCGTGGATTATAAATGTGAGTAAATAATATTATTTGTGGATTATGGGTTGTGGACATGGTGCTTTGGAATATGAGACAGCGCTCTTGTTTTGTTTTCGTTTTTATTCGCGAGAAGTGAGATGGAAGTAATGCAGGGCTAAAAAAAATTTTTGAATAAGTAGATCATAGTGAAATTTTCATAACTTTATTGTGCAAAAAGCCGTGGCGGTAGCATCGTCTCACGTGGATCTATTTTTTAATTGTTAAATGAACTCTCTGAGTATTTCATCCTCACATTGCTGGAATCTTTTTATAGAAAGTTTCCTACAGTTATTGTAAGATAGGAATTCGTTTTGTTTCGTTCCATAAACACTTTTCATCTGCTGCTTTTTCATATGTATTTCCAAACAAATGCTAAATTTTTATTTGCTTGATTCATGTTATTTGAGTAGGAACAGGTACCTATTCATTAAGATAAATAACAGGATTTTTATTTTGGTAGGAGGTAAAATGGTATCTCCAACAATAACTACCTATGCACAAAATCCATAAATGAATATCTATAAGAGAAACCATTTGGAACGAGATTGAACGAACGCCGGTGCCCAAAACTATCAGGTTTAAGATCAACGCACAAGGACCGCAATAGAGAGTATACTAGAAACTTTAATGAAAATCAGTTTTCCCTTTACGAATGGTTAGCTGGATGTGAAAATTAATAACTATAAATACTTTAAAAAAATGATTTTTTTTTTAGCGTAGCTAACCCAATGCTTAAGACCAGGAATCGCCACTGCAAGAGACCGCTGTACTGATTTTCCTACGCTGAATTGGTGTTTAAAATTCCGTGGAATCTTCCGTTTCAAAATATAAACAACTCCACGTATGATATCTCAATTAGATTCAATCTCACTCTTCATCCACATTTCAATTCATTTCTCACTTCATTCATCTGCAATCGATATCGGATTGACGAAGACATCATCGGAAACAATAAGAGCAACAGAAATGTTATCGACTCGCCAAACATCTCACGATAAAAGCAGAAGACGATCCGAAAAAGAAAAAAAAAAAAGAAAAAAAGACTCCCGCCAAATGCGGAGCCAAGTTCGCTGAGATCGCACCTCAAATGATATATTAATGTGTGCTGTACAGCAGCAGTTGTCCGGAACACGGCATCGATTAAATTAAAATGCGCGGCTGCGCACTTATTTAAACGGAGCGCAAATTAATGATCCTCTTCTCACTGGGATCGTCCGCCTCCTTGCGTTGCATTTACTCTTTGACTTCAATTTATTTTATTTCATTCCGCTCTCATATTGAGACAGCCATCGCAAATGAATAAACAAAAACACCGGACAACTATTACAATTTTACGTTTCTCCAAACGGTACTGCGCACTTGTGCGCGGCTATATCTTCATTTTATAAGCTATAACATTGTCTGCGGTAGTTGATGATGCCTTGCTTAGATGGGCATCCCAAACTGGCCGAATGTGCGACCTCTCTAACTCTCTATGGGCGCGCAGGGGAGGAACAAATTCCGGCGGCGCTTATGTGTGGCATAACAGAAATACAAAAAAAAAAACACCATACGGCATCACTTTCAACGCCAACGTAAAAATTTGCGTGTGGTCAGTATATACTGCGACTGAGTGCAGTTTCAGATATCGACTCTGAAAGTTGCGTTCGCTCTCACAATGGGTACTTTCGTAGATACTTAAGGCGGAATTTGGGGCAAGAGGAGTTTCTAAGTTTCTCCGTGCGCGCGGGTTCAGGAGTTTACATTAGATAAGGAATTGCCGCCGCACATATTGATGGTGCGCACTCTTTTGGTTGTCCGGCTAGTGAGATATATTTGTATCTACGAGCGAGGGGAGTAGTTTTGAATTTGCGCAGACAAAGATAAGGAATATAAACGGCTTCCAGGAAGATGAACCAGTAATCAGTCGAGCTGCCTGTGTGGCATTGCAAGCGATGGATAGATGTTACACTACTGTGGATATGGGGATAGCTGCAGGAGAAGTTGGAATAGGGGAAAGGTTGGTTTTCTGGCGTCCGATTGTTGCCGATCAGATATCTCCGGTGGTGGAACTGTAGTGGGAAGTTAATCCCAAACGACATCGCTTTGGGAACGGCAAAGATCGGCATTGAGTTGGCACCGAATTGGTTTCCATCCCTAAGACGATTGAAGCGCGATTTTCTCACCGGTTAGATACCGTTTCACTGTAGATATAGTTGGAAGAGTTTGCTCCTATTTCTGAGGCTGTAAACGGAAAGGTCCGAAAAACCAAGCGTACAAAATGAACTCTAGGTCCGAAAAACCAAGCGTAGAAAATGAGATCTAGTATTTCCTGTATGAACCTATGGCTCTTCTCCCGGCTTTGCCTGCAGAATCAAGCACTTAAGTCTAGGATTTGTCATTCGAGAAAGCTCAGCGATTTACCACAGCTTTCGACTAACACTTTAGAACAGCGATTCAACAGTCTTTAAGTCTGTTTCCTAAAAAGTGACTGAATGGGTGTCTTCTCATTTAGAATGTCCAGCAGTTTATGTGTTTAATACGAGTTACATTAGGAATGTCGAGGTCTTAACAGTGCCTGTCATATTGTGATGACAAATTGCACTTTAACCAACCCGCTCCGCTTTGACTCTAATGCACTTTGAGCGTCAGTACCTTCTGCCTTCTGCACTGCCCCTTGCCACCATTCCTATGCTCGAATGCTACACAGCGTAGCTGTCATGAATTTCGTTGACATTTCCCATAACTTGCCGCAGAGCGCAAACTCCGGCACCTGTCGATCAACCACACTGATATTAACCGCCCTTTATTGCAGCCGGGCAAACACTTTCAAATTTCCTCTTAACGAGCGAAAATAAATCTCCCAAAGTGTCGCCCGTCAATTATGTACATAAAATTAACACCCAAAGGTCTTGCGGGGTAATTTATGCCCACTGTCCACCTAATAAAACCATACAAAGTCAGACCACTAATCGCTTGAACTTTACATTGATAAGATAATTTATTGAGAGCGACGAGGGTAGGGGTATTGTATGTCTGCACAGGACCGTATTTTTCAGGCTTTAATCGGACCAAGATACAAAAACTCACAAACCCGCTCGGCTTACTCTTCTCGGCCATAATTCGTGAATGTTTTCCGTTTATAAAAACTAACGACTGTATGTTGTTACAAATGAAATTGTTTTGCAAACATTGGTTATTGGCACTGGACGTGCACAGTGCACACCCGGGCCATTGCGTCTGCCTCATTGCGTGCGCCACACACTCAAACTATATCCATCGTATAAATATTCTTTGGATGTATCATTTGAAATTTTATCGCCGATTAAATGGCAAATTTGAAGACATTAAAATCATCGCCTCGTGCGCCCCAGTAGGTGAGGAATTTCAATCTGCCGCCAGCTGGCTCTGGCTCTGGCTGGTAATCTTGTTCTTATATGGTTGTGAGGCGCGCACGCCTGCGTCGAGATACAAGAGAGTACTTGACCACACCACACGACGAACGGCACGCGGATGCGTTGAAAGTTTATTTTCGCATCTTAAATGATAGAAATGGGATTTTTATCTTTATGGATAAATTTGTAATTGGGTATTTTATGAGGGCGGCCGTTTAGTGTCTGCATCGCTGCCATTTTGTATCGGGAAATTGATATTTTTATATGTATCTAGATGGTTGGGATGCTGGGTTTATGGTGGTGTTTTAGTGTCACAGATGGTTATGGCGATTGGCGAATGGACACTTTATTGTCACCTTAGCATGCGCTCCTCGATGCAACATTTTTGTTGTATCTGTTGGGGTATAGGTATATACACGAGTGCAGCAATCGATGTTAAATATTAATGCGCTGCGAATCTATGATCATGAATAAGTAATCATCACGACTTTGGTTGTGGTCGGTGAGCGTGGTAATTTCCACTTGTCTTGTCTGGCTGTTGTTAGCAATTATTATATCAGCCAACTTTGTTTGCAGTCGTCTGTGTTTTGTATGGTGTGTTCTGAGGGAGACGGGGGCCATCTGAATCGATGATGTAGGGACCGAGATAGAGTCGTGATCGAGGTAATAAAAGTTCGTGGTGATATAATGGAATTGGTATTTTTTTTTGTATTGTTCTCTGAAAGGGCGATGCGATTGTGTCTTGTTCCTTTTTGCTTGCGCAAATTTAATTACAATGCACTTGGCGATTGAATAATCATTATTGTTGGTTGCTTGCAGTCACATAATTAGGAAATTTTATATGCAAATGGGTGACTTTTGGCGAGTGGATTGAATTTATAGGTCAAATCGGCATCATCTGGGGTGACCTCAGATGTGTGATCAGAGTTTAAAAGTGACTTGTCTGCAATCAATTGGGAATTAGCGCCTTGGCAGATGGGATATAGACGTCTTCATTGGATTCAGTAGCAGATGGACTTTATGCAAGTCAATTTGTATCGGAACAGATCCCAATTTCCGAACGCATTTCCTTACTTGTTCTTCCTGAAGGAGTTTTTTTTTTTTTTTGACTCAAAAATCAACAGGGTTACCCAACTTTTTCTGACTATTCTAACAAATATTCCGGCTTGGTGTTCAGAAGCTGGAAAAAGATCTTCAAACGTTTGTTAAAGAGCCGACGTTTTATTTCGTATTCGGACATAAATTTAAATTTTAAAGAAATAAAATTGAATTGTTTGGAATTTTTATACGCAAAATTATGACAAAGAGAATTTGAGGTATATAAATGAAAAGCACCTACGTGTTAGATGGTGGAAGAAAACAGCCTATAACCATCTATGGGGCACAAAATGACCTAGTGCCTAATTTTACAACTGTCGGTTGATTTGTTGAAGTGTGCAAGGAGGACAAAGTATAAGATTTACTTGTTATTCGATCGGGAATATATGAGTTGGACGGATCAGCTGCTTTGACTTTGTGCTAGAAACGGACTTTTCCAGCAACAGACACAAGTACAAGGTACAAACCAACTTCAGCGTCAATGTTGATCAAAGTAAACGAAAGAAGAGGGTGACCAGATCAAAGCCCAGCAAAAATAGGACACCTTCAAAAATCTCAAATGAAAAGTTCAAGAACAAAAAACAACAGCCAAACTATTAAAATATATATTACACTAGCGGAGTTAGTTTTTTACCAACTTTTGCGGAGGGTTTTCCCAACATTTTCTTTCGTAAGAACCTTCTCCTGACAATTACGAACAACTGTAAAAAAATTTGAGCCAATTCGGTCCAGCCGTTCTCAATTGATGAATTACTATACATTTTTTACACAATTTTTATATACATATGTAGATATATTTTTTAAACAAACAAAAATAATTATATTTTAACAAATTCAATAAAATTTGAGCTGTCCAATCAGTTGGTGTGTTCAGAGAATTGTTAAAAAAAATATAGTATTGTGTTCAGAAGTGAATGAGTTCAATTGCAAATATATTTTAGTTCGTGCGTTCACACCAGAAAGATGGAAAAAAAATTTGAGTTGAAAAAAAGTTTTGTTTTTGTAATTTTGTGGTGTTGAAAATTTCAGTAAACTGAGAAATCCTAGAAAGAGGAAAAATTGCATATGATTTCAAAAAGATACCGAATATATTTTTTTTAGATAAAAAAGGAGACGTCTGGTCATCCTACGCACGAACAACTTTAACATGAGAGCTGCTTGCTCTGTAGGGACGCTAATTTATGGTTGATGCGACTGTTGATTAGCGGGATACCATTATTTAACTACTTTTTGTGAGCATTGACAGATCGGGTAGTTATTTTTGAGAAATAACTAAGAAACTGATTTATTCGAATTATTGGAGAAAACCTAACATGAAAATCTTATTTAGAATGCTCCAGTACGTATTTTGACCAAAATCGTTAGAGCGCTTTTTGTCAAATTATGCAGCCAAAACAGTAACAAATTTTGCAATATTTTGCTTAAATATTTAGCTGAAAAATGAGTATGAAGTGTTGTTGGAATTGGGATATAGGCATCACTTAGTTTTTCAAGTTTTATCCAAATTGAAAAGGGCGTTTTCGAGATATGAGCAGTTTTTAAAATTAAAGTTTGCGGTGATTCAAATTGAAAACTAAGGACGCAGTTCATTTGAAAACATCACTTTTACTATAAGTTTTAATTTTGGTCAAAATCATTTTGCGCCGTTTTCAGGATAACTGAAGAAACCAAATTTAAACAAAAATGCATTTCTTTCAAAAATCCATTATACCTAAGGAATAAATTTTTGTTAGAATAGGTAAGCGTTTTCGACAAAGGTATGTCCAAATTTGAAAAGTACAATTAATCGATTTTTTATCGAAAAAGGAACTCATGTTAAGCTCAGCTTAAATATCAACTTTGGTTGAAATCGTTAAGGCCGTTTTCGAACAAATCAAACTGGTATGAACAATTTATATGACGAGTACCATTAGTAGTTACCGTGCAAAAAAAAAATAGCAGGAACTGGAGGCGCACAAAATCCAAATTCGAAATTTGAACCAAATCAGGGCAGCCATTTAGGCTGTAGGACTCAGGAACCTACGGAACGACAGATAGACAGACAGAATTGCGAGAACCATTTTTTGAGTTCCTCTATCATCGCAATGTCAGAATTGATTAACATATCGATTTCGAAATTTTGAACGAAAAACAATATCTTTCTCTTACTACGTAGTTAATCGAAAAAGGTAAAATACATGCGGGCTGTCACTGTCATCCCCTTTGTTACTCGTACTATTTACAGGTTCAATCGAACGCAATCGCACAAAGTCTATACACGTTCTCATCAAAAATGACAGCAAAAGATAAAATTAGCAAAATAACGAGTAATGAGTAGTTCTCCTCTTGGATCGAAACAGCTCAGAGAATTTCAACTGATAAACATGTCAAATGCATCTGTGAAACATAGTTGATAGATTGGTGGTGGTGGCATGTTTGTTATATATTTATTAGTGATATGGATAAAAGTGGCTGAAAGTAGCTCGAAGTCTATCCACGTACTTTGAGGTATTTTTTCAGATCTCCGAGAGAGTATCACTCAATTTTGTATGTTTGAAAGATTATTAGTGTTTGACTCGGGAAAGTACGCGAATAGACCTTATATTTAGAATAGGGCGGCACCGTGTTCATCGCTTTATTGACATAGGTGATAGACGCTTCAAGGGTAAAGAAATTTTACCGTCAGAATGCAAATGCTCAACTTAAAAAGCACTTAAAAGTGTAATATGGGACATTTTTAGAGCTTCTCGAAATAGCTATGCTTTTTAACGAAATGTTTCAAAATGTGGTGGCACGGACCTCTTTACATATCGTGTGACAACAGTTGTCGTCACTAGATGGCGCTGTATAGACCACATGTACATTGTGTACGATGAATCTTCAACATAATCGACTAGTAGTGATGTAAATTCAATAAAATAGATGCGGTATTCGCGCTACAGAATATCTACAGGTCCAGTACCAGCTCATCGTGAAATTTCTTTTCAAATATGGATTAAATGGGCATAACATCGTGGAGCCTACGCCACTTTAAGTCTGTCGTGGGTTTTTTTTTTTTTGTAAAAATTGTTTATTTGCAACTTTTTTCTTCGACCAAAGTTTGATAAAATTCTATAAGCCTGATGATGATGACCCTCTATCAAAGAGCAATTTGCAGTTAGTATTGCTCAATAAAAATTGCATATATTTTCTAAGTAGCTCAAAAAGAATTTTTTTTTTTTTGTAACACGGAAAGAAACGAAAAATCAATCGACATTTTAGAAGCTTGTCTCTGCTTTAAGATGAAATATAGTTTTATATAGTTTTACTATGTTTCGAAATTTTGATTTAAAAAATAAATTTTTTTAGCTTTAAATGCTCTTTAAACGTTTAGAGGAACACGCACGCAAAAATCCACCCCTGTCAGCCCACGTCCATAATCCTTGACTATAGAAAGTTTAAGGCAAATCCATCGAGTCGGCAAATAGAGCTCTGTTTTAGAAAGAAATGTCCACCAGTCAAAAGGGTTACAGGGTGTAAGCCGTGGTTTCGACTGAACCACTTCATAGTTTCATCCTCCTTAACAACCAAACAATTTGTATTATTTCTTGCACAAGATTCAGCTACGATACAATGAAGAGTTGAAATTTGCAACGGACACTTTATTCTGCAACTGATGTGTTGTCACATAAATGTATCCAAATCTAAAATTTATCGGTCGAATCTATTTCTCATGTCAATTTATCCCGCCTTATGCAACCCCGATTAAAAGCTAACCCTCTTCCACGAAATAATTATAACAGCTGTCACCTTTCCGAACGTTTCTTTGAAGATAAATCGCTTGGCACTCCAAAATAAGACACAACACAACCGAATACAGGATAAAGACGTAGAAATATGTACCCGCGCATCTAAACCGGTTCAATTTGACAAGGTATATTTTTTTCTCGACAAAAAAAGCATCAGCCACCGAAATTCGGTTGCAATTTTTTTAAAACATTTTTTGTTTCAACTGACGACGCACAGCCAAATGATCAAAAAAAAAAAAAAAAAAAAAATAAAAAAATAAACCCTAAAAGTCAACCTCAAGGCCTTGTCGTTTTTTCTACATACAACTCCGACATTGATGGATTGCAGTCAGTGTGAAAAAAAAAACAGACTACAACTTGGATCGTAACATTTTGTAACAAATCCAGGCAGGTAATTGCATTCCACAGACAAAGTAAATGACTCACATGGAGGGGGTTATCCTTCCGAGGGCAATGATCAATTTTTCTTTTTTCCATCACCAAAACCAAAGTTCAGGCACAATTTTGCGGTTAACAAAGTATGCAGTAGGTACGCGAGTATATGTGCGAATATATTTAAAAAAAAATCCAAAACACAATTTGAATCATTATTTCGGCTGTTGGCCTTGGATTTTTATACATTTTTTTATTACACTGTCTGTCTGTTTAGATGTCTGCTTTGTTGGTGTATCTCTCTCATAATTTCCAGTGCGCTGGCTAATTCAAACGCATTTTTTATGTTTCGAAGGCCAGACGCTTAATTTGAATTAAAAAAGATAAATAAACCGAACAGCGCAAATAATGACAATCCGAACTGTGAAGTGGAGTTTAGTTTTTAGTTTTTTTTGTTGTTTTTTGCTTGTATTTCATTCAGTGATGTCGCGTGATGGAGGAGTGGCATTTAAATTCGCTGTGCTGGTTTTTGGTAAATTTAGAAAATCATTTGCGTCCGATGGAACAGTAGCAGGAGTTGCAAATGAATTGCTCTGACGCGCGTGAGGTGGTGATACGTGCCAAACAAGAAACGCGTCTTAATTGGAATATTCATTGAAGTTGATTTCGATTGATGGGTTGCAGTTGGAGCTTAAGGAGGCGATAAATTGTTGGCCCAGCAGGTCTGTAGCGACCCTAGGCCTTGCTCCTCACAGAAATTCGCTTTGTTCGAGTTTTTAATTTTTGGGACCAATGCAAGGGATCTACAATTTTATGCCGAGTGCAAACGAGACAAATTTTCGGACTTTTGTTTCGCATTAGGTATGGAATATTTTTGAAAGGCCACTATACCCTCTGCAACTGCTGTAACTCAAGGCGGTACTTGAGGGTTCAATGCGACTATTCAATCGGAAGAAATCACACAAAGAACTCCGAATTAGCTGCCTTACGACCAAGTGGAAAGCTAATTGGCCCACGTTTGAATATAAAAGTGCTGATGTAATGTACCATGCCTTCCTGGATAACATGGTGTCATTGTGGTTCCAAACTTGACTACTAGGTACTAGTAATAAAAAAATGGTTGGTTTGAAGCTCTTTATCAATTTTTGAATCGAATTCTTCTTCAGCTGATCCTGATCCTAAAAAAAACAAAGAAAGTCTTCTCGACATGTTTCCTGAATTACCACCTGTCACCGCTTTGAATACGTCTTTGTATACTGTTCCACTGTTCGTGTCAGTTAACATGACCGAAAATAAGCCAGGCTTCAAATGACTTCTATAGGAGAAGCAGAGATGAGAGGAAGACGACACTGATTTCCAACTGTCCTACCCTGTTTCAAAAAAACATTTCCTCACCTTAGGACCTTCCCCTGAAGCTCACTTAAGAACGAACATTTTCTCAAGTTCAGTCGAACGCTTGAAATGCGTCACTTCGAATTTTATGGCCGTTCCATATAACTTCGAGAAAATCAAAGACCATAGTTGATCCGAATTGCTCCCATGAAAACCTCTTGCTTATTCTTCCTTTACCTGCGCCACCCTAATCGAATGTGAGACACTGTGCACGAGGTCACTTATTCTTAGACTTTCTTAAATATTTCCAAAGCATCATCAGAGTGAGTAGAACAGCCTTTTTGGCCGATCAAATAAGCGATGCGATTAATTTGTATTTCCAAATATCGAAGACAAAGCCGAAAACCAGTTCACCAAATAAGTGTTCGCCACCATAAGAGTGATGTACGATTAGTATCATCTCTATTTCGGATTCAATTCGTTCGGTTATAGGACTAGGTGTATGCAGTTTGAATTTACGTAACACTGTGATGACTATTTCCTTTTTTTTTTTTATAATTTAGTGTGTACCAGCCAAGGTCATGTGACGCATGAAACTACAAGCGAAAAAAAAAAATACACATAAATAAATTTTAAAAGCAGTTGGTAGACCAGAATTTGTAATTTAGTTTTTTTTGTTACCTACTCTTTTTTTTGCGTGTATTGAATGTGTCTAGACGTTGAATTTACGAAGCGGAACAGGGAACACATTTAAATGGTCTTTGCTCTCGGATTTAATTTTTTTTGTGTTTTTTTTTTGACAAAAGCTAATGTGGTGTCGATTTGTGGGTCATAGAAAAGGGGAACTAAAAAAGGTTAGCGATGACATCACGCGTTAACCTACATTCATCTTGAACACTGATCATGTCTTTCTTTCGGAAAGTTTTTAATTACGTTGTTTGATTTGGTAGATGGGAAGCTAATTAATCATTGCATCGATCAGATGGTAGGTTGCACAGAAATGTTGTTGCAAAGTTGGAAAAACAGCTGAATTCGATGAACTTTGACATAAATTTGTTTTTTTTCTTCTGAATAGCAATGTTCTGGCTTTCGGAGTTGGAATTTATTTAGGTGCTGTTGAGTCAAAAGTGAGATTGGTGTTTTCCAGAGTAGGGAAGAGTAACTTTTGCTATTTTATAAACATGCCAATTGAAGCTTTTCTTAACTCAATGGCATTTAAAACAGACATTACCTCTGGCAAACATCACAATGGGTCCATTTGGACCTAAGTGATGAACTGCAGGGTACACGCTCTGCCGTATCCACCAATAAACATTACCTCTGGCAAAAATGCTAGTGTATTCTATTCTAAAATTCTTGGAACTTTAAATTCAATTGCACCAATTTTGACTTAATTAAGTGACAGCCAAAAGTTCATTACATTTTAATCGTACAGTGGCGACATCTTGCGAGATAGTACAGCTGCTTTTTCGATGCACCCCAGGACAGAAGTTAAATTGAATTCTGGTGGAAGACAGAAAATGCATTCAACAAGGCTCATCGAAAGTTGCTAGCTGATGCTGACTCGCTTTTCGACATCAACTCTGATGAATATGTGAAGGCAGTGAAAATGGAGTCTTATTTTTAGCAATGTTAAGTCACAAAGGTACTCGCCTATAAGAGTCATCAGTGATCACAATCATTTTGATTGTCACCTATGTCCCTTTGTAGGGTCACGGTTGTGGGATGCTGAAGTCGACCCAAAGTAACTTTGCTATTTCACTCGTCATAGGGAGTTTTTTTTTAGAGGCACAGAACTTTGAAATGGAATAAAACTGAAATGATTTTCTTAAATTGACATGAAATTTACTTAGCCCGAAGGATAATCTTCTGGGACTATATAATTTAAATAAGATTTCTGGCATATGACCGCCATAGGGCTGGCTCGTACGTACACGGAAAGAATTGAAAATCACCAATTGCAACATTTTGAGTTGTAATTCACGAATCGTATATTTTTCGCAAACCACAACGATTTTTTCTTGAATTGATATAAAAATTTGTAATTTGTCAGTGAAAACGGCGAAAAATATCAAATTTTGTTTGTTGCATTTTGCGATTAAAAGTATTAATTCGAGCTTCTTTAATTTGTAGTGATTTGCGAGATTGTTTGGAGCAATTTACAACTTCAATAGGCAAATTTCGTAAACACCACTTTGCTATCTCAAATTGCGAAAAAAATTTGGTGATTTACCACCACTGAATGATGAATCAATAAAATCTTATAATAATTTACCACATTTAAACCGAAAACGTAAATTGACGTAGAGAAGTCGTAAATTGCAAAATATTTTTTGTAATTTCCATGGAAACTAACTACATAACGTGTGAAATTTTTTTATGCACAGGTAGTCGACAGTAACGATATAGTCCCCATGGGTCGAAATCCTTTCTTTATATGGATCAATATACATACATAATGGGCCTTACTAATAATCATTTTTAACCTTCACACTAAATATTTTCCAGGTCACAATATGCAATTTTGTATGGAAAATTTCACCATTGTGAGTTCGAAAAATTTAACCTGGACACTAAAAATGATTATTAGTACCGCGGAATATGTTTGTGGTGTTGCTGCTTGCTGGACAGCTGCAATCATGGGCAGCGACAGCGAAAGACAGTCGGTATTTAATCTTTGCTTAAGGCAGTCGTTTTTTAAGTATAACTAGTTCTCAGTGATAGTGAGTGTACTAACCATTATAAAGCATTCTGGAATATATATCATGTAAGTACCTATTTAATAATGGAAAAAAATTAAACTAAAGTAGGTATATAAATCTGTATTTTTATTTTTTTCAGAATGAAGATATGTCTCGCTATTAGGAAAGAAGTAAATTGGTATGGATATGAAAGTGTGCAGTCGAAAAGGTTTTGTAAGGTTCGTATCAATACAAGTTCTTCTAAACAATTTGCGTGTATTAACAATTTCAGCATAGACAGAAAAAACACCCCAGACAAATCCCGTTGTCCCCGGACGATATGGCGTCATATGATTCTCAAGGATATCAAGAGGAAACAAAAATATAAAATACGACTATGAATTCTGATTGTAAATCACAAGATATAAGTTGTAAATTGAAAATAAAGTTTTCTAATTTCACGATAAAACGTTTTTAATTTAAGACAGTGATGCCTCAAATCACTACTCAAGAATCGTAAATTGCAAAATATGAATTGCAAATTGCAAAATATGAATTGCAAATTGCAAAATATGAATTGCAAATTGATAAAAAGAAGTTGTGATTTACGATTAAGAATTTGTAAATTGCAACTACAGAAGTAGCAAATCAGCACTAATGAGTTGCAATTCAAGACTAAATGGTTGCAATTCGGTAAGGGATGAAATCAAATTTACTACAGAGAAGTGGTAAATTGCGAAATGTTTTTGCAATTCACAACCATAGTAATATCAAATTTAGAACTACTTGTTTAAAATTGCGATCGGTTATGGCAATATGTATTTCTCGTTTGATCATTATTGACAATGAGAAGTGTTGATTCACGATTTTTGGGGGTCAATATCTTCACTTCTTACAATTTCTAAAATTGCGAATAAGAAGTCGTGAATCAGTAAATCCTGAGCTAAGCTCTAAAACTAGACAAACTTTTCGTGATTCTGCGCTCATTTTTCTTGATTTGATCTTAAAATTTTTTCCGTGAGTCTAATCTGGAGGTCCAACTTTCGATGACTTTTTCCAACATTTGTTGGCCGTATATCGGCAATAACGCGGCGAATGTTGTCCTCCAAGTGGTCAATCGGCTTATCGGCGTAGAGAAGCGACTTCACAAATCGCCGCAGAAAATAGTCAAGCGGCATTAAGTCACACGATCTTGGAGGCCAATTCACGGGTCCGCAACGTGAAACTATGCGGTTACCAAACGTTTCCTTCAATAAATCAATTGTGGCACGAGCTGTGTGACATGATGCGCCGTCTTGTTCAAACCACAGCTCCTGCAGATCATGGTTGTTCAATTGATGAACGAAAAAGTCAGTAATCATGGCTCTATAGCGGTCACCATTGACTCTAACGTTCTGGCCTGCATCGTTTTTGAAGAAGCACTGACCAATTATTCCACCAACCCATAGCACAACAGTCAGTTTTTGTAGATAAAGCGGTGTCTCAACATACATTTGAGGATTATCTTCACACCAAATACTGCAGTTTTGTTTATTGACGTTTTTATTCAACCAAAAGTGAGCTTCATCGCTAAACAAAATTCGCTAATGAAAATTCATGTAGTGCGCGGTACGTATTTCGAACAGAACCATGATTTTCAAAATAAATTTTGCTCAATTTGGAAGCGTTTTTCATGCGTCAGTCTATTCATGTAGAAATGCCAAACCAAGCTAAAAATAAATCACTTGACAGCTGACAAAATGGCAGCCAGTTAAAATAGTGTTGCCAACTTAAAGTTCTATACCTCTAAAAAAAACACCCTTTATAGGAGAAGACGAGTTGTCCAACTTCAACCATATTTCTCATAAAAATGCTACCATAAGGCTCCATACCTAAGTTTGGCAGTTAAAATGGCAAATATTTGAATAACATCATTTCTGTAGCTTTCAATAGCAACTGCTCTGAGTTCCGAGTGGAACTAGTCAAAAAATTGGCTCCGTAAAACTTAAAAAAGGATTTTTTTCTTAATTTTAAACATTCCCTACTCGGATTGCCGGGCGAAAATTTCTTAAATTGCCTTACTTATGTAATAGGCACAATAGGCTCCACTAAGTAGCCGCAGTGTCAGAGCCCTTCGTAGGCTCTCCCGCCTTTAATCTACTTATGTATATTGCAGTACATAAAGGCAAATGGCAGGAAGAGCCGACTTTTTCATAAGAATCTTCCACAAGCTGCTGCTAGTGTGGTTAAGACGGAAACTTAAATAGGTCCTTCAACACGCAGAAACTTTGACCTTAACCGAGTGCGATTTTTTCTTCTCGGTGGGTTGGCAAATAACAGCGGAGTAACTTGGTTTAATTCTACCAAGTTAGTTTGTTGTTTACGACCGAGAAAATTTGGATGGGAAATTGCTTATTTTTAACCGAGTTTGGTTAAACAAGTTGACTCGGTTATAACTCAGTAGGAGCTACATATATTAACAGAATTACTTGGTAGTTCTTAGCCGAACGTTGTTTGATTTTAAATGAGTGAATTTTCTACGCGAATAGAAAGTAGATTTCATTAAAAAATGTGACGAGAGTTGTTAAGCATTGTAGTTCGTTCTATAAGAGAACTAATTGCTATCATCAGTAAATTGATTTTTTAAAGCTTTTAAAATAACGGTTGCTCGAGTATCGGAAGCGGCACTCAAATAATTACTATCGTCCAAGTGTTATAGTTAAACAAAATTTGAAATTTTGAGTTTTAAATTTAATCACTTTCACAATTTTTTGAAGCAAAGTTCGAAAACAAACATTTTAGAAGATGTGTTGCCCTCAAGTGGATTTTCGTTAATAATTTTCAATTTTATTAAACGACAAAATTCAGTTGGATAAGCTGTTGTTGGAATAATAAAGTCGCATCAACAAAGTTGGGCGAGATAGGACTGGCAAATGAGGTCGACAAAAACCTCGAAGACTGAGAGTTACCAACTCATGAGTGCTTATACAAAAATAATAAACCGAACAAATGTTCAAGTCACAAAAATAAATAAGTAAAAGATATATAACATTTATCAGAAAATATTTTAACTAAATTGAAGATCACAATCAGACAAAGTGGGTGAAGGAAAATAGATCCACGGGAATTTACTCCACAAAAGTCCACTTTTTCCATGTGGACTTATTTCCCACTAGAAGTGAGAATTAATTTTACCCAAAATTTGATGAAGTTATTGCCCGCATTTGATTTCCCTGCACCGACAAAGTGCGGTAATAAATTTGAATTTTATGAAAATCTGTATACAATCTACAATTTTGTAGATCTGAGCTAAACAACTTGAACAGGCGTTTGTGGAGTTGTTGTTAACACAAAGGTAACTCCCAGCTCAATCTGATATAAATATGCGAACAAATTGTAAGGCCAGAAGTTCTGAAAACCCTTTTCAAATATTCAAGTTTGTGCTGCTTCAAAAGTTCCATAAAGTGATTTCAAGTTAGTAATTCAGCTTAAGCCAGCGCACTAAGATCGTCCACCCTTTCCAAGTGTTTTCTGAATTTGACGCATTTTTTAAAACAAACCTAAGCCAATCTAATCAAATCTTAACAGAGCTAAGACTTTATATGCGAAAGCGAGTGGTTTGACAAACGTCAAACTCTCAAGTCGATCAAAGAAGGCATCACAGCCACAGCTGCAAAGATGCCATTCCGCCAAGCAGTCACAAAAGCTTGCGTGATAAATATGCGAACTGTCAAACAGCGACACATCATAATTACGCTCCAGAAGCATCATCATCATCATTCATTCCCGAACACCAACGAAATCGGTTGATTCGCACGCGTGTCATACGCCGTACACTTTGTAGCGCTTATGTAGTTAATACCAATGTGCAACGTGCATCTCTCGCACATCGCACAACATAAACATAAACAGATTAAAATTCAATAAAATCGTCATGACGATAATAACGATAATTGAGTAATTTATACACAGATACAACCAGAGAGAGGGAGAAATGCGGAGCGTGAGGAGCTGCCTGCCTGCACTTGCAGTGTATCTACAAACAAAATCGTGTAATGTCATTCATTCATTCGTAACGTGTTTTGGTTGGGGTTTTTTTTCTGTTCTGTTGCAGTGCCATTCTGTGGTTCTGTCGATCCAAACAGCAGACCGCCTTCGTTTATGAGTTTTGCCTCTGTGTGTGGAAATGATTGTATGCTCTGTGCTAATCCAAGGTCGCAATTGGCACGATTATTCCTTGCACCCTCTTCCGCCTTCTGCAGTGGCATTCTACATTCTACAACCCCATTCTCTGTATGCATAATAAAACTCTGGCTGGTTGTACCTATATTCCATTTGACTGGAAGCTGGAGCGGCTGTCGGTTGTGCGCTGGCTGCTGGTGCCTTTTACTTCCCCGATGGCTTGCAGAGCCCATAGCCCGCAGGCTGTGTACCATGGCAATTGAATGCAGCCATCGATCAGAGGAGACAAAATGAAAAAAACAAAAGTTTATAATAATTGGTAAATGTAATCGCATTATTGCCACATAGTGAGTGAGCGATGATAGAATTGTTCGCCTGTTGCTGCTATGGAGATACAGATGCAGATACAAACCTAGTACGGAACTTTTTTATATTTTTTTCTCACATATGGCTGATGTGTGTGGTGTGGTTGTTGGTGGTATTAATGAGATTCTGTCATGCTGCGGCACGGGCACATGAGGAATATAATTAATGCACCTGTGTGGTTGGAGTAGGAGGTTTATTTTCTTTCTTAAGCCGAAGAGGGTTTTCTTTTTTTGCTTTGTTTTTGACAGAGCGTGTGTTTACTGATATCAGAAGTTAGACTGCGTAATTGATTCAGCGATTAGGGTGGCTACGGGCTTAGTGATGTTGGGGACACAACCATGGCAGGGAAGCAAAAATATTCCGGGTTCATTAGGCGATAGGTCATATTCCGAGTTAAGCTAGCCTAGAGTGGGAAAGCCCGGCTTGACTCTGATCGAGGAAACACAAAAATCCAGTTCGCAGCCGGACTCTTTTGTTTTAGTTTGGTGCGGGACGCATTAATGGTACTTGGCGTTGGATGTGGAAAATAATTATGTTAAAGAGTTTGTGGCACAGCAGGTCCTAAAAGATAAAGCCTTTCACAAGAGTCTCCTCCTGCAATACGGATCACAAAGGAACTGATCATTTGTTAAATAATATTCCTTCAGAACAGAAAAAGTTCAAACACGTCTAAATAGGGTCTACATAACCAAAAAAAAAAAGCTCATACAAAATAAATGGTCGCGAGAAGCTAGTCCTAAGCTACCTATACAGACCTGTTGCGTCAGCTACTTTCTTCTCATTTTTTAATAAAATAGCAATAACAGGACTGTCATGGTCATCACCAAGTGGTTCAGATGAAATATCAACAAGCTTGATGCAGATCTTCTAAGCTTTCATCAGTGAAGCGATAATTGTAGCCAGAAGTGTATAAAGGAATTCTTTACTGATGTAAAGTTTCTAGGCATCAAAGCTTGTAGTGAGTGCACCAATTTTCAGGTTAGGAAGAAGAATTCCCGAAATTCCGGCACCGGTTTGTCGTAATATGCGAAAAAAGTTGTGTTCCTGAATCAAATTGCCAACACAATGTAAACGTTTAAAAAAAGAAACGCGGGAGAGTACGATAACTTACGCTAAGGACACGCACTGAGTGGTAAATCGGCAAAAATTTGAGGGGCTAAAAAAATCCAAACATATGAAATTGTATGGTTGTGCTTGTGGCCACGCTGTCGCTGAGCGGCTGAGCGACGTCGCTCAACTTTCAATTATGTTATCTGTTCTATTATTTAAGTGTAGTCCTGAGCGACAAGAAATCATCATGGCAACAATTTCAGATTTTCGAATTGCAGGTATTTTCTGCAATTCTAAATCGAGCGCTGAAAACCAGATTGATTTATGTCTTCTAGTTTTTGCGAAAATTGAGAATTCGAATACTGCTTCCGCCGATAACTTTTAGGTGTCCAATTTAAAATAAACGCACTCACTGTGGCATTTTTGTCCCATATTCCTTGTGACAATAAATTTGAAGTGCAGATTAAAAATGATTATTTATATTATCAACCTTAACCCAACATTCTTCGACATCGAAAATATGGAAATAAATTTTCAAGTTTCCGCAGAACAACATTTTTTAGCAAAATTTATGGTGTCCACACATCCCTAGCCCACTTACAGTATGTGTCTCTCCATGCCTCATTTTTTGAGACCAACATTCTTTTGTCACTGTTCACCGGTCACCGAATAGTTGCAGGCAGCTCTTAATTTTTGCATACAAAAACATGTTCTTTGCACTTTGGCTGTGCACGCGAAAATATACTCAAAAGCAAATTAAGAAACCAAAAATCTCGTTGACCTTGGCCGAAAAGGGGGAATCTGTTACTTCAAAAAAATCATCAAACAGGATTCTAACATTTCAACAGTTTTTTTTTTTTCTCATTTCAGTTTCTTTTCCTTCACCTAAAAACCAGATAAAAATGCAAAAATGCGTGGGATAATCGACCAGCAGCGGACGCAAAAAAAAAAACAAACAAAAAGAAATACATGATTAGAACAGGATGACAATGGAGTTGGTTGGACGGATAGTGGTCAGTGGTCAGCGGTCAGGTAGGAATATAATAAGGTATCGGCCATATGGGTCAATTTTGCCTTTTTGAATGGTCGTCTTGAGGTTTTTTTCTTTTCTTCTTTTTTCAGCTGTACTTGTGTCCATGATAATCAGGAGCAGGACGTGTACTCTGGCAGTGTCCAGTCCAGCAACATATCGTTGACCTTGGGCTGGATTCTTGATGCGATCTAATGACGATGCAAAGGAGTGGCAGCAAAACTGCTACCTGCGTGTTTAGAATTTTTTTTTTTTTTTTTCATCCTCGAAATGGACATTGGACACTGAATACTGGACACTGGACACTCCGTTAGAGAATGGCAGTACTAATTGAGTTGGTCTTTTGAAAAGAGCAGGTTTTTTTTTTGCTTTGGGTGATTCACTGCACCCGGAAATGTGTTAGACGCTTTTGTTGGGCATTCTTTTCTTGTGGTCTCCTCTTTCCTGTTCAGATTATTTCACATGGAAAAGGTTTCTTACAAAAAAAACTAATACAAACAGTGATTCTCTGGGTGGAAAAGAGGTTCACTTCCTTCAAAGTTCGAGGGCGAGTTCGGTTGGAGAACAATCAAATGGCTTCCAAAACTTTGAATATTTTTCCAAATCCCACAAAGCAACAGCAAACACAAAAAGAAACTGTTCCCAATCGATTAGTGATAACGCTATCGGCTGAAAGTGCGACACCGAAGGTAGGTCACTCTGCGATAAGATTAGAAAATTATACAAATTACCTAACCCAATGCCACTATGGGAGCAGTATTCGCTGGGCGTTATTCAGCTGTTCTCGCTTTTACCTTGGCATTGATATTGAGACTGCTGACACTGACAATGAAAATCGGAAGCAAATTTAGTGTATTTTCCAATTCGACGGAAACACACACGCACAACGAGTGTGGACTCATGCGTATCGATGAGATAAACGCGCTAATTATAGACGCCAGCCCTAGATATTTAGAAGAGGTTGCGTGTGCGGACTAAATTTAGAATGAAAAGAGATTGCAATGTAATTGTGTACGGATTGGCCAACGAGCATACGCATCGGTGGTTCAGTGGTAGAATGCTCGCCTGCCACGCGGGCGGCCCGGGTTCGATTCCCGGCCGATGCAACTGAAATTTTTTTTTCTTGTAAATTTTAAATAAACCTTTAGCTGGGTCTTATTTTATTTGGAAACCTATTTTATTTGTATAATGAAAAGAAACGATTTCCATGGGGAGCAGAAAATATGGAAAAGTACTACCACTCGGAATAAATATGCAGTTTCCAGCAAAATTAACAATTACACCCAACACAGTCATAACATAACACATCAATCCAAACAAATTGTGTGTAATTTTATTGCAAGTGCATATATATAAATATTCGATTGGGTCTGAACAGTGAACAATATTGTTTTCCGTCCAATTTAATACAATTACTAGCGAGTTACGATTGATCGGCGGATTATTTTAAGAAAATATGTGTAAATATTTATTTCACTTCAGACGTGTCATCGACGCGCGTTGTTGTGAAATCGAGAATGTGCAGTGGTACTTGAGCGATGACATAACAGTGGTTTGTTGATGTAATTCACAACTAGAATAACTGCCTAACAAGGCTTTGGTGAACAAACAAACAAAAGATTTGCTGTACGATAGGAATTCAGTTACGAAAGAAATTCAGGCCAAAAAATGTGTGCTTTTGATTTTATAATATTTTGATAACAGTAGCTGAAACAGACGTGGTATAAAGTAAGATACTCTTAGTTCGTCTATTTGTCTATATATTATATATACCAGCTGTTTCCGCTCGGCTTCGCCCGTGCAAAATGTGGTTTTGAGAACAGTTGATGGAACAAAAAACAAGACATTTGCTGTCTTGTAGGGTACAACTACAGTCGAGTCCTTCTAAGTCGAGCCTCCTTTAACTCGAATTTCCCTCTAACTCGAATTTTTCGACCCAATTTTTGCATTCCCTTCAATTTTGCATAGAAAAGTCATCCTAAGTCGAAATCCCTCTAACTCGAACATATTTTTTGATTCTTGACCTACTACAAGACGACTCTAAGTCGAATTTTTCGTCTGAAGAAAACAAAATTAAAAAAAAATAAAAATTCGGAGCTGAAGACGAGTTTAGCGGAACCATTACTAAACATATGCCGGAAAAGAATGATATTGAAATCGCAATTGAAATTTTGCAAACTGCAATTGAAATGACCGAAGATGTCCAGGGGAGATTCACGACTGCCTATATTTAAAATAGGTAGAATAATTTATTAAACGAATGAACACTGCTACTTTCACATCCCAAACAAAATTAACAAATTCTTTAACTAATTTTGTTCAAAATGTACCTACTTTCCTATTCTTTAATTTAAATTATTACGCTTAAAAAAAAATCCCTCTAACTCGAATTTTCCCAGAAATCCCTCTAACTCGAACTTTTTTTAACTCCCGTGAAAATTCGACATAGAGGGATGCGACTGTATTTTAAAGTTATTTTCATTGTTATTTGAATTGGATGGTAGTGACTGAAGAGTAGTTTTAGAGTCTCTAATGTATACGGGTTAATTTCACTGATCATTGTTTGAATTTCACCGACCAATGAAGTATTCAAATTTGGAAAATAAGTTAATCTTGCGTTTCTTTGCTGTATAAATGAAGTAATTTGGAAAGCTGAATTATGCAACCGTAGAAAGTGCTGCGAGAATTCCTGATTGTCACTTGGAAAAGATTTCAGCGGTTCGGGTGACAGAAGAATCGGATCCAAGTCCCCCTTAAATTTTAAAGGATTGCAGAAGGTGCAACATATGGTCATTGAGACCATTTCTACTTCTGCAGTATAATTAATTTTTGTTTTATAGTTAAAAGCACTATTGCGTTTTTCCCGCCAAGCTATCTTTGGTCTATTTTTTAGTAATAGCCTACAGGCCTTTGGCGTTTGGTGTACATCACAATATTCCGTTGAATAGATTTACTTTAATAGAACATTGGGTTTCCACAAAAAAAAACTACAAAGAATGGAAAAATCGGTAGATTCCGTTAAAAGCAAAACACGATTTAACCTAAAACAACTGAAACAAATTTAAATAGAAAGGTTTGTATACAGCGTATAGAGCTCTGGCAAGATATTAACAGCTCGACTTATTTCTTGAGTTGGTGAATAAGAGATATTTCTTCCCACTGTATAAAGTAGTTCGTCTTCCTTCTTATTACCGTTATATTAACAGGTATTCGTTTCAAATGTTAAATCACTCTCTGAATCCAGTATACATTTCACATCCCTATCTCTCTCAATTCCACGCCTCAGGTTAGTCATTCATTAGTAACAAAAAAATTTTATTTTTTATTACCAAATTTAGACACCAACTTTATTTTCAAGTGGCAACCGAGCCATTGAAATTTAAACTGATATTTTTTATTTATTTATTATGAAATGAAATATAAATTAGACAAAGACGGTGTAAAAGGGACTGCGGAAATAAACTTAATGGAAAGGATTAGATAAATGCGAATAAAATGAATGTTTTTTATTTTTTAAAAACGAAATACCTATACATATTTGACATTTCTTTCGTAAGCAAGAGATTAACAAACCTTTCCTACATATGTGACATATCTTTCATGGGTTTCTATTTTTTCCTTAGCTAGCCAAAGAAAATACTGAGTCTATCTGTCTCCCTCTCCGTCGCAGAAGTAAAATAATGTTAAAAGAGATGACATTATATTGCGCGGTTAGTATGTTTGATTTGAGAATGAAGTGCATATCCACTCACCCAGGTGAAAATCGTAGAAATGTTTCAAGTTTTGCCTATTTATTTAAAAATTATTTAAGTTATCGAGATATCCTATGTTGTAGCTGCAGATGTCCTCTATAAGGTTGTATTTACTATATTTAAATGCTCCCAGTACTCGTATTTTCGAACACAAAGCGTGACAAAGAAAAAAGCGAAACGAAACGAAAAAAATAAATTACTCTTCTCAGTTTTTTCCCGAATTTATAGAGATAATATATATAGAGTTGAAACAAAGTGGAGATTGTAGGCCTAGGTATCCTCTATAGGCCTGTCAAAAATGCACCAAAATATATTCAGAAGTTTCTAAGATTTTTGCATTTAAAGACAGGCAGGCAAATTCATTCGAAGTCGAACAGAACTACACCAATTTTATTTATAATTTTATTTATAAGAAGATATGTAGGTACAAGAATTTTTTTTTTCTTTTTGTATTTGAAGTGTCACTACTCGATTTATATCCATTTTTTTTTTCAATGTGCATTTTCCCATACAATTTTTCAGAACCGATTTCATCTCCTCAAAGTTATGTTTTCGCGACAAAAAGTAGCCTATATCCTTTCTTGGTCCAAAACGAAACCGTCAAGCCCAAAATCGTTAAAATTGATTAATCCGTTCTCGAGTTATGCACGCACACACGGACTTCATTCTCTTTTGTATATACACAGAGATTTTTTTTATTAAACAACGATAAGATTTTATACGAAGCCCTGGGCCATATAAGGCCACAACTATATAGCTAAAACTTCTACGGCACCTACTGAAAAATGTCTCAGGCCACAATTGGTGTAGTGCTACGAAAACGGCAGACCATATCTGGCATAGTGCTGGCAAGACATCAAGCTACAACTGATGTAGGGCTGGCAAAATATAAAGCTACAACTGGTACTGAAAAATACGTCTGACAACAAATGCTGTAGTGCTAGGAATATAATCAGCCTAAAGCTGCTGTTTTTCTGCCATGAAAACGTCGCTTGTAGCTTGCAGCTTGTAGTACTGGGCAAGCGACAGTCAAAATGTGCTGTAGAACGTTGAACCACAATTCTAGCAGTCCTGAAGAAACTCTTTTTAAACGGGATTTTCAGAGATTACAGAAGCTTCGAGCTAATGTTGGTTGCAGGTCCAGATAATTTCAAATGCAGTGGTGGTTCTGGTAGCTCGCTGTCTGTGATGTTATACTGGAGATGAATTATTTGACTTCAAGGCTTTCCATGGATATGGATGCTCTGAACTTTCTATTTCGGGCAATGTTCGAATGTTTGCTAGACGAGGTAGAAAGTATAGTCTGTGGTGCTTTCTCCTGTCTCTTTTACGGAAATATAGGTACAAATACGGGCTATGTTTTGAAAACGAGCTGTGACCTAAGCAGTTCATACAAGAATGCAACAGCGGGCAAATAGCTAGTGTATTGAACTCGATAAGTTTCAAGTTCCACCCGGTATCTGTCAACTGTCATACATGCAAATTCTCGTAAGAAAGCTTAAGACGTGGGTATCTTCTTGAAGTAAAACACACACGCCCAAGTGATTTTTAAAAGCTAGACCCAGAGTTTTCTATCCAAAATCCGTTTAAACCTGCCGCTCTCAGGATTTACTTAATTTTTATTTATGTTTCCTTTTAAAAAGCACTTGAATATACTGCGCCAAGTTACTCGAAGAGCTTTTGAACTAACGTCGACACCAAAAATAGAACCCCAGTGCCATTGACCTAGAACGTCGAACGTGCTGAGCGATAAATTAGCGCATACACCAATTCTCAATATAAAACACATATCACTTCCATTATCCACCACAACACTGACGAGAGCCTGCCTTCACTGCAACCCACAATCAATCCCTTAGCCCGTGTCAAACATGCCCTCCGCAATGTTCGTTAATGGCAATTATTAAAAGGCAACAAAATGGGTGCAGTGCAGTACAACCAACAAGCAACTGGCTTATTTATTTTCAAACCCCCATACCACCGCAATATCAGTGCTCATCTTTAGCGGGAGGCATCATTTTAATTAATAGTTCCACACCCAGGCAGGCTGCAAGAAAAAGGTGTCAAAACACTTGCCACAATCTACGATGCACTAGTGTGAACCTATCGAACATTAAGAGGGTTATCCTTTCGGCGAAGAGATCGAACGAGGAGCATCCTTTCCTTGGGTGTACTTCTCATTTGCATGACACTACGCCTGGCTACTGTCAATGTGAGCTCCAGTTACAAAAAAAAAAAAAAAAAAAATTGCTTCCCCTCCTTACATATCTGTCCTTCGATGTATGATATGCTGCCCTCAAGGCAGATTTTTTTTTTTTTTTTTGCCTGAAAAACTGTCCATGAACTCTGTTTCCTATATTCATCCTACATCTCCGCGTGTATGCCTAGCACACCTCCTTTTGCACGTTGTTAGCTGTCATTTTTGCTGTCATCGTTGCACCGTTCGATTGTTTCGCTTGCTTTTTTTTTTGCCGTTCAAGGTGTGTGCTCGGTTCCATTTGTGTGTGCAGTATTATCGATTCAAAGCGAATAGAATAGAATATGACAGTTTTGACAATTTTGATAGAATTATTGGACACTATTTGTGCCGCACTCTCAGTCGTCTCTGTGCCACATCCCGTGGCCCGTGATTGAATTTGTAGAACATTCGAAATTAATTAGTTGAGTTCAATGCAGTTTGATTGGAGGCGACATAAGGCGTGTATAGTCGGAACAAACAGAAACTTTTCGCATCAACAAATTGCCTTTGACAGTTGCTGTCGGTATAACAATGTTTTTGGCGCCAATATTTACGCAGAAGAAATAACCGTGACCCGTGTGTAAATAGAGTAAGTAAGTAAAGCTGTTCTCTTGGCTGCGGCTGGTGTGTGAATGTGAATAAAAGTCAAAAGTTGTAGGCAAATGTTTGCCAAAGTAAATATAGATTTTATTTAAACAATTTGGACTGCGTGTTCATCGGGCACACTTTGACAGTGGATAGGGGTGTTGAAAGCGGTGATAGTTGTAGCACTTTTTTGTTTGGGGGGAATTGTGTTGAAAGGATATTTTTGTGTAAAGGTTTTTATTTTTTTTTAACTGAGTCATGATGGGTTGGAGGCGAAATAGTTGTGTCTGCTGTTAGGTATAGAAGTCCTACATTTTAAAGGGCTGGGGCAGATTTTTACCAAGAAAACGTTTAGCAAATAACTCAATTGAATTTAAAAGCCTATTAATTTGGTTTAATTAACAAAAAAGACACAAATCTTGTACCGTTGTAGAATTTATGTATAGTTAGAAAAACGTGCTCAGAACCAAAAAGTTAAGTTTGCTAGCTCGTTGCCCTATTCTTAACTGACAAATTTTCCTGCCAACGCAATGAATAGGTAGATATGAAGAAATATATAAAATAAAATCGAGTCAGTGATGTTTGGACTCGGTTTCGTAAGCCAGTTCAAACCGAGTTGGATTTATATCACACCGATGGAACGAAACGATCGAGTCCTTTTCTAAAATACATTCTCAATAAAACTGAATTTTTTAATTACATTTTCTAAATTGCAAATGTCTTCAAAGAAACTTATTTGATCTCTAGAAATTGAAGCAGAAAGCTTATGCAAACTTACTATGTGGGATTTTTTCCTAAAGCATCTTTTCTTTATAGTTTTTTTTTTTAGAGGTATATAACTTTAAGTTGGCACCACTATTTTAACTGGCGGCCATTTTGTCAGCTGTCAAGCGAGTTATTTTTTAGTTTGGTTTGGCATTTCAACATGAAAGACAACGCTTCCAAATTGAGCAAAATTTATTTTGAAAATCATGGTTCTGTTCGAAATACGTCTCGTGCACTACGTCAATTTTTATAAGCGAATTGTGTTTAGCGATGAAGCTCTCTTGTGGTTGAATAGATACGTCAATAAACAAAACTGCCGTATTTGGAGTGACGATTATCCTCAAGTATATGTTGAGACACCGCTACATCCACAAAAACGGACTGTTTGGTGTGCTTTATCGGTTGGTGGAATAATTGGTCAGTACTTTTTCAAAAACGATGCTGGCCAGAACGTTACAGTCAATGGTGACCGCTTTAGAGCAATGATTACTGACTTTTTCGTTCATCAATTGAACAACCATGATGTGCAGGAGCTGTGGTCTCAATAAGACGGCGAACCATGTCACACAGCTCGTGAGTCGTGACACAATTGAATTTAAAAGCACCACAAAATTGTAGGTCCTTGAAGGAAAAAAGCAGCAATAAAAGGATGCAATAAGATATGCTAAGAAACATCCCAATTGTTGTCACAACAGGTCCGTTTAGGTACCCTTCTGGCTTCGCATAAAAGTCAACGCGTTTCCGAAAGCTTTGGTTTCCAACCAATAGTCACTGAAGTTAATGGTTAAGAGGAATAAAGTCGTCTTGAAAAAGTCCAATGTTCCGATATTAACGATATTAAACGAAATTGAAATCCTCAGGCGGATACTTTCAATTAAGCACCTGCCTGTGAGTCAGGTGTGTACTAAACGCTGCCCATTAAATGGGTTTCCCCATCGATCTATGTGCAACCCTACCTTACATTCACTGCCCGGTCCCCGGCAACAATCCATTTGTTGGCTAATTTCGCAAATAACTACCATTACAAGATATTTCTTTCCAGAGTACATATCTGCACCCCCAAATTTGATCCGTTGAACCTCCCAAACCGCACCAAATGTCAAGGAAGCATCAATCAAATCAAATCCACCAGATACAACTTGAACACCCCACCCGCGGCACACAATTGCATTCGCCATAAGATTACCATCTATTACTTTATTCATGTCCAAAACTAATATCTAATTTGTATCTAAGCAGCAAACAAAAAACGTTCTGCACATGCGCGCGCACAACATGTGCATTTTTGGTTGCAACATTTGCCCGTTTCGTATTTTTTTTTTAATTAAAATGTTAATCCCCATATCGGTGATCTATCCCTCTGTCTCTGTCGCTCCTTGCTAACGCAACTGCCTGTTCATGTGGCGAAACCGATTCCAGTCAAAAGGAAAACGCCAAACGAAACAAAAATATTATTATTAACCAAAAACCAAACCCAGCCTCAGCCAACGCCCTCGCCTCACAGTGTTTTGCCATGTGTACTGTGTACTTGTCATGTACCTGTGATACCGCAACAAAACAGAAGTAAACGCCAAATCCACCACCACCACCACCACCACCACCGACCGTCACTGCCGCCTCCCTCCGTCACAATTTGTCTGAAATAAATCAGATTAGTGTGGCAGCGAAAAAAAAATGGGCAAAAATTTGCATTCGCCAGCCCCATAGATACCACGAGCAAGATTCGAGATCCTTTTCAATTCATTGAGGAGTGGGTTTTATCCGAGCACATTAAAAAAAAACAAAAGCGTCCAGCATACTCGTGCATAGATATACCACCTCCTCGGGCGGTTAGGTGTGAAATTTGTTTAAATAAATTGAGCGAGTCAAGCGCTGCTCTTGCGAATTTTCGTTATGCGATTGCGTTCAAGTGATACGAACCCGCATTTCGACGGAGGTGAAGGTGCACGCGTGCAATATACTGTTGTTGCAGCTACTAAACGCTGTCATGTAGCTTTGTTGGCAAATTGTTACACAATGCGAATTAGTGTCCGGATATATTAGAGTTAACAAACGAGTGACGCCGCCGACCAACGTCTCTCCACGCAGCCAATGTTTGGCGTCTTAATGCGCAGCGTGTCTTGAGTTTGGCCTATGTATGTATGTGGTGCTGCTAAGAAGGTGCGGCTATGAGCTGCTGCTTCCAGGTTACAAATTGAGTGAAGTGTCCTTATAGTGTGAGCTTGTACAAAGAAGGGATTATGTGTGGTTGTTGTCAATCATTTCATTTGGGACAAAGTAGTGGCCTGTCACGCCTTAGTCAGTTTGGACACGGAAAGAATTTCATTACTAATCCGACGAAATTGCAAATCTACGCTGAAGGACATTGTGTCGCAACAAATTAGAGTTGGAAGTGGTAGGTATGTTCTAGATTGAGGTTAAGTTGGCTAAAGGCCTCAGGGTTTTTAAAAGTTACTTACATCGGTAGCTGGGCCGTTTGTCTTCAAAACTGTGTATGAGATATTGACCTTCTTGTTCGAAGGATTTTCTATGTTTTCCAAAACGGGAAACAAGAGGCACTCGATCAATAGCCGATTGAGAAACCTCTCAGACTGGCAGTGGTATTTTCTCTGTTTAAAAATCGAGTGTACAGAAAAAATCTTTCACACCCCCTACAAACAAGAGACCAATAGTGTGACACATTATGCTAATTTGGACATTTGTTATCTGCATAATACATGTATCTAATATATGTTTGCGTAATATATGTTTGACAATCGACTGCCGAGACAAAAGCAAGTGTTGCATTTATATATACAAAATTGTGTCACTTCGGTAAGTTTATTTACCACAAATAATCTACGTCATAACAGATGGGTCTCTTATAAAACGCATTGGAATCTATCCATTCTAGCCATACCTGGGTTTGTGGTTTTCATATTGGTTTTCATATTGTGTCTGTCGTCTTTTAGCTGAAAGCTATGGTGGCTAGTGCTGCCATAAATCATATCATATCAATATTGTAGTTTATTTACTTATTAACAAAGTAAGTAATATTTGACATCTTTGACTGCGTAAATGTAATGAAAAATCATCGCAATTTAACCGTTCCGACTCGGCATAAAACCTAGGCCCCATTCATTCCATTCTTTCTTGGCAAGACTGCAACAAAAAAGAAAGCTACCTGTACCCTGTACGTACAGTTCACGGAAAAGACCTAGAGAACGGAATGCCGAGTAAAGGCGAATTAGTTTCCATTCCAACCTGCAAACTGCGAATGTCTCAAAGCATTTAGCAAGGCGCTTGAGGGGCGAAGAAAGTAAGGTCCCAGAAAAGAAGGAATAATGTGAAAGCAAGTTTTCAACCTCAGGTAGTTACAATCCGAGCTGAGATGGCGGTGCGAACCCAGAATGATCCAATGGCCGCATCTGACTTCTACAAAATCATCAGAGGCTAGCGGGTCATGAAATTCGTCAAATAGGCTTTATACCGCCCAGTGTTAAGGTCCCTAGGAACTTTTGCTGTCTCAAAGGTCGATATACATACCTCTTGAGTGTATTGTTTTGAAAGAACCTATAATAATCGTATTTCCCATTTGTAAAGGCCCGAATTTGCTAACGATTGAAGTTTGAATTCATTAACTACAATGATCACCGATATCAATAAGCACAATATGAAGGTTCATAGCCTGATGAAAGTTGTAAAAGTTGAAAATTCGCTTCAGTCCATTTAAAGGGAATAAGGTGCGCATTCTGTTGAAGTTTGACAAGTCTTCTAAGGGCAGAAATAATTCTGCAATAAATTCAAGCTGAGTTTTGACAAATACTACTACTTCAAAGAAGTTCGGCTCACGGACCTCCCAGTTTATAGGTCTTCTAAATGTATCTTTGATCGTCGTTCTAGGTTGTCAAGCTTTGAAAGCTCATTCATAATTTAATGAGGAAAGTCAACCAAAAGAGCTCATGCACGTTTTGTGATTTTTACGTTGTTAAGCGACCCATCCACGGGACAGACATCACTGTTTTCCAGTTCTTTTTATAATTGCCAAAATATGTACCTGACTTACTTAAAACACTAACTAGCATACGTGTAAAGTTTGCAGTAGAAAAGGGCTCGGAAAAGAAACTTAAGACACAAAATGACTTAAACACTCTAAGTGCTTACGAACTCTACCCTTTTTGTCGGAAAATCTGTCAATTACTCAAAACATTTGGCTTGCACCTTAAGAAGCTATCAGACTTTATCGACTTTCTGGACAAAAGTAAGACTAAAAACGACATCTGCTCTACGATGAGGCAGCGCAACAGTGCTGGGATGCGGGACTGAGCTTTAAATTAGTTACTTTAGTATTGATTAATATTTATGGAGGCAGGTATAGGTACCTATATGTCATTGGTATTCCTACGGATTTTATCTCTTACATCCTGCAGCTGAGGATGTGCTCTAAAAATGAGAAGGAGGCCTCCACTTGACTTTCCTCTTCACTCAAGACTTCTTTGTGAATTCTAGTACATAGTTTGTACAGCCTTGTGCGGCACAATGTGCATTTCGAAAAAGACCCAAGTGAGCCTTTTATTACATAAATGGGAGACTAAGAAGTTGTCGATTATAACCCACCCAGACTCACTTCCAACAAAAGGGAAAAGCCCACTTCGCACAGTATACGTCCGATTTGTAAGCAACCACGTTAAAGTGCTGGCTATATTTCCCCACCACTTCCGCAGCCCAGCACACCTCCTCCTCCAACTCAACTGTTTGCTCTTTCGAATGTTAATTGAACAAACCTTCCGAAGATCCCTTTCTAAATTGGCAACTTTTCCTTCTCCATTACACCCACTTAAAGCCACAACCTGCAATCAAGCCGGTGAAAAAAAAAAACTCCTCCAACTCCTCGCACCTCCATGCATCCTGAATCCATTTAGTGACACATCTATCCCTAACATTCCAGCATCGTGTGCATTGGTGCGATGCAAAAATTCAACACCCACATCGTTTTTTTGCCCTCAAGACACAACATACCAGTCAACACCGAGGAAGGACGAAAACCCCCAGCACACTCTCCCAAGCATAAATTAACTTGCAAAAAAAAAAAACCGGACCAAGGTCCAGAAGCGCATCGCCTCCAACAGCAACGAAAATGTTCCTCTCACTTGACACTGGACAATTTAAGCCGACTCCACTCCACAGGTGTCCTTCGGACAGAAAAACTTTCCAACGGGAAAAAAAAAATCAGTTCCCTATCGCCATACTCAAGTGACCATTGATGTGCATTCCATCATTGTATTGGCATCAGCATCCATCCAGCATCCGCCAAAGGGAACAAGATGTAGAAACACACCGACAAGTGTCCCTCCAGCCACAGCCGAGTGAGAGGAACCAATATCCTCCAGCCACCATCCGCACAAACTGAGTTTCAACGAAGGAGGAAGCAAAAAAAAAAAAAAAAAAAAACAGAAAAACTATCCGGATGCTCCTCTCTAACCGGTCCTCTAACTGGAGTGTGTGGACATTCTGTTTGGGAATCTCTTTGATGTATGAAGTCAGTGGCTCCTCCGATAATTTGGACAGATTTTCACCCATCGGCAGGGACACCTGTCGAGGAGAGTCTTCCTCTCCCTTGGTGTGTGTGTCTCGGATAATTGGAATATTGGTTGATCAAACGTCATCTCAATGTCAACTCTAATGGAAGATGGTCAAAGATTAGAACAACCCAACACAGCGGAACAGAAGAAAAACGACTTTTCAGCTGCAATTCTTGCTGGATCCATGTGATGCATTAATCGCCGACAATTTCCGACAACAACTTGTGGACCCTTCCTCAGTTTGACGTACTCCCTCTCACGAGTAGTGTACAGCTAGTCCTGCTGCTGGCTTTTGTTTAGCACAGCGTGTGTGCTTTGCCTGTTGTCGGTTGTCAATTTTTTTTGCACACTGCGGAAGGTTCGGGTGGGATGACGATGATGATGACTGACATTGGGTGTAATGGATTCTGAACATAAATTATCGCATTGTGACTGGCTGCCGTCGCTCTAATATGTGTGGATGTGCATTGACATCTCAATAAGTTGAGTAGTTGGGTGGGGAGTGGGGGAAGTCTTTGTTGTATGTAGCGTTGACAGGTTTATTGGTGGCGCCCTCTTTTGATGCGATATTTTGACAGATTTCACGCGGTGTTGCAAAATCAACTTATAGACAGAGTTTAAAAAAAGTGTTACTTACCTTATGGGCTCTGATGGGGGCGCCCTCAGAACAAGCTAACGTGACGTCCACCAGACTCTCGTCCTGTAATAATTGACTAAACACCCCTAACAGGTTGGATTGATGATTGTTCCACCTCAAGCAGTAGTGCTCACTGCCCATGTCGGTGACAGCTTACGCTGCTGCAAAGAGAAAGACAGAAAATACGTCAAAACTGGGAAAATTATTTAAGCAAAAGAAATAAAATAAACTAAATACAGAAATAGAATGGTGTACCTTCATTAGGCGCATTTCATTACCGGGACCTCTCGTTCTCGTGCGTCCGATGTTCACTGGCAAATCAATATTCAGGGCGCGTATTTAGACGCCGACCGCCGCCGCTACTCCGGCATGCAACACGATATACGCGATCCCACACATAACGCGCATCGGGATGAAAGACGCACTCGAATACATGGCCACATGTGCGCGCATGTGCAATCGATGGTAATTAAGCGTGTACGCGAGCGCAATTTGATCGTTTTAATTATTGTGTAAATGCGTGTCGGGATGATTGCGCGAGGAAGCGGTTTTGAATTACATTTCGCTCTTTGTAGAATTGTGCGGGGGGTACCAGTCTACCTCTACGGGCGAAATGATTTACCGAGGTAGGTTACCTGTAGTGGCACACGATTTGAACGAACATGGATGGGGAATCTTTTTCAGATTTTTCAAATTTATTTATGCAAATGGAAATGTGTTTGCGGTTATGAGCTACATGGCTACGGGTGTACCATAGGTGAATAGAAAGGAGGGGTTCGGTCTATAAAAAGCTGTCAACAAGCAGGAGTCGGCAATGCTTTTAATATTTCGGCGATCAAATGAATAGTTGGTGCAGATCCATATGGGTAGGGCAGCCTATGCCTGGCTTCTAATAACCATTCGGAAGGGACCAGTGTGGCTAACACTCTCTTTTAAATTTTTTTCACGATCAGTGTTGCCACTGAAAAAGTGAATCCGGTCACATCTGACCAAATGACCGATTTCTATTTTTTCAAATTCGGTCAAAAGTTTAAAATATAATAATATAATAGTATAATAATAATATAAAACATTTTTATTAAATGTTTGACCAGAAGTCCGGTCAAAAATGGAATATTTATAAAATATATTAGATACTATTTTCAGTAAAAATGGAAAACAAAAACTAACCAATATTTTATTACCTATATGTTTTTTATTTATTTTTCCAAACTAATCTTAAGCTTAATCACACAAAAAAATAAAAAAAATATTGAAATGCTTTGCATCACTACGTTTTGCAGAAAGAGGAACTTTGAATCTATTCAGTCTTCCAAAATATCACTAAATGTAGGTATATAAAAAAAAAATCTTCATTTGTAAATTATTAGCTGACCCGGTGAACCTCGTTCCGCTTAAATTCGTTAATGTAATGAAAATAATAATTCCGAGCGTGCATGCTTTATTTAATTCGCTCAATGCATGCAAGTGCTTTATTCAAAATTTGAACTGAAATACCTATATCCTATAACAATGTCGATGTTCACGATATTCCGCTTTTTCATTGAACACGGTAGTTCGCGATAAAGTCAGTGTGAAATAAGAAGAAGAAAAAACCAAGGCACAGCTAAAAAACTTTGTAGGAAAATAAAACAGATCTTATATGGCTGTACCTAGCATAATTATGTTAAAAAAATTACCGAAAAATTTAAAATTAAGTGCAAAACAGAATAAAAGCTTTGTAGAATTGAAAAATTATGTTTTTCAAAAAATTTACTAGATAAAATTAAGCTAAAATACCTAATGGGAATTGTGCCCAAAAAATATTTGAACAAAACACTACTCTGGCCACTATAAGGTGGCTTTTTAATCCTACAATTTTTTTTAACCTTTGACCAAAAAAGAGCCCATCTGTGAAAGGATGGGCTTCGCGAAACACTCTAAAGCGGGATGTTTGCAGAAGTTTTTGAGAAATGGCAGATGTAATTGTGGGTAACGCACGATACCAATTCAAGATTCAAGACAACAAATGTCCAATCGTACGGAATAAGCCGAATCTGTAAAATAAGAACAGGGCCCTATTCCACAAAACAATTTATCAACTTTGCACTTTGCAAATTAAATTTTTTGGCAAATGGACAAGTGTTTCTGTACAACAATATTCTTTTCAAATCTCACTTTGCACTTCTTAGAAAATGTTTGCAAAGGCTTTGCGCTCCTGCCCACTGTTCGTTTACTTTTATGTTTTATGAATTTTTACAAACCTTCATGAATTCTTGCGAACTTTTACTCAATCCCGTTGCTTAACTCGAAAAATTCTTAATTGAGAGCGTCGTAGAGCGAGAAAGATATTACGCAAGAATTTTATTGGTGTAAGAATTAGGAAAGCTGCCAGTCACCTAACAATTAACACATGATTTGAAATTTCACGTTCTATTTAAATTCTTACTTTAAAAGTAAAGGAACAAACCTAACATCAACCAGACGCAGTGCACTATCACGCAGAAATTTTAACCTTAACCGAGTGAAATTTTCGCTTGGTTAAAAATAATGGGTTAAAATTAACTAAGTCTCTGTAGAATATAAACGAGTAGTTGAAAACTAGCTAGTTAAAAAGGTTAAACCATACTGTAAAAAATAACAATTTATCAGTTGGTATCAACCATGTTACTCTGTTGTTATTAGTTAGTTTGTTATTTACGACCGAGAAAATTTGGAGAGGAAATTGATAAATCGGTTATTTTTAACCGAGTTTCGTTAAACAAGTTGATTCGGTTATTTTTAGTCCACTATTTCTGTAGGAGCTATATTAACAGTATTACTTGGTTGTTTTTAACCAAAAGTTGATTGATTTTAAATAAGTGAATTTTCTGCGTGAGGTCACCCTTTTATGATGACCTTACGGCCATCCAAAGCACCCATTTCAACAAGATAATAAAATTTCTCAACTCCACAGGCTGGCTTTGAGCTCATTTAACATCCTTCATCCCCTTTTATTTTCATGTTTCGTTAGTTGTGGTCTCAAAACGGCGCTCAATGCGTTTTCTGTGTTTTTCTACTCCCCGTTCGAATTTTCCCCTTAAAATCGTCGCTTGAATATTTGATTTGAAAATTTTCACAATCAAACGCTTTCCGCTACAAAGTTTCGGTGGATTAAGGTTTTACAACCAAGCTTTAACTGAGCTGACTATCAATTTTAATTTGTGTGGCCAATTACCCAATTCCAATTGTACCCAAACGAAATCAAATACAGTTGGTTAGCCTCACTCTTTAAAATGCAATTACGATAGATATCTGACTGCACACAATAGCAAGTCCGTCCAATTCGACTGCAATAAGGAAACGAAAAGGACACCTGTGATATTGCAGAATGGCAAGTGGATTCTCCACTCCGCTTGGCGGCTTTACGAATCATCGACAAACGTCAAAGGATGTGAAATTGATTCGCATGTCAGCGGTTATCACCCATACGTTCTACATGATGTAGGCAGACCAGTGATTTACACTTCTCTGTAAACCATAAAGAACAAGAGGGACCACAACGGGCCCATGAGAGGCCTCAGTGAAGAGCGGAAAGCCAACCAACCAACATTTGTCTGTTCAGGGGTCGGCGCATGAAAAGCACGTTCACAGATGAGGTGATTTGGTCACATGCAGATGTCGTGTTTTGTAGAGCTCCTTATTAAATCTCCATCTCTAAAGCTCAATTCAAATAACCACATGTTTCTTTATTGTTGAATGTGATTGAGATTACTAGACATCTAATCAGTGAAGCTTTGCTACCCAGTTGACAAAGGAGCTTAGAAAGACAAAGTTCTTGCCAGAAACAGCGATTGACAAGGCTACCTTCATCTCAGAGGTGTAGTTGACAAAAGAGCTTGGGAAGACAAAGTTCTTGCCAGAAACAGCGATTGACAAGGCTACCTTGATCTCAGAGGCGTGGTTGACAAAAGAGCTTAGAAAGACAAAGTTCTTGCCAGAAACAGCGATTGACAAGGCTACCTTCATCTCAGAGGTGTAGTTGACAAAAGAGCTTGGGAAGACAAAGTTCTTGCCAGAAACAGCGATTGACAAGGCTACCTTGATCTCAGAGGCGTGGTTGACAAAAGAGCTTAGGAAGACAAAGTTCTTGCCAGAAACAGCGATTGACAAGGCTACCTTGATCTCAGATGCGTGGTTGACAGCAGAGCTTAGAAAGACACTTGACAGAAACATCGATCGAAAATTCGACCTCGATCTTCATGGTGCGGTTGATAGAGGAGCCTAGGCAGACAAAGTTCTTGACTGTTTCTAAATTATATCTGCCCATTACTACGCAAATTTTAATTTCCCTGACATAGACCTGCATCGAAAACTTCTGCCTTAATACTGACAAGCTCCCCATACACCCCCAGTCACTAACCACTTGTCACTAGTTCTGAGAAACTGGACCTTTATGGACCTGATGGACAAACAATTTTTGTGTTTTTCTTGTGGGCTATGCTTTTGATAGACTGGGTGGCCGTTTGTAGTTGTTGTTCTTCAGGCTTTTCTAACTTTCTCCCTCTCGCATCCCCTGTCCCTTATATGTATTCATTATTATGGCGTTGCCCAAAGTGCTGTGTTTGGTAGCGAACTTTAATAACGCACTTAAATAGCTCACTAAAATTCCCAAAGAACATGCATCCGCGGGCATAAACTCACCTTCCGTTTTAATTAATCCATTCGAAGAGGACCCCTGCCTAGCAACACGACTCCACAGTGAACAGTGCACATTGCACCTCGTCGTAGATGTCTTCTTCTTCAATGCTACTGCTGTGGCTACCCAAAACATTAACATATTCAGGGGCGGTATAAAACCGAGCAAGCGGCCGACCATTACATCGCCACACAGCCTCGAGGAACTTTCAAGTCTTAATGCAGCGCACAGTGCCCCCAACTTAAAAAACAATTAATTTCAATTATAATTAAGATTGCGTTTTATTATTATTAACAAAATTCTGTCTCTCCCTCTGTCTCTCTCTCGCTCTCGCTCTCTGGGGCGCACTTTTAACTGCAATCGAACATGCAAGATCGTTAACTGGGCATAGTGCAGTAGCTGCCGTCCCATCAACCCTACCGTGTGCTGTCGACGTGAAACAGCAGCAGTTTCCTCGAGTACACTGCTTGTAGCTTTCATTTTTATTGGCCATCGAACCTTTTGAATCGCACAGCCAGACATGTATCCCGGGTTGTAAGCGGACTTTTAATGAACCCATTAGCTGAGTGAAGTTTGTCATAAACAAAGCCCGGTAGTTGTTATATCTTGGGGAAGAGTTCACCTGACCCACCGCCACCACCTACCTTCGAGGGTCTGGCCGTGCTGCACAAGCACAAGATCATTATTATTATGTCGGAGATTCGTTGCTGTTGTCGTCGTCGTGCTCGTCTAGGTGGAAGTTGAGTGGTTAGTCTTGTGCCAGATGTACCGCTGGTGAGTTTTATGGGTTATAGCCCAGATAATGCCGATGTTGGGCCATCGCTTTGAAGTTTGATGGGCCTTCCGACCTGTTTTCTTTTTATAATTTTTCAATCATCCCGACAACAACGAAGCTTGTGATAATGTTTGACATGACGTCGTAAAGATTTTTATTTACAACACACACGCAATCATAATCAATGTCACCGGGAAATGCTTGAATTTGCATCATCTTCCGCAACAGGGTGTCCCACATGCAATTTTTATTCCTGTCTCGTAAAATGCTAAAAGAAAGGTTGCGCTACGAAGGGCTCATGGGTGCAGAGAAAGTATATTGGAAGACTCTGTCGCTTTGACAGTTGAGCAGCGGATTGATCGGTTTTGGGTAATAAAGTGGTTGATTGAACGTTAATTAGTGGAGGGGACATGGACAAGTGGTGTAAAAGGTGCTAAAGGTGAAGCTTTCCCAGTGTATTGAGCATTTCCCTCATTAAAGAATGTCGTTTTATGAGCTTGTTTTGCTGAGATTCTTAACACAATTATGGCTTTTTGCTTCAGTTGATCGACGGATAGTGACAAGCAGCAACTTTGGTTGCTAGAGTGACAAGTGGTTAAAGTGTCAATTTAGGTCTCACCACGTTAATAAAATTTGTGAAAACGATTAGGAGTGATTTTTTTCGAGCAGTAAGGAGGCTTCTACATTATTTTTTTATGCCAAATAAGGCTCCCGTTTGTAGGTCCTTAATTTGTTTAAATTTTAAACTAGTCTCAAAACGCGGGTTGAAGGAAATCCTGCTTACTTGCTTATAATGAACGTGTTTTAACTTTAAACATTTTTATAAGAAATCTGTTAGCAAAGTTAAAATAAGAACTTAAGAACTTTGACTTGCAATTTATTTTTAAAAGTTAATTAATATAATTGGCTGGCAAAAATTACATAAATATATGAAAAATTGAGATTGCCCATTGAAAGTTGGAAGAAAATGAATAATACAAAATTTAGCTTAAAAAGTCCACTAAAACGAATTGTTTCTGACAACTGGAAAGTTGCCAAATTTCTGTTTCATAGATAAATTAGACAGATTCGTTAAATTGTGGATAAATAAATCAATTTTCAAGACATGACAATGAATTGACAGGAATTTTCGGAGAATTGTCATGAATTTTCTGTTGATTTTGCACGAACAAACAGCGTACTGATACAAAATGTCAGCTGTCAATATTTTTTTAATTGATAATTTAACAAATATCTGCGACAAATTATGAAATAGGACACACATCTTCTTAAAGGAGGGGACAGTGGCGTCTTATCGACGTTTGCAAATGGAACTGGTTGCACAAAAAAAAAAAAATAGAGACGTTGAGACGAAGGTCATTATTCTGACACTAGATAGAGGGCCAATCATGATTTTCCTGTTTATAAATGTTATGATGCTCATAAGGTATAGCTTGTTATACTTTTAGTCCATAAGCAGTCTTTAGTAACTGAAAATTCATCACCAAAATCAGGAAAATTGTAAATAGTTTAAAGAAAAAGCAGAGGACCCAGGTGCCCACCCTGAGGAACTCCAGAGGTAGCGAAGCTGATGACTAAAGTACGTTGTTAGTGGAAACACACTGAACACATGATGTACGAAAGAAGGGATTGTAGAGAAATACGAAATCATTCTGATTAGGATTGGTGCCAACTTTATTAAAATCGGTTTAAATTACAACACACTATAAGCCTTTTTCAAAGGTTGAGAGATTTTCAAATGTAGACCGACGAACTATATAAATCCATGTTGAAACGGAGAGATAAGGAAAGAGTGAGCTTCCCATATACAGCTTTGGCATGGTTGGAAGTCTACAAATCTCATGTCTATATTTTATTTTAACTTTACTTTACATACAATATTAAGAGTTAGAAATACAATGAAATACTATGAAAAAGAGGGCCTATTTATTTTCTAAAAGAGTCGATGATTTTCCGAAGGAGACTTTGAAGGAGACTCCTCCTTCCATCGGTCTTAAATAAGACCATATCTCATGCGTACAATTTGTTGTTCTATATGTTTCTGGTTCATAAATAGTAAATTAAATAGTTGGCCCAATAGGTTGTTAGGGACCCTAGGAATAGCTTTCTTCAACCAATCGTTGTTTTGTGTGAGTTTTTTTATTTTTAGGACGAATGGATGGGATGTACAATATTTTTAGGTTTTTGGTGGCGCAGTGAAAAAAAAACCTTAAGACGTAATTACTGCTTTTCCGGGAATCGAACCTATGAGCCCTTGCTTAGTAGCCCAACACACCAACCACTAAGCCACTGCGCCTACCTTAATAAGTTTTGAAGCTATGTACTTTTATACAGACTCTTGTGACATTCTATCTACCTACTTTAATTGTTTGTTTGAAAATGAGAGCACGCCCAAGCTCCAGAAGGATACCTAAGTTCCTCCTTGACAAGTACACAGTAGACACCTGCAGTCATCTCCAACCTAATTCTTCTCAAAAAAAAAAAATCCCCCAAATTGACAATTCGACTAATTACCGCTGACAGCTACTGCGCAAACAACATGGCACACTTTGTAGCTCACTCTCCGGTGAGGGACCCTCAATCAGTGTAGCTGCAGTTGCAATTGCCAAAGAGAATAAAACCTCCTCACCTCGATCACAGCTTACGTACCGCTTATAGCCGTCGATCCGAAAGCGATAATTTATTAGCACAATTAACGCTGTTTCAACACACACACACATACACAGGCATGCGCGCATATTGAACGACATGGACTCTGCAGCGATCTCTGCGCTAACCTGCTAACAGTAAAATGTTACTGTGCGGATGCTCGTTGGAGCTCATTTGCGGGCGAGGGTAACCCATACAGTTGACTCTCGGATGGCAGTGTGGTATGGCCGGTGGTACCAATTGACGCTGCATGTTGTGCGCTTTTGTGTTCCGATCACACTCCATTCTTTGACTCGAGTCAACCTCTCTGCGTCTCTCATCTATGGCATCATCCCACACACTGGTGGTGGTGGTGCTGCTGCTGTGATGTTGATGTGCCTTGTGCATCTGTGCAAACTTGAAACAGTCGCTGGTGTGGGTGCGCACTTTAATCAATTTGCCCGGCTCTGTCCCGTTGTGGTCTTTTGCGTTGTTTTTTGCTTCGCAAATTGTGCCCATTACCATGCGTAAATGAAACTCAAGTGCGCGCCGTGTACACTGTACAGGTACGGAACAGCTAATCCGCCCTGAGAAGTGCTCGCATAGATCTCGGGGCCAGCGCAGCATTCCGCGTTCGATTAGCATTCATTCGGCATAAATCTCGAATGAGCATAAAACATTTTGAGCCCCGTTTGTGGTGCACTGGTACGCTGCCGACGATGCGATGGTGGCGGCTTAGTCCACGTCCGGTTGCGATTGGAATACCGTGTACCAGTGTTGTTCTTTCGGCTGCTGCTTGGTCGGAGGTATGGGCATCCGTTAATTCATAAATCAGGCGTGGGATACTAATTTTCTTAATTAACGCATATATGGCTTCGGTATAGAGGAGAGAACGGCACAGCTTTCGAGGGCAGGTGTGGGCAAGACAACGCTTCCCTCGCAGCGATGCGGATGCAAGGTGAGACCTTTGTATAGGAACTGGTGCTCCAGCTTGGTTTGTTTGTTTTGATCAGTTGCTGATGTTTGGCGTAAATCATGTGTCTGTTGCGTTGGCACAGTGCGGTGTACTGTGGTGCGAACGGAATTGATTAGACCTTATAACCTTGTTGGCGACTTGGGGTTGATTGGATACATGGTGCTCGGTATTGCGGGTGCGTTCAGCAACGTGTAAAATGCAAATAAATTGCGCGATATTAATTAGTTGCAATCAGTGAGTGTCCGAGGCATGAACAACCTTTAGTTTAATTCGGGCGAAAAGCACTGGCCCTAGCACACACTCCTGTGGGACTTCAAATTGAAGTGCCAGCGCACAGGTCGAAGGCCTACTTTTTGCGCATTTTCATCAATTCGTGATCCATGCATCAGCGCTGAGAGTGCAGCTGCACAAACGCAGATCGGTACACTCGCACTTACTTGTGCGGATGCATGATTAATATTATCACTACCTGCCTACTGCGTGTGCGAGTGGTCTCATCATCAGCTCCGACGGTAGAGTTTGCTTGTGTGTGGAATGTAGATTAATCCTGGAGTTTCATTTAGGTGCAGATTATGTGCGGATCGTGTATGTAATTCGGTATAATTCCGCTATGAAACAACAGCATACGAAGCGTGCGGTGCGGCGACTGCGAGGAATGACTTACATTGTGGATAGAAATTCTGTGTTGTACCTACTGATGTTGGACATTAATCAAAAGATTGCACCTTCTTCGTGGTGGTATTCGTTGTGAAAGGAAGTGAATAGTTAATCACTTCTGGGATGTACTTTCAGTCTGAGCTATAAACTGAGAGCTTAACGAAAGTTAACTGATCGTGTGGTCAGTGATTTGTGATTTACTGTGTGGTTAGTTCCTAAGTACTTGAGCAATGTAGTTCTAATGAAGTTGAGATCATTTAACAATGTGATTTTGATTAGTAGACAGGGTTCGGCAAGAAATGGGATGTCAAAGTGGAACCAAAAACAGATAAAACGAGCTTGTCAAGGGAACAGCACAATAAAACGGGTATTTTCTGTTGTTTGAAAGTTTGGAATAAACTTTTTCCTGACATTATTTTGTCAACTGATATAGATATCGTATTTGCGCACACTTCTTTCTCGTTTTCGTTTTACGCACATAATATGTGCGCTTCGAAAAATATGATATGTTTATAAGTGGCAAGGGTTTTCTGACACTTTAAATGGAAGTTGAGTAAAAAATTTCTTAGGCGTACACTTTGTTGAGTACTTTTATTGCCTCCAAAATTTTGTAATGCCAAAAGAATAGATCGCCCATGAAGTTATCTACCAAGTAGGAGTTTATTTGTTTTTTGATTCAATCAGTACTCTTGTCAGTAGGAATTAGGTGCTCCCACAACCTTACATTGCTGTGCAATTTTTGTAGCGCACACAGAATGTGCGCTAAATAGAATAAGGCCTGGAATACTTGTTTTATAAGCCCACGTCCTCAAATATATTGAGAGTGTTTCACAACCAAAAGTGTGCGTAGAAACAGTACAAGTATGCAGTCGGACTCATGTTTGCTTGGCCGTCTTTAAATAAAAGTGTGCGTTTGAACATTGTAGAAGGAAAATAATATTCCAACATTTTCGAACCTGAATCAACACAAATTTGAAGAATCAAGAACAGGCAAATGGATTTTTTCGTTTGCGCACATCAATGTGCGTTTACACAACTAATTTCAAATTGGATAGAAGACAGTGTGCGCTTAGTTTTTACAGGTTTTGTATTTTTATTTTAGGAATAGTTCCTACGTATTACAACGTTTTTGGTAAAGAAACAGTAACAAAGAGTAATCCAGCGTTACTATACTATCGTCCGCATCATTATTTGCAATTAGCTTTAAACGCACTAAGAGAGCTCTACCTGTCAACCGACGATACAGTGAAGGAACGTTTCTCTAACTTTAAAGGCAACATTGGAAAGCCACAGCTATTCCCTAAAGGGGAAATAAAATACAGCCATTCTTGGAATATTCAACTGCCATCGTGGACATTCGCCAATTGAACTTCCCACGCAATTGCAGCCGCCTTGTGTAGACCCCACCGGTCACCGCAGCATCATTACATCAGCAACACATTGCATCTTTGGTCGATTTATTTTTTATTGTTATTGATTGCTCTTGACTTATATACACTCGCGCTAACCCTAGCAGTCGATTAATAAATTATGACAGACATCGGCTGACTCTGTGTCCACCATTCGTCGTCTGCTGCTGCTTGTGCGTGCTCTCTAAAAAAGATGCCGACTGCATGATACCGCGATCTGAACGCAAGAAAAAAAAAACACATAAAAACAGCCTCACTCAAGATAAAGACTTAATTTCCGATATAGAGAGAGAGCAAGATTTCGCAAGCATCCGCGGCATGGCACATGCTACCTTCTAGCCGCTACACTATACACAAACACATGCCACTGTATACACACGATTCAAGCATCCTCGCAATGATCTATTGACGATGTGATTTAGAAAAATTATACGGAAGCGCGTACATGTCCATGTTGGACTGCACTCTGCCTTGTATCTAGGTGGCTTATTGATGAATGCGCTACACCAGACCGGAGAACCTGGGACACATGGACGGCGATGCTGCACTAAAGAAATGATAAATGATCTGTTGGTAGTTATTAAGAGTATACTCGTACCTATGACAGGTTGTCCGTATCTATATGAGGACTCTTAAGGTTGGATTAGGTTGTTCTTCAGTCTCACCTTTTGTGGCCCTCATTCACTTGCCATACCCAATTATAATTAACCGCAATTACTGTGCATAAAAAAAAAAAAAAAAATAAAAAGTCCAACAATCCATCAAGCGTATACACATTTCACAGTAGTTCAAGTCTGGTGTAAGTACACGGTACTCCAAAGGGACGCGCCATCGTCATCATCATCGCCATCGCCATTACTGTCTGCACTTGAACAGCTTCTCATTATTCACCGTCGCGTCGAGAGTGTTGAGCGTTTTCAACCGAACCGCATATACTCCATGGAAAAATAATAAAATAATAGGCAGGGAGTCGCGCTTAATTAGAAAATTACTAATAAATCATAAGCGCGGACAGAATTAATATTAATGAGACTTAGAAAGTTTTTTTTTTTTTCATTTGTATTTTAATGGAACTCTACTAAGAGAATTTTTTTTTAATGCTTTCAAGGCGCTGTCGCCTGGATACAGGGTGAACTATGATGCAGGAAGGTGTGTAGGTGGTTTTTCTTTTAACCTGTGACTTTCTCTCTTTCTCGATTCAAAGGGTAGGTACGCCTTTGTTGTACATGCACCCGAGTGATTGGCTAAAAGAATTTGAATGCCATAGTTGCTGTTTTTGACAGAAAGAGGTTTTTATAAAGGGTAAACAAATTCGTAAATTATTGGAATTGACTTATGAAATGTTTCGAGCCTTGTGGATTTAAAGACTAAGACAAAATTAGCATCAAGGTTGTATGTCTAAAATAAAAGTAACCTTCTTGTAACAGCTCCCAGGACGCTTTTTGCTTTAAGCTTCAGTCCATAAAAATATTCTTTCACATATAAAAGTTTATAACCCCTTAGGGGTTGCTTTTCTACTGCGCCCCCGAGCTCTACGTGATCGCTAACCTTATATTTTCGAGTTTGCAAGTTTTGTACCTCTTGAAACATTTTTATACACTTTAAGCATTTCACCTTTCCAAAACGGGGTTGATTTGAGATTTTGTAGGAAGGCAAATGTCTGTCTAAAAATAATTTATTTATATACGACAAGACATTCAAAGCGGAAGGTTTACTAACACGTGAGCACGCCACATTTAATTGAAAATGTGAGAAACATGGCAATTCAAGATTGTTGCACAAATAACCAGGGATTGTCCTTTCGACTATTATTTGTCTTAGTGAAACCGAGACGCACGGGAAATTGAAGACACTTAAGACGCAATTGCAAATCGTTCTGAATACGCGGAGTCCGGGAAGTGAGAATGTTAGCCTTTAATTTTTCTCTAAAAATGGGCGCTTGCATGACATTTGATTGGAGATTCTTCACAATCAAATCAAACGCTATCCGTTACAAAGTTTCCGTTCACTAAGTTTGCGCAACAAAATTATAACTTTTCTAACCTTTCTATTTCAAATTAGGTGCCGCTAAGACCGGAACATCTAAAGAATTCGAAAATAAAACATTTTAAATACTTTTTGTTGTATTGGAAGTGACACTACCCGTTTTTCTATCCAGCCAATTTTTTTTTCAAAGTGCGGTTCTTCATACATAGTTCTGTCCCCAACCTCATTCCCTTAGAGTTTTATTTTCACGACGAAAAGTATCATTCCTATGTCCCTTCTTGGACCAATACGAATCCCCCGGCCTAAAATTGTAAAAATCTAACGACCCATTCCCAAGTTATGAGAGCACATTCGGACGTCAGTCAGGGTGTTTTTTTTAGATGTATAGAACTTTAAGTTGGCAACACTATTTTAACTGGCAGCCATTTTGTCAGCTGTCAAGTGATTTATTTTTAGTTTGGTTTTTCAATGACATTATCATAGGAGCCGGCATGAGCTGATCAATACGGTGCTTCAACTCTCACTAGCGCGGATACTTGGTCCAACACAAAACTTCTTCTGAAAATTAAAAAAAGGTGAGCTATGCGTTGGAAATGTCATATACCGTTAGTTATTTTGAAATCCTCAACGCGATACACAGTATAAACTGCTACAGTTACCCTCTAGATTGCTCTATAACATCCGATACTAGAGAGGTTCGAACTGTATCAGCCACCTTAACCTTGTCGCTCCCACTAAGAGTATTTCAGTAGATGGAAAATAACTTTCACAGCGGACTACAGTCATATTGGATAATCTTTTGCTGTCGTTGCGTGTTTGTGCTGTCACTATTTTAGCGCCACACGATTCATCAATGCATCGAAGCCGTAAATATGCACATCATTTCAAGTTCGAGGACTCTTTGGGGAATCTTCCGCGCATTACGTCAAATTTGCGGTCATAACGAACGTCTTTCAAAGTTCACCAGTTGGCAAAATACGAACAGATTTAAGAAAAACATGTCAGTGGCTGATGGTGCTGTCCCAATATGCCAACGCACCGAACGAGAAATATTCCTGCGGAGGCACAGAGTTTATCTGAAGACCAAAAAGTTATACCGCTGTTAAGATCTTGATCACACACAGCGAGAGGCACGATACCTAAGTTTGTTGGGCCATATTTTAATCTTTTGGGTATAGACTACATAAAAGGTCTACGCAGGTGTGATGTGAGAAGTGCCACACATCGAACAAAACACTGGAGGTAGGTAGGTAGGTTAGGTAGGTGTTCCGGATTGAAAAACTCAAGTAGCACTTTGTGCCGTTTTGTTGCTTCAACTCAACAGTGGAGATATTAAACACAAAGACCAATAATTGACTTATTTTTTGGGGGCTACATTAAATTTCCAGCCTATGCCAATAAGACAGCAAGAATTAAGGACCTTGCGGACAATTTTGGTCGGCGAGCTTGAGGGCAAATTATTCGCGCGACAAAAGCAAAATTGCAGTTCTAAGACAATTCCCTCAGAAATCAAGACAATAGAATCGAATGCTTCCTAACTTAAAATTTAAAGATGCACTACACCTCTAGCACAAGACCTATCGTGCCTAAAAAACGAGCCCCTAGCTATGTAGCTAGACTCATGGTTCAGGTATACTCGTATACTACTTCTACAAAAAAAATAAATAGTTGGCGCAACAGGTCGGTCGGCACCTAGACCAAGCTTCTCACAACCATTCGTTTTGTGTGAGTTTCTCATCTTTGGAACGAATGGAAGGGATGTACAATTTTATGCCGAGTTCAAACTGCTAATTGAGAAGCTCTTTAAAGACAGTAGTACTCTCGGACTTGTCAGACGTTTGCGAGCGGTGGCGTAGTGGAAAAAAACCCTAATTTCGAATTTAGACTCTTTCGGGATTGGAACCTGGACCCCTCGCTTAGTAGTCCAACACACTAACCACTTAGCCCTCACTTAAAGCACCTATTTTTCTCTCGCTTCCCGAATATATTAATTACAGATGTCTTCCAAGTTCCAACCACTTTTTCCTAGGTGTCCTGACTTTGCATTTAAAAGTAGTTGACACGCTCGAAATAAAACATTGGACCTACCTAGAGAACACAAATGCATCATTGAGAAGCTGCGGAAATAGTTCCTGAGTTCCTAGACCTCAAGCAACAAATTTCGCCTGTAGGTATTTCCATACATATTTCCAGATAAAATGTCAGTTGAAACCTTTGTCGAATAGCTACCCGCTCATAGAAAAAATTCCAGAAATTCACATGAAGGCTAGAGCCAACAAATTTAAATCACACTCTTCATTAGCTTGAACAGTCTTCCCATGAAAACCGCTGATCGTACTCTTACAGGCCATGAAACTTTCCCACTACATCCATCAATTCACGTCAATACATCGCAAGAAGACTTACTTCCTCCATGCCACCGATACAATTCACTGCTACTCCACCATCGAAACGCAGGAATTCCACCTTCTCCCAGCCCGATCACCATAATTAAAAGCGAACGCACCCTCGTACTTAATCGCAAGCGATCACGATCACTAATTTGTAAATATTTACTCCTTAATTGCGATCTCTCCCTCAATTCGAATCCGCTCTGTCTGGTACACTCCCTAGCCGGTCGATGGTGGCACAGTACAGCTAACTCTGCACGGTGTTTAACATTTTCTAATTAAATTACAGAAAAGGCTAACAACAGCAACTCGAACAACAATAATAATGATAATAAAATAATAATCAGGCAAACATCCGCCACACCAGAGTAGCAGTACCAGCCGAGAGTGACTGCCTCCGTCCGTCCGTCCGTCTGTCTGGGTGTAGTAAAAAAGCCGCCACATTAAATGCCAACCACTTTGCATACGTGCGCAGCGCGCTCCATTTAGCCAGACGCACGCAATATAAATCTCTCAATTGGATGACGGGTGCGCAGTGCGCCAAGATCGCCATCATCATCGAGAGGAGTCGCAATCGGGATCGCGATCGAGAGTATCAGGCTCAATTAGACCTAAAAGTCAACTTCACCTTCCAATTACCCTGTATATGCACCGCCGGGGAGAGCCCCTTCTGGTATTTGCGACCTCTCACTGGGATTGATTTATGTTTCGTTTATCCATCCACTGGCATGGCCCATTATGACAAACTCGGACCCGCAAAACTGTCCTCACTCTACAGGGAGACCGAAAAGTAGGTGTTAATTTGGAGTCCCATTCCGGAGGTCCCACAGTTCACCAGATACGATCATGCGCATAAGCCCCCTGAATGCCATACGCTGACTGTTGGTAATAACTCTGCATTTGCGGGGGGAAAAAAAAAACAAAATCGGTCTACCACAGCAACCGTGCGGAATTTTTGTGTGAATAATTGACTTGAACTTTGATTTGGCGTGCTCGCTCGTACACTTAAGGCCGCGCGCATATGCATTGTGTGTATCGGAGATCATGCGTTGAGTATCTTATGCTGGAACCCAACTTACAAGGAGATTACTCAAAATCTACCCTGTGACAAGCGAATGTCATTAATTATCCTCTTGGATTTCCTTTGGGGCGCTACTGAATATGAATGCGAGTCGCTTGCGCCTGGTACGGACTTATTAATGATCGGCACGTCGCTTGATTGGGGCGGATAGCTGCGGCAGTGCCTGTTGGCTGTGGTCGGCGGAGCGCACTCGCACCGCAGAAAACTCGGATTAATAAATCGAATTTTCTTGTCGCCTCTAAATGAAGTGTCAAATGATATGGTCCGGGTTGCAGCTTTGCGATTGCGAGACTTGTCTGCGTGGCGGGAATAAATATTTGGATTTTGTAAGGCGTGCACAGATTTCCTTGATTTGAGCGGATTTGGATTTTGGATTTCGCATTTGTGTTTGGGATTAGTCAGAGCGAGGTCTTTTGTTTCTGGTTGTGTGGTGTAATGACACCTGGAAGGCGTAATATTATTGGGATTAGGAGCGAATTTGTCATCGATGCGGCCATGCGGGATTAGGGTCAACTTGGGTTAGCGTGATCGGTGGTATCGTTTATGCGAAGTCGCATGGAATTTTAATTGTTGGGTGCGGGACAATGACAATGGATTGGGTCAGTTTTTGGCTCAGTTAGGGACTAACAGGAAGTGGAGGTTTGTCGTTTTTTTCGAGAAGCTTGAAGGAATTGAACTAAGGTCCATTTCATTAACTCGAATTTGAACACAACTTGGGGATTTTTATATGGAAACAACTTCGAGTGAATAAAATGGGCCTAAAAGGAGAACTTTTGGAAAGGCAAGGGATAAGGGCGTTTCCTGTTGACCAAGGAGCAGGTGGTGATAGCATGTGCCTTGTTTTGTAGATGATCTGGATGGGTATTAGTTAGGAACGGATGAGATGCATTCCACCTTCATACAGATCTTGTATACGCAACATTTGAACTATGGGACAGCTCATCTATGGACGTTATATCCAATTCAAATGAGGCATGTTAACAGGCGTTTCAGAAAATAATGGGTTGTAGTTTAAAAGAACTATGTCCGAAAATGGTACACAACAGTTTAGGACATTGCGATCGGAATACCCGCACCCATCTTAAAGACTAGCTTGCCACAAGTTCAGTTATCGCGTCCACAAGTTGTATTTTGATGCATGAGCTACTTTAAACTCCAATCTAGGTGGAAAAACATATAATTTACAGGAGAGAAGCGTCTTGATAGGTCGGAAAATTTTACATGTTTTTGCACAGTGGTTAGGAATGCTTTTGGGACTGATGCCGCTGGAATATTTTTTTAAATAACGATGGGAATGGCAACAGTTAGCAAGTGCTGACGAGAAACTTTCTACTGGCGAATTCTGCACTTAATCAGATCAGGAAAATGTACTACCGATTCGAAGACGTCCGTTAAAAAATCATCATCTTCAAGCGTGGTTCCCTTTGGGATGGGTGTCTTCACAAAGGTTTAGAAAGTAGGTTCAGGCTGTCTTCTTATTTCACATATGTTCAGAAAAATATCAGTGTACCAAACCGAGATGGTAACTCCTCTGAATGCACTTGAACACATAGACGAGGACATCAAAAAGGTAGAACCGAAAAATATTGGCAAACCAAAAAAAAAAAAAAAATCCTGGAGCAAGGATTGTCCACAAAATTTCTTGGTCCGTAGGGCTTGATTCAAAATTGGGACAAGGGTCATAATGTAGAAAATGAATGAATGCTGGAAGAATTATTTTTTTGTGATGTAAAACAGTCTACCCAAAAGATCTATTGTGTCAAAGGAACATACAAATTTTTAGCTGATAACGCATTCAGCTGGACATTTATAAAAATCATGTCCAGCTTCTTCGACTTCCTCAAGACATAGTCGATTGGGAATCGAAGAAGTTTCACGTTTCACTTGTCAGCAGAAGAATAGGGGTTAGAAGTTGGATTAACAGAAAAAGAACTGGTGGAACTAAAAACAAATTGAAAGACTATTTTACGTGTGCATAAAGCTGAACTGTCAAATTTATGACTTTCTAGCTTTTCATTGGTACGTATACGTACTGTTCCCTTGGGCAAAATATTGAAACATCAAAATTAGATATGAATACCTTTTCACTTGCCAAGAACTTAATAATCACTATTGTGTGAACTTAAGCTAGTGTCAAAAAGAATGCAGAAAAATTCACTTCAGATCATACTAAAACATTAAGTGAGATATTTTTACTATGCGCATGACATTGTGAATCAACTGTAGAATTACTTAAGCTGGCTTGTTCTTGGATAAATCCCACTTAAGCCAATGGAAGAGCTAACTGGAGTTATATGTTGTTGCGACAATAAACGTAAAATTGGTTTGTATACGACAGCTTAAGCCGAATTACTCCTACATTAATCCAGCTTAATCCAATGGAAGAGCTCACTGGAGTTATATGTTGTTGCGACAATAAACGTAAAATTGGTTTGTATACGACAGCTTAAGCCGAATTACTCCTACATTAATCCAGCTTAATCCAATGGAAGAGCTCACTGGAGTTATATGTTGTTGCGACAATAAACGTAAAATTGGCTTGTATACGACAGCTTAAGCTGACTTACTCCTACATTAATCCAGCTTAAGTAAATGGAAGATCACACTGGAATCATGTTGTCACATTTTAGTCACACTGTTTTGAGTACTCGAGCTTAAGCTGGGATTCTTTCTTCATTACTCCAGGCTAAGCTGAAGTTTTTAAGTCATAGGTTTGTGGAGTCCGTGTCATCAGGCATCAAGTGTCGACTTTTTGAGATATGATTAGACCGAGTTAGACATCCCTCCTCTGCTTGTATATGTACATATATGGTTAGAGTCTATGGCAGATGGTCGAAAATTGTGGACGGTCTACATAAATACTTTTTCCACAAGAAGGAGTGGATCATCCTTAAGAGTTTCCCTACTGTAAGTTGTACATGTAAATGTACACCATACGTCGCACTTAGGTATTTATCATCAGGAAGTTCTTACCTAAATCGATCTGTCAGTGGCATGTTATAGGGTTTCACAGTGGCAAAGTACACACTACCTTCCAATGTACTACTACTAACTACTTACAACTCGTTTTCATTTCCCTCTTGCGTCTTACTACATGTCACGCAAGACCACAAGACCAGTCGGACAAAGCATTTCAATGCACAAGCCGCGACCTTTGAGACAGACAATTTTTCAATTTCAAACCTTGCCCATTTTCCCCAAGTGTCCATCGATTACAATTCTAATCGAAAACCCACATTTTTTGACCAAATTGCCCCACTTAAGCGTTGCACAAGCTCCGCGAAATTCAAATCAAAATTACATTCTATACTTCGCGGCAGCGAAACGAATTTTAATCAAATTCCGCCAGAAAAACAATTACCGCCGCTGATCATCTGCAGATACTGCTTCATCCTTGAACCGATTGTCTCGCTAAACATTGTGTGTCCTTCGATTAGATTAGAAAAAAAATAATAACTGAACCACACTGTGTGCCGAAAGACAATCCGTAACCGCGGCGTTTTAACTAATTTTCACGCGATCATCTGTCAAGATCGCACATTGGGCCGGCGCAAGTTGCGCAAACACGAACGTGTATAGAGAACACTTTGCGGCAGTTGGCTTAATTGAAAACATAGCCCAGGCGGCACATTAAGCCATCCACCTGAATTGGGTGAAGGAAATAAGTAGAAGTCCGCCAGCCAGCCATAGCTGCACCAATGGGTCGTAACCTCTGCGCAAAGTTCAAGTCAGTCAGAATCGCGGTTGTCAGTTTTTCGACAGTCGCAGCGCGCTTATGCTGTTTGCCATTCCACACAGTGAATACAATCGCGCGGCTATGGAACGCATTTTCTCGCAGCTCTATTGGGGTATCAGCGGAAACGTGATCGCCATTGACAACACGTACAATGATTTCGTCGACTGTTAAGCGAAATGTGCGCGCTGTACGCTTGCGGTATGTGCGAGTATCTGGTGTGTTCACAAACCAATTAAAGAAAAAATCATCGAAGAGAACGAAAAGTGCATGCATGCACCTGAGCATTAGGTGAGATACTTGTTTCTATGATGAAACTAATCACAGTGCAGTGGTGTGTGGAATTTTTGATTACACACTTGCACTGGCTGTGGCACTGGCACTGGCACCGGCACCGGCACACGGTGTAATTTCAAAGAGGCTAATTATCGATGTGGTCAGTACAGAATGGGTATAGTGTTAAAATTGGACTCTCGCTCAGTGCAGTTGTCAAGTTGGGTTACGTTTAAGGAGCTCACATTGTAGCGATACAAGCGGCCGATCGATGCCGCGGTTAATTGCTTTATATCTGTGGCATGCAAATTATTTGTAATTCGGTTTTTTTTTTTCTTGCATTTATATGCAACAAATTGTTATTGCCAATGTTTGACAAGTTCGTTAGTGTCGAGTTTGACTGAACGGAATGAATGTTTGAATTGCGTCTGAGGGAGGGTTGTATATTGAGTGTCCTTGCATTTAAGAAGGGCGACAAATGGAGCTCGGTTTACTTGCTTCAACTCGAGCTTCTAGTATGGGGCAGTTCGGACTTACAAAGTCAATATATCTTAGGAAAACCAAAAACAACTTTAAAGAGTCACAGTCAGAAACGAGGGCAATGCCCCCATAAAGCGCGGAAGGTTCTCATATGACCAAAGGTCGACGCAAAAAATACTACTAAACCCCAAGGATAGGAAGAATTTTTGACCATTTCTTGACAACATAAAGAATTTGGCCTCACCATCGATCTCAACGTTCATTCATAATGACTTTCTACCTATCAGCTCCTTGGAAGAAGTTTTCTGTTTTTTTTAAATAAAAATAAATGTATGCCAAGTTTAGCTTGGATGGTGATGATGATTTCAAATTTTATGGTTTTGTCAGGTTTGTCAACAGGTGGAAAAGAACATTTGTTAAATCCATCCCTTAAAAAATGCGAACCTTTTTCTCTCGTCAATTACCGTCCTAAATCACTTCTACCCATCTTTCTAAGGTCGTATTGAATGTCTTTGAAATATCTTGAATGAATTGGGTGAACTCCTTAATAGCCGGTAGTACAGTTTTGTTGGCAACCGATCGGCTGGTGATTTCATTCTTTATCTGATCAAAAAGTAAAAGAAATCACCTTGATGTTTCGAGGGCAATTGACAGAGTTTGGCATCAAGTAATTTTGTCAAAAATGAGTGCTTATGGAATGAGTTAGAAGCCACCTTTCATTTCAAGTTGTTTTGGATAGCTTCAAGTCGGAAATTCACCATATAAACGGTAGTGTTCCGCAAGGCTTTGTACTTTCTCCGTATTTTTTTTTTTTTTTTTTTTTTTTCATTTTCATAAATTACCTTCTGTTTAAAAATTCTAAACTGAGTTTCTTATATTTATAGCTGGACAAACGTCCCTGTTCTTCGACATTAAAACTGGAATGGAATGTTAAGAATGTTAAGCTCCGACATACACTAGTCGGCAAATGTATTTTGACCGAAATTCAGGTCGCTTTTCAAAGCGAATAATTCATAGGGGCTACGGGCTAACTGTCTAAAGTTTTCACTCAGTATATTTGCATATGGTGTGACCTATGATTGCGTATGAAAATGAGATCATTTGAGACCCATAGCTGGGTGCGATTTTTTAACTGGCAAAAGTATTTGGACAAATTCATATTTTAAGTTTTGTTTGGCGAAAAGATATCGCTATAGTTCGAATTTAAATTAAATGTAATAGATTGATTGTGTACAGGTCCATTTTGATTACAATCTGGGGAAAAGGACAGAGCTAAATATGCAAGATCGATTAGTTCTTGTTGCGAAATACGATTGCGGTCTTTCCGTAAGAAAATAGGGAAACAATTTAGTTTGTCGAAGCAACCGGTAAATATCAAAATCAATAATCATATAAGAATTATCTCTGTGCAGAATTTACCCCCCTAAGTAAGAAACGAAAAATGTAGGTATAGCGAAAATGGTAGAAGGATGGAAGATATATTTTGAGAAATTTGTTAAAAATCCCAGTTTAAGTCAAAAACTTCTGGACCTTAAAAAATGTGTTAAAAACCCGATTATCTGAAGGATAATTCAGAGGCGCCTTCCTGAACTCCATTTGGATACATACCCTGTAAAAAAAAGTACCGTAAATAACTACGAAAACAAAATAAAGACGCCCCGGAATTAAAAAATCAAACCATATGATGTGGAACCGGGTCTGATAAAGAGTTCAATTGAGCCTCATGGATCACCGTAAAAGGATTTGTTAGGTAAAGAGGATTTTTCTAATGAAAAATACGCACCAGTCGTTCAGACCAACACGGTTGCAAGTTTGCAATGTTTTAGAGTTGTATACAGTCCAAAGATCCAGCAAAAGCGTTAAACAATTGCGCATAACCATCTGGCGATCGATCGGAAAGATTTTACCTTTAAATAATTTAATTTTGTTTATTTTTAAATTTAAAAATATACGTGTCGGGGCATGGTATGTACGGGATACTGCAGGAATGTACTGTAGTATCAGTAACATAAATAAAACTAGAGCAGGCGATTCAATTAAAAAAAATAAAGAAAGGAAGGAAAAGAAAGCAGAAAGAAATAAAATATCACGAAGGATAGACGGACAATCCTCAAGATGAGAATCAAATGGAATTTCTACATAATTATAGAAAGTACTGATACAGCACACGCTTCAGTTCAATTTTCTTTAGGACTTTCTTACTACGTCTGCTTCCTTCCAGATCGCACACCAGAATGCAGAAATATTACCCTTTCCCATAGACTACCCCTTTAACACATATCTCTTTCCCTCTCTAAATTGCTATATTTTTTCTTAAGTAAAACTCATTTGGCAAAATAATTATACCAAAGTAAATTTTGTTAATTTTAATAAATTTCAATTAGTCCATTTCATATTAAAAATTGCTATTGTTCACCTGTTCTTTAAGTGTATTCATTTTTGTTTCATTTCTTCCTAGAATTCGTAAAATTTAACTTTTAGTTTTGTCCAAAATCCTTCAGGCGATGAGTGTAGGTTTTTGCCAATCTTGTAAAATTTAAAGCTCCCCAGAAGGCAATGCTGTCTGTTGTCTTTATAGAAAAAGCCCAATCTTTACCCCTTATGCATGAATGACACCTGTTTACGGATTCGATAGCAAAATATACCTTCCATTTCACAGCAAATTTACTTGGCTTCAAACAATCTGTTTGGACCTTTGTGGAAATAATCAAAAGGTTCAAAACTTCATAACTTCAAAAGTTGTTGCCACTTAAGCAATCACAAGACTGTTGCTAAGTGCCACGTAAATGACTACCTTCCGTCTGTGAATAGGCATGGACTTAGCTAAAATTACAGCCGCTGACGTGTGACCCCTACCAAAATCGCCAACTCCCAAAACAATACATATACAAGGACCAGCAAGACAACATCTGCATAAGGAGCACACTTCCAGCGCAATATCAATAAGTCACTCCACAACAGCGCCATCTGTTTTTAAAACACACCCACATGGTGCTGGCATCTACTAAATCAGAAACTGATCAACTGCTAAAGCCTTGGGTGATCTTTAGACGAGTTGCCTGCATAACATCCTGTTGATACAAATATTTCCTCCACTGACACGCTATAATAACGGCATCTTCACTATTTATAGCTGACCTACACCAATCCGCACCTGTTCGAAAGGAATCCAGAGCAAAGAGAACTTTCCCAATCGGAGCGGTACAGTATGCCAACACAAAAAAAAAAAAAACCAATCCCCATTCCATCCTCGCGCACTTACACTCGCACAGATGGGGCGTAATTAAACGAGGATTTTATTAGTTTAAAAATGAGAGGATAATAATAAGGTTTCACTGGCCATCATACATTTATGCGCTGCTCTGCTGCCAAGACCGGAGCAACAGAAGCTGCTTCTGTATAGTTACAATTGCGAACGTTGAAGAACCGAACACGGCCCGTCTTTCGCGCTCTTCAGCAATAACATACACTCATATATGGGGTAATAAATCGAGTTCATGTTATAAGACCTAACCGTGTGTAATTTGTGATAGACTATGGACAGAGAGATGCAGCGCACCAGCGCTATCCCGGCTAAGCTCAGTAGTAGCAGCAGCAGCAGCCAGCAAAACAACGACCGTTTGATCCTCTCATTGTGTGCAGTGCATCTAGCGTGCAAGAACAACGGGAGGAAATTGTTTTTCGCGTTATTTACGATTTGTTGTTGTTGTTGGTCGGTCCACCCAACTGAGTGAGTGCGGTGAGGGGAGGAGAAAGTGCATCAGAGCGCTCTCGAAGGAGATAAATTGAAAAGCCATAATTTTTATTTATTCCTCCTGGCATACTACTCCATTCGGTTTCGGGTTCATCGGTGCAATTTCACGTCAATCAGTGAGCGGGCCAGCAAAAAAATCATTCAAAGGAGTTGAACAAGATCTCAAGTAGATTGCTTGTACGTATATAGATACGTCTCTCTCGAATGGCAGTAGCAGTGCAAGTAGTTCGAAAGGGTTTTTGCACTGCGGTTAATTGGAAAGTTGCCACCCAGTTAGTCGGACAGGCTGAGGAGTTATATGGCAATTCCTCAAGTGTGTGGGGAAAAAGTAAGCTCATTATCAACGCCTACAAGATTGACACTTGCAAAATGATTAGCAAGCGCACGAAAAACGGACCAACTGGCTTAAAAGCTGAGTGGCACTTGAAACTCGAATTCGGCGGGCTCGCACCTGGCCACTTGCATAAATCACTGCGGGCCGAACTGAATGGCGCACAACTGTCACCGCCGATGTCACAACATGTCCGGAACCCTTAGCGTGAACTAATTACTTAAGCAAACACCCAAACGCCGCCGCCGACGACAATGACAACGGTAACGGCAACGGCAAAGACGACGACGATTCTCACCCCAGCTGGTGGTGCTGCAAGCTTGTGAAATTCCTCCGTGGAACCACGATTTCTATAATTCACACAATAAAATCAATTGCGCCAATGGGGCCAGGACAGGACTGCCTCAGCCCAAGCGCACCAATAACAATGAGATAAAAATAGAAAATTGGAGAAAAAAAAAATCGGCTACGGGTTGCAAATAATAATAAAATAGACACTTTTGCACACCATGAACACTAATCGCGATCCAAAGCTGCACGATCTCTCTTTGGACAGAGTCGGCCACTCGGAGTAAGTCGTCGTCGTCGTCGTCGTCGTCCAGTTTTCCACATAACCCCGGATTTACAGAGCGGAACGGGCCAGCGACGACGACGACGACTGCGACGAGTGCCATGCGGCGTAAATGAACCGCATGTGTACGCCACAATAACATAAAAGTAATTTGTTAAAATGAAGGCGGCTTGCCGGTCCATAGGTCCAGCTATTGAGTGCGGGATCGAACTCTCAAGTGGAAGAGATACTCTGGCCATACATACTCGTATGTCGTATGCAGTGTTTCTTGCAGCTAATGCGATTTGTGGCGAGCAGAGAGCGAGCGATTTGAATGCAAGTGACTGATGAGGCGGTGCTGTGTTGTGTGTGGATTTGGCACAGGGATACAGATACACATTGATGAGTGCGGTGCTTGCCGCAGCGGCGCTGTGTGCAAAACTGTTGAGATGATGAATAGCGCGACCATTTGTTGCCAGCGCACATGCGGATAGGATGTGATTAAGTGTGGAGCACATTAGGGGAATTAGGATTCACCTGTGAGCTGTGATGATGGTCAGTTCAGTCGTTAGTTGGTAATTATGCGGCCCGAGTCTCAGGTGCGGATAGTGAAAAGTAACGATTTGTAGACTTTTGCTAATTCTATTGAGTAATGGTACCGTTTGTGAACATTTGTCTTGCAGCGCGTTTCACAAAGGGTGGGGTTTGCTTGTGGTCAAAAGGGAATGGGCGCTATGATTGAAAGATGTGAAATGTTTGGCTGTCGCTTGGTATCTTTGACGTCGTATATTCGAACTAAAATTATACACCAAGTGACGTTTAATCATCGGCCCTCAGTAGGCGATGCAGGGAAGGGGCTCAAAAGAAGCAGCAGACACAAAAAACTGTGTCCACATGTCAATTTGAGACGAAGCACAAATAAGTCTGTGCAATTCCGGGCTGTAGGTCTAGCTCTTTGCCACCTTGGGGAACCTACATTTTACTTTGGGAACCTACAACTATATACCTAGCCTACATCTGAGCGACCGATTGAAGTTTTTTGATGGCAGGCTGCCACTCTGTCGCACTTTGGCAAGATTCACCACCGATAGGAAGATGAGGTACTAGACTGACGACGGAGCAAAGTACTACAAAGTTATAATAAAACAAGGCTTGTTTCTTGAACCCCTCCTGTGGAAGGTAATGCATTATACAGAGTTCTACAAGGAGTTAAGGTGGTCGGCCATGCTGACCCTATAGCAGTGAAAACGCTCGCCAAACACGTCCACAAGACAGAGTCCGCCACAGATGGAGCAGTTGTCGAATTAAAAAATGCATGAAGTCTGTTGGCTTAGAAAATGCTGACCACAAGCCAAAGCTATCTTTATAACCAGCCGAAAGTCTGTGGAACTTGCAAAATTTCCGGGCTGGGAACCAAACCATCAGGCATAAGGAGTCATTGATTAGTCATGATCGAGGGCAGGTTAAGCTTTAGAACAAACGTTTAGTACTCCAGCAAGAAGGCGTCAGGTGCCGCCAAAAGGTCGGTGGCTCTGGATGTACTAGAAGGATTCTGCTATCCAGGGTGGTGAGCTCTTCTACACGCTGCACCAGCTTGGACGAGGGCTCTTAAAACTAAGGAAACAAGGAGAAACCTCTCGTCAGCACACAGGGTTTGTGCAATAAGAACAATGAGTGGATTTCGAACAATTTCGAACAAAGTAACTTGGGTTAGCATGTCCCGCCTAGATAGCACTTTTTGAGATGCTAGGCATAGGGTTCTATAATAACAAACGTTGCGCAAACTTTTTATTTTTTTAAAAAAAATATTTCAAGGAAGTTTCTAGTGTGAAGCTGAGACCTCTCTCAGTAATCCAGCGCACAGGCCACTGTGATACGATTTCGAAGGAATATTGACGTCAATTGAAGGGAATTGAAGGAAACGAAAAAGCCGAAGAATTGGCCAGACGAGATTCGGAAACACCTTTCACAGGACCTGAACGTGCAGTCTCCAAATCAGCGGCAAACCTTGCTATTAAAAGCTGGGAACACAATAACTGTATTTCACACTAGGAGAGCATCCCAGGCCTAAGACAGGTCAAAAAATTGTTTTCAAAAACAATGCCAAAAAGATTTAAAATCTAAGAAGGCACGATGTCAAAAATCTAGTTCGCTTATTAACAGGGCACCATGGTTTGCGATATCACTTAAACAAAGTACATGCAGCCGACTCTTCGGAGTGCCGCCTATGTCTTGAAGAAGACGAAGACTGAGCATATCTTATGTGAATCCCCAGCCCTTTGTGGTATTAAGAGGAATTTCTTCATCAGAGCAAAAATAAGCCCACAAGAATTAGGTAAAGACCTCCTCTGCTTAAAGCATCATCAGCTACATTAGGAAAGTAGAAACTTTAATATCCTAAACAAATTTTTCTATAGATCTATACTTAGGTCGACGTGTCTCTTGTCGCAGAATTTATAGCTAACATAAGCTCTTCTTGATCTTAGTCACCTTGCATAGATTTCTCCACGAAAAATCTAAAAACAAATATTTCACTTTCAACTTCACAGCACATTTTGGAGAGGAGTGAAAATTTCACTTCACTCGAACAGACTACCAGCCTTAAGAAGGAGAAATTTTTATTTCATAGAGCTGGAGAAAATATCTTTGTCTTCTTTAGTTTCTCTCTATTAGAGATCAGTGGGTGTCTATAGTGTCTACTACTAGTGTCCTGTTGGGGTTCGGAAGTATCCCGCTTGGGTCCGAGAAGCAGACACTTAACTTAAAATGTCGACAAATTGCATCGAAGAAATCTTTTTTCTCGATCCGCAGCACTGCTAATGTGCATTAGCTAACAGGTTTGTGTACCAACTCAACTTTTTATATAGGGCCCAATCCGATTAAAATTTTATTTAATGCAGAAACCATTTTGAATTTTTCCAAATAATTGCAAGAGAAGGCCACAAACGTTTTGGGTTGATGGTAAGTCCGGCCCGGACTAAAGGAGCTATTAACATGTTTGTAACTCAGTTTACCGTATTGAAAATGTCTAAAGGTAACTTACTGCGTGTGTACATGGAAGAAAGTTTCGCTTACCTGGAATGAAATAAAACAAAAAATAGATTATAATATTTGCGTTTAAAAAGAGACCGGAGATAATATTTGCTGTAATTATTCAGACGTTTAGGGGCATGTTCGGCAGCGGTTCAGTGAAGCGGAGAGAAGAAAAATGATTATTGTCATTCAAACCAAACCCTCAAGAAACTGTCATCAGATGAGCGAAATATTTGACACAACTAATAAAATGTGGACCGATTTTGTTTAAATTTGTGTCCCCTATAACAGCATAGGGCCCATTGTGAGGCCATGTGCCGAAAGCTAAAACCCAGTTCACTACCAATTTTTTTTTAGGTTAGCTCTACCTATAACCATCTCAATAAACTCGAAAGGATCACACGACCAACGACACCCAGCTCGCATTTCGTAAGCCGAAAACAAACCAAGCCGAAAACAGAAAACCTCTCTCTCCGGTTCAGTCTGACATGGCTAACTGCTCTTAAGTGGATAGACACTCATGCAGCCCATTTAATCGCAGCGATCTTAACTGATAGCAAAAACAAATTTCAACAGCAATCTCTCAATAGATCGGCACCGTTTCGAACAACTAATAAGAATGCAGTTGGGAATATCTTTGACCGCAGATCAACACCATTAATCACTTCACATCACACAAGCGATCCTAATATACACGCGCGATCGAATTAAGATCACTTCAATTGATAATCAGCGCACATAACCATAGGCAGGCGGCAGGTAACCGTCGCGCTCCATTGAGGGTGTTGCTTGCCGGCAAACTCCTCGAACTCCTTCTTGTCTACTTCATGAGCGCACTTGAAAGTGGGCTCACTTTGCGCACACCCACTCCTCACCTGCATCGAAACGATCGCGCTTCCGCCTTCCATTGGCGACGCAACGGACCGACTTTAAATCATTTTGCATAAATATCGATATCTATTCCACCCTCAATATGCGTTGCGTTGGTCCTCGCCTTAATCGAATTTCGCTCATCATGGTGAAAACAAAAAAAAACCCCACCAGCACGATCTTAATTTCGATCTTGCATCACACTAATGGCGGAGCCAGTAGTCCGTGCCCAGAGATGCATCCGGGTCGTCGATTTTGCGATTTTGCACGCATAAACGTGAGACATATAAGGAGAAGGACCGCAGTCCAGATATACCAAGAGAGTGGCGGCTTCATCACCATTTGTCTTTCAGGTGGCGCACGGACCCAAAACTGCGCTGCTGTAATTAAACTTGGCACGCATTCCAAGACCAGATGCGGCCCATACACCGCATGCATTTCCAGAATCTGGCGAAAAATTGCTCTCGATAGGAATTGGGAATTCCGCGCTTCCGCATTGATTCACCACTTATGGGGAGGAAGGATTTCTACGATAACAACCGTAAGGCGGCGGCGGCGTCGCAAACTTTTGGGTCAAATACACGCGCACACGTCGACCGCTCTCCCGCCGACCACCTGAAGAATTATATTCACCCGATTACGGGAGGACCGTGCTCCGCTTATCTTAATGAAAACTATAACTTACTTTGTGGCCAAGGCAATAAAAGTTGGCAGTATCTTATTAGGGGAAGTCTTGTGATTAGGAGACGCTCCGTATACCTATATGCGTTCTCTCGCTATCCTCTGACATTCAATTAAAGTATCTGATCTACAGGTACTGTCGTTGGTTGGTTGTACTATGAGGCTGCCACTGCGAGTATCTTGGGAACATTTTTCTGGAATTTTTTGTTTTTTGTTGCTGTTGCGTTTTGGAACGCCTCCTGCTCCGGTTCGGATAGGAAGCGCACCACTGCAATCCAGTTCATATAATAATTTCATGTGACGACTCATTACTCTGGCCATGGATCGGTGGAGTTAATTATTAGCTTTTGACATTTACCTCTTCGGCGGGTAGACGATGATGGTCGAGAGAGGTGGCAATTGGTTGGCTGTTTGATCTTTTTGCACGGCAAACGGGAACCGAATTAGTTGGGAGTCGCTGGCTGAGCATGATGAAGGTGTCCATATTTAATGCCTTTGAGTTGCTAATAATTGGTTAGTGGCCAATACGCGTAGATGAATGTCAGAGCCGAGGGAGCAGGGCGCACGTACAGCTGGAATAGTGAGATGTCTGGAATGGTCTCTAATGATTGGGTAGGCAATTAATTGAATTATACTGCGGAATCGTTGGTAATATAGGTCGTGATGTGGGCTGCAGGGAAGACGTTTTAGATACTGAGAAGAAGCTCCGGAATGACAGTGGCGTGCTATTTGAAGACTTTTCGGAGAGCCCTTGTAGTTCTTTCTAATGGCAATTGTGATCAAGGGTATAGTTGAGCGAGTCACACACATATCTTCAAGTAAATTAAGCAGGTGAGCTCTAGTTCTATGGAAGAACCGTGGAATACCGTTGTCCTCATACCTAATGTAAAACTTCGTTCCCCATGCTTTGTTTTTAGAACGAGAGTGCGAACTTTAATTGGTGTTCGTACTAAGCTAAAATGGATTAGTGCTGCCCTCTATCGACAGTGGCCAATTATATAAGATTGTTGTCTCGGATAAACAGTGGGCGCCCACTATAATGACGGACTCGATATGCGAAATGTATCATCAGCGACGTTATATATATCTACGATTCTCATCCTACAATCCCTCAACAGAGGGCGCTAAAATAGCCAATAAATTAATTTCATATGTTTATTTCCATACCTACTAAATGGAAACTAGTTTTATAGGAAATTTCACACATAAAGAAGTACTACGTGATTCCTTTACTTTTTGTCAGCAGATGGCGCTACGAGTGACAGTCGCTTAAAAGAGCGATTACCTCTCGCACAACCCTACTTTCAACGCGTCATGTGAACTTAATTCCTGTAGAAGACAAAATCCTCCCAAATGACGTAGGTAAGGAGCATGTACAATTAAAATTATTCACTCAACCAAACCTCAACAGGTGGCGCTATAAGAGGTTGAACTATGCTTATTGTACGCCATTTTGCACAATTCTACTGCTTCTACCAGAAACATTTCCACATCACCGAATTGACATCTATCTTCTTAGGTAATAAGAGATATAAAAACTTACTCACACTGTTATGTGCCAACAGATGGCGCAACGATTGCGTTCACAATTAGGTAGGTAGGTAGGTAGGTAAATAGTTGATCTTGTGGCAATTCGCCACAGCTTCACTTGGACCATCAGTTGGGTCCATTGTGTCCGATGTGTCAATTAGGTACTATCCGCTGTTTACCGAGTTAGACTGCTTCCATCAAAACCTGCTGTGTATCCTCAAGAGCTCGTTCAAGGCCAATTTTCTCCCAATAGAATGATAAATGTACTCAACGCAACAGATGGCTCTACAGCTCATTTCATTACTTATTAAAATTCATTGAACCTACCAACAGCCTCTTTCTATCTCCGAACTCAAACCTAACCTCTTCAATGACACACAGTAGGTATAATCTAGAGCTTCTAAGAACTCACTTTTTGATTTAACTCAACAGATGGCACTACTATCAGTTTCTTAGCTCAGCTTTCCCGCCGATTTATAACATACACACGAAGAAACCCAACTTCCTCGAGAAGAAAAATTCACTTCCTGACAACCAACAGACTGGAAATCCCCCCCTCACCACCCCCAACAGATGGCGCTACAACCAATTTCATATCCACTTCACCGGAACTGTCCCACTTCCCATTCACAACTCATCATCATTACGAGCAATAACCACAAGAAAACAAAAATCCAATCTCCGCCGCATTTACGCAAGTCATTACCGAGAACTTAATCCAATTGGAAGTCATTAATTACCCGACCGGGCAAGTTGTTCTCAGCAGCATTCTAGTTCTTCATCACATTTAGCTTGGCTTCTCTCTCTATACGTCTCTTGCCAGCTGCCAGCGTATAAAGTGCATAACAAAGTTGGTAGTGAAAGATAGCGCTACGCATGCCCAGAGAAGTAGAATGGTCACGCGTCAATTCTAATGAAAAGTGACACTTCACGCAACCAGCCAGTGATACAGTATGCGCATCTACATACCATCCTACCCACCAGCACCACAGAGTCCAGGTACGAGTGCACACGACCAGCAGCACTACAACTACACTACAACTCACATCCTCTTTCTCTTTGGGCATATAAACAAGAAGCCGCGGCATGCACACTCCACCAGAAGCTGCTGTTGGGGCGCAGATGAGCGTATAAAACATTTGCTTAACCAGCAATAAAACCTGCGCGCACAGAACTGTCAACGGATGCGACAGACACTTTGTATATATACGGCCTGGTTTGTACTCGTATGTCCGAGGCCGGCATTGCGCGTCGTTGTTTATTAAGTGGAATCAACCTGTGCACACAGGCGGTTATAAAGCACACGCATGAAACGGTCCTTGCGAGAATGGACCGCGCTCAACATTCGAACCGACACCGACGGACGCACCGAAGAATCGAGATAATCTCAGCCGCCCTGGTGGTGGTGGTAGGAGCATATACAGCGACACACGATGCGCGGAGTGTATCATATGTTTTTTTTATCACATTTCCCCCATCGGGCCTCCGCTGGTGGTTATTATTCAAAACGAAGGACCGGAAGGAGATCACGTTAAGTGTATGCACCAGCAAACGCAGCCCCGACTCGCATTTACGGTTGCGCTCAATGAGATGATTGTAATTATGGCTCAACGATATTAAGTGTTGCTTCCGTCATGGAGATTAGAACTTGTTCTGGAGACGCGGCGACGACGATCCGTTCTGCGGCTGATAGATCTTTAAGCGAGATTTAGACAGATCCTGTTAGGGACTATAGGCGCATTCCAACTGTGAAATCAACGATAAACCGAAGGGGATCTTCTCTGATTATCATCCTTTCGCTTTGGGATTAGAACGCAACCAGATGCGGAAACTAAATATGGGCGCGAGCGCACAGCAGAAAAGATGTCATGTTGATGGCCTCCAGGGTGGCGTAAGACTGGTGTCGGTGAGAGTTACAAAGATAATACATCAAAAATATCCGAAGGAGTGTCCGCAGATAGTTTTTTTTTTTCTTTTCTTTTCTATTTTTGTTGGACTGCTCCTGGTGGCGTATAAATCCTGTGCATGGTGTGTAATTAAAAATTATGCACTGAACTTGAAGTGTGACCTAGGGTATGATCTTAATCTGTGGGATGAGTCCGACTTCTAGGAATGTACCCAGGGTTGTGTCATAAGTTGGACAAGTGGACCATCCGGAGGGTATCACGCGGAGACAATGACACTTTGGATGGCCAAGGAACTTGATGTGGTCCAGCGAAATGGGTGGAGACAATAGGCTTTGGGGCTTGCAATATGTTATTGGGGATCTCGAACGACAGGATGGGAGCTAGTTATTGGTGGATCATGTGGCAGTGAATGAGGTACGACGTGTAGGTAAGGATTAGGTCTGCAGGGCGTTGAAACGATCAAGCAAACAAAGGTGTGGCGCAGTGCCGGGAACAGGTTGGATGGCGGTCTTGTGTCTTGCGAGTTCAACAAATCTTTTTAAAGTATCTTAGCTTTTAGACATTCGAAACGTTTTTGATGGGGAAAGACATCGAAGTCGTTAACAAGCCTCCCAAGTCGAACTAAGTTGCCTATAGGAACTTTGAAAACTCTTTAGGGCTGAGCTTTGTCGATCATTTTCCCAAGGCAGGTCGGTGTTTTAAAGTTTTTGTACAGCCTGCTCGATTTTAACATCATCCGCCCACACACATGCGGAGCTCTCCTTTTTTGGGTCACACTGTCTACGGCTTTAAGACTTTTTCAGTGGGGCAAAGAAGGGAGAAAACGTGGAACTTTCCTAACCTAGCTCCGTGCAATACCAAAAACTCCAGATTCTTATATAATAAGGTTAAAGTCTCTACGATTTCTGTCATTTTGTGCAAGCGAGTGTGAATCGAGAATTGAACTGAAATCCTACTTAGATTTAAGATTCCGGTCGAGAGCCCAAGTAGTATTGTTTTATGTATAAGCATTGATAGGAACAAAGACCTAAATGTCCACCTTCAGGGTGGAACAACACCATTGGAATATCATTCAGTGACCCGAACAGTGAAGGCAATCAGTGTGCAATATTGAAAAATGTTTCCAATTGATAATGATTACTGCACTGACTCACACACGTGTCGTAGGGAATAACTGAAAATTGTCCACAACATATGAAGTCTTAGCTTGGACCGAGGTCATGACATAAGTAACGTAACCAAAGGCGGCGATCAGTGGTGACCCAATGTTTAAAAACAATATAATTTGTTTGAACGGTAGAATTACCTTAATGGCGATGTAGCTGTGGTAAGTTAGTCCGACTGTGCTAAATCGATCAATATGTATTCGCAGCAAAGGCGCCGATCAGTGGCAATAGTTAAATTTGCTAGGGAGTCAAAACATGTTTAAAGTACCACAGATATTACGAAGTAAACGTCATGGACTACCACAATAGCGGCAATACATTAACAAGCATTTAAGACAGAGGGGTCGATCAGTGCTAAAAACGTGAAAGAGTTAGAGTCTATAAGCGGAACCCAAATAAAATGGTATCACAGGTAAAAACGCCATATTAAGTTTCTATATTCTCACTCTATCGATGTCTATGTTCTTATAGAAGAGCAAGTTGCCCTGTCTTTTCTTTTATCAGCTTCAGGCTCAGGAGAATGTGAAATTTTTAGAGCTCCTCAGCTCAGTAGCGCCATTTGAAAAGTCGCCCAAATCAACACATTATACGGAAGACTCTACTGCCGGTATAATGAAGCAGTTTTTGAGCCTGTGTTTTCAGGATTTGAAGCTTCTTTAAAAAGGATTTAACTGTGGCAATTCAAATTATCTATGAGATGTTTTTCAGGCAACATTCGTACCTTCTTTTCTCACAGCAAAAGTCTTGAAGGCTTAGTCCTGAGACATCTGCTTCAACTGTCCATTCACATAATCAATTTGTGATTCAAATGCCAGATGCATCTTATCCTCTCATTAGTGCCACTCAGCATCCAGCCAAGAGTACAACTCAATGGACATCCATCTCAGGTCATTAGCCAATCCAATCTCCGCCTCAAAAGTAATCAACGCACTGTACGCCTCAATCCATCTTCTGCTGACCCTGTCCTCAGGCTAGAGCCAGCCTAAAACCTCTTACCACTCAATGAATCACACCCCGAAGTCACATTCCATTTCATTTCACACAACACGCACGCACACTCACACACAACTGTTACTGTTGTTAAAACTTAATTTTCTTGCCCTGCAATTTAGCATTTTACTGCCCGATAATTGTCACAGATGCGCAAGCGGTCCAAGCTGCGGCAAAAAACCTCTCTCAAATTGCAACACTAAGCCCCCAAGAGCAGAGTGCACCGTCGCGTCGTCGCTACGCTCGTCCCTACATTCATCTCCATCAGCGTGATTGGCAATTCCAAATGTGCCCTTATATCTTAATTATAGTGATTTTAGCCCGGGGCCGCTTCGAGGCCAAGGCAGGCTCCTGCACTTTTTGATACATCATTATACAGTTGCACAGAACATTTCTGCAAATCATAATAATTTATTGTTTCTCATTTGCTCTGATGTAAGCACTTATCTCGGCCATTAAAAGAGCGGGCGCTCTTGCTGCTCTCTCTCTTCATGTGTGTCTTGTCTCGTGTGTCCCTGTGCAGTGTCCCTGCGCCAGAGGTTGAGCGTTGAGGATCTTCTGCTTGCCGCCAGCAGCAACTCGTATAGTAGAACTCGCAACAACTTTTCCATCTTTCGTCGTCGTTGTCGCTCTGGCATCTCTCGGTGTCCTCCTGTCACTTGGACGTGGACCGTTCGCACGCGTTCACATTGTGCGCACAACAGTGAATTTCCTCTCGAGGCGCCTAGATTTATCACGGTAATTATAGTGATGAGGCCTCCCGATTACGTTATTGCGTTAAAAATTGCATATATACGCTCCCGAGAGGAGCAACAACAACACTACGAACAACCCACTGCCGACTTTCTTTTGACCACCATTTCGCAGAGAAATTGGCCCGATAGATACGCGCAGCGTTAATCGCCACTCTGAGTGGACCGTAAACTTGCAGATGGAGTGATTGGAATGAGATTGTATAGTACTTGTTCTTTCGGTAGCTGTGTTGATCTCTGACTCGTCACTGGGACATCGAGTAGCAGTAGCTCCTGGCCTGATGTGTATGGAAGGGGCAATTACGGTCGGGCCGCATTCGAGATAGTAAACACTGCTGATGAGCGTTGGTGCGGTTCGCAAGGTGTTTAGGTTCATTTGAGTTTCCATTTAGAGTTGATTGCGACGATTAGAGTGCACACCGTCGATGTGCGAACAAATGAGGTTTTAGCGAACTTCTACCCATGTATAGGTATATATGAGATTTGTGCGAAATTGGATAATAAAATTTCCAGTTCCGGGATAATGAGAGAAGTATTAATTTTATTTTTACGACGAGGTAAGTGAGCCTTCTAAATTGTCTAAGGAAGCATTTATCGGAAGATGTAGTTGACTGGACATCTTGGGAGCGCAACAGATCAAGTATAGCAAAGGAGGAGCCAAATGGAAGGCGAAACAAGAGAAGTATAAGAAATTCACAAACTTACAACATACCATAAAGAAAATTGTGAAAATATTCGCAACCTCTGTGGTGTTACAAGGTTTTGGGTTAAAACAGCTTTCTCTGATAGACATTCAAATAATCGCTAATTCTTTGAGCATCTGCAGAAATTTAGTTCTATGTCATTATGCGCCCCAAATCGTCCGATCGGTCCTGTTAGTGCTCACAAAAACTTACAGTCAACTGGTTGGTTCATTGATTCGTTATCAGTGCGTATCTGTTAAGTGTCAGGTGAGTAAGTGTCAGCATATACTAGTTGTTTTTTAGGCTTCAGCAAAGCATTTAACACTCTGGACCACAATAGACTTATTGAAGCCGTAGAAAGAGTGGGAATTAGAGGAAGGTTAGCTAATTGGCTGAAGGACTACCTGTCATTAAGGAACTTTAGAGTCAAAATCAAGGAGTGCCATAGCAGTGAACAGGGTATACGATATGGAGTTCCTCAGGGATCCAAATAAGGTCCTCTGTTATTTATATTGTATACTAATAAAATGCGCACCCCATATGCATATGCAGATGACACTGCCATTGTAGTATCGCACCAGTCACTTGAAGAGGCATCGAGAATAATGCAAGACGAATTTGAATGGTGTGTCATGTCAATGGGCTTGTAATAAATACCTGGTCTAAAAACAAAAGCTACGCAGTCCTAAGTACCCGAAGACTACAATTGCGTGTTGAAGACTTTTCGATGTCCCTCCAACTTAATAAACGAAGAAACTATTGAGTTTGTGGAAAACTATAAATATCTGGGCATAACAATTGACTGTCACTTCTTATGGGAACCTCACATCAACATTCTAAGAAACAAGTTAAAGGGATCTCTGTTTGCACTCGCCTGTCTTCAATACAAAGCGTCAACCTGTGTAAATAAGCGGTCTTCCACGCTCGAGACTTCGATATGGGTTTTTGGCGTGGGGAGCTGCAGCGAAATCACACAATGACAAGCTGCAAAACATACAAGACAGGGCTAGGACCTAGGAGACTGCTTTCAAGCTCAGGTATTCAAACACTCAAGGTGAAGCATATCTATACGAGATGAGTGTGGCGATGGAGAACTTTGGCAAAACAATCTTCAGGATACCTATCGATTACCAACATCACACCAGAAGATCTATAATATAAAAATTAATCGCAAAATGTGTTCGTAAGCGCATAACTCAACAACGCCTGGACTAATTTGACCAATTCATTTTTTTTTTTTTTTGAATGTTCGTTGAAGTCCAAGGATGGTTTTTACGACGAGAAAAATTCGAATAATTTCCGGGAAAACCCTAAAAACAGCCCTTTTCTTTTTCCCTGCACTTTGAAAAAAAAAAATAACTGGATAGAAATCGAGTAGTGACACTTCAAATACAACAAAAAAATTTTAAATTTTAAAAGAAATTGTTGTCAATTATTTCAATTATTTTTCAAGCAAATTTTTGTTGTCGACAATTTTGAATTTTCTTTTTTAATATACGATATAGCTACCTAATTAGTTTGTTTATGTTACATTAAGTAACTTTTTGATATGAAGTAGATATGTACTTTGATTTGAATCCATCATTTTTGTTTGTAGGGGTGATCGAGATGACGAGGACAATGATGACAGGCAACAGGAGTTGTTGAGCGTTTTGAGTGTTCACGTAGGGGTTGTTACGAAATATGAGTGAGTAACAATCATGGTACTGTGCTCATTCGTGAATAGGGTTATGGAGAGGGCAGCTCAAAGCTACCATAATACCTTCGGTACCGGTGTGGAGAGTGAAGGGGGAAGACTTACCAACCAAGTTGATAGGTGTGGCTAGTTTTCTTCTTGGCTGTTAAAGTTACAAATATTTCTTTTAGAGCTAATCCTTTCCCTATTTTCTTCCTATCCCTTTAATACTTAAAATTTTGGAAACGATAGGTGGCGCTGTCGTCGATCTCCGAAAACGCTCAACTGATATCAATGAAATTTTGTTAATGGATAGATATGGTTAATACATGCTAGAGAGATAGGATACTTTTGGAACCGATAGGTGGCGTCGTTGTCGACAAAAAAAATGTTCCCCTGAAAAATATAAAACTACCTACATATAGCTTTGAAAAAAAATTGACTATACATATATTATAAATCCTGAATATTTCTTGAGCGCGTTTTTGTTAAAATATTTTGCGCTCGGGTACGAAGATATGCAATTATTAAATTCGCATTATATCACCTCCATTACTATTTTCATTTTGCATTTTATCGCATGATTTGATGTAAAGGTCTAAATTTCGTTGTGAAGCTTGGAAAATTTCTTCCCTACACATTTGTCGAAGCTCCTCCCTCCAACGAAGCGAAATATGTAGGTTGACAAAATTTATGTTTAAACGCCTAGCAAATCAGGCTGGGGTTCGCTAGTAAATAATAAAAGTAAATAAGATAGATAGATTTCTGTTCAAACTCAGTTGCTATCTCACGTATTTTGAACGTTTTTCCTGAGTAACGTACGACACTGTTCCCTATAAACGACTGGAACTCACTTGAACTTCCTTGAACTAGTTCCAGACTGTCAAGCTTGTACCTATAACTGGCCTCATTTAAAATCAAAAGCCTTCTCATTAAGGGCGAACCTTCAATGTTCAAACACCGCCCTAAGGTATTACGAGATCGTTGGTAGTTCAGCGCTTTAATTTGCTGATAGTTGTAGTGCTCCGCGCAGGGACATAAGTCCACGGGACAAAAGTTCATAATAGACTTAGTGCTCTGGAAAAGTTGCTCAAAGTTTGCTCTTTATCTAACCCAAGCACGTCAGCATTAGATGACTTTGAAATTTTATCCCGTGACCATATAAAAGAGTTATTTGGAAGCCTTTTTCCACATCTGTCACAAGTCATAATCCACAATAACATCCTCAATTCTCGTCTTTAGCGGTTTAGTTTTCTCTGGGCCACTGCGAACTCAACGATTAGCATAAGAAAAGTTTAAAGTCACTAAGAACACTTGCTCGAGGTACATTCCACTGTCCGCCCATCATCCACCAAAGGTCTGCCGCATACAAACGTTGCCCACTGTACAAATGCCCAACCGACCTTCGGGAGAGTTCGCGAAATGTCTCGTGCTCGTTTTTCACAGCACATTTGCGATGGCCTACTTACCCAATCAACCGCAGAACACAACCTCAGACCGTCAGACAATTGTTTCCTTGCATCATCCATTCGCCTGCCATCGCGTTATCCTCTTCCATATAGCAACAACAACAACAGCCCCTCAAACAAATTGAAAAATGCAAACAAGCAGACGAAACAAAAAAGTCCGCATCTCATGAGCACCTTTTCTGTGTCGCAAACGAGGTGGACACCTCAACCAGGCCGAATACACCAACCAACTGCTATTGTCCTTTCCCCGTTAGCTCTTCGATCGACACGCGGTTAAATCCACTGAGCTGCTGTCCCTGCTGATGGCGGTGGTGGTCTTGCTCCGCTACCGTTTAACATGTGTCCGCGTGCGTTGCCTGCAATATTCTCCTCATTTTTTTCTTTTCCTTTCCGCTTTCGCGGGTCACAATTTTCGGTGGCACCACGGCGCGGGCTGACGTATGGAAGAGTATTTCCTTTCCTTACCCTTTAATTCAACTGACACCGATGTCCGCATTCGGCAGACCAAACAAAACCGAACCGAACCAGACCAAGACCACAAGACAACGACGCGTACGACTACTGGCCGCTGCTCCTGCTGCTGCTGTGAGAACAAATTTATGAGATCGAATTCTGCTTAATGCATTCCCATGTTGTTGGCGGTCGCCAAATAAAAAAGCGCCCCACATCGAAACTCACAGACTACTTGCTCTAGCTGGCATCGGTCCAGCAGATCTAGATGTGCGGCCAGTCGGTGGTGCGGTGCGGCCTGCAGCCCTCCATAAAAAGCGCCAAAGGAGCAATTAGGAGGTGCATACGTTGTTGTGTTCCCCTGCACTCGGCGCTGTGTGTTTGTTAAGTTAGGACAGACAGACAAACAAAACAGATACTTTTTCGGTTCCCGTTATCACCTGCAGTACCAACCAGAGAATGCCGCTCGCTTGGATTTCGACTTGGACGGACTCCTGCGCTCCTTCTCCGTGGATGCCAAAGCATCGCAACAATTGAATCGCTGACTTGCTGACCGCAAAGTCGTAACGTTGCCCCACTCTCTCGCTCTGTCAAAGTATCTCGAACGAACTAAATGTATATGTTCAGATCCTAGAGGAGGGAAGAAAAATCACTCAGCCGATGCGTGCGTGGGTGGGTTGAACAACAACGCAACGCTTGTGTATGGAGCTTGTTGATTCATGTAGGATGTTGCAATGTTGTAGTCCGCAGTCTTGGTGGAGCGAAACTCCGTCCGTGGTGCATGGACCGGCAGAAGTAACAGCGGTAGCGACACCCGTTGTCCTCTTCAGATCCGGGAGAGACAAACTTGACATGATGGAGGTTTGTGTTGATTATGCGGTTCAGTTTGGTGTTTGGCATAAATCTTCTGCTGCTGCTGTGTTGCTGGGTTGCTCTCGTTGCTGGTGGTAGTGCCAAAGCTGGTGTTGGTAGTAGGTGACATATCTGCAATTGGTGACCAGTTGGAATATTTCCTATGAGGAAATCAACCATCGAAACGTTATAGATACAACGACTGCGTAACATACAACGGCAACGACGACTGGCAATCGTTAACGATGTCAAACGCCCTTCTCACGAGGTGAGCCGGACGGTTTGTTGCTGCCAGAGCTCTCGGTGGCAATTAATTTCAATCGCCTCTGGCGCTGCTGTGACATGTGCGCACATGTTGCTGTATGCGGAATTGAATTTGACCAAATGACCGAGCGGAATGTGGCGCATGCGACTCGAGAGAAATTGGATTCTTACCAGCTTTAAGGTAGCTTGACGGACTGCGAGGGCTGATGGGGAGTTATTTCAACTAAATTGGTCTTAGGACCGTTAAAACACATTGTTGTGAGTGGAATTCGTTTTGGTTTCGCAGATGACTAATGGGGAGACGCATAGAGCCACTAATGGAGGGATTACGTTGACAACTGATGGCGGTTGGTTGCTATTTCTATAGAGAGGACTGTAGGATGTACCTGTACCTGTAACGGTATACAGAAGTGCGTTGTGATGGTCGCTGCTTCTGCTTTGTGTGCAATTTTGTGGAGCTTATGCGCAGTGGTTATTGTGTTGGGCTACATAGCGAGGGGTCCCAGGTTCGACCCCGGAAAGTGCATATTACCTCTGACAAACCTCTGAAACCTCTGTCATGTGTTACCAATTTATTATTTTTTTTTAGGAGGAACGAAACTTTGTACAACAAGTTGGGCCAATCGTACTATATCTTCTTAAGCGGTGCACTAAAGTTTTCTGACAAAGGGCAAATGTTGCTTGGGTCACCCACGGTACCTACAATTTTTGAACGCTGCAAGCGGTATAAACTTATCTCGTTTTCAGGCAGACCACAATTTTAGACGTCAATCCATATACACCTACAACATTCTCACTCTGTGGACAAATGAGGTTGTAATTTTTTTAAAAGCAAGACCTGGCAGTGAAGGCTGGTAGGGATGGTAGCTTGATTAGGTCATATACCTCATAACCACGAATGGCTTAGAAAAGACTATGACGCTCTATGGATCTATAGGGGTCAAAAGCCATTTCCAAGGATAGTTTCTCTTCTGTAGGAGGTCGACTTATTCGGTGTTTTTTTTTTGAAAGACGCATGTCTCGAACTAGAAAGTCGAATGCAGCTTGGCCATATTCGCATCACTTGACTTTTGCTGAAGTTGTTTGGAAGCACTTTAGGAAAATTATAGAAGCTTAAGTTTCAGTCCACTACTTAAGGATGAGGATTCCTCAAATTACACTGGAGTTTTGATTTGGCTATGCGCTGTAGGTAGACGTCAGAGGTCCCAAGCTACATTTTCAGGAAACAAATGGCACATTCAATCCTTCAATTTAAGTGCTCTTAAGAAACAAAAAGGAACGCCTTAGTAACGTTCCTATCCTATCAGGCTAGAGACAAGCCTTTGTCAAAAATCAGTACACAAACCTTCTGCGTATGTTAAAAGAATGGGCTTGGAAGATAGCAGAATATTTTACCTGACAGATAGGATACAGAATCGTGCTTTAAAACTAATTGGAGACACAAATATAGCGAATTCTATAAATTCGCTCGAACATCGCAGAAATGTAACATGTCTTTCATTGTTTTATCGCTATTTCTATAAACAGTGCTCAAGTGAAATCGCCAGCTGCATTCCACCCCTTCAACAATTCAACCGCAATACTCGCCAAGCCAGGAATGCCCATCAGTTTACCCTTCAGCCTATTTTCGGTCGTACTATGAAATATAGAGATTCCTTCATAAGCCGTACCACTCGAATGTGGAACGCCTTGCCCGGCTCTGTCTTTCCCCCTCGGTTCAATTTGCAGACATTTAAAACCAATGTGCATCGGAATCTCCTATCTTCTCTATCCCAACTTCCTTAACGCCCGCGCTGTGTACTTCAAACTACACCATAAGAGTAGTCATAACCTCTTTAGCGCGTGTTAATTATAAAAAAAAAAAAAAAAAAAAAAGATAAGGTGTCTTTATTAGGGCATAGAATTTCTGCCTTCAGGCCCGAGAATCAAGCATTTCTTTGGAACTTCCGGCTAAAAGAGCTTCATAACCTTATCAACCAAGAAAACTGTGGTTACTCAGAGTTCAGTTTCTAGATGGAATAGATATTTGATGAGTAAAGCTTGTGAGAGCTTTATTATTCCATGTTACAGTTTCCTACCTTTAAGCTTCTAGGTTAGATGCTACACTGTGAGGAAATACATACTAATACAGAAACTTGATGAATTTTGCGTTCCCAAAATGAAAAACCAAAACCGTCTCCAGTCTGCATAGTGTTATCAAAAAAAGCAGTCATAAATGGGATGCCACAGGGCTGTATACTGTTTGCAGTACCTTACAAAATGGTTTTCAGAGCCCCTTCATTGGGGCAGTTTATCCGATGAAGATAAATATTGTGAGGAATAGTGGACTTCCACTGGTGGCCGGGACCCATAGTAGTCGGTTTCAAAATGTACGCCTTCAAGTCCTAAAATGAATCATAGTGCTTTTAGAGGAATTTCAGCTTAAAATTGGCGTCCCACAAGGTAGTTTACTCCCTTCAGTTGTTTTTGTGCTGGGTCTCAATGACGTAACTATTTCGCTGGAATGTGGTAGGAATTTTTGGTCCTGTGTGTGAGGAGGGCGAATGGAGGAAAAGATACAACCGCGAACTCTATGAGCTGTATCAAATTGTGGATGTAGTCCAAAAAGCCAAAATACGTCGACTACATTGGCTCGGCCACATAGAGCGAACGGACAATAATCCTCCAGCTAAGAGGAGCTTCGAATCCCAGCCCCCAGGTTCGAGAAGACAAGGAAGACTGAACCCCATTTCAAAGACCAAGCCATCGCGGATGCCAGAGCGATTGGTCTGGACAACTGGAAGCGGAGTGCCCGGGATTGTACTCTCCACGGGTCGGGAGCCCGTTAAGTAAGTAAGTGGGAGGCACGATGATGAACTATCGTACTACATGTCTTCAAAGGACTATCGAAACCATATGCTTGACAAATTCAAAAAAAAAAAAAAATCGGTGTTAAAAGCCATGTCTGGTGGAATTGCCTCTTTCAAAATAATATCAGCTCTAATTTTGGGTCCCACAGGTTTGTATACTATCTGCAGTAGTTTTTGCGATGGTTGACAATGGCTTGATTTGAATGTTTGGTTGGAAGCGGTCGATCGCTATATTAGGAGTCAAGCTAATGAGAAAAGGTCTGCCTGAACTTTGTCAGAATTATGCTCTTGAGCTTTTCGCCGGGATCATAGGAATATTTTCAATTGAATTACAACACATTGCTTTATGAAAGCATGATGCTGCAAAAAAGTAAAGATTACGTTTATGGATTCCCACAAGCCTGGATATCGTTTGCAGCACCTATACCTTTTGTGATACAGCTCGTACTGATTTTTTTACATGTAGGATTAGGGTCTCATACTTTTTTTATGAAGAAGATAGTAATTTACTTAATAATTAGTGAACCAATTATCCTGATCATGTCTTGCATATTCGACAAAGACTTTGTCCAATTGCTCAAGCCTTGAAAATATTACATTCTCGATGGAAGTATACCGACGAAATAATCACAGCCGCAATATTTGGTCCCACAAGGTTCCATACTATCTGCAGTAGTTTTTCTGATATAAGTTGAAGTCTTAAAGCTAAAGAAATAAGGCTTCCAGAGTCCAATATAGGACCCCACGAGGCTGTTTCCATAGCTCTTCATAACTGCTGCATACTTTTCACGCTGTTTTGTTAATGCATTTAAATGAAGTGGTTATCTCCATGAAAGGAATGACGATAACAACCTACTGTTAAGCGGGGTGAATGACTTGAACAGGCTATCGCAACCATATCTTTCTTGAAATTGCAGAAATCGGTTTGAAAAAGGCACGTCTTTCATAAATAATGAGTTTCTGGTAACAAACTTTTAAATTTATTTGGCGTTCCACAGGGCTGCATACTATCGTCGTCACTTTTTGTAATTTATTACCATGTGGTTTGGAGGATTCATTGACGAAAAGCGGTAGAGACTAATTGGCTCTTCTAACCTACTTCAGGGGCATGTAACCTGACGTTACAATGATTGATTAAAACTCAACCGAACTATTAACATTGATCAGGTGGAATGTTAAGACTGGACAGTGAATTGACGTCTGAATCGAGTGCGTGGGTGCAAGACTTGAGGTTGAGGTATTTGCTTCTGTTAAAATGGCCGCGTTCCTCTGCCCGCTAGATGAGCAGCGGCATGTCAAACTCCATATAAAAAAAATTGACATTTTACCATTTGCGCTAGTCGTCTAGCACTTTTTGTGAAATATCCCTTTCAGGGAAATTTCTCAATCTAGCGCAAAACTACCCGCTGCTTTGAGAGAAAAAAAAACAAAAAAACAGCTGTCAATGGAAATCGTTCAAACATCTACAAAATAAACACAAAAATACGAAGCCGAGCTGCAATTGTGATTAAATTCGTAATAAGGTAAGTAAAATAGCAATTCCGATATTATTATGGTTTCTATAACATGTACCATTTCTTTTTAAATGCAGTTTGGAAATAATTATGCGACGCGAAATTATTTATGAAGGAAAGTCAAATGTCATTTTGCCGCTGCCGCTGCGCGAGCGTTCCTTCATCTGGGATATTTTGTGCTAGAAGACTAGCGGGCAGAGGAACGCGGCCAATGTGTCGAGTGCGGCAACCACTTTTGCTGTCAATGATCAGGAAAAGTAGGTAATGTCGGTCTATAATATGTGCAAGATCCCACCCCAACGACGAGCTAGTTACCAGGAATTGCAAGCATGCCAACCTGGCTAACTGAACAACTAGCCTCACTACCGATTGTTTCTTGGTGAATCCTGTGGTCCTGAGAAAGCATTGGGAAAGTATTTTATCATACTTTACTAGTGAAGCAGGAATACCCATCCGTTACAAATGATCGAAAATAAAAAGTCAGTTCGGAAAGAATTGCAAAAGTTGGAGCTACACTTTAGACAGGAAAAAAAATCCTGGAGGCTATTAAACACAGGAAAAAATAATCCTCGAACAAGTGAATTTCTGCCAATGTTACATATTTTGTAAGGCAAAGTTAAGGCTTCAATTCTGTTCTTTTGGAAATTCAACAGACACTTGTCAAACTTATAAAAGGCTACAGGGTCCAGAAGGGACTCATTCATTTTACTTGCTGCCAAGTACAATGCTAGTTGCGACAGCCAGATAAAGTACAACTGTTCAGTACAGGCCGACGGCATAACTAGGAAACCATTCTGGCTTCGCCATAGTTCAAGATTAACATCTATCCAACAGTTTGCGCCACCTTAACACACAACTTTGAGCGCTCAACTCGACCGGCACTCTGCCGAAATCCACATGTGCGGTCGCTGCACAATTACAAGAAATATGCTGATATTACCACCGCCATCGCCGTGTGTAGGTATATGTATGCGAAATGCGCAGCGAATAACAGAAAACGGCTCAATAAAAAGAACCATGTCAGGCAGCTAATTGAAGTCGTGAATTAAGTTGCATCACACACATAGCGCACAGGAACAACACACGAAACGGACAACATAAACGCGACACACGTGTTGCTGCGGCAGAGACTGGCCTAGCCTATGCACTCCATCTATATATGTACACACAATAAACCACTACCAACCGATGGGTATATGGTGTGTGATTAAGAAACGTGGCCTACTGAGGTACACCGTGCCGTATGCACCCCTTCATCTCATCTATCCTAACGAACGGCAAATATGCGTATATACGCGACATTGACGGAAGCTTGCATAAACTCAGAGCAAGGGTGCGGATGTGCGGGGGACAACGACGACTTTCACAATTAATTATAACATTGTTTGTTGCACACACAATTCAGTTGGCACACACTAGCACCATGCGAAATATACTGCATCACCAGAGCCGTCGCCGCCGCCGCCGCACAGCGCCGCATTAGAAAACATTTGTATCTATCGCAGAACCTGTGGTGGTCCCTCGCGATAAAATTGCGCGTGTGACCTTCAAATGGCAGCAAAAAGAGAACTATAAAGACAGAAACACACTGAGCGAGTGATAGGGATGGGATGGCGGCCGGCGGTCAGGGGGATTGGCTTCAGCAACAACAACAACGACGACGACGAGATTTTTTGCTTCTTTATTGAATGCAATAAATTAGAGATTACGAGATATACGATATAAAATGCACTCGATCAGCTCACGCGAGAATGGTGGCCAGTTCAGTTCACCACGACTACGATGATGATAGTGCGATGGAGATGAGTTGGCGTTGGGTGTGCTGTGCTGTGCGGCTTTTGTGGAGGCAATTCTCTGGTTAATTACAGCACGGGATGCTCTATGCGGGACCGCTCTGGCATTCTTCTAATTGTTCAGTGCGTCATGTAATTAAGGTTGCACATTCCACACTCCACTCGCGCACAGCCCCATGCATCAGGTAATTGCAGCTGCAAAAAGGATCAATCAATAAAAAGTACTTCGATCGGTTTCGCCAGTTGCAGTGCTCTTGTCCGCCGACCCAAGTGAGTGAGGATTTATGTGTTTTTGGGGTGTTATCGGTTGTAAATGTGCCATTTTACATGTGGCTGGCGGGCGGGCGGGCGTGCAGGGCAGCGCGGCATAGGACTCGCCATTCCACCGCGCACACGGTTAATGACTACGGTGAAGGTACGATTTATCATAACGCAGTGGTGTGTGGGTTGATGCGGATATTAGTCATTTGTAAAATTGTGTCTTGTGAAGGTATATATACGCAGGACTTTGGACAAATGCACCATTAGATATGTATACCTACTCTCGACGATTTGGCCAACAACACGCACCAAGAGTGATGGTAATGATGCGGAGGCTATCCGTCGACTGATGGGATGCATCTTGAGGTGCGGAGCTGCTTTGCTATCTTTTATAGGCCATCAGTTCTATCGTTTGGGCATTGCACACATCCAATTTGAGGTAGATTTGGGTGCATCCTTCAAATGGCAGCCGGTTGCTTAGATTTGTGTAACTGCTTTGTTTGTTTAGTTGGTGAGATGTGACGGGCTGTTTGGCTTCCATTTGGAATTGACCTAAATAGTGGATTTATTGTCGTGAGAAAATATTCTGCGTAAGGTCTTTTGGCGCTTTGTAGAGCATGTGTTCATGGTTCAAGTAAAATTTAAACTTGATCCAATCTTTATAGTAAAACTACATAAAAACTTAAGTTTTGGATATTGTTGCAATTGTGAATTATCTTAAAATTCATTTCAAAGAGAAAACTAAATTTCCCTTTGAATCTTCCCTTTCTAAATACCAGAAAAATGTCGTAAATGGAAATTTGGAAATGGTTGCTCGGTGTCTTTTTGTATTGGACAACAGTCGATAAAGAAGAATTTTTATTTTAATTTGTTGAAGTCCCAAATACCACTGTGGACAGCATGAGCTTTGTGATTACATGACCTTAACGTGTAGCGACCATATTGCAGAAGATATCCAATTACTTGCTAAACGGGTCACTCGAATGATCAACCAGAGACGGCAAGTATCCCAAATGTTGACAACTCGAATATAAGCAACTGATACTTTCCTCTCTTCGGCTTCTAAAAGCAAAGGTCAAGTTATATAAAACTGCTCGGGAAATGGGGTACCACAAGGCGGTATATTAAATCCTCTATTGATGCCGAATCAGTGATTTTTTGATGAGTAGAAAGTGACCTCCACGGAGTATACTTATAACCATAAAAGCTTTTTTCTTCTACTAAAGCGACTCTGTAGTTCGAGTTGAGCTGTTGAGCTGGCGCCAACTAGCAAGCGTTTGCAGCTAGAACGGGTCTTATTTAACTGCTTACAGTTGTGCACTTAAAGTCGGTTAAAAACCCATTTTTGATAGTGAACGATCTTTTAATCACCTTGTCGACCAATGCACATAAGCCTTGACAACAGTGGGTGATCTAGTGCATAAACCAGAATACCCAGTCGATTCGGTGATCATCGTTTTCGTTTCTCTCGATTTGCGTGTCGATTATTCTAGGCCGCCTTACCGCTGGTGAGGGGCAGTCTTAGTTATTAACGAAAACTCGAAAAGGCTTAAAAGAAGATTCTTAGCACAGAAACCTATGTTCGTGATACCAACCCTGTAAGAAGCAAACAGAACAAGCTTCTTCGGGCCAAGGATATATTTTCAGGAAGTCCCTGTCTCGTTTCTTGTTGTGACCGACCTAAGTTAGACACAGAAATGCGCTCCTGGCGTATCAAGTTTTTTCTTGTGTTAGGCTGTGTACTCGAGACTACCCCTCACTGCTAATTCCCCAGTTCAACATCTTCAGCTTCAGTAAAGCTTCATTCCCAATTCATTTGAATTGCATCCCCACAACTAAAAACATCTGCTCTCACCCAATATACTCTCACTTCTCTGAACTTGCTTTATACCGGCACTAAAATCGACTTGCGCCGACGTAAATGGTTCACCGTTCAGACTGAAAACCATAAACCTCCAGCTCCACACATATTATGGCGACCGTTTAACAAGCAAAATGCCAAAGTCCGAGATAAAATTGAATTCCAGGAAAAAGCAGCAAATTCCAATCATCCCCGCAGCAATAGGCTGCACATCGCCTAAAGTAGAAAGTCGGAGAAATATGCGTTGCGCACATTTAAGTGGGCAGCGCTCATGTGCCCAATTATACGGCACCAAATTTTTTTTCTTCTTGCTCCTCGGTGTAAATCAACATTAGAGACAGAGATATACTTGATACTTCCTTCTGGCATTCTCGATGTATATTTACCGAGTGTTCCATATTGGATGTGTGCGCTATACCAAGCGAATGTGCGATTTGAAAATGCGCGCGCGCGGCCTGTCAAAAGTCAAGGTGACCAACGTTTACCATATCATACCGACCGACTGTGGGATGGTAGTAACATACGGTCCATAGAAACGCCGCACATTGTCCGCATCGGTTTGTGTGGTGTGCGCTTGCGCTTTGTGTATGAATGCATAAATGTGCAACAGCAATAAGAGGGAAACAAAGCCCGTAACGCAAAATGAAATGAGAAATTCCATTGAGATACCGCGACTATGCCACTGGGTTCCAACCTACTCACCTCAGAAACTACACAACACGGAACACAAAACATGGAACAGCAAAAGACAACCGGCTATGTGTATACATGAACCAAACAGGTGCGCGATCGGAGTTGGCCGTCGTGATTTACGAGATGATCTTTTGCGGAACGCGTTTACGCTTAATGAGGCGTCTTTTTGTTGTTCTCGAGCTGGATCGTCGCGCGGTCTCCTTCTATAATGGCCACTCTCGTGCGGATGTGCGCGCTTGTGATGTGTCACGTGTGTCACATGTGACAATGTACAGAATAACGCATCGGATGTGGATGGAGTTTCACTTGTCACATTGTGCAACCGTGCCGCTGTGTATCTTGTCAACCCAACCCAAGTTGGAGGCATTTTTATATCCAGCGATCGGCTTATGCAATCACAGGGGGCAGCACCATATTTGTTTGGCGGGCAGAGTTCAGTGGAGCGGGTGGTGGCATTTAATGCGGTTCCTCATTCACCAGCTGTGTACTGGGTGCATGTTCGCGCATAAGGCACACACTTAAGCGCTTGTAAACTTGCTATGGGGCAGTAAATCTTTGCAACAATCGCAGGCTCGGCAGCGGTTGTTGGTTGCGTATATAGAGGCTACGTCCTTGAGCCCGGCTCTTATGGCGCACACGGGCAACGCGTTCGGTTCTATTGTGTGTGCCCTTTGCTATGGGATGTTGATGCAATTTTACGTGCACGCGCGCCAGCGCATTATCTCACTTTTTGATCGTGAATTTGTTGAAATTTTAAATTGAGTGCGGGGAGGTGTCTCTCAGTCAATGGTGGGTAATAGTGTCGCAAGATTATGCTTGGGGCAATTAGTTGAGGGTTTCACTAGGTAAAAGCTGGGGTCCGCTTGTCAAGTGATGAAATTCGGGTATGGTATTTTTGCCAACGTCACAGAGTGCATACGTTCAAGATGGTAGGTGATCTCAAGCAGTTGAACTCCGCATAGACTGCAAAGTCAGAAACATTTGTCATAGAAAGCAGCCACTGTGAAACTTTAAGCCTTTAAAAATCCCTGAAGCAATATTTTATGCGATCAGGTTGCTTTCAACCATCGCAATAAAGTTTCTGAATACCCAGTTGCCAATCTACAGCTCTTCTGCTTGTTAATTGACTTCTGGCCAGTTCTATCAGACTTTTGATAAACAAAATCCCCCACTATGAGGAAAAATTTACAATTTCCTAAGTGGATACATAAAATGGAATAAGACGTTTGCTAAAATAAACCTCTAAAAGGGACCACAAGTTCTACAGGTAAATTTCATGTCTCTGTTGAATTAAAATTTTAAGGTCTACGAATTTGTCCTTCCATATTTTCTAACTTTATCAAAATACCTAAGACTCCCGCCCTTAATTGAGCTGGCAGGTAAAAAGTTTTCAATTTTAGCTTTCAGTTCATTTCGAGATTGAAATTTCCCTTACAAATTAAAGAAATTCCCGCGATCTGATATCACTACTTCAGTTTCTTTGCTTTCGTGGTGCGTTCAATCACAAATTTTCTCCTGTAGATCCATTCAACTTTTTATGAGGCTCGAAGTTGGAAAACGACTTGAAACAACAGCGGTGCTAAGTTTTTAAGCTCCTAGGGCCGATCCACATTGTTTAAGTTCTAATGGAGTTCTATTCTAGTTCAAGTCACTATACTTCGTCAAGCTACTTATAGATCTTTTGACTTTCATGCAATATGCTGGACTTGGTTCTCTTAATGCGACTCACCTCCATTGAAGGGGTTCAAAACGGGTCCACCAGAACCTAGGGCTTAAAAAGAAGGTTCTTCGATGGTTCTTCTTCCGCAGCATCACATATTGAAAGAAAATACTTGGCGCAACAGGTACGTAGGGAAAATAGCTCTTTTGGGTGAGGTTTTCATTTATGGTTCGCATCTACAGTTTTATCTCGAGTCCAAGCGGCTCATTGAGAAGCTCTTTTATGACAGTTCTCGGTTCTCAGATGCCTGTCAGACCTTCGAGTGAGTTGCCGCAGTGGAAAAAATAATTTTAAGTTGAAATTTCATTATTTTAGTTAAATTTCAAAGAAGCTTAGACCCTTCTGCAGAGAAGTCATAACAGCCGGTTAGCCCCCACGACAAGAGGGCAGCACCAGCCAAAGTCATACAAAAGACAGACTTGCGCCATTTTTTTCGTTGTTGCCCCCTTTAAATTGACCACTTATCCCATTGTCAATCACCTCTTTGAGCAATATTAACAAACTGCCAAATAAAAAAGTCCATACAAACAAAGTGTGATCCCTAATACAACACCTGTCAGTCAAATTTGCACTTTCCCATTCAAATGCAACATTGTTGCCCGGCTTGTAAAATTTCACTCAAGCGTGTAATGAGAATGCGCTGCTCGTCCCACCATCCACCCCCTCTTGACTTGACTTGACTGGTTTAGTTCTGCTTCATTCTGGCTATTCAAATTGTTTTCTACTGCACTTTCTTCGTGTTTTCCGTTCTTTTATAATTTGTAATTTATATTCAGAGACGAAATACCGTTATTTGACTCCCTAATTCTCAGGGAAAAATATTTGTGTGTGTGCCAAAATATGCACCTTCAACTTGCATGAGTGCAATTATAGCTCCACATCCTTGTGCCACCACCCTGCACTCAATCCATCTGGCATGGGTGAAGAGTTTTTTTTTTTTTTTTTTCTTCTTAATTCAAGACGTTCTTGCATGGAGAATTTATTCAAACAAGAGACACCAACAGAAAACAAAAACACGAAAAACAAACGGGGAACTTCACACTAAGCCCTTGTGCATGCAAAATTAGGGGATCATACGACTTGCAACTGGGACTCTTTCCGCGTATCTGCACCATCTGCAACAGAGATACACTGGCAATCGCACGCGGGACTGTCATCAATGCACCACGTATAAAAGGGTTGATGCACTGCCAAAATATTTGCAAGTCCTTTGGGTTGATTTGGGTTTTTTTTTCTGTTTTCGGGGGTACGCTCGAAAGAGCACGGTTTCCGCGTTGTCTTTCTGTCAGTCCGTCTGTTTGAAAAAAAAAAATTAACAAAACATTCATCCCTTGAATACACGTAACACGTCCAAGACGAAACCAAACATACGCTGAATGAGCGCAGAGGACGAAAAGGTTCGCATTATATTTGCTGATACAATTTTTTGGGGGTTACTGTTACGTGGCATCGTCATTTCGCAATGGGAATTGCGGTCTTTTTTTTTTTTTGGCAACGATGATGGTCTTGCATATGTGTGTTACGCGGCGGAAACAAAAAATCGATAAGGATACACGTATGCGAGCAGAGGATGCAGGCCAACAAAATTGTTGCTGCGAAACTGGGTCAGCACAAGAACGTCGTAATTTTTGGCAAAGCCCTTGTGAGGCAGTTAGGGCAATATGTTGATGACGAAATTTTCGGGCATTTAACTAACTGAGTAACTGGGTGCGGGTCGGGAGCGGTGGAAGAAAGTTGTTGTTGCGTGCGAATAGGATGCACACATAACCATGGCAAAGATGTGAACGACATGTGTTTGGATAATTTATTTGAAGAATTTTTTTTTGGAACTGTGTGTGAATGTATCAGAAAATGAAGTCCTGCTGCTGCATGCAGGTGGGTTAAATGGTCGCTGTATTGAATTTGTATTACGTAGAGCCTGTGAAACTAGTTTGGCAAATGCCCAACAGAAAGTGATGAATTTATTGGCGAAGTTTGTCGGTGAAGTTATAATTTGGATGCTCAGGGGGTATGGTGTGCAGAATTCTAACGCGATACTGAGGGGTTCGAAAAATAAAGCTTTGGCGGGGAAGTGACTGATATCTTTGGAATTGCTATCCTTCATATATGGAATAGTGAATAGGAAGATTGATCGTGTGGGGACTTTTAGTCTCCAAGAAATAGCATGGAAATTAGTTACATGCTGATCAATAACATCTGTTAACAACAGGAAACTAATATATCTGTTAATAACAAAAGATCAAGTGGGTCTGTTTATAACAGCAGATCAAGTTGGTCTGTTAAAAACAACAAATCAAGTTGATCTGCTGATATGGACACTTGTATCAGCTTGATAAAGATGATCTGTTAATAACAGCAGATCAAATTGGTCTGTTAATAACAGCAGATGAAGTTGGTCTGTTAAAAACAGCAAATGAAGTGGATCTGCTGATATTGACAGATATACAAGATTGATCAAGTTGATCTGTTAATAACAGCAGATCAAGTTGGTATGTTAATAACAGCAGATCAAGTTGGTATGTTAATACCAGCAGATCAAGTTGATTTGCTGATATTGTCCGCTGTTTCAGCTTAATCCAGTTGATCTGTTAATAACAGCAGATCAAGTTTTTCTGTTAATAACAGCAGACCAACTTGATCTGTCAGCTTAATCTGCATAGTTAGAGTGAGTCGACATTAAGACGATAAACTGATCACATAAGTTTGTTGCCGATCAAGAGTGTTCACAAAAGAGCAATACCTATGGTGATTGTCACCTTTGCTTTGTGAATAGGAAAAAATCTGCTCCAATAATTTGAGCCGCAACAACATTTTTGTTTTGTTAGGCCGGCTATCACAAGTTGCGGGACAAGAGTTCTTATTTCTGGTACTGAACATGGACCCATTAACCACTGAGCCAATGCGCCCAATGTGGATATTTAATTGCGAAGTGAAAAAATCCGAAAGGTTTGTACCTCTGTTATATTTTGTGAAGACGGTAGCCGTAGGTGTCTTAGAGGACAAACGAATACAAAGTTTACATAAGGAATGATAGGAGAATCTGTGCAAACATTCACCATTCCAAGGATGAACAAAATTATCTAAAAAGATGTTCAAGATTTGGAAGTGGGCTACATGAGCTCAAGAAAGACGTAAATTCGATCGAAAAAGTTTAAATATGTGGAATATATTTTTTTTGTTACATCGAATAACTTATAAAGCTCCAGTCAAGTAGTTGGAAGAATCATTGTCCCAAGGATCGAGGTGGAACGACAAGGAATATCCGCTTCAAATGTCAAGCCATTACGAATGACTTAGCGCTTCCTGAAAGCAATGTGCAGAGAATATTATGGTGCAGAGACCCGTTCAGTCACTTGCAGAACGTTACGAAAAAAAAATCAAATATAAGCTATTTTCAACGTGGTTCGAATCTGAGGCGTATCTGGCTTCTCTGTCAAGTCCATAGATGGCGTCCGCAACCGGAGCGAATTTGTTTCTCCAGCTATTGAAGTCGGTAATACAATGTAGGGATATCGGATATTGAATAAAAATAGGGAAAAGGCTCCGCGAAACATGCCGAGCATACCGGTCTCTATTCACCGTCCGTTGGTTAAAGTTAACCCATAAATATAAAATTTTAGGATCAAATAATGAAATTGTTGCCATGTATGTAAGAAAATAGTAACGAAGAGTAAATTAGTCCTACGCTGAATACTTGATTCTTGAAAGATTAAAAACGACTTCTTATTATCAGAAATAATTGTTAAAACAAGAGCTTAAAGCTTAGAATTTTTTAAAAATCACAAAATTTTGCACTAACAATCTTTTTCTTCACAGAACTTAGAACTCTGTTTGAAAGGATATTAACCAGGTTTTTCTGTAACAGTATTACAAGTCGTTTACCATCTGGATGGTAGCGGAGTTGAACTTGGATAGCGTTGTAGAGAGGCTACGATCTTAAGAAGATACCTGGGCCTTAGGAAAGTCAATCTGTGGCGACCTAAAAAATAAATTTCAAACTTGTTGAATAATTCTGCTGCGCTTCGATTTATTAAGCACGACTGGCAGAAAAGTTATACTACAATAATGCAATAAACAAACGAAATCATTCCAAGGACTCATCGAAAGTTCGAACTGGTTTGGGGTCAGGTAAATCGACTGCAATAATTCCCATCAATCAATTTCGCATCGCATTTTTATTTAATGTACACCTCCCAATTTTTTGTTTGCATGTTATTAGACCAATATTTCACCGGGCAATATTGATCTCACTCTCTGGCGGTCAGGACCACAGAACATGTGACGAATTGGTGGCTGGTAGTTTGACAAGTGCGATTGTTCGCACTTCGCTGCCGCAGCCTTTAAAGCCAAGCGGGCTTCAAAGTCCGATTTCACTTTTGAATGCATGGCATCGACAGAATATGTGCCTCAGCAATGATTCGGAAAACCGAATCCCATATGTGTAATTCACACGCTGTTTCGCAACCGTACGTCACTCATTTGCACCTACAATTGGATCAATCTCTCTTCCTAAGACATTTATCTCTTCCCCTATAAAATTGGGACCCTACTCAGCCCGTTCAATTTGCATTTCCTTTACAAACGCATTGCAAGAATTTCCCGCCACTTTGCTGCGAAAACTACCATCTCCATCCCACTTCCAGTCTCATTGAAAATGGAACAAACAAACCCAAAACCTCCTAAATCCTATGCGCTTGTACCTCGCTCGCACCAGCTCCACGAGCAGCATGAAATACCATCGAGACCTTGAACAGCATGGCACGTAAAGCACGAAATTAATTTCACTTCAGATCCAAGAGCTTGTAAACCCACCACGACGATTTCGAGATTCCTCTCGAAATACACAACGCAATTGGCAGCTGCTGGGCTCGTTCCTTTGTCTTTGCGTCTTAGAATGGGAGCAAATCTAAATTTGGCTGTGACTTTACCCCAATTGTGGTGAGAGCGGCAAACTACCTGTCAAGGCGCACACACATCTCCACCGCCGCACATAAACTGTGCACACCTTTAGCTCACTTAAATTTCATACGAAGTGCATCAAAAGTCACTTCCTTCCTTCAGAGCACTCCTCGTTTGGATGGTGTCTCTGCACTATCTATACCCATCTTCTATCATTTGGCTCATCGCCAACAATAAATATCTAAAGCAGCAGCAGCAGCTCACCTCAAGAGCAACAAAAGTGAATGTATTATTCGAATGCATCTCCGATGGTTGTTCGGCTGTTTTGCTTCTTTTTTTCTTTTTTGTTGTTGGTGTACCCCATCACAATTAAACGCACGTGGTAGCTAAAGCATTTCTATATATGCAAATCAACTTGCATAACGAAGCGCATGTATCTGCATATCTATAGGTGTATCTGCTCACGAATATAGCCAGCCAGAGAAATGCCAGCAACACACAAATGTCAATGCGGGTAAATGTCGCTGTTTTTGTATTTTTTTTTGCTGAATATCTATCGTATCTACAAAGCAACCACCCACCGATGTACTCGTCTCGTATGCATCCACGTTTAGAAAATAATCGTTCCGAGATAGATACCCCACGAGTGATCGCCATTCGATCGAGTTAGATCATTTGTGAGCAGGAACGCTTACTCCTCCTTTATAGGTGGGTGGGTGTAGCGTAAGGCACTGCGAGGTCTTCACTCAGATACACAGCTAAACTGGCTGTCTTCAGATAGCTGACTACAGCAGCACGATCGTTTGGTTTTTAATTTCATTTCAAGCTCAAGGTGATCTGCTTGGCAGAAAACAACAACGACCACGACGCTGAAGTTGACGCGCCACTGTTGTTACCGCGACGATGATGATGTTAATGATGATGGTGATGAGCGAGTGAACAATCGTACAAGCTGTATTGGACTGCGGTTGGATGAAGTGCTTTCATGCCGGTGTTGTGGTGGCGATCTTGAACTTGAACGATCGTTTAGCTAGCTGTGACTTTTTGTTATGGTCTCCCTCTCGCTCCGACTTTGGTTGAACCGATAAACTTGTAATCTATACAAAGAGCTTTCGTAATCATGTTGGTTGTATAGATACTTTTTTTTTTTTTTCTTTAAATAACAATTCAAGTGCAAGGCTGCATATGGGCGGGAACGGGAAGCGGAAGGCTGAGGTGATAAAAATGGATTGAAAAAAATATATATAAAACAGAACGTCGATAAGAGCTGCGAGTTAGATAGGTTCACACAATCTATCATCAGTACAATGTTGCGCTGACATTTTTGTTGTTTATAGCCGCGACTATTAGCGTGCAAATGCGTTTTGTGCATTCGTAGATGCTCGTACAATCGTGCCGCAGCAAAAGTTCAATGCATTCTTAATGATAGCATTGAGCACGTACTCCAAGGAATTCACGAGCGTGTAGTTTACAAATAGCTCGACTTGAAATAGTTTTTCGGCAAATAGTCGAATGTGACGTAGAAGGCGATTAAGTTGTTCAAATATCTAAAAGTATCTCAATCGGTCGTTCATAATTATGGAGCCGCAGCAATTATTTTCATATACACCAGCTAACTGTAGTACTAATGATGACGAAAATGGGGCGCCTCGGATTTGAGAATGAAATTTTAGATTCTACGATCAGTTTCCTTCCATCGATCGAACAGATGTGGATACTATGTACAAGCGGTCCTCAGCTCGTGCCGAGTTGTACTACACACTTTTTAGTAATGACCAGCATTTGGGATCAGTTGATATGAAATTTCTGCTAAAGGTCGGAAATAGATTCACATCCTTGAACTTGACCGATCACTGTTCCTAAAGTATTCACTTGATCAGTAATAGCGAAAATGGTTCCCAACTGTTGAGTCAGTTAGAAAATGGAGACTCTCAGCCGAATAAGCAGGAAATTAATTGACGTCACAGCAATCTAAGGATCAGTATTCGTAGGGGATCCGATGTTTCTCATGATCACTTCCTACGGATCACAGTACATACAAGGAACTGGCTGCAAGTTTTCAAGATGAAAGTTGAAAGTTAGTGCAAGATCGGTGATCTTGAAAGAAGACCACAAGTGTTCTTCCAACTGTAAATTACACCAATGGTGTATGAATCCAATGTTCTCCTGCATGATCGCTGGCTATAGCAAGCGTACTGAAGATCGTTTTTGTCGAACTTTTTTTTTTAAATATAAGATTCATTCATTCATTTAGAAAACAATGCCGATGGTGCTTCACTTCACTACTACAAATGGCGGTGCAAGTCTCCTTGATGAGTATAGATCTTCTGTAAGCAAGGCAAAAGATCAGTTCTATTGGGAACTTGTGTTTTTATAACGATCTTCAATGGAAGATCAGTTGTTTTTAATATGCACGATCGTTATAAATAGTTTGAGATGACGTGTTGAAGTCAATGACTGGTTGTTTTTAAGATCTTGAAGAATAGGGTAATATTGAGGATCGGTTAGAGACTCAATCGAATGATCGCTTGGTAAAAATATAATTGCAATAGTTGAACTTTTTTGAAAATAACACTTAAAATAACAAAACTCCCATCAGCGTGAGAATTGTATTTAATCTTATGTAGGTACTTGAGATCAGTGATCAAGCAAAGTTCGCGGCTTCCAGTGCTCTCGAGTGATAGCAATGGGACAATTATGGTTGCTAGTGTTGTGTAATAGTCCTATTGCTCATATCATTCCTAACCTAACAATCTATAGACGTTGCTGATTTTACAATGATCTCAAATTGATGATCACTTCCTTTTATTATCTTGGGTTGCTCAAGGAACGTTAAGATTTCCCAGATATGATTTTCGAATTCGATGTAAGAGTATAAGTGTATATGGGTAACACACAAAATGAGGAATTCCCTTGATAACTTGTTCTTGACTACATTTTAAAAGTTCAAAATTATCTGTTAGTTGAAAATCTATATGTGTAATCAGTTCTTGTTTGACATATACAAGTGTAGTCAGTTCTACCATCGATCATATTTTCAAAATTACTGTCTTTCCAGTCTTTAGAAAGGTTGAGGATCATTGATCACTCACACCCCTTTTTTGTCAAAAAGTCTCATATCATTCATGTCACTATTTTGACGGTCTTAAGTCAAGGATCAGATTATCCGGTTATTTCTATTTAAAAATTGAAACGTGATCTTGTTCACAAAGACAAAACAATAGAATTTTCCTACCAAAGATCAGTTGTTATGTGATTGTTGTTGTTCATCGGTTTTGTGCATGATCAGTTGAATTCCACAACCAAAGTTTTAAATGATTTTCAGGAATAAGTCGACATTCAGGATCAAGTATTATTTTGTTTTTATAGGATATACGATCAGTGGACTGGCCAAGTTTTAAATTAAATCAATTATTTGATGTTTAAAATTGGTTAGCACTTTAGTAGAGTAGGCATCTTTAAAAGAAACATGGATTATCGATCATGAAAATCAGTTCTTGTAATAGGAGGCTTGTTCCCCAATAGCCGTCAAGAAATGGTATATAGTATCAGCATAATTCTCCGGTATACGTTTCCAAAAACACACGCAAGATGTGACAGACGATCGGCAGTTTTGTAAAAATCGATGATCTCTTGAATGTTTAAAGACCCAATTCGAATTAAATCCGAATGATACCTTAACTGATACCTGATTCGGCATCGAACGGGTTAGAAGATCACATGTCATGTGGAATTGTTTAATAATGATCATTTTGCCACCAGATCAGTTTTTAACTAATAAAAGCCCAAGCTTTTCACAGCTTTCCATTTTGGGATTCCCTATTTTTGGAAGCAGGTTTTCTTCATTTTAAACGGTCGGTTATTATTGATTAGTTGATCACTTTGACTTGTCGGAACTGACTATACGACAAGTAGGCTGACGAAAGTGACATGATCAGTAGTTTGTGGTCGTTGGTGATCCTCAGTCGATTAATACGCAAGATCAGCCGTATCTAGGTGTAAAGTGAGAGCTGTACCCGAGGTCCACAACAAACAGGATTTTCATAGATTTTATCTAGATTCCGAAATGGTATGGTTTTACTTGACAAAGTTCCCAGGAAAGCCAACATTTCAAACTGACAGAACTGACAATATATATGACAAACCCTTGAATTCATCTCTTGGAATTGGAACCTGGAGTGTTTGTCGTAATATACAATGGAGCTCAATCCGCTAAATACTTCGGCACACATTCCACATCATAGGTGGATGCAAACAATAAACATCTATGAACAAAACAATCGACCCCCTCACACACTATACGAGTCTGTAAAGTCACCCTCGTGCACTTACTTCCACATTAAAGCGTATCCACCCTTTAATGCAACAGACCGCGCCGCCATCATCCACTGCAACTATGCGAAACTGCAATCAACACATCAGGGTCACTTTCAGTTAGTCATATTCATATCCCAAGAACAAACAGTAACTGACGCTCAGCGAACTAGGCAATTCGCATGACATGTCACCAGCAAATATGACGTTTCACTCTCATGCTGGAAAGACTCGTGCGTCGTGCCTACGTAACTAACAACTCAACGCACAATTAGAGTAAAAGTATCATGCGATCCCTGAAAAGATGACAGTTTAATACAACACTGCAACGCATGAGATGGAGTGCGGACACAAAGACAAACACCACCACCCACTGTCATGCGTCATTTTCCGAATGCTACTACTTTCCCAGTTACTGCTGCAAAAGTCGAGACTCCTTCTGTTGGATGATGATGAACTATGCGCCCTTATCGGTGGGGTACGGGATGCTGATGTCACAAAAATAAAAAACAACGCACACTGACAATGGCGGCGGTATAACATCGCTCTCAAATGATGGGAGACGACGCGCTACACTTGCAAAACATCACAAAACACATGTATCTATGTGTATCTGCAAATGCATAGACCATCATTCGCCTCCCGGAACATGTAAATCCAAGTCTGACTATGGCCGTGGAACCCTCTCCTCCCGATGGTTAAACAATTAGAAATGCAAATTCGCAACAAGTTTTCCACTGTTCAGCTTTTCATTTGCTCCAAGTTGTTGTTGTCGTCGTCGTCGTCGTCGTCGTTTGACTCTCATGTGCCAGAGTGGTCATACAGAGCGAAATCGTGAAGAGATATATTTTTTTCCCACCGAAACCCAACTTCACCATCATCGCACCACACTGCAGGAATAGTATCTCAAGAAAAAATCGGTGAATATGATGAATTTTAAGTAAATTTCATTAAAATAACAAGACAAGCCCAGCAAGTTAAAGTTATAGGTGAAGTCGTAGTCGTAGTCGAATGCGAATGCGAAGAGCTCAATCTCGCAAGGCGCGGTGCGAAGGGCTCAACAATTGATCGCACCACAAACAGCAACAAATGCAGTATCTGCCTCTTGTGTATAGCTGCAAACTACAATCTACAACATTCTAAAGTGTTTAAGGAGGACTTTTGCATAAATTTGCAAATGCACTTGGATGCGGTGTGTGTGTGTGTGTGCAGTTGGAACTCGAGTTGTTACTTGTTGTTGTTGTGTATTGTTGGTGCCATTGGAAAATAATAATTAATTGAGCGGTGAGTGGTTTTTCCCATTTTCACAATATTTTCCGTTTTGCCCGCTACCGCTTCTGGTGGTTGTTGTTGGCGTCTTTTTACTCACCGATTGGGAGTGAATATGAACGCGGACTGCAAGTGGGCGTGGGAAACTGTATGTTCAATGGTGGTGACGACCGACCGACGCGACGCGGTGTGGTATGACTTGCGGAAATGTTGAAATTTATTTTCGGAATTTCGGAATTCACGCCAAATGGGAGATGGAGGTTTGGCTAGGTTTGGGCATCGACTGGATCTTGGCAAACAAGCGAACGGTTTTTTATGTCAGTGAAATTTTTCTTATTTAATCGGTGGACGGACTTTCGCGAATTAAAAAGATATTATGCAACGTACCTTCATAAGGGGCTGCATGGGCCATACTTCTTCTTAGTCCTTTGAGGCAGAATGTAGGATCGGGAACAATGTAGATCTCTACGGACTTTGAGTTGCAATAATTGGGATAGATTTAAAAGGATGTCTGAAAGCAGATTTAGTTTTAGAACAGTTTCAACCAGATGCAATCACTTGCCACACAGCTGGCTAGACGCTAGACAACCGAATTCACAATTGACTGACTTAAAGATTTGAGAAAGAGACCGGCGAAATGGACATTTGATCCGTATGTGATGCCACACCACTAAAACTAAACTCATTTTCTTTGTGACAATTTAAAGTCCGAGGTCTAAACCAGAGATCCTGATATTTTAGACGACCTCTTTGAATGTAAAATTTTGTGTAACATTGCCTGACTTTCTAGTAAATGTCATGGAAAATCGGATTTAGTTCACTATCCATTGCCATCGATAGTAACGGGTGATTTTTTAGATGGTTTGGTTTTGGCAACACTGGTTTTGACAGCTGACGTGTGTTTAGTACCTTGTGTCACTGTCAAACAGCTTCAGTTTGGTTTGCAATTTAACCATGGATCATCTTACAAATGAACAACGCTTGCAAATTATTGAATTTTACTATCAAAATTCGTGCTCGGTTCGAAATGTTCATCGCGCGCTGCTTCCAGCTTCCAGTGTTCAGCGATGAGGCTCATTTTTGGTTGAATGGGTACGTAAATAAGCAAAATTGCCGCATTTGGAGTGAAGATCAGCCAGAAGCATTGCAACAGCTACCAATGCATCCCGAAAAAGCCACTGTTTGGTGCGGTTTATGGGCCGGCGGCATTATTGGGCCATATTTCTTCAAAGATGATGCGAATCGCAGCGTTACTGTCAATGGTGAACGCTACCGAGCGATGATAACAAACTTTTTTTTGCCCGAAATGGAAGTTCTTGACTTTCATGATATGTGGTTTCAACAAGACGGTGCCACATGCCACACAGCACGCGAAACAATGGCGCAATTGCGAGGCGAGTTTGGTGAACAGTTAATTTCACGTTTCGGGCCGGTCAATTGGCCGCCTAGATCGTGCGATTTGACACCATTAGATTATTTTTTGTGGGGGTATGTCAAGGCTAATGTGTATAGGGACAAGCCCGCTTCGATTGACGCACTGGAAGCCAACATCCATGCATCCATTCGTGAGATACCGGCCGATATGTGTGAAAGAGTATGCCAAAATTGGACTCAGCGGATGGGCTACCTGAGACGCAGCCGCGGTCAACATTTGCATGAAATTATCTTTAAACATTAGATTGCAAAGTTCAAACTATCGATTCAAATAAATATTTCATTAATTTTTTCGAATTTTTTGTGTTTTTTTTTAAAAAAAGTTCTAAACCTCTTAAAAAATCATCCGTTATTTGAACCTTTAGAGTCAATATTTCATTTTGAGGGCAACTAAGTGAAAAATTCTTTACATCACATTCAGTTCAAATTGTTTACCTACTCATTTACCTATCCCACGTCACGAGAGCACGGACTATTCTAGATGTACACTATTGGATCGAATATTAAATCAACCATCATAGCATTGGCCGGGCTATTTTGCAATCGCCTTCACCTACATAAATGCATCCCGAACTTTGTCACATTTTAGTTAAAAATAGGAAACCTGCCGTGTCCCTACTTAAGCTAACTCGGAATAAATTTAAATATCTGACAGGTGGTAAAAGTGAGCAGGGACTTGTACAGAATCATGAAGATAATAATGAGCCGGCAAATATTATAAGAGACATTTCATATTGTGTGCTATCGAGGAGCTATTTATGCGAGTCTATATTTCTTACAAAAACCGGGAACGCAAATTTCACCTATTCCTCTTGACCAGCAGAATCATTCCTGTACAAATTTTCATACCGTTCACATAAACGACTTCTATTTGATCGCATTTTAATTTGTGTTTTGGCGAATCTTCAGCGACTCTTTCATTTACAAACTGTTGTTCGTGTGCTAAAACAGCACAGAATGGGTAAATGGGGAAGGGGGTAGACATGAAAAGCTTTGCCTCGATGTTTTCCCTGTTTACCATATATACGTAAGGTATGTGTAAAATTCTTATTAGAATTTGTCCTTTGCGATATTAAAATCCACATTGACTTTTTGTTAAAACGTTATAATATATACTTTACTAGAGAACACACTGCAGCGCCATCTGCCGGGCTGATTTTTAAATCTAAACCATCCAGGGCGCCACCCAAACTCTTATAGAAAAATTCATTCAAATCGGTCCAGCCGTTTAGGAGGAGTTCAGTGACATACACACGTACAGTAGAATTACTAAGATTTAAATTCAATCTCTAGCGAACGCTTTAATGGTTGACAATCGAATGACAAAATTGTAACAATTGAACCAAACAAGTAAAGAAATGACTCTGGTTAATTAAATCTTTGGGGAAAATTTGCAGTTTGGACATTATATGAAGTTTTACATAAAGAAAGTACATTTTACTAGGCGGGAAATTCAAAATTCAATGTGCTTATCTACTTATTAGTATGATCATATTTCCCGGCGCCAATAGTATGTATTTCCTTATTGTTACTCATCAAAATTTGTAATATCCACACCAGTTTCATATTTTGCTTCATAGTTTACCGATAAAAGTTGTTAAGATTTTAGTTCACTGTATTTTCTATATGTATGAACTTACCAAAACTAGTACAGAGATTTGTCATATAGGATTCACTCACCTAAAATGAAACAAAAAAACAAAAATTTTTAAAATTGGTTAAAAAAATTCGGTTTTTGTAAAATAAAATTTAAATATAGATAAACTTCAAAAAGTTACAAAGGCTCACACATTTCACTTCACTTCAATTCGATTCTTCTAAGACTTTTAAATTAATAGTTTTATATTCTTTTGTCATTTGTTTATTCTGTCGTTAAAAAATAATATTTTCACGACAAATCAATTCAATAATAGCTCGAAGAAGAATAATAGCAATCATTCTGTAACTACGAGTATTTAAAGTTAGTGTTGAGAATTAATTTTTGAACTTAAACATTTCTAGTGTAAATTTTAGTAGATCACAGTGGTTATATTTTCAAAGCAAATTTCGAAATAGTGAACTTGCGTAAATTTAAAGTAGATACCTACTAAAATTTCTTATTAGTACGGAGATATCAATGAATTAAGAAATAATGAAGAACAAAACTAAAAAAGTCAGTAAAGGTGGCAGTAAACATGATTCGTTTCCATTTTTTTAATAAAACGCTTTGTTTTTTAAGGTTTCGTACCCAAAGGAAAAAAACGGAACATTATTAGTTTCGCTCGGATGTCTCTCCGTCTGTCTTTCTGTCAGAACCCACTAAGCCAATTTTTTTAAATTATAGAGGCAGATAGTATGATATCTCCTTGTTGAGCAACGTGCTCATTTTGACAGTCCTTATTTTTCGTAATTTTCTCGAATGCTGCGCTTGAGAAAGAAATTTGGTTTAGTGCACAGCTTCTAGCTTGAGATATTTATCAGTTCTGATATTACGGTTATAGGAGTATTCTGACAACTGAGTTACTGAACGGCTTTTATTTGGCATTCTGCCACTGATGCCTCAGGTAAGCGGCTGGACAGACTTGTTTCAAACTTTGTATGCAAAACAAACAACATAGTTTAGAGATACGTGCAACTATTTCATTTTATTTAACACCATTCTTGTATTTTATAAAGGGATTATTTAATAGGATATCGCTGTTGAGCTACCTACATAAAGCAATGAGCGAAAAGCTTTTCCAGTCGTGCAATACATTTATTTATTCTTAAGATTTTTGAAGGGTAAAAAACAAATCGTCATAAAATTGTAGATCCCTTTAATTCGTTCCAAAAAATGCACGGGTGGGCTATTTATCAGTATATATAAAGCCTTTGATGTGGTTAACCACAAAACTTTGCTAAGTAAAAGTGGAAATATAGCCGAAATTTATATAGATCTCTGCGAACGCAAAGCAATGTCTGTGATAAGTCACAGAGCTCCTGGGTCATTTATTAAAAATATTATGTACTGTCAAAATTGTTCTATAGTTTATTATCTTACGGCCTTACCAATAATCAACTTTAGTCTGGGACTTTACGAAAAGACTCCACACTTTCCAAAATCCCTTTACCAATAAACAAATATAGTTGCCAGACTATCGCTAACTGTAGGGTTAAATGTTAGTGTTGAGAAAGCCATGTTTATCTCGGACATTAGCTAAATAAATCCTCCCTTATGTCATTTTGAAGACAAGTGTTGCCCAACCATCCAAAATCGCGGTATTAAATTTCGAAATAGGAGAGAATTTAATACGATGTTGTTCAGCCTGAGCGTTTACAATTATTAATTGATTTTAGTAAATTGTGAATGCTTTCTAATTTTATTCGTTGTAATACAACAATGCAAATGGTTTTTAAGTCTATCACACATAAATTTGTACAAATGTATGCAAAATATTGAAAAATATTGCGTTTTTGTTTTATTTCTATACACGTGAAACATATATTTCTGTGTTTTTCTTTCTGTTGCTTTTTGATTGGTTTTCCTAGTTAGTTGCTTAATAAAAAATAAATTTTATATAAGTTTGGGATAATTCCAAGACTTTCTTGACAGTCGTCGCAAACAGAATAAAATATCTTCTTACCAAAGTTTGGACGGCTTGTAGGTACCTTTTTGCAACAAGTCTCAGTACCTTAGGCGACACAGGTAGATATTTTGTTGCAACCAAACCCTTTTCAAACTCTTTGCAAAAGGAGTTTGTTTACCGAGAATGAGGATCTCTAATGAGACAATGGTTGGCGTGAAAAGGTTCCCTTCGCGGAAAATATAGTTATAAAAATAGAATTATCAGAACTCAGCAAAATACATGCAAAATAACAAGTTTATTAACTTCTGGGGGTGCAAGTACAGCCTAACAGGTAGTACGAGAATATGCGTTTTATATTTTTCAGTTCGAATTTCAACTTTTGTCGGTTTCTAAGTTTCTCGAATTAAGTAATATATAAGCCATACAATTTTTTATAGGTTAAATTGTATTTATTTTCAAACCCGGAAGCGATACCTAAGTTCTTAACACGCTTCCTACGTGCGATTGTTATTAATTCTGAAATGAATGAGCCAGATATTATTTCTATTTTCAAAAATATTCTCTTGCTAACAATGCAATTGTGATGTTTAGACCACTAATAAGTTTTGATTTGCATCGTCAGCCTACGAATAAATGAAACCATTCAAATAAACTGTGCTTTGTTTATTGAATAATTTGAAAGGGATTTTATTACGACACAAATGCACTCATAAAGAAATCGCGAGGTAGTATTAGAAAACAATGGAGAGCGTACCATAAAAGTACTGAAAATTGTTTCCGATCGAACGATAGGGCATTACTGATTTGCATATGGTATTTGACAGATCAGCGGATATTTTGTGCATTTCCTATTTTGTGTTTTGTTTTTTGCTTATAATAAATCTCAAAGAGCATTGGAAAGATATGTGTTGGGCAAATTTAATTGCAATTTATGTATTCCTTCTTTTAGAATAAAATCCTCCTTGTGAAAGAGACCATTGACCTTGTTTTTCACGAAAACAAATTATGAAATTTGAATTCTGCAATGACAACAAATGTAATAGATTCTAAGTTGTAGGACTAGTAAATGTGGAGGTCTAATTGTTTATTGGTACCATTTCACAAAAGCTGTACATTTTTACTAAAGCTGACATCTAACTAGTTGTCGACATTAGTGATTGATTATTAGTAAGGCCGTTAGTATATATAATCCTACTGTACGTGTGTATGTCACTGAACTCCTCCTAAACGGCTGAACCGATTTGAATGAATTGTTTTGTATGCGTTTGGGTGGCGCGCTGTAGTGTATATATCACAAATCAGCCAGGCAGATGGCGCTGCTGTGGGTTCGCTATAGTTTTTGAGGTAGATAGTAAAAATACGTAGTGAAAAAAGTGACTGTGATGAAAACTGTTATAACCAATCTTTCAAATGGAAATGATGTGCTCGTCTTAGTATTTTTTTTGCAAATTCTCTACAAAATCAGAAACTGTGCTTGTTGTTCAGCAATATAACATCGTAAATCGAGTTTCACGAAAATCCCGGAATAGCAATAGTGATATCAAGGGCCAACATATAAGAGAAGTATGGAACTTGAATTTACTATAGTGACAGTAATCAAGCAATTTGCTGGTGTTATTCGAAATAAGGTTGCATATTTACACTGACCTACACTAAGGCAATACATTCGAGGGTTAACGGACCACGTGTAGATCTACAGAAACACTTTGAACCGATAAATACCTTGTACAGCCTTCAACGAATCCGTCCCAAAAATCAACGGCTTCAGTGCCCGTAGCCAAGCCCCACTTGAACCCTCTTAGAATGCTGCTTCATTGAATTTACAAATTTATCTGGGTGATCTAAGTCTTTTTGCAATCAAGTAACGTCGCATCATTGACAAGATTGAAATAAAATGTTGGCTATATTTAATCAGACACGTTTGTGTAAGAGCCCGATTTTTGAATCACTTGTTGATGAAAAAAAAACTTTAACCCGACACTGTTCGAATTCATTTCCTCAAAAAAATTTCGGACTTCTGACTTTAATTGTGAACCATTCAAACATGTCATAGTCTAAGTCCAACACCGATATCCATCAAGTCATAAATAAGATCCGACCACAGTCTAAAATCAGCTACAAACTATAGATCTGTCTGATTTGGAAAACATTTTTAAACAACGAACACCGGCAAGCAAAGGAGATATACGATACGAGTAGTCCTTCGTCAAATGCCGCATGATTAATCCGCTTCGCGTTATAGCGCATTTCCCTGTTATTGTTACACCCTGCTCTGTCGTTTGCATTTTCCAAGAAGAACGACAGCCAAGCGTAACCCAACTATGGCGTAGGTTGGCTTGCAATCACAACGCACCGGCACGGCACAAACGTTAATTCCATTCATTCGTTGGCAATTGTGAAATCAATTTTTGTTTTCGTTTTTTTTTTTTTTCTTCATCACTGCCAACATTTCTTTCATCCATCCATCGTGAACCAACTCATCCATTCAGTCAATTCGTAGATACTCCATCATTTGACTGAATATAACGACGACCGTGGTGGTGGACTTCTCTCAATTTCCCTCGAATTTTCTTTTAGCTGTGCGCGCGTTTGATTGTTGTGCGCGACGCGTGAAAATCACTTGAGATGCGGTCGGTTATATAAATGCGAACGTTCTCTGCTGTTTGTTGTGTGCCGTTTTTGCGAGATTCCAAAACGTCCAACTGTATCCATTCATCCATCTGTCTATTTGTCTATCTGGGTAGTGTGTATCTATGCGCACAAAGAGCATTATTTCACCTTTGCTTAGAAAAATAGATAAATGTGCCGATGAGTGTACTTGTTGTATTTTTTTTTTTTTGTATTTCAAGTGCCTGTGTATATCTATGTCTGCAGTAGTTACACAGAATTCGCGCGACGCGAAATGACGGATATCTGCGCGCGCTCTTTTCAAATTGAAAAATCATTATTTCGTTTGATTTGTTGTTGGCAACGGCCGACGCCGTCGCCGCTTCCGCACATCCCCACTTGAGGTATCATCGAGTTTGGTGTGTTGTTGATGATGATGATTCGCGTTAATCAACCGAACATAGACAGTTATTGCTGCGGATGTGCAGCAGCAGCAGCAGCAACATCATCATCATCAGAAGCATCAATAAAATTGCGATGGAGGAGAAGACCTTGAATTTGGTTTGCAATTGTTTTCTATGTACATACAGACACACGAGTGTCTATCTAAATAAATGGCTGTGGTTCATGATGTCTATATTGGCACATAGGTGTGTGTTAATCAGAGTTTAATGAGACTTGAAAAGAATTAAAAAAAACGTATTTACACGCTCGCGGTTCCTTTTTGTGATGAATTTATTTTTTTAATTTATTTTAGCTTAAATATATGTGCAGCACAAATTAATTAGATACCTGGGACTGGTTTGAATGGATGCAGGGATACATAAAGAGTAAATTGGAAATGTTCAGATTCACTGGGTAATGAATGGGAACGAAACTGAGACGGCGAATGTTCGTTAAAACACGATTAAATGAGTAGGTTGGTCGATTGATAATTGCTGGAAAAGTACTTACCTATTGTTGTAGTTCCTAATCGTACTTTTTATAGTCGTTGTAAGAAGGACAAGAAGGCAGGTGCGTTAGGAACAAAGGCCTTACAATTGGTTGTTACTGAGAGAGAACGTGTAATTTTCCCGTAATAAAAAAATTCATTCTTATAATAAGACAAGTGTATGGTTTGCGCACATAAAACAACTTACAGCACAGCTCAGTTAAAGACCTGAGAGTGTGGCTAATTTAAAAAAAAATAGTGTGTAGATGAAAGTATTTACTTTTGTTAGCATCCGCACACTTTAATGTTGCATTTTGTTAGCGCACATTTCATGTGCGGTACAAAAATATATTCTTCTATGTGGGTCTGCGTGTCTGCATAGTTTGCACTCCCGGTGGATTTAGTTTTTGAGCACACATTTTGCAAGCAATATACGAAAGAAACTCATTTGATGGTCGCATTTATTTTTAAAGGGTATGGAAAATCATGTGCGAGGGAAATAGACACTTTCAGTCGTTTCCGCACATAGAAATGCTAATGCTTTTCTAAGCGCACATTTTGTGTGCGATAAGGAAATAGGTCACTTACAGCAGGACTCGTTTCCATATGAATTAATTCTTGTGTCTAGAAAAATTCTTTCGACCCAACGGTGCTTCTAAGTGGCTAATTTCCTTAATTTATTAGTGGGGACGAACGATTTGATAGAAGGGCCAGTAGCACGTTAGAACTGCTCATGGTCTACAAGTCTTTTAATCGGAAATGCGAAGTGCATGTAAATAACTGCATCGATGTTATGACGCGTCTTTAAACGTGCTTTTTGGGTATCCAATGGTAACGTATGAATTACCCCGAACCTAAGTGTCTTTATAAATTAGTCGTCTACAGTCGGCAGTATACTTCACATGGGAAACAACTTCACTTTGAGTAGTAAGAAATTTCACTCTTTTATAATAATAATAGTTGGCGCAACAGGTTTGTAGGGACCATGGGCCTAACTTCTCACAACCATTCGTTTTGTGCGAGTTTTTCACTCTTTTATGTGAAGTTATTCCCTACTGAAAGTGGCTGTACAAGAATTGAAGGGCCTCGCTACTGATTCTATGTCAGAAGGGAATTGAGTTATCTCTTCCTGCGCAACAATAGGTTTCTCCTTTGATGAGTTGTATTATAGAAACCAACAAGGAACTTTAAGCCTCGTTAAACTTGAATTTTTCGGATTTCGTTGCCAGTTGTTAGTCTTCCCTTGAAGTCTGCGTTCAGATACAGCATTGGGTTGGTACCACCATTTTCTACCACATTTTTGATGCCCAATTGCAACGTTCTCTTTAAATCTGCACAATGAGACAGATTGAGGGAGTGACCCCATCTTATGTAGTCCTATTTCAACAACCATTTCACACTACCTGTCAGAAGAGAACATCCTCTCAAGAGCAAGCTAAGAAAATTCACATTAGCTAGTTCCGCCACCTGGCAGACCGAACTGCACGTCTATTTTGCATTAGAGAGTCATTCCACACCTCCCCCCCCCCTTTTCTATCAAAGGTTCACAACACACACATACACGGGCACCCCCAAATAGATATTAAATTTCGTCGGTCCATAAACATGCAACTGGAAGCAATGCAAAAACACACATCATCAGTCTGCTGTGCATTATGTCATCGGACAAGTGACAACTGACAACTGACAATTGGAAAAACAAATATTTCACAAATTGTTGGAGGCATCAACATCAGTTCCTGTTATCAGTGGTCGGGTGTCGCAGGTCTCTATGCTCATCCTTATCGCGGTTAAAAATAAATCTAAAGATGCATGGAAACATGTACATCGCCTGCGCCCAAATAAAGGCAGTCTGCCTCTGCCTGTCGCCGCGCCACAAAAATTGCACATAATTTACATAGACAAACTATTTTTGAAAAAAAATAAAAATCCATCTCTTCACGCTCATGTCAGATTCATAGTCAAGCGAGCGGCAGCGTAAAATAATGTTCTTACCCGTGTAAAATGTTGGGGAGAAGACAGAAGGGGTCGGCACAGCAGCCAAGCTCTAGGTGGACCAGCTATCTGTATTCCGCAAAAGAAATCCAAGAACAGTAGCCGCAGCACAGGCAATGGGCAATCAGCTGACGTACACGACTTTTTGCGTGTTGATGACACGAAAATCGTTGGCACTGCGAGTGAGATCGAATTTTCGAGGCAAATTTTCACACAGAAAAGGGTTTTGCGTTTTCAGGTTGTTTGTTTTTTTTTTTTATCTACTTTTCCATGATACTGCACACGCACGGGAGAGGAAAATATCACAGCCAATGAGTTGAAGTCGAAATCGAAATCGAAATCGAAACCGAAAACTAAATCCTTGCGACGACGATGGATATAAGCTGAAAGGTCACTTCGAGTTGTAGAGTATTTACCGTTCGAGAGGAAAACCGAACCACCACCACCACGATGAAAAAAAGAAACTGCCACTGACACTAGGGGTGGCAGTCAACGATGTTGGATGTTACTGCTTGCGGTGTTTGATGATCTTAATCGATCGCGGACGAAGTTTTCGCTGTTTGTTTTATTGTTTTTGCCAAGTGAAAGCTCGCGAATCCTTTCACTGCGTTTTACCGATAGTGCACTACACTGCAACTGACGCTGGCTATGTGTGAGCACAATGGATGGATGGCACAATATGCTCGAGCACACGATCGTCGCCGTTCTCGCACACGCTCTTTCGTGTACACTCTCGCTGTAGTATAATACACAAACGCAGTGCATTCGGTGTTGATCGCTTTTTTCGCGTTTTCTAGTTCAAGATCAGAAGTTGTGTAGAGAATCTCCTTCCCGCCCCCGATTCTGTGTTATGCATGCGGTGCTGGGGGCGGCCCCCTGAGCAGAGAGCGTTTCGCAGAGAGAAAGCACACTTTTCTCTTTTTCGCCGCTGAAGTGCATTCCACTAGAAATTGCACACGCTTAGTTTAGCAGCGTGCCCTTGTAACACCCTCTTGAGGGAGCTTTGCGCGCGGAGCCAACCGCATAGGTATGCACCAAAACTAAATGTGTACCATCAAAATACAGTGGCAAGTTTTCGTGTGCGAATATGCTCTGGAAAGGGTACACCCCCAGCTATATAGAGCTTGAAAGCTTTCCGCTTTGAGGCAACCAATGTAGGGTAGTAGAAGCGCACAGCTCCGATGATCAACCACCGCGAACATGATGGTATCTCTGTTGCTGTGGCGGTGTTATGTGTTGGGTTACGTGCGCTTTCAAGTGGATCGCATTGCGTTGATGACAGGCCAAGTGACTGCCTATGCATTTCGCTAGTTAGCTATTAGATCGGTTATAGTTGGGCGGGTATTTCGGAGCACATTCGAAGGTGCTGTTGACTCTTTTTTTAAGTTTACTGAGAAAAGACGCGCATGCTCCGCAGGAAGATAGGCGGAGGTGGCAGTTTAGTCGGGGTTTTGAGGGATCTTCAGCAGCTTTTTAATGCCACAAACCACGTAGCTTATGTGAGGGTTATTCACGAACCAAAAATTACAAAATTATACAGGCTACAGGACAAGCAAACTTCAGAAGTAGCTTACACATTACAAGGTGAATAAGACCTTTTAAAATATGACAAGGTTTTAAGTTCGCCTTTGGGGATAATTGAAAACCCATCCATCGTAGCTGAAGGTTAGGTTTTGTATGTGGGTTGGAGTGGAGTAGCCTGCACCGCACTCAGGTAAACATTGAACCATTGTGATGGCCATTGGCTGAAATACTTAGTTGAAGATGTAAAGTAAAACAAATTCAAAAGGTCGTCGTCTGCAAGCCCTGTAAGATATTGAAGATTAGAAGATTTCCTCCGCAAGGGAATCGTCAAGAGCAGAGTCATATCTAAGGCTGAATTATAGCATCGTAAAGAAGGACTGAATCCGCTTGTGTTTTAAATGGAAAATACGTATAATTCCGTAACGCGCTGTTCGCTCACAGATGCGGTAACTTTATCCCTGTTTAGCTACCTCACTGTACTCGCCTCTGTAGTTAATTGACGGGAGTGAAATATTTTACCGACAATGTTCCACCAGCTTGAAGTGGGTATCCGGAGCCTAAATAGCTTAACTCTCCTCTGGATGCGAAATCCTTCCATAGACCCAAGAATGTTGCCGAAGGTCTTCGAACAGAAAATGTCCTTCAAACTGACCAACTTATATGGATATTCACTTAGATCGAGTTTTTTTGTCGAACCGATTACGGAGTTATTTCACAACCGATTCTTATGAAATATGTGCCAAATGAAAGGTGAATTTCGGTAGGTGAACTCCTAGATGCACAAAGGAAACCCTTGCACCCTAATAGGGCCATTGTGCTGAATGTATTACCGTAGCAATTTAAAAAAAAAATAAAATGTGCTCCACCAACCGACCCCACCTCCGTTCACGTCATGCAAGAAAAAAATAATGCGCGACCACTCAGCAAATCGCATGTGATCATTTCCGTATACCCTCGCACTTGGATTCGTTTTCTGTTCACAGCGTCGGCGTATCTCCCTCTCTCCAAGGATTGCAGCTGCAACACCAACAACCCCCCATCCCCATCCCCATTTATACATCGTCGCTTCAGCCAAAACGAATCATCTGACTCGCTGCCTGTAGATGCGATGATACATTGGAGCGAACACAACGTTCGACCTTGACAATGAATTTTTCGCAGTTTCGCAATCGCATCGTCCGCCGCCCGCCCTCCGTCCACATCACCCGTCTTAACAGCAGCAGAAGCTTTGTAAAATATGCGCAAGTAAGTTAATTGATTTGTGGGCGCAAGAACTGGGCCAACCGAGGGATGGGCATGGGGGATCTCGCTCGAATCTGTGCCGATAGTGACATGCTGTGATGAGAGACATACCATGCGCTCCCTCTCTCTCTCTCGCTCTATCTGTATGAGTGAGGCGCGATTTATTTATAACATTGCACTTGAACGAGAGACGTCCGACCGACACGTATATGCATTGGTTCCGCTATGTGGCGCACTCGTTGTTCGCTGATAAACCGCTCGAACGTGTAGCGCTCCCCTCACTCTGCACCACCGCACGCGCTAAAAGTATCCCACAGTGATAAGAGCCCGCACCGTCCAAAGACGAAGTGCGGCGGCAAACGGATGAATGTGCTTGCAGCAGCGTGTGTTGTGTAACAGCGCGACGAGAGTAGCTCCGGAAAGTGTTTTCCGTGCGCACCGGCCATGTGGGTGTGTTAGTACGCGTGCGTTTCGAAATTTTATTTTTAAAACATTTTTCGCGTTCTATTTTGTTTAGGGTTCTAGGTTAGTTATTTTTAGTGCACCAGCTTCATAGATACTTGTGAGAGATGCAAAAATTTAATTTTGCATTCTTAATCTCGACAGAAATGTATATTTCATGTTTACTGGCACAGATATTTCGTTTGTTTGATCTTTTCGAGCTGAATGATCTGTTTTGTGAATCAGAATCGGACAACTGACGGCGGGTGGGTGGGTGGTTGGTGCGCGGGCGAGGAGCCTGCATCCCAGATGGTTTTTACGTTAACAACGGAATGGATATACATGCGATGATTGACAAGGCAGCAGATCGTTAGATGCAGTCTGATGTGCTTTATGTCTACTTTGGTGATGATGATGATGAGTGGAGTGGAGTCGGATGCGAGGGAGCGTGTAGCTACAGAGACTTTGGACTTATTTTTCCAATTGAAGGTGATTCTCTCTAAGGGATGTGTGGCCTTTGAGATGGTTTCCTCATTACGCCCCAGGGTCCTAAAGGACTGGAATTTTGTGATCTTCACTAGTAGACGAACCTATAGCTCCAGCTTCTCACAATTATTCGTTTTTGCGAGTTTTTATTTACGGGACATGTCCATTGTCCACGATAGGGAATTTTCCACACGCACTGTAAGAAACGTAGGTGCAGTGGCTTAGTGGTTAGTGTGTTGGAGTCCGAGGTTCGAATCCGATAAGCTAGGCCCAGGGGGTCCCTACAGACCTGTTGCGCCAACTATTATTATTATTATTACTGTAAGAAACAAAGACTGGTGCTACTGTTGAAGGGAAAAGTAAAACCAAATGCACAATCGACCTATGTATAACCTTGAGTATGAACAACTCAAGTCGAGAATTTTAGCAGCAATTCTGAGGGAAGGTGACCTATCTGATAAAGGATACGAGTTCAGGGAATGACACTCAACTATTGAACCAGTATAGAGGGGGTGATCACGACTTTTTCAGAGCAGTGGTCTCCATGGAAGAAAAATCGTAACGATGGCAACTATAGATGTAAAAAACCCTTTTATCTCCGTATAACGTGGGGGAATATGCTCAAATCCTTTCGAAGATAAACGATGGCTCTTACCTATGGTGGAAAGTAACCTCAGAGGCAGACAGTTCATCCATCGCACTAGAGTACAAACAAAAGGAGACAACTCCTCAGGGATCAATCCTAGGACCTGACTTATGGAAAGTTCCCTGAGAAGGGAAATACGTTTGGCACTAATGACCGCACAAGACTCCGTAGATGCACAAAGAACGCTGAACCAGCTCACGAGACGCGTCCAATCCATGGACTACGCACTTGGTCTGAAAAGACCTACCAACCCCGTAGGAGCTTTCAACTATCGTTTGAGTGCAGGAGGGCTGTGAGCTTTGGAACCTCACGAGGGAAGGCGCAATAGGCTCCTTTTAAAAAGTCCACAGTGCCAGAGCCCCAGTAAGGCTCTCCCATTTTGAATTCTATCTACCTATCTGGACTAACTTACTTTCAACAACTTGTGGGGCTGAAAACGGAGGTCATTCAGCCGGATCGGTCCCTAGCTATAGCTGACTTCACTGCTGCACCTGCAAAGGTTGGTTGGGGTCGTTTTCCAATCTTGCTACAACTACTAGAGATGGGGCATTCTTCTGCTTCGATTTAAAGACTCGCCGGACCAAGCCACGTCAGAAGTTTATAGATATGTTAAAATTTGACTTAATCATTTTAACGAAGCTGCAAAAGTTCGCCATTAAAACTTATTTTCTACACTTCAACGACACGGGTAGGTTCAAATATCACCCGAAGAATCTTTCTCTCAACGCGTCCCAAGGGGTTTGGATCAGCCTTTAACTAGATCCATTTTACAGCAGAACCGGAATATTTAACGTGTTTAACGTCGTGTATGACGTTGGTTCTATAAGAGAGGATTTCTCCTTAGATGTTTTAGCATGAAGAAACAGCGATTGGTAAGAGTGAGTCTTTAGACCCCAGGTAGATAGAGTCTTTCCCAACTTCGAAGCTGTATCTAATCACTGTTACAAGTTGGTTGGGTCGTCCTTTCTCTCGACAGGATATGCGTAGGTACTTTGTAAAAAATATTTCAACTACTTATAACTAAATCAAATGCACACCAAGGATAGGTTCAAAGGGGACAGACTTAAAAGACCAAAGTCGTACCTAAGCGACGAAGGTGAATTGATGCACTTTGCAAAAAAATAGCTGTAAGACTCGTTAGATCGTTTTTTAAGCACATTGTGTCAACTGTTAAGCCATCCGCTGGTTGGAATCAGTCGCAAAGCCTCGACTGCCATGGAAGTTGCCTGGCCTACATAGTTAGGACAGCAAATTTATGAGCAAAAAAGGGTCCAATCGCCGCACCAATGAACGAGCATGATACGAGTACGTTTGAGAAATTAAGCTAACTCTACACAAGGAACAAGAATCCTCTTCAGAGGTGAGAAGATTCCGTCGGCGATTGCCCGAAAAATCAAAACCTGTACATTTTACAATCTCACCCACCCTACTGCATTTGGGTATCCAACTTCTCCCACCTCATCCCAGGCGTCTGTATAAAAGGAAGCCGTCGTCGGCTACCAATTACAATAAACCCTTCAAATCCTTCCATATACATGTCCACCAACATAAACAACAACTGCATTAGGATTCCCAAAACGAAGACCAAAAACTTCCCAAAACAGATCCAACAGAAACACCCAAATAATGTTTTCCCTCCACCCTCGACCATATTCCAGGAAAAAAGAAAAAATCCAAAAAACCCGAACCAGACAAACTTAGAAAACGAAAACGATTCCAAAAACTCGTTAGGGCCACAACCGCCAAAATATTTCCCACAAAAAGGACCAAATCGTATACACACATAAACAACCCTCCCGTTCCCATTCATAAATTAATTGAAAGAATCACTTCCGCTTTCAATTCGGCTGCGACAACGAGTTTGATGATGACGGCGACAACAGTCCAGCCAACCGAAACCAAATACGTTTCACAAGTCCTTTATTCCAGCTTTTTCTGTTTCGTTTTCCTTGGCCATTCATTTCTGCAAAACAACTAAGGTCCAAAAAGTTTTCGAGACTACCGCCACCATGTGGCAGAGGGCAGCCGAAAGAAACCAACAAAAATCCACCTTCTAACTTATGGGCTTGTTATCCTTTTTCCCATGAGTGTGAGGGGCTCTTTTTTGTCTGTGTTATGCGGTAGTTGAAGATGATGTAACTCGCCACGCTGAATCACTTAATATACGTGTCCATCGTTGAGCGCCACCGAAATTTTGCTCCAAAAAGAAGAAAAGAAAAAAAAGAAGAGGTGTTCACAACATCCTTCGCCAGATGCAGCATACATAAAACATGCACCAGGCCCTTCTAATGACCGAGCTGAACGAGAATGCGAACGGGCAACGGGAACATCGAACATGGGAGGATCTGGAAGGCCGATACCTTCAACGCTGCATTTTTTGTTCTTTTTTGTTTTTTGTCTTTTGTCCGACATTTCTGACCGACGAAGGTTCAATTTTTGGTTGCTTTTCTGTGCTGCTTCCTCTGTCTCGCTTCGTGGCATTTCCTTTACCATTTATGGGTTATTCCACTCCGTTTCGTGTTCTCCGGTCTGATGGAGTTGGTGCACAACAAGACGAAGAGGAACCGGGCACAAGCAGAAAAAAAAAGAAAAAAAAACTCCTCCGTGCTCCTTGTTGTGCCCCAAATGCATTTGACCAATATGCGTTTCGATTTAACACGATAGCCCGACACGTCGGGGATCAGAATTCGGAATGCATTCGCATTCGCATTCGTAACTGGGTCCACGCTCCTTGCCAGATGATAAATCAAAAATTTCGCAGATTTTTCGGTGGCGCTTTCGTACCCTTTTTTGTTTCCTGCCACTTTTTGTATCTCTATCTGCATCTGCGGATGGCTTTGGCATAGTGCATAGGACGTGGAGGTGGCTGGGACAAAACTGCGCCACGAATTAACATGTTTACCTCTTTAACCTCCTTAGACCTCTTCGGGATGGGATTCGTTTCTGTTTTTCGTTTTTTTTTTGTTTGTGTTTTGTTTTGAGCCTGGACGATTGGTATAAGTGGCCAGTTGATGCGCGATGATGCTGGGGAATTCCTTGGTGGTCTCCGTATGGGGCGTTTGTTTTCATTTCGCTCCATGAGCTTTTCGTTTGATTTTTTTTCGTTCTGTTTTGTGTGTGTGCTGCTTTTGTGTGGTCAAGATTTTGATTACTTAATAAGACTGCCCGGAGATGCATTTAGAGCTCATAATCATGGTCATCGTGAGATTGAGTTGCATTTCAGGACGTGGGCGATGTTGGAGGGGAATTTAGCCTACGGGTGGCATATGTGGATGGGTAATTGTTTTGCAGTGGGTGGGTAATGTGCGTTATTGTTTTCCGATGCTGAGAGGAAATTGTTATTTGACGTTTTGGTTGCAATCAGTTGGTGGATAGATGAGGGCGATTAAGTTGTGTTACAGACAGCAGAAGTGCGGACAGGGTTTATGTCCAACATAGGAAACAATAAATTGGAAATGATTGCCTCTTGGGTAGTCGGCCATTGTAGTCGCCTTCAAGAGGTCCAATTAAAGGTTATCTATAGATAGTAACAGGATCAGACCCTCGTCGAACGAATGGCAAACAAAAACTAAGCAATTAGTAAGGTCACAAACCCTCAGCTGTTGATTGTAGGTGTCAGGCACAGATGGCGTTCACATGAGTTTAGGGATAGACTGTTACAGCAGGTTTGCTGTTTATTTTGATCCCTTCCACTTCCGAAAAAATAAAAACTCACACAAGACGAATGGTTGGGGGAAGATAGAACCAGGGTCCAGTTGCGGCAACTGTTTATTTGTTTAAATTTTTGTATGTCCTTCTAAGATGAAAATTTAGAAAAATTGCAAGAAGAAGAATGCATTTTGTATCGAAGTGGATTAAACTCCAATAGATGGCGCTTTTCTAAAAAATTTGTGAAATCAAAATCCGTAACTTTGAAGCAAAGGGGAATATGGCTCAGCCTCAGAACTGTTTTTCTATATATAGAACGAAGCTTCAAGATCCTTAGAAAATACTAGAAGTTGGCGCTACTTTTGTTGTAACTTACAAATAATGGTTGAGAGTCGACAGTGACAGGCTTATAGATGAAAATATATTTTTTTTTAATGTGGTTTAAGCAGGTCGAAAGTGAAATGGCATACAAAGTCAACGGACGTCAACTTAAGTCAAGCGCAGTCAAGACGAGTCACTTGCAGTCAATCCAAGTCAAAAACAAGTCGAATAAAGTCTTTCATGACTGTGAAAACATGCAGTTTTCTATGCATATAGAATCCAGAGACTAACTCCAAGATAGGGAGCAACATTTCACAGTTTTCGAGAAGGATCAGTCAGGAGGTTTGTCAGTTATAGATACAGCAGCAAGTCCAAGTTTGGTGGCCATCAATTTCCGAATCCACTGTAGCCTTAAAGAGGCATTTACATCTACTGCTGCGAGGCTGAAAACTCTTCGCATCAGCAAATTTGCAACGTAGATTAATCAAACGCATCTGGTCAATAGATCAAAGCAAACATTCATGCACAACATTGTTTGGCACACATTTACTCAGTTTGCAACGTGAACAAGTATAGTTTATTTTTATTTATTTTATTGTGAGAAACGTCACCAACCATTAGTGCGGTTGTGCTGTCATTATTTTTCATTTCTCTCAATGAATGGAAAATCTGCCGGGGGAACAAGAAAGGAATTCAAATCTAGTCGCGCACGCAGATGTGCCGATACTTTTGCTATGCGCGACATTGTGCTGCCATTCGTTTAAGTTTTAACTGTCGTCTGTTATTTATTTTCAAAAGTTTATCTTAAAATAGTACTTTTCGGGACTCTCCACTTTTTCTGCTTTGTGTGCTTTGGACACCATCAATCAGGAAGCAGCCACACTCGCGTATTTTCTACAAACAAACATGACTTCTGCAGCGTTCCTCCGCCGCCGGTTGGACTGGAATTTTTTCCGCCGATTGAGGTTATGCGCGCGTGTGCATACCACGAAACACCAGCTGGTGTGCGGAGCTTGGACAAGAAGGCAACATTCCATTGTCCCACCATCGACATTGTAGATCTCACCCGGTGTGTACCCTAAGAAGAATGAGCAGTTAAAAAAAAAGAAAAGAAAATAAGTTGACCCTTGCCCGTTCGTACTTCGTACAGAAATGAACAACACAAAAGCTGCCAACATAACCGCACCAAATCGAGAGTGACAATTAAGTTGTTGCGCGTTTGTCAGTCTTAGAAGTCCCGGAGAATTACTGGACTCGCGCATGACTAAGATGACTGAGTGGTTAGGTTAGGTTAGGTTGTTCGATGGACACTGCGTGTCCGGCCTAAACGATTGTGGTTATGAACACACACAAATGGGAGTTGAAAGGAATTGTGTCTGCTTGGATCGATTGTGAGCTTGGAAGGAGGTGAATTGGACCAATGAGCTGACATTTAAGGGTTTGACATAGAGGCTTTGACGAATTGACACTCTACCAAGGGCATACTGGTGGTAGGCAATAGTGGTTACAGGGTCAGTTATTTTTAGCAATGCAATGGAACATGGTCACAAAGTGTAAAAGAAAAACACATGGACAGTTGAGGAGGAATAATGGCTGAGGTACATTACCATAAAACGCACATGATGGTGGTTTATAGAAACATAACTCAAGTAGTTAAGGGACCGAACATTAAGAAAAAGTTACTTGCCGAACGGATCTCTGTCTCAAGTTGTCTCTGACAAAAATATCCTCCTTTTGACTTTGGAAACCTTTAAGTTTGACTTTCAAAATGTCTTATTGATGAAATAGCAAAGCTCCGAACCGTTTGAAAGTTTCTTTGAACATCGGACAATAGGTACTATACTATAGGCTCTAGAAAATGTGTAAATAAAATATTGCGTTTTGATTGAAATGCAGCGTACAGATAGCGAAGGAGACCTTTTAACTTTCACCATTAGGTACGTTGTAAGAGAAAGACATTGCATTCGTACAAAATTTCTAGCTCGAGATGTTAATCAATTCTGATATTACGATGATAGAGGAACTCAAAAAAGTGGTTCTCAAAATTCTGTCCGTATGTTCCGAGGCCTACAACCTAAACGGATGCCCTAATTTAGATTCAAACCTCGGATTTGGAGTTTGTGGTTAATGGTTATTCTATTATATTCTCGTTCAATGGATTTTTGAAAAGAGGGCATTTTTTAAAAAAAATCGGGTTAACTTTAGTTTACCTAAAAACGGTAACAACGATTTTAACCGATTTTTATACTAAGAGTATAGAGGATTCTATTCGAATCACTAAAAATGCTAATTTTAAAAACTGATCATATCTCGAAAACCCCATTTTCGATTTGAATAAAACTTTAGCAAATATTACCCACTTTTCTTTTCGCCAACCACATTGAATATTCACCTCAAAAAAATTCCAAAAACTTGGAGTTTACACAATCAAAAAATCCCATTTAAGGAGGAGGAGCCCAACCATCCAAAATGACGGTATTGAATTTCGTAATAGGAGTAAATTTAAATACCCTGTTGATCAGCCTGGGCGTTTACAAATAATATTATATATTAATTTTAATAAATTGTAAATGTTTTCTGATTTTATTCGTCGGAAAACAACAATCCCAAGTAACAATTTTACTTCGGTAAGGCGCTATCGAAGCTATTTCCCCTCCCGCAATATTAACTGCATAAGACCTATAAGAAACAAATTTGGCGCACTTTATACAGGTAGGGCACTACCGAAACCTTATAGAGGCCTTATAGAAACTTTATAGAAACCTTATAGAAACCTTATAGAAGCTTTACAAAAGCACAAAATATGAAAAGAAAAATATTTTTTTTTTTATTCTTCAACTTTTTCAATTTCTTATTTTGTTTTTCGTATTAATAAACACTAGTATCGCTTGTGGTCGAAAATCGACCATACCTTTTATAAGTACGTATACTAATAAACGTAGGTACTACTGTTATTCTCGTTATTTATTTATGTTTTTTATAAACGAAAAGAAAAGAGCGACATCTATAATACATGGAAAAATAAAGTGCACGACTGGGTCGAACGAAACTTTCTCGTTAAGAGTGTCCATATGGAAATAGAATCCCTTATTTCTGAGTATGTTTATAAATGAAGTGTTTCTTTATTGATTATTATAAATTACTACTACAAATCTTATATAACAATTTTCACTTTTATTTAAAGCGCCATTGTACCTACATGAAAAATAATGCATATTAGTTTACATAAAAATATTGCAATCTATTGCTTAAAACGTACATTTACAAATACATACATGAAATATTGAATTTAATAATTAATTGGTATTCTTTGAAATGAATACCAATGAAATTTATGAATTTTCATCTACAAAAATTATACATACATATTACAATTTCCATTTAATTTGTAAATGAGATATCCTATCTGCATAAAACCATGCTCACATACAAAGTTTCATTGAGATCGGTTGAGTTTCTCAGAAAATGGACAACAGCGCCATCGGGTGTCGGTTTTTCGGTGACGATGACGCGGTGTCGTTTTACATAAAGGAAACGCGAATTCATTAATTTCTTCCCATCTAAAAGTGCCCAACGCCGCTCATTGTACGATAATATAGAGAAGAACTGAGTTTGCTATTAAGTTATAAATGACCACATTTCCTTAGAAAATAATTTTTGTTACAATCGTATAGAGCGTTTTCGAGATATGTCGAAATTTCAAAAGTACCGTTGTTCGAATTTTTAACCAAAAACTGGGTACGCAGTCATGGTAACTGCACCTACTTAAGCTTAAATATCAATTTTGGTTGAAATCGTTAGAGCCGTTTTCAATCAAATCAAACTGGTACGAAAATATTATATGGAAAGTACCAATTATATTGAGGTTACCTTGAAAAAAAAAACACCTCCCGAGCTGTAAGCCCAAAACCTCCAAATCCGAGGTTTGAACGTAATCCGGGAAGCCGTTTAGGATGTAGGACTGTGGAAGGACGGACAGACCGAAAGACGAACAGACCGGACAGAATTTTGCGACCCACTTTTTTGAGTTCGTCTATCATCGCAATATCAGAATTGATTAATATCTTGAGTTCGAAATTTTGTACGAAAACCTTTATCTTACTACGTAGTGGAGAAAGTTAAAAAACGTAAATGAGCTGCTCCATCGGAAACAGACTCTAATCTAAGATGATTTATAAATATTTAAATAGGTACGTTACTGTGGTAATATGGTGGCGACAAATAATAAATAATTCCCCTATATATAAGTTTCTTAAAAATATTGCTTATTTTTAGGGGCAGGTAAATTGCATACCTTTATGGGTAAATGATTCTCTTCAACAGGTTCTAATCTTAGATGATTAAATACGTTACTATGGAAACATGACGGAAAAAACTTGATTGTCACCAAAATCCTTTTAGTACCTGTTTTGTATGGGGAAGTCTTAACTTAATTTTACCAGTCTTAATGGCGACATATACCCACGATTTTGTGTTTGTGCACATCTATGGCACAGCACCTTTCAAATAAGATAAGTTTCATTCTCCTCATTTCACATTAAATGCCAAAAAAGCGTACGGAAAGCTTGGATGTTCACGTATTAATATAATGATGATTATCTTCTATCTACTATAATTGACTCTTTGCAATTTTCGTGAAGTGAATACTCCCCGTAATATAATTTATATTTTACTTACAACGGGTCGCACTGAGAATCGAACATGAGTCCTGCTGCGTAGTACTCCAATACACTACCCCTAGGCTAATTCGTCATAATAATGTAGCAGTGGTATATCTCAACTACTTGATACATTTCAGAATTTCGTTAAGACTTCCAATCGCAAGTCGTTAATTGCATGACATTTCATTGCTTCTAAAATGCCTTCTGTGAGAAGCTCTAACGAAGCTTCTACTTCCAACCACAAGCTTTGCCGAAGCAATACACTTTCCATTTCCATCTCATCTCCTCACTCATTTTTAGAGGTCTTATAGAGATCTTAACGAAACTTAATTTCATATCCCTCTATAAAGCCTGCGTGTATGCTTCGCAAAGGACGTACAGAAGTTATTTTGGAAACAATTGCTTCGAAATCGGTCTACTTCGGTAAGCAAATCCTATAGAGACCCTATCGAAATGGTTGCCTACAGAAATTACCAATTTGAACCTTACCGAAGTCAAATTGTTACTTGGGATGCAAGCTAGCCAAAGACAAATTTACTAAATAAAATTAATTTTATATAAGTTTGGGATTTTTCCAAGACAATTCGTCGCGAAGATAATAAAATATATGTTCACTTAAGTTTCGGTGGTTCCAACAATTCTCAGTAGGTACCTCAGGCGGTTTGTTCCTCTTTAAAAAAAGGAATTTTTTTCGCCGACAATGCGGATCTCTAATGAAACAATGGTTGATGTGAAAAGGTTGACTTCGCGGAAAATATAGATTTGTCAGCAAAAACACACGTGAAATAACAAATTTAGAAACTTTTGGAGAAATAACAGGTACTATAAGTGTAAATTCATGCAATTAAATTTTCCTGGATTAAAATGTGCTTTATATTTTTCTGCAAGAATTAATACTTTTCTCGGTTACTTAGTTGCCCGAATCAAGCAATATAAATAAGCCATACAATATGTAAAAGATCTAATGGTATTTTTTTAAACCAAACACATATAATGTATTATATAGCAACTATACTTTGGTGCGATCCGACCTTATCTTCTATTTCACAATAGAGGGCGATCTCACCGAGCGAAGTTGGGTATAGTTCGCACTAAATTCTCTCGTGGTATAAAACCAAGGGCGCCATTGTTCTTGGCCTCTTCCTTTTTCTTAATATCGACAATACCTGGGGCACATTTCTTTTCTTGGAATTAATAAATTATTGAAAGTCTTTTTGCCTTTTTTTTCTTGTTCATTTGCAAAAGTGCAAGACGCGATTTCAACACTATTCCCAAAAACCGAAGCGATAGGTTCCTAAAACGGTTTCCTACGTGAGATTTTAATTTGTTCTGAAATGAATTAACAGGCTTTTAGTTATTTAAATTTTCAAAAGTATTCACTTGTAAGTTTTGATTTGCATTATTGAAAAAATCAAGACATTTTAATAAATAGTTATTAAAATTATTACGACAAGAAAACACTCATAAATCAATCGTGAAGAAATGTTAGAAAACCATTAAAAGCGTACCTACTATAAAAAGTACAAAAAATTGTGTCCGATTGAACGATAGGGCATCACTGATTTGCACACAATATTTGACAGATTAGCGGATATTTTGTGCATTTCTCATTTTGTTGTGGTTTGGTTTTTTCTTATAATAATCCTCAAAAAGCCTTTGAAAGATATCTGTTGGCCAAATTTGATTTAATTCATATATTTCTTTTCTTAGAATAAAATCCTTGAAATCAAAATTATGAAATTTTAATTCTGCGATGACAACAAATGTAATAGATTTTAAGAAAGTAGGCGGACTAGGAAATGTGGAGGCTCTTATTGTTTATTGGTACCGTTTGACGTCCTTTCTAATCACTTGAAGGTGGTTTATCATACAATCTCTGTCTCCCTAGCCGCTTTTCTAAGGTTGTTACCCTGTCATGAGCTGCCTATCATAAAGCTCATTAACTTGTCACTTCAAGGTGATTCCAATTTCCAAGTGCACAGTTCGCCTTACATTTCCCAAAACTCCTCTTAAAAATAAACCACCGACTCCACCACACACCGGAATCCAACCTCATGCCACCTGCATGCCGGAGGAAAATATAACAATTCCATTCCCGACCAACATGCTTGACAACTCAATTCGCCTGCTTGTGACATTCTATAAGTCGATTGTGAAAGGTCGATTAGGAACGAGAAAACACGACTCGCAGGCTGCCTCCCACGATCCCCAGCGTTAAGTTCCCCAAATTGGCATCCATCGATGGCCCGACTCTACATGCATCTGCGAAAGTTCACCTATCTAACAATCGCGCTGCAATTTTCTTCCTCATATACTCTACATCTTTCATATCTGCCACGAAAACAACAACAAGCAGAAAGCCAAACCGATCGCATCTCGAACAAATCAAAATAATAGCGAAATCCGTGTGTAATAACTGCGTGGGTTGGTGCAACTTCAAATTTCCCATTCTCTATGCGGGGCTGCATTGTGAAAGCGAGCAGCAAAAATTATATTATCAGCGTCTTTGGCTGCCGCCCGCAACGGAAATGTAGGCGCGGAACTTAATTTATGCACAAATCCAGCATCATCACCAGAGATCCATTCATTGCACGTGACGTGTACGCGATTCACAATATGACAAAAAGCAAAAACCCGACCAGCTGAAGGAGTCCTCTCGCAGCACATCTGTGCCGAGATGGAAGCGCCCAGACTGATTGACTACAAACATATACAACGCATACAGACCTCCTGAGTGACAAAGGAGGAAATCATGCGTACCTATATGCGAGCGCACCGAGAAACTTTAGTTCCGCGTGCGTGTTCCACCGATCCGATTAGGATCTCTTATCTGCATCCACAGATCCCTGAAACATGACCGCACAGTTGACACAGAAAAAAAAAAAAAAAAAACAACAACAACAAAACTGACGATACACACTCCAACGTCCAACTTCAACTTCAACTTCGCCTACACATTTGACGACAATCCGTCATCGTGTGTGATGCTTACTGTTGTAGGGGAGGCACACCAACAGTGAGACACTTTTTTTTTAAATTGCTGTTACTTGAAAAGTTTTCAAAATATTTTGAAATTCTAATATGTATCCATATGCGTCATGTTTCAACTTAACTTTTGCATATCAAATTTAGTATTTGTGTTTATGGAATAGAATTGGTGATAAAAAAAGTCTGCAAAACTCATTTGTCTCACTGATGGGACACATGCACATACAGTGAGACAGCTGATAGCCAACAGTAAGACACGTGACTTAAATAAATATATTATCTTTTATTTGCTAAGATTAAATAAATATTTTGCTAGCCTTACATTTTTTATTGAGTTTTTAATGTTAAAAAACAGTCTTCAGTGACTAAACATAGGTAAAAAAATAATTAAAAATAAAACTCAGACTTCAAAAAACGGAATTAAACAAAAAAAAACTAGCGAACATCAATTTGGTCAAAATGTATTTCAAACTGTATGCTGCCTTGTTGCATACTCGTGTGGCCACATGAAATAGGATCGGGTTGTACAATTTTTATGTCTAGGGTAACATATGATATATCGCCCACATTTGACACTGTCTCACTGTTTGTCGATGTGCACTGTCTCACTGTTAGCGAACCCTTCAAAATTAAACAAAATGCAAATACCTCCAAAGATACACTTTGAAACATCTTAAATGCACTGTCAATATTGACTACACACTCTAAACTAAATAATAGAAATACATCCTGTTGTAAATCACCTAGAAATATATCATTTTTTACTTTCGCCGAAAATCGAAAAAAAAAGATTTCTTGTGTTTTGTGAGCTTCAATCTCATAGCCGGTCTACACTACATGCGAACTTGATGAGAAGTGAGTCAAATGATAAAACACAGTCACACTCCTTGTATATGCAGGGGGCAACGTGTTGGAACAAGTCATTTCGGAGTAACATTGAGTGTCTCACTGTAGGAGTTGTCTCACTGTTGGCGTGTCTCCCCTATATAGTTGCCCGTGACTGCACGCGGAATTTATCCGCGAGCGCATATGTGGCCGTGGCGCGTTGCAGATGCATCTGGTATGGGAAATGTTGATAGCAAACAACGACACTTGCTGTGGATGCTGCAGTTGCGCGGCAGACGATTTAATGAGAATGATGACTTACGCAATCATGCGGTTATACACTGCGACTGGGAGCGGGAACAAAATCCGCAGTTTATCACGCGCCTGTCAAAGTGTCACACGAAATGCGCGATTCCATTTGTTCCTCCTTTTTTGTGTACACAAAACAATTTCTATATAAATCGTTGTGCGTTTGAGCGGCGTATTTTTTTGTTTTGCCTTACGGCGCGCAATTGAACTCCCAGCTTGGAGTTGTCACTTGATCAAGTCGCGAGTCGATGTTGTCGCGCACATCACTTGCGCTGCAATGGATCGTCTTTGTTTTGGTTTGGCTAATGCGATGGGAAGCCGAGACTTCTTGGTGGCATTTGGCTCAATTGGACGACCGACTGAAGTGAAGTGGTATTGGGTTTATGTGAGCGTTCTTTGGGGGGGCTTTAGATGGAGCGCACGTAACGCCACCTCTTAATGAGGTGTCTTGAGGTGTTTGTCACTGTACTGTGACTGTGCGAGGGAATTCCTTGAATTTTCGCACACGGTGTGACATATTGATGGCTGAGTTGCGTAAGCTGTTTACGATCTGACGTGTCGAAGGTTTGCGCGCTGACTGGCATATGGTAGAAAGTTGTACTAGACGGTGCTGAAGGGGTGAGTGCGCCTATGCCTAGTCCACAGTAGGTGCAAGGCTGAGTGATTTATTTAACTTGACCTTCCTAATAGGTGGGGATCTTCCTTCCTTTTTTTTTTTGAACGGGTATGAAGCTTCAAGTTTAAAGCCCGAGGGTTGGTTGTTAGCAAAGTCTTTGACTCTACTATAACAAAAATTATCGTCGAAAAGATAAGAGCTGAATGATCCAGGGAACAGCAAAAAGATGCAGCCAGAAATCAGCTCCGGTTAGCGCTTGGAGCATTTTTGCTGTGAGCAAAATTTAGGGATGGGTAGTGATGTAGGGGTACCCTTACCAACGTCGTGTGGGCAGTCTTTTCACGAACTGAAGAGTCCGCAACTTAAAGAGGACCTCACAAATTCGCGAAAAACTCCCAGAGGCTGTAAAATAAGTTTTTGGAAGCTTATCACTGAAAAGGTTCGTATCTGCAAGCTGTCAAAAATGTGTAAAAATGTTGATATGGCGCTGTAAGCAGGCGCGTTGTTTATAGCGAGCTATTGGGGAACTGAAAGCTGGTAAGTCGAATGCGTGTTCCGTTATTATATAACTTCCGTTTTGCCAAGAGTTCCCGTGTTCCCTTGAACTTACAGTGCAATTTTAAGGTTCGATTTAAAACGGGTGCTTTATCTTCTCTGAGTTACACATCGGGCTATCCAAGCTTACGATTATATGGGATTGTGGCACAGAAAATTCTATACCTTGTTTGATTGGTTATTTAAGAACAAGTGAAAAACTAGGTTTATCTACTGAACTAGTTCCATCATCTAGTTCAATTAGTTCAGTATAGTTAAGGGCTTTCGTGGCCTGTTTAGAGACGGGGCTAGCATGAGGAAAGCCTTGTGTCTACCACCAAGTGAACAGTTTCCACTGCCTCAGGCATTCTTTCGGATTTTGAACAATAATTTTAGGATTGTTTTAGAATTTGGAACGTGAGTGAGTTCAAACTTTTGCGGTCTTAGGTGCCTATTTGCCTCACATAAATTCGGTGTCCTGCACATAAAATTAGGTATAAGCTTGATATAATTTCTTGATTGTTTCACCCATCAGATGAGCTGAGTTAAGCTCAGATCCTGTCTGTAATTTTGAACTAATTAAACTAAAGTTGAGCAGTATTTGAGGAAGCCATTTTCAGATCCATATCTCCAAAAGGTGAGTTACTTGTCGGGAGATCGGCGGCGACTTCAACGTTTATAGACGACGTCGATGGACATTTTAAAGAATGTTTAGAAGTCGAATCAAAGTTTTGGAGAATTTTCATCGACTGAAGTGCAAATTCGGGAAACCAGACCGGGCCTTCACAACCACCGAAGAGGCTTGTTTACCTAAAGGCAGTCTACTTCATTCTACTGAAATTATCTACGGTACTAAATGAACTAGGCTCTGAACTCAAGGGACTAGTAGAAACTTCTTAGTCGGAGCTTTGGTTTTTATGGAAATATATCCAGAACTTTGCGACCTTTTGACACCTTTTGCGACAAGACCGTTGAACGATGAAATTTATCATATCAGAGGTTCCTAGTCCACCAACTTTGAGCTGACAAAAAAAAGTATTTCCTGAACTGCAAAATCTTTCGCACGTATATAATTAGCTCAAAGTCCACATCGAAGGCTGCCATAAAATACCTGAACACGCTTAAAGTATTAAACAACTCTGGGGAAAACTTCGACATTTCCCAACTTCTGGTCAAGTAGTGACCTTCCACCGTTTTTCGCCACCGACAAAAAAAAAAAAAACAGGAAAAAAAAAATGTCGCCTCGTCTACCTTGGTCTCACTTTCTCCTTCTCTAAACTATACACATGCAGCGCATGGACAGCAAACCAAACCAAACCAAACCAGACCACAATCTTTCGTAATCCTCAGATTAAATGTAAAACAATTTAACGCTACATACACGCAAATTAAACGGAAACAACTGCAACAACTATAAGGGGGAAAAAAAACAAACACAACTCCACTACCACACCTTTCACAATAATTGTTCATATACTGGTGGTGGACTATCCCACTGCCCCTGCCATGCCTACAAGTGCAGCCACGTTGGTTCTGTTTCAATTTCCGCAGCTGCCTTGGAAATCAAAACAAATAATTAACAATAATTACGGCCACATAATTACAACAATTAAAACAGAAGAAAAAGACCCAGCGATACGTCGGTCGTGTGTAAACACGTACCTAACCCATACCATCGGACGGACGAGACCACAGCAGCGCAGGCGAGGTAACAAATCTAGGCACGCCATAGATATCATTATTCCGCCGAATTAAAATAAGATCACGTCTCCATTTGTTGGCCCAAAACAGAGAAACCAACACCAACTAGACGAAGAGCGCCTAGCAGGAAGTATAGCATTGTGCCCAACAAAAGGCAAGACAATTTAAATTTGTTTCTTTTGAAAAAAATTGCGTGCAGCAAGGATTGCAGTGCGCAGCAGCAGCACACAATACACCACCACCTCCGCCCGTACGTACACACGAAATTATGTGAATTAAAGAATATATTTGATCCCATCACACGATCTCTCTTTCTTTCCATGAATAATGCGCATTGATTACAATGCGCTACGCTTGCGCCATTGAGCGTCGTGATGGAGGAGGTATCTGAGCGGGGCACACGAGACCCAGACTCTGGGTGCAACTATGCTAGGAGTCACATTGACCCAACGGCCAAGTTTGTCGTGGATAGAAGTGTGCAATTTTCGTACGGAGGAGAAGAAGAACCGACCATAGAGTTCATGTCCAATAGTGTCCGCCTCTGGGGTCCTTCGGTTTTCTTAGCATGATTACAGTAAGGACGACAGGAAGGCTGATGGCTGCAGGAGTTTGGATTCAAACTGGTAAACTTGAGATGGGAGTTGGAAGGTGGGTCATGGAGCAAATATCGGCAGGATGAGCAGAAAAAAATATGGAAATTTAATATGAAAGCTGGAAAGTTGAAGATGGAAGGGGGATGTTGGAAGTTGGAAGTTCGAAGCTTGAAAATTTTAGTCCGAAGATTTAAGATGGAAAGTCGAAGATGAAAGACTGAAGATTAAAGAACGAAAGTGATCTCGATAGAAGTTAGAAGTTGGAACATGGAAGTTGGAAAGTGGAATATGGAATTTACCTAGAAGATAAAAGATGGAAGTTGGAAAATGGCATTTCGAAGATTTAAAATGGAAGTTGGAAGATGAAAGATTGAAGATTAAAAAAGGAAAGTGGTCGAAGAAGTTAGAACATGGAAGCTGGAAAGTGGAATATGGAAACCAGGAGATGAAAGATGAAAGTTGGAAGTGGGAAGCTGGAAAACGGCAGTTCGAAGATTTAAGAGATATTGCCCGATTGAAGACAAAAGTTATAACATGGAAGCTGGAAAGTGGAAGATGAAAGGGGGACGACTGAAAATCTAAGATGCACGAAGGAAGACGGAAAATGTAAGATAGAACATGGAAGAGGTAAGCAGAAAGATGGAAAATGGAAAGTGGAAACTGGAAGACGGAAGATTGATGATGAAATATGAAAGATGGAATATGGAAACTGCCAGATGGAAACATAAAATATAGAAGATCGAATGCAAACTGATCATTTTCAAATGCAACCCATTAGCCTCCTTTCGGCACAGACTGTCCCCGCGTCACAGACAAAAAACGCGTACTTCGTCAATTGTTGCATTGCGTTTTGCAGATGATTGCCGCATCTGCACCAGCGGCGCGCACTATGCAATCACGTTTTAGACTTAAAATAGCCTTCTGGGCACACATATCCGCCCGTCGTCGCACCCTCATGCGCGATGGCAAATTTGTTACGTGGTGCGGTGTGTTTCGGCTCCATACGCGACCCGACTCTGTCATTTTGCTATAGAGCACGATTCTTCTTCTCTAGCTGGTGTGCAATTTGGATTCCATTGCCGTTCCTGGTGATGCTGCTGCTGCTGCTGTGCCTCAGATTAGAAACGCATCATTGCTGGAATGATTTCGGTTCATCACATCGTATGCCGTTCCCCTCGGCGCAGCTCTCTGACACGCACATAGTTCAGAATTCACAGAGCCTAAGCCGAAAATAAGAATTCGTGGGCCGAATAGGTGGGTGGCTGTGGAGTACACTCCACGATGTGTACCATTTGTAACATGTGAACCTGTGCAGAGACAGTCCTAGGTGCAAGTGTGAAGAATATGTACATCACGTCATGGCCATTGGTGTTAGGTATGTGTGTATGCGCTCTGTTCTTGCGGGCGGCTCAACATCACGCATGTGGTCACGCTTTTTACCTTATTGCAAATCTACCATCCGTCTCGCTGAAATAGACGCCCAGAGCTTCAGGTGGCAGGTAGGGGGTCGTCCGTCTGCGCGAATATGCGCGATTGAGGGAAAATACCCATGAAAATCACGCAAATCACGCATTTTGTAATTCAAATGCGAAAAACTTGGGTTGGGGGCAAACACACCGAGGACGACTATCGCGCATTATTTACCATTGCAGAGCGCTCGTAGGTGGCTGTAGAGGAGAGATCTTAGAGTGGGCGCACTATGGGCACCTCAATGATACTTACACCAGGCAACCGCATGCAGATACACCAGAAGAAGAAGTAGGAAATGTTGAAAAGTGCGCTTCGCTTACCTGGAATGGGAGAAAAAAAAATACAAGATATAAAATTACGGTGAATTTCAATTGAAAAATGGTAAAAACTTTGAATAAAAAATCGATTCCGAGCAACAATGTCCGCTTTTGGGCAGTAGAGTTTGCAAATGGGGGCCATGCTGATGGGGGGGGAATGGCCATCGCTGGAAGGGGGACACATAGTTGGGTGCAGGAAGTAGAAGAAGAAGAAGGCTGATAAATTACACTTTTTGAACTCAAATTCCTCAACAACAATGAAAGAGTACATGAAAATAATTGTCTACTACTCACATCAAAGCGGAGAACACTTCTTGAGGGTGGAGTCACTCAGGGCTCAGAGTTTGGTCCAGCAGTATATTAATGACAGTGCTCTGCCGCATGAATAGCAAAGAAAGCAAGATATGTGACAAGTTACTTGTTGACGATTGTGTGACGAAATATGTGGGTCACATAATTTAAAAAAAAACTGAAGGCTTACAGTCTTAGAGTCCTTGTTGAGAGAATAATCTTCATAGATAAGACCATCGAAAGGTACAAGTTCTTTACCAAACTGAAGTTAATAACAGCTAAAAGTTAGAACCCTTGGCTTTTCCGGTTTTCTATCAATAGTTGGTCAAGAGACTCATAGTTACTTTTTCTGCCAGAAAACATACAAACCGCAATAGATTTGTCTTGCAAATGGAGGCTTGACAAAAACCGTGGAAAGACTTCTGTCGCATGCGTATTATTGATCAACATCTTCTGTATTTTTGGGGCTGCACTTATAGCTTGGAGCAACGCATTAAGGTTTCCTTATTTTTACTACTTCGAAGTTTTGCTGCAACAGATTTACTTAGTCTTCCAGACGCTTTGTAAGGTCTTATCCGCGCAAGTATGAAGCTCTGGGGACGCAAGTTGGACTACTTTTTTTTTACTTTTTTATCAGAAATCTAAGCCGATGAGCACGTTACTACTACAGCCAGAAACCGTTCTGCCAGTCTTGCCCTTTGAACCCTTTTTGAGCCTTAAGCAAGGTGGACCACAATTGTTTTTTAAAACGATTGAAATGACCTCTTTTTCAGTTTTAGTAAGACTTTAAAAAAATTGAGAGATTTAAACAAAAATTGTTTTGCAAGGAATACATTTATTTTTTGCTTTTTGTTATAAATAAATGTTTTTGCTCCTACTTTTTTAATTTCTTAATACATATAATTCTACTGTACGTGTGTATGTCACTGAAATTCTTTTAACCGGCTGGACCGATTAAAATGAATTTTTTTGTATGTGTTTGGGTGGCGCCCTGGATGGTTAACATTAACAAATCAGCACACAGATGGCGCTGCAGTGGGTTCGCTAGTTTCTATATAAATATTTTATTTGGGTGCTCCTTTTTGCTGCTCGGGCCTCTTTTATTGCCCTTTTCACGATTTTGCAGCGGCAACGCCTTTTTTTTATTGCCAGGAAATTAAGAAATATAACTAGCTAATGCAGGGAGCTGCCCCGGCAGATATTGGAGATGTATTTTTTTTTTCTATTTTAGTGTTTAAGCACGTAACACTTCTACCTGATATCACGTCTTCCAACTGCAGATGGCGCTACTGGTAGTTAGCAGAGTTTAATTGTATATCAATCATTAATATCAATTCTAGTTAGGTAAGGTTGGATTTATGGGTGGAAACGGCAGAGCAAATCCTGCCGCACCCCACTTAGGTTCATGCAGAGCAAGTTTTGCCTCACCTCACTTAGGTTCATGTGGACCCATTGTGATGCCCATCAATTGTAGTTACTTTCAGTTGTCTTAGCTGAACACATCAGAGACACGATGGGCGAAGGCGTTACCTATACTATGAAAGTAGTCTGTCGAATATAAGCCGTGTCCTTCCTTCTTTATTCAAAATGACCTCTAAGATGCTGGAAGCATTTTTGCTATCAATTTTAATAAAACTTTGCGGCAATTTCGACGCTTACAATGTGCTGTCTGTTAATACATGTGTCCAACTGGCTTACTTTTTCGACACAGCGTAGATACAAGTTTCCTCAAGTTAAGCTTTTTTAATGGTTCGACTTCGGTGCTGTTTTTTAACACTGAACGTACATTTTGTCAAATCCAACTTTGAAGCTGTTTAGCAGGTACCTATATCAAGCGGTAGTTGCGACATTCAATGTAAATTTTACCATTTATCTGGTAGAAATTTCGTCATTTTTAAGGATGTAAAATATTTATCAGAGGTCCACTTTCTACGAAGATATCCGTTAAAGTATTTACGGCTTGATCTAAATTTGTTTCAAACATTTTTTAACTTTGCCAGAAAGCTCCTTAGATGGCGGATTGCCATCAAATGCTCCATACAAAGTTTGAAGGGCTCCACTGTTATTGACGCAAAGATATCTCTCCCTCTGAGCTTAAAGTTAGAGGTGTCAAATACCTAGCCACGACTTGAATTTATATAAATGTACCGCTTTTGTTTTGCTGTAATGTTGACGGATTGTCAAGGGTAAATCGAGCCCAGTTTGTTACACTATGCAGAGGCTGTCAATGCCCCAAGTGGATCCATCATCATCTGTTCTCAATACTTAAAGATGAGAGAAGGCTTCTAAGGTTTATGTTGTCAGCCTACACCACTGTCTTTCAAGGTAGCCTGTTTCTATACAAAGAAAAGGTTTCTCAGCTTAATCTGTCACAAAGGTTACATTCTTATGAAAGAAAAACACATAACCACACTTGACCTTTGCCAAAAACTAACTGAAACATAACCACCAACATCACATGTTTGCTCTCATTCCAGAAGGACAAACACAAAATGCTAAGAGGTCCACACGTTTCTCAGGCCAATTCGATCCCAGTTAACCTAGTTGATTGGTTCCGCACAAAGTCCATTGCCTGCAACTGTTTTTATTGCCTTCTTGTACCGTGATTTTCTAAGGCGTATACCTACGCCAACTATGTCGTCTATGGGTACATAACCGCTTGCCATTCGCGCCTAATCGCATTAAATTGTGCGAACAAAAAAAAAAAAAAACCAAAAAAAAAAACAGAATTCCATGCACTAAGCGAGGGGTTGTTTTGGAAACCATAATGGCAGTCGAAGAGTTGAAGTTTGTTAAGTTTTCGTAGCTATAGTAACTTTTAGGGTTTTTCAGCGCGCACGTTTTTTTTCCCATTTTCGCTTTGTTTCTCTCTCCGGCTTACATTTGCGTGTGTACATGATAAAAACTTACGATATGCCTTTATACATCAGCCAACCAACCCCAATTCTTATGCCCAGCTCACAGCACTCAGCATAGCTCCTATATGTACATAGCCATGGCGTGTGGTGTGTATGAAGTATGAGTCGACTTTAGAGCAGTAGACGACGAACATTGGCATGGGGTGGTTGATAAGACGGCGATGTGAATGCATGCAGCAAGAATGCCAAGAGGGCGAGGCAATCAAAAAATAAAAAAAAACATGTTAAATAACTGAAAAGTGACTTTTAACCCTCCAAAGGTGGTAGGTAGGTAGGATTTCTTTTTCATGCTTGTTTTATTTTTTCTCTCGTACTAAGCCGAACAAACTATTTTTCCCTAGGAAGCGTACAAGAACAAAAAAAAAAAAAGAAAAAAAGTTATGTGGGATGGGCTTCAGAAGCGTGCACACTCTGTACAGTGTACACTGTACAGTGTGCCTGTGCAATGTTGTCGCCGCGCCGCCATGCGGAATTCCATTCCCTCGTCATTTTAGACGTTCGCCGAGGGTAGTTTCCATCCCAACCCTGTATAGCTTCTTGAGCGCCATTGTGCTACAAAGAGGAGTAAATAACTGTATTATACTGTTATGATAGTGGTCGACTTCTTGGGAAAAGAAAAAAAAAAAAACAACAACACCATCCCCAAAATATGTGAGGCAAGAGTGTTGTGCAGAAAGCGCCACCCAAAGAGGAAGCGAAAAGTCACAGACAGCTTCGCACGAAATAATGGCGGAACTCAAATGCATTTTTAATAAATAAATAAAAATATGCGCTTTACGTTACGTACACGACTGCGGATAAACTATATCTGCACAGAGGTATGCATGTGGCACCTTCACGCCAAAGAAGATACTATGAGCTGCCCGAACCTGATGACAATGATGGTTGTCTTGAACGCTGTAGAGTTTGAAGCTACCGCTGGACTGGGTCTAGTACTGGCAGCTTTATTGGAGGGTTGGTTGGAGGAATTTTCCCTACGCTGCACCTAGATCTGATGTGTCAGACGAAGGTATTTATATATGCATTTTTTTTCTTCCTTTTGTACCGAGGAGAGATGAAATTTTAGATGGGTGCTCCCGATGTTTTGAGAACGGCATTCTTGGCTGTAATTCTTATGAAGTCGCTAACGAGAAACATTTTTCTTCGTCCAGCGAGGTGTCGCCATAAGACGGACGGTGGACGGTTGTTAAAAAGGCAAGTTTGAAAGCGACCAAGTTCGTAACTTTCAGCCCTTGTTGAAGGCATTGAAGCTATATCGAGGGGGTTTCATAATTCTTTAACCTTAAACAACCATTTTAGAAAACTGCGTTTTCGGGGCATAATAAAATAAATAAAAATAAATGTAAATGGATAATAGTTACATAGTAAACAAGTCTCAACATACTGGCTAATCCGTCAGTTGTTGTCAACCCTAAGGCGGTGTGTTTAGCTCTGAAAGCCTCATAGAAGCTTTTATACAAGTGAACAATACCCAAATGAGCGTAATAGTTGAAAGAAAAACCTTTTTCAAGGTTCTGATGAATGATGAAAGCTGTAAAAATGACCACCTAATCTAAATTTCAAAGCAATGCATACGAGATTTTGGCAAACTCGATGAAAATCCGTCGAAATGCAACACTTTGAAAATGGGACGTTATTCGCCAAGTTTTATGGCCGCCTCTGTGTTTGACTTTTCATTTATCTACATTTTTTTCACAGTCTATTACTCTTTTGCTCAATGTTAGCAGTTCCATAAACTTCTGGGTCAGCATGGTAGAAAATGAACGGAGGCGAAGAGTGGCCTTCGACAGATATCATGATCAACGAAGTCACTTTGTTGTCATTAGTGGACACTGCCTCAACATGTCAGAAAGGTGGAATCTCTTCCCTCAAATGACTTCTGTGACTGCCTGCTTCGTATAAAACAGGACTGCTGATGCGTCATTTATGAGCGTTTTTTGTCGAAGGGACATATCCTCCGTAGCTTTATTGACAGTAGACTCCTTGTCAGCGTCAGCTTCATGGTATCGCGAAGCAGCAATCCATGGAAAATAGAGGCGTCCAAATAAATTTAGCATTACTTACAAATCTTTTTAGCCTTTAAGAATCCGCAATTTCGAGCCCCTTGTGGACACTACCGCTTCCTAATCTAATCTACACTGATGGCCCATATGCGGACAGCAACGACTACAAGATCCCGTCAAAGAATTAGGGACCGTTTATGACGAAACGTGTTCTGAAAATGATGCCTTCACCTAAACCTGGCGCTAAAAGTAGTGTCGGCAAATGTGTCCGAAAGATATCGCTACCTGAAGACAGATCGATGAAAGAAAATAGTTGAAGGCTTGCATATTAGCTATACGAACTCTAGCAAAAGGAAGTTACAGTCCTTTTCTTTCTAGAAAGGCAAATACTGGCCCACGTAAATAGATTATCCTCCCAGTCAGAGACAATTTCTTCACGTTTTAACAGAACCTCGTTAAAATGGTTCGAAGGCAAAAGACTAGGGAGAATTCAAGATGAAGATGAAGGACTCGTGTACAACGTAGGGCCTTGATTTTGACAAAACGCTCCGTGCAGATTTTCAGAGAATTGTCAAGAATTTCGGTTGTGCATCTCAACCCGCTATCATAAAGAGCCTCAAGTCCGAGAGCTCCCTACTGAATAAAAAAAATAAAAAATTAAACTTTAAGCAGTGTGCAAGATCAGAAGATTTGTATACCGGTTGCTTGCTTAGGTATAGTCCTCATTTAAAATACTTTTTTATAAGCTCTACAATTATGGAATTTCAACAAGGATTTTATCTGTCATTAGAGCAATTTATGAAAAATGTCTTGCGCGGATATGGGACTGAAAATCTCTGTCGGAAGTGTTTGGTGTGTCGATAGGTGTTAAGCAAGGATGTGTTCTATGTACCTACCCTTCTCTTCAATTGTACATAAACTACATGACATAGCTAACTCGGTGAAGGGTGGTATTGTCATAGGAGGAAAGAATATTCCAGGACTAATGTTTGCTGACGATATAGCCTTCCTAGCTGAAACTATAGATGGGAATTCATCGGTTAACCTTTCCAAGTCATAAATGATGATATTCAGAAACGGCGGCAGAAGCTACTCCGGAAGGGAAAAGCGGACTTTTGAAGCGGAGTCAATAGAAATAGTTAGGTCATAGGCCGTTATTGCTTCTATTTGCTTGTCAGCGTTGCTCTGCGATCTGTTTGGTCATCAAAAAGCCGGGGAATATGCTGGATTCTGAAATCTCCACTGCGGTGACGACTAATAGTTTTTTTCTTACTTAGAGGAAACTCGAAAACTTCAGGCTTTCAGGCTCAAATTCAGTTTGATTGCACTAGCAGTTGTGAACCTCCATTTATTTAATATTTATTGATATATAAATCGCTTAGGGTCAGTGGTTAAAGTGTCTTGTTGCCAGTTGGCAGGGTCTCAAACCATATGAATATGAACAACAACGGTCGAAGAGTCTTTGTGCCCACATCTGAGGGTAGAAAAAATCTCGTCTTGGGTGGAAACTCAAATTGGAGGGTGATCTCAACCAAGCTTGTGTGATGAACTCAAGACAGATAGGGATCGAGATCTGTCTGGGGATCTTGCTGGTCTTGCCATATATAATTACCATATCGGAGAAAGCTGGTCTTCAATTATAAAATTTGCCAAAAATATCTAGGTAAATACAGAAAAGTCTCGACATTCTGAAGATAAAATAAAACTTTCCACGCCATTCTATTTATAATGTCAAAGACGACTTAATTTTTCTGGTAAATTCGATCACGCCGTTTTGGGTAAAACTGAAGTTTCCAAAGGTTAGTTCTATTATTCAAAGTAAAATCTGGTGGACCAAACTCTTCAAGAAAATATAGAATCAACTCGTCCGGTTGATCAAATACTTGGCCCAACCTTATGCAGCTCCACCACTGCCAGGCCTAACAACGCACAAACCCTATCTACAAAAGCAAAAGTCACTCCTAATTAGCCGCGTTGCGTAACTCCATTCTTTAAATGTATATATTCCTATCTACAGCACACTTCATCTATGTATGACTTGAAAGCATCGTGTGCAACGCGCGGCAGCAGTGAAGGTGTCACATTTTATCATTCGATGACATCACCCCTCGCAGTATTGCACACATATAAGTCGAGTCGTAAAAATCCGCACACATAACTTCGTAACAGCCTTGAGGAATAGATTTCGCTGCGATAAATTACCAGGCAACATGGCAACCCGAATTCAGCCGACAAAGACAATCGCGTATATGATATCCATAAAAATCCATAAAGCATAACATAACCCTCCTGGTGAATATAATTACAAAGATACTCAAACCGATCTTAATTAAGTGCAAGTGTGTGTTGCGACGCGCGGCCCCCACCCTCGCCACAATGAAACAGTGACAACAGTGTTGCGTGCAAATTAGAAACGACAAGAAGAATCACACAGCAGACATGCAGATTACCCTGGCCGCAGTAAAACTCCACTAATCTCCGTCCATAAACAAAAATGAATGCAAAAGAGAAAAAGTTTACCGCAGATAAATCACTTGGCTGGCAGTGATCGTGAACGTGTTCTAGAATTGCAAAGAAGCTAACTAGCCCCCCGCCCCCCCCCCCCCCCCCCTCGATCGCACGAAGCTTTGAATTTCTTTTCATCTTCAAATAAATGAAAGCTTTGCGCGCGCTATTTTTACAGTTCTGTATCTGAAATAACGAAAGGCCAACAAAAGAGAAAAAAGAAAAAAAAAAAAAAAAACAAAAAAAAGAAACTACGGCCTCTTTGTTTCGTATATTCGTTTATGATCTGCGCGCGAGACCCGTTTTATTGCGACTGCGATCGGTCGGAAATATCGTCCCGTCTCTCGCACTCTGCCTCTAACAGCCATCTATCTAACTAACCACCCTTGCTTCTCAATTGGTTTCGGTATCTGTGCGCGCGCGCTTCACTGAGCTTTCTTTCTCCTCGCGTACATATAGATGTACAGAATGCAATGGCTGTGGTATGTATCCACAGCTCCATAGCGTATATGAAACATACGCGAGCGTGCGAAAAAAGGGTTACATCACCCCGCGCCATAGATACGAGTACATCCACATCACCATGTGTTCTGTTCTATACACTCGGCGGAAGCTTGTGTGGAATTGCTGCTCGCCCCCATAGTGCCCATAGTGCATTGTATATATCCACGTACCCTGCCGAAGCTTGATCTTGAATATAGGTATATGCGGCGTCGTGAATTCCAATTCAACTGAACGTACGTACACTCGTCGGTTGTATCTATGACCGTAGCCAGAGAATGAGCTTCTACAGTGCAACTGGCTATGGAAATAGAATGTAATTTACGCTGTGTCGTTTAACAAATATTCAGTTATTTGCGATCTTTTTTTTCGCATTTTTCTGATTTTCCTGCCGTGTCCGTTCGGGTGTTTCTGCGCATTTTTTATCGGTTTTCAGTTTATTTAAAACTGTTTCTTGCATTGTTGCTGTCGGCCTGTGTTTTAGCCGACTGATGTCCATAACCTTGGCTTGTGTCTCTCCTCTCGTTTCAATTCAATGTCAGTGTCAAGTTTAGCCAGATACAGATAGAGAGAGAGAGAGACGGAGAGAGAGGGAGAGAGATGCATTGATTTGCATATGATTTGCAGAATCGTTGGCTCGTCGGGATTTGGCATTTTTTTTTATTCACCTCTCATGTTACACACAAATTGATTAATTACAAATTGCAGGCGAAATATCATTTAGTGGAATGATTCATGAGCGTGGTATGCTTGTCGATCGGTGGCAATATGCTGTCGATAGTTGAAATTTATACGCAAATTCTTTTGGGCGATTATTTATGTCAGCGTCTGAGTTCATGCCTTCTTGTTGCTGTAATTTTCTCTAGTTAACACATTTTGTTTCGCTTTTGACACGTCGTCGTCGCCATGGTATAGGTACCTATACAGCTTTCGGTCTCTGGCCAGAGTCAGTTTGTGGCGTTTAGCTGTTCGGAGTCAAGCTGGCGGGCCTTGTGAATCAAACTGGAATGGCAAATGCACAATTATTTAGTGCCAGTATCTTCGATTAGATAACAACGCGCTGTTGGATAGGATTGCGCGCACTGTAATTTAAATATGCAAGAGTGTGTATAATGCGGCGATCGATATATAATGATTGGGAATCAATTTATTGGGAATGTCGATCAGTTGTTTGGTCAGCGGGGAGTAATAATTTGAACTGTGTGCTCTTAACAAGTGCACCACATAAATGTGATTGATTCAGTGGATGTGGTGGTTGTGTTTTAGCCCGGGATCCAGCGAATGGTTGGAGAATGGTAAACGAGAGGTATTTGCAGTTCCGCAATTATTTTTGCCGGCAGCATGTAAGTTTGTGGCAGCGACTTGTAGTAGGCCTCAAAGAAAATGTATCCAAGATTGGCTTTGCGAAAAATTCCCCAATGGACTGAATTTTTACCACCATTGGGCGAAGAAAACAATTCTTAAATGCGATACAATGAAGTGAAAGTATTATCGTACCTGGGATTTTCTACGCTGAGCTCAATTTTACGAATTCAAAGAGGATAGTTCGAAAATATGGACAACGAACGGTTGGCATGTTGAGAACTCATCGTTTTAGGACTGAGTTTGTTTGTGTGGATCGTCACACGAAGCACAGGCTTATATGGCGTAGAAAACCAGCTGGAATTACCTCTTCGAAAAAAAAAAAACATTTTTAAGTGAACTTTTAGAGGATAGGAACCATAAAAATAAATAAAAATCAGTGATTTCCAAATACAAATTTTTGTAGTCAAAACAGATTAAATGAACATTTTTTTTGACACACAACATGCGAGTTTCGAAGCTCTGCCATATAAAACTGAAAGTTGTTGCAAACAGCCTATTTAGACGAGGGGAATATCGACTCGGACTCAGCGTTGCCAGACGGTCAAAATATTTCCCGCCAGATAAGTCTGAAAGCAGTAACTTCTACAGCCAGATTTCCCCCCGTCCATCGGAGAAAAAATAAACTAGATCTGGTGGCGAAAACTCCCAAAATTGTAACACTGCTCGGTCTATAACCTAGAGTGGCGGTGAAGCTCCAAAGACGTAACGATATCTTCTTCAAGCCTATTTCCGAAAATCGTGCTACAGAGTGCCACGCGTTTCTCGTGTTTTTTTGAAGAGCGCCCTGAAGACCAAATTAGGAATGGGAAGTTTCTGTTTTAATGACCTTTAGTCGCGACCACGACCATGTAAAAATACTCAGCTTCGGTAGAAGTCTAACGCTTGTTTTATCGTCATATGAAGCGTACTTTTCGATCAAGGTTTCCCCGCTGAATTCTATTACTTCGCGATAATCGACTTTATGATGGGTAGACGGATTGGGGTGTCCAGCTTATATACCTGTAATAAAAAAAAGGGACCGGAAGGGTTTGTAATAGTTGAAGCACTAATTTGACCATTATTTTTTTTTTTTTTTTGTGCCGACTCTTTAAGCTATAAAACTAGAGGATTGGGTCACAGCCCTAGCAGCCTTTTCGAAAAAAGCATTCACAGGCGACTTATCAAACTGAGGTCTGGCGCGCTCTCTTGATTCAGGTAAAGTGACTTCTGCATCTGGGGCAACTCGAAGTTCCTTGCTTTAATCATCACAAAGATGGTGTACTAAGCCCAAGACTAAAGATGGCCCTAGAAGTAAGAAAGGCTTAGATGGATGGGTCTTGCTGGGGCCATGCTCCCCTGCTGAACAACATCAGCTACAGACTCCACAATAGGACTAAAGGTCCTCATATAATCACCCAAGTGGAAGTAGACATCTTCAAATGTTTGGTTAAAAAAAAAAGAAGATAATTCTTCACAAGGCCTAATGGGTCTTCTTTGAGTAGGTATATCAAGCTTTGATATAATCTACGCGATAACATACCGCTCTTCAAGAACATAGTGCTTTAGCAAAAGCTGTCAAAGGAGATGCAAAAAAAATGTCCATAGATATTAGCAATAGCCCTTCATACAGCGGTCCTAGAGTTCGGAGGGCTATAGGATGGACATGGATCTGGGAGCTCGTTTACATTCAAGTATATTCCCAAAGCTGTTTTTGAAGGTTTAAATATTTATATATATTCCTTAAGCATTCTCATTTAAACCCAAATAAGTCTTCCTGAAGTCCATTAACTCTATACAAACACTTAACCCTTGGAACACAAAATTGATGGGGAAGCCTGAGCTTGAAGGTTTTAAATGGGTGAATTCGCAATAAGTGGCTTGAAAATTCGCCTTAAAAAGACCTAAACTGTTCAGCAGCGCTTCTAAAGCAATAAATTCAATTTTAAAAAGATATATACTGTTTCTAGCTTACATGACATTTGAAAGAAAGTCAGCCCAGAAAGAAATGAGCCCTAGAAAGAAATGAAACGCACGGCAGTCGGCTTAAGACTAACTTTAGTTCTAAATAACTTAGACTTTTACCAAATTCGTATTTCTTGAGATGAGTACAAAAAGTGTCCAATATACTGGGTCGTAAATATGCTGTTTTGATTTGATTCTATGGTAAGTTCCTACCGCTAGTTTAAGAGCCAATTCCTATACCTCCTCGAGGTTTAAGACTAAAGTAGTCTGAAACGAAGATTGCTATACAAATTGAGTCAGTAATTTTGCATGCAGCTCAATCTACAAACGGGCTTGAAAAAAATTACAAACAATTCTAAAGATAAACTGGAGAGGTTGATTTCACCTCGAGGTGTGAATCTATAGGGTTGTCTGGAACGAAGTTCTATGCAGCTCAGTCTACAAACGGGATGAAAGCTAAAAAAAACGGAATATATAGAAGTTGTTTAAAATTTTGCTGAAAAACTTAAAATATCCGACGTGACATTAACCTTTGAGCTATAAGCCGTTACCCAGTGTAGATGCGACTCAACCAAGGTGCACACGTTAATGCGAATCTATAAAAATAAAACCTTTTTATTGTGGAGCTGACTATAGGAATTCACAAAGCGGGGCATGGGACACAAATGTCAGGCCCACTTGTTAGTTTTTTCTGCCGCCCCGGAAACGTAATCTTTAATGGAAAACTTGCAACCGCCTTCTTTCACAAAATCAAACTTCTTCTGAAGAAAGTTAAAATAAACTGGGTCAGTAGTTTTTTTTACATTTTTTATGAACGTACCAAAATAAAAAAAATGTTTAAATAGAAATAATCTATGTATTCCTATCATAAGTAGTAACAATTAACAGCCCGTCAATGTCAAACTACAACGAGAATCATGTAAGTTAAAGGTAAATTTTTTTTAACATTCATCCTGCCCTTAACAGGAATTTAGAAATACAAATTCAATCCAATCATTGCGGTTGTACATTATTTTTCTTAAAAGTGAAGTTATGTAAATATGTCTCATTATTTAGCCAGTTAATGTGAGCATGTTTTGACTCAACAAATGGTGAAGAACTGCTGCGCATCTAAGTAAACAGGGTTTTCCACAACTTGGACCTATTGCAATCACGACTTGTTCAACTTATATTTGCGATGATGTCAAAATGCCGTCGGAAATGGCGATAGTTTCGGATACCAAAAAGCCGTCGGCGATGTAAAAAGAAACTCTTGAAAATGTTGGCCATTCTATTTCGTAATAATAGTAACTTAGATCAGAGGTGAGAGGATCTCTCAATAATTACTTTTAAACAAATATGAGTAGGAATGGGAAAGAGGCTCTACAATTACAATCCCTACGGATGTGGTTGGGATTTGTTTCAAGGAATTTTGATGGAAAAAGCATAAACTTAACATCCTACGAAAAATATAAAGTATAAAGAGGTTAATGTTCCAAAACCAAATCGGACAGGGACAGTGTTTTTTTTTTTTTTTTTTTTTTGGTTTTTGGAACGAGTGAGAATGATTTTCTATTTTTTTTTTTTTTCAAGTTCGACAATGTCGGGCAAAGAAATCCCAAAGTTGTTGTTATAGCCTTCGCCAGTCTCAAGTAGCCCCAAAAAGTAGAGCAAAAATCGTAGAGAATCGTCAGATCCAATCCCCAATGGATAGATTAGCAATGCCGGCATTGATGCAACTTATCCTGTAACCACCAACAGAAAGCCTTTCCATATCAACTCCTTTACGATCCGCAGATGGTCTTACCCGACAAATGTGATCTAATTATGGATAAATATTCCAAACATACTTTTACAATTCACAAGTCCAGCCTTATAAGAACCGACGAAAAATATTGCGTATACGCCCCATTGAGCGATGAATTTCAAACTAATTCCCCGCCCACAAAGCGGAAAAAAAATCTTTAAAGTGATGACGCTGAACTTTGTAATTTGTATATATGTATTTTCTCTCATTCTCCCTCCCCAAATAACTCATGACTTCCCAAAACAGGTTCTAAAAATACTTTTTCAGAGAACTAAAAATTCATCTGCTGTGGTAAAAATTTGAATTTCCTCAACACAAATCACAAAATTTGCTTCATGCGTCCGTCTGTCGAACTGCAAACATAAATGTCACATTTAATGCGTCGCCATCCGTACTGCCGACTTCTCTGTCTATCCGACTCTCACTCACGCGTTAATACTACTTGTTGCCGCGCCTCAAAAGCGGACAACAAAAAATTATTACATATTATTTCTTTGCTGTTTCCTACGTTATTTTCTTATAAATTATTCCCCGACTTGTTGGCATTGATAATGAACTTTTAAGTGTTTCGAACCGCAATACCACCCTCACCACACTTTGTCGCATATAGTCGGTATCGGTATCGCTGCACGTTGCAGCTGTGAGCTGATATGAGACTTTCTAGACTCGACTCGAAGAGTATGTCACAGTAGTTGGCCGGAGCCACATGTGCAATCGTCGACAGCCAAGCTACACTACTACTACCGATCCGTCCGATCATCATTATCGTTCAAGTGCGATTGCTGAAAGTATGTATCTCGAATACCTATGTGCTTGCAAATATATACAAATATTTTTTTTTGCGTTACGCGCTGTCGAAACTAAGTGAATAGAAAGAAAGAGAAAAAGAACCCCTTAGAGCGACAGAGAGGCAGCAATATTTTAGAAGTCGCAAAACCATTCCTGCTGGCAGACGGTCTGTTATGGTATCGCAACTGGTGTGCGATCAGCTAGAGAAACAAAAAAAATAAATACATTCGCTAATTTAACAATCTCACGCACTGATATAGGCGGGCCAAAACTCGCGTCCGCTAAAATAAAACACGAAGGCGGAGAGAGAAAATTTCGTATTCCCAAGAGCGATTACGTAAGATACTCGGAAAAAATTGTCATTTCTTTGGGGAACAGTTCAATATATACAAATTTGTTTAAGCTACATGATTTAAATAATATTCCAATAAACGGAGGAGGTCGTGAGTCGTGATCCCCTCCTCCTCGTCATAAGAGAAAATGTTGACGAAAAAATATCTCTTAAAATGTTTCTATTAATTTTTTTTAATGTGTGTGCGAAATTTCGCGAATTGAGTCACACGCAAGAAAAAAAAAAATAGAAAAAAAAATTCGCGAGAGGTCTACGCACTTTTTGGGGTCTACGCACTTTGGCGAGTTCAACGCACTTTTAAGTATTCACACATGTGCGTGCTATACGCATGGAAAGAAACAGGCAAAATATTTTTTTTTTGTGCCGGCTTGTATCTTTCGGTTGATAGAGCTGCTGGGTCAATAACCTTTTTGGCAAACGCGTAAATTTTGTTTGTGGTATATCTTTTTTATTGCTAAAATGTTGCCAGTTTATGCTAACCTAGATGTGTGTAGATTGTTGGGATCAGGTTGATACAATTTGACAAAGAAGATGTAACAAAAGGTGGAGACTGGAGAGCTCCTATTAGTTGGATTTGATTTGAAGTCGTTTTTTTTTTTAGACAAACTGCTGGATACGTGGGTATTGATTTTATATCTTGACATTTTAAAAGAAGAAATATAGATTAAGATATTTTATGAAGCAGTATTCGGTTTCTAGGCGAATTGTTTCGTCGACTTGTGGAATAGTCGGAGGTGTGGAGATATATGTATTTTTTAAAGAAAAACTTAGTACCAGAGAATGCTGGCTAAGATTTGCATATAAAGATAAATTTTTGGCTATACGAATGGCACTTCGAATTTGCATCACAAGACCATTATACTAAATTTAAATTTCGGTTGAATGACCACTATGGTATTTCTTTGAAATTCTATTCGGATCTATAAGTAGTTTGTACATAATCCAGTCAGTAACCTAAGATTGCGAGTTTCTGATTTTTGCACGCAAATTACATCAATCGTAACAAAATTCACCTGCATTTTAAGTCATTTCAGAAACCGTGTCCCCATTTAGAGAAATGTTTACTACGAAACGTCTGTTTGTTTGTCCTAACCACGTTTCAAGAGACCTTATTGCATATTGCAACCAATAAAGTTACAAGACCAATCGGGCCCATACCAAGAATCAGAACTTTTGAGTCAAGACAAACATCAGCTCTACGACAAGCATGAACACCAACTATATCCATTGACAGTGGAGCATCCCTGGATTTTTGAAGAATGTCACTAGGGCCATTTGAAGACATTTGGACCAAGGGAAGTGGCTGAATCATAGCACAAACAAAATTCTTGCTTCACAAAATATTCCTTGAAAGAATTTTGACGTTTAAGAAAACTTCAACTTTGGAATTAATTAAATGGATGTAGTAGGTATAGTGCCTGTAGCAACTACTTTAGAAAATGAGGGTGGTGAAATAGAACGGCTAAAATCTAGAATGGTTAAAATCTCGAAAATGAATTTGATAAATCTCGAATGAGAAAATCTCGAATGGGTCAAAAGCTAGAAAGTACAAAAATCTCGAAAGACTCTAGAAAATAAAATCTAGAAAATAAAACTGCTTTCGAGATTTTTATAATTTCTTAAATTTAGTCCGAAAGTAATGAAAACTAGTCTAGAATGAACATTCTACAGCTTTTTTATTGAAAATAATGAATTTTTAACAAATACTCATAACAAAATATATTATTTTGAAACTATGTATAACTATAACTATTCAACAGAAAATAAATTTACTTATTAGATTGATTATCTAAACGGAACCAAACTCATTTTTCAATAACAAATAATGTACAAATACCTATACAAAAAGAAAGTGATGATAAATGCAACTATTTATCTCTATTTTTACTAAGCCCTTATTTGTTTTAATTTGATTAATTTTAATTTGTCCCACTCTTAGACTCTATACGTACACGGTAAAAATATATAGGCAGCTAGTGTCTGAATTAAGCCACGCGGTGTTTTGACAATTCAATAATCCAATTTTATTTCCTTTTTCTTATTTTTATTAATGACTTGCCCAGAATTCCTAATTATTGTTCTTGTATTCTTTATGCAGATGACATAAAGTTTTTCACAACAGTTTCTAACCTCAGTGATTGTGGTCTTTTCCAGAGAGATTTAGATGCTTTTTTTGAATGGTGTAATCTAAATTATCTACATCTCAATCTCGATAAATGTGCCACAATGTCGTATAATCGGACTCAATATATTCTTATACCCGAGTATCGCCTTGGAGAACAAGCTATCAGAATTGCGGTTGAGTTTAAAGATCTTGGTGTGGTGTTTGACGGGAAACTCGCTTTTGATAGCCATGTTAATAACATAATGTCAAAAGCGAACTCTGCATTAGGATTTCTGAAAAGAAATTCATCGGATTTCAAGGATCCCTATACCCTTAAGGCCATTTATACAAGCATGGTTCGACCGTGTCTTGAATACTGTAGTGTAGTTTGGAACCCGTTTTCTGCCAAAAAAATGAATATAAATTAATAAATATCGAAAAAGTTAAAAAAAAAAACTTTTTGCGATTTGCACTGCGCCGCTTCTTTTTGAGCGATAATGTCTACTATTCCTACCGTTCGAAATGTTTGCTGTTGGGATTAGATTCCCTCGAAGTTCGCCGTAAAATGCAATGTGTTACTTTGTTGGTCTATTGACTGTGGTAATTTGCTTTCATTAATTTGTTTATATGCCCCCCAAAGGGCTCTTAGGTCCAGATCTTTGTTACTTGAAGTTCATCACTCCACTTTATATGGGGCCAATGAGCCAGTTACGCTTTGTTGTAAATTATTTAATATCGTTTATGAGCAGCTTGATTTAGTATTGCCAAGGTCTAGATTTAAGGAACTAGTATTGTTAAATTTAAGACAATTATATTTTTAAGTTTGTAATTTTTTTTTTTAATTTTTTTCCTCGATCTGTTGATATTGTAATTTCGTAGATCTTAATAAATAAATAAATATAAGGTTTAAGAAGACCTGTTGTTTTTTAGCTGGTTCATTTGTTTGCATGAACAGTGAATCAAATTGTTGTTGCAATTCAAATAGTTTTCCATATGAGTAAATCTTGAATTAATATTAATTTTAACAATTCGCGTGCGAGAAAACTATTTAAAAGAGAGGTTTTCCAAAAAAATATATTTTATTGTTTTATCTTCAGGGACTGAAGATGGATAGAGAATCACGATACAACTGATCATAAAAGCTCATCATAAAAAAGGTTACCTCGGTATGTGCCGGAATCGTCGGTCCGAACATTGTGTTTGTTTACACAAGTGTTCGACAGAACGACATTAAAGAATCTTTGTCAATGGTGACAAAGTATATTTGATTGCAGAAGGCAATTAGGATTCTAGATCGATAAGTATGTCAACCCAAAAATATTGTGACATGTTTATACAAGCAACCGACAGATCGGCGCCGAATAGCTATTACAAGATCACAAAGTATTCTATTACTTTGTGCTTCAAATGAAAAAAAAAAGGTAATTATACTTTAATGGGTATGGGGTGAATTAGCCCAAGTGGCCTATCATTCAATGATATATCTCGCGCGATTTGTTACCATTGTCTCAAAAATTAATATTAATTCTAGATTTTTGCTTTCGAGATTTTTTTTCTATATTTTTGCTATTCGAGATTTTTTTTTTCGAGATTTTGGATTCAAGATTTTTTTTCATTATAAATTTTTGTTTTCGAAATTTTATTTTTCTAAATTATGGTTTTCTGTATTATATTTTTCTGTATAGGTATCAGGGTAAACCCTTTCGAAACACATTCCATTTATTTGTTCCAGTAGACAAGATTGCTAGTTTTCCCATTTCTTAGCTAAAAAATTCATTCAAATAGGAAACCACTGAATTGAACTAAAACAGACATGTGTCTGGGAATCAATGAAATTGAACAAAAATTTAATTTCCAACTAGAGGCACAGTTAGAAAATACAAGCCATTCCCAAATACCAAGACTTGAGTTGATAAACAGATTCGCAAAATGTCCCTCTAGCTATATGAAAGTTTAAAAATATCCGCATGTTTGATTCTAAAGAACCAATATTTTTTTTTTCTTAGAGATATTTTCTACGACTGGCTATTTGTAGATTCGACTACAAATTAAAAAGTTGCGAAGTTAGTCTTGCCACCTGGTCCAGACTACAGAGCTTTTTTTGATTCAATATAAATATTCGCAGTATGCCTACCCTCAACTCAAAACGCCAAATTTTCCCCTGACATCAATTGGTCTGGTCTCCAGCTCTCAATTGCTATGACATTAACTTTTTTTTCGCAAACAAAAAATACAAAGCAAATAACACCCTCACAAAAGGGGAAAAAAATTCGCACACATGACGCCATAAACGCGGAAACAAAATTGACTTTGCACACAATCAAAGGCACGATCGCAAATGCGTATGCACGAGTAAACGCACACCCTTACACATCATGTGATCGTTAATATTTATAGTTTTGTTTAAACTGATGTCTGAAACGAATATCTGTGACCTAGTTTCGACGACAACCGATGCGTACGCCGGCTTTCCCTCTCCCGCACACTTTCACCCTCGACCAACGGATCTATCTAATCGGACGAGCGAACATATTTTTGCGAACGCAATGCGTGCGTCTAAAAACGAACACTGTTCGCATGTGTGAGAGTAAATACAATTCAAACGTTAACTTTGTATTCGTATAAGAAAAAGAAAAGTTTGCGAATTTTTTTTACGTCCTTGACACATTTTGCGGATTTTTTTTTTCCTACACTCAGTGCGAAATTAACTTTTTTTCTCTTATCGGCTGGGAGAGAAGACATACCGAACGACAGATAGGTACGCAATTTGCGAAATTTTATTTTTATTTCCCTGTGCGTTAGTTCACCGCGGGGCTAGATGGTGGAAGGGGTTTACGTTTGGGGGCACCACCATCAAATGCTCATACCTACACTGGGGTGGAACTTATCAGTTGGTTTTTTTTTTTTTTTTTTAATTTGCGATTGCATATGTGTCGGTTTTTTTTTTTTCGTCGAATGTACTCGTATTTTGCATATGTTTCACACAGTAACTAATTAGTAATTATTTTGTACAAGGGGAGAGCGCAACGTAAAGCGACAAAACCGACACAGGAAAAATAGGTTAAATGGCATTTGTGTAGAGCATTCTATGAAAAAAAAAAAAACAAAAATACACTTCCTATGGTAGGTGGGACTACCTAGTCTACAATGTTGCAAAATTTGATAAGAAGATCATTTAAATTTATTTACAGGAGGGTTTCCTTGTCTAAACGCATACGGCGACTGATTGTGTTTAATCTAATTTCACATGTCGGCCTTCGATCGGGAAGTGTAATTTGCTAGAATTTTTGTTGTGGCGGAAATAGAAACCCACAGCTAAAAAAAATAGTTGTTGTCATATATTTACAGGCTAGTCTTAGAAAGAGCCATCTGATGACCAGAAGATTTTTTTCCCACACGATTATTTCTTCAAACCACAAAGAAAATTCAAAGAGACACTATAATCCACTGTGTATACATACAATCGACAAATACTTGTATATAAAATCCTTTTTTAAAGCTACACTAGTTGTCCCCAAAAATCTAACTTAAATAAGGTTAGAACAAAAGAATACTCCGAGACAGTAATCGGAGAGCTCTTTAATACAAAAATTGTTCAATACAATATTTTTGAGGACTTTCAATATTTTTATTACAAATATGCACCCATTTACTTAGGGTTACCCAATTGGAAAACGAGAAAAGGGGGACATCAACAACTTTAACAAGCATCAAAACGCTCTTAGTTTTGAGTTTAAAATTGTAAAAAAAATACGAAATATTTTGAAGTACCTACCTATTTTATTTGATCATTTTGTTAAATGGATTTGCTTATTCAGTTTTTAAAATTAGTACAATACTTGGTACACATATTTGCGCAGTGGCTTTGCAAATCCTTTTTTTACCCTCCTTTTGTATTTAGAATTTTAGCGGAAGGTATAAGTAATTTTTAAGACGAAAAAGCGAAACAGCCCCCCCTCAAAGTGGTACGTATGGTAATCCTACCTTTTGAAAATTGACTGTTTTCTATGTACCTCACATGCATGCATCGGTTTGAAGGCAGTTCTCCTTTGTTATTCTCACTATAAATGGTATGTACTAGAAAAAGTTATATCAGAGCCCCCCTCGCTGAACCCCTTCACCCATCAAATTATACTTATAAATCAAATGCTTTGTATCTAACCAGCTTCGCCGAGAACAGCCGATAAAAAAGTAGCCATCGTTTTACTACAGGCAAATTTAGTGTGACCCCCCTTTGCAAGACCCCTTTTTTTGGTACACCACTTCACGTCTTTTGAAATCAAGTTCGTGGTGAGAAACAAATGAACTATTCTATGTCACAGACAGATGGAAAACAAATCGCTTATTGATAGCCTTGAAGGAGAGGTTATACAACAGTAAGACACATTTGAGAGGATGCCCCCCAAACCGAACCCCCTATTTAACTTAGTTACACATTCCCATTCGGCCCTGGCAATATGGGTGTCCATGCTCAGGTTTTAATGACTTCAGTGTAAATATAAGTTCAAAACTATTTTAAATTAAATAGGGAAGGAAGTGCAGAGGTTCATCCGCTAAAAATCCTGGGCCGACTTATAATCGGAGAAAAAATGGACCAAAACCCAAAGACGTTGCCCTTTTCGAGCTTAATTGCTCCAAGAGTCTGCCAATTTGTTTTGTCTTTCACTCATAATGTGGAAGTCGTAGGTATGCGGTTCCAAATTTAGAATCAAACGCTTTCTTAAAGTCACCTAAATTTTGCCTTCTTCCCATGATTGGGTTGATATTTCCTGTTTTGATTGTTGAACTAACCCTTTTTGTATCGCTTAATTCAGAATATTTTTCCTTACAGCTTTGAACTTTCTCCATTAAAACCGTTTCAAAAATAAAATTTCAGACAAATAAATGACAGTTAGCCCCCGGCTTATTTTATAATACGAGAAACTAATAAGTTCCGAGAGCAAAATTTTTGGAGAGCCTCCCAAGGAATATAGTTTACCTCAAATTGCTTTGGCTTAAAATAACGACACTCTCATTATTTAGCTAAAATATCCGCACAGACAAATTGAATTCATCCATTACTTCTGACAAGACAATCATAAAGCAACTTCCTACTTCTCATCTTCCTTCCGGTCGCAAATGGGGAGAAATCCGCAGTGGCTACCATTTTCGCGGCGAAAAGATGCACTCCGAAGCGCCAGCCTTGTGGTATGCCATGAAACCAATTCGTATTATCTTGGAATCACAAATATGCAACACTCCCCCTAAAGCACACATACACTCGCTTAGGTACATGCATCGCAAAATAATGATCCACCATCACAATTTACTTAATAACAGCATATAAACCTCCCAACGAGGGCGAACAAATTTAATCGCGTGGGAGTCTGTTGTTGTTGTTTTTTGTTTTTCTATTTTGTGCTGATTCGTAGTTTCGCCTGCCCTTCCAATGATATCAATCAGTTGTGATTCGCACGCAATGCACTCTCGCAACACCGCATGTTTGAAAATTGAAAGCTTCGTTCGATACTTTGTCGCTTTGTCGCTGCGGTTCGCACAAAGAGGCGCAGAAGACATATAATTTCGCTCAACCAATTACGTTTTTTATTCTGCGGCCGATAAAAATCAGCCTGCCAAACACAAAATCCGATCAAATAAGAGAAAAGGCGAATTTAATATCTCCATGACAATTACAATGACAAAAGCAATTGTTGTTGGACTCTTTGTCTTTTGCCAGAGACGACTGATGACTGATGCAGCCGTGCAACGTGTGTGATAGTGGAAAAAGCTTTACAGTTTCTCACGCTTTCATATCAGAATGGTGTAGTGTTTTGACGCTACTCCCCTGTCCCTGGCAGAGAGATAAAGAGCAGCAAGAGAAAAGCGTTGTGATAAAAACGCATACACGCAGCGGCAATCGCAATAGTGCAACCATGTTCTTCTCTTCGATATAATGTTTTGCTTCTGTCAGTTGCGTGTGATATGTGATGGGGTAAATCGCTGTTCTCCCATGGCCTTGACGATGGTGGCTGTCAGTCAGCCTGCTTCCCCTTTTTTTGTTAAAAGCAAACGCACACTGCACTCTTTGCTTACACACATACCCTCTCTGTCTATGACAGAGAGTTTGGATTGTGCACCCACTGTCATTAACTGTACGCCTCTGTACACGATGCAAAACAATTCGCTTATTGACAGCCTTGAAGGAGACGGTTAGAAAACGCCAAGAAAAGTTGCATAAAAGCTTCTGACTGCGGTCGGGTGGGATTGGGAAATTCGTGTGGTGAGTTTCGCGCTCCCATGTTGAAAAGAATGACAGTTGGGGTGGTTGAAAACGACTGGCAATTGCGTGATGTAATATTATTGAAACGCTCGCACAGAAAACAAATTAATTCGTATGGCAGACACGTTCTCAAATACATCAAACTGACAGAACAAACGTCAAATGGAAGAGAAAACTTTGACAGAATGCGGCGATTCCGTGTGTGTGAGAACCAATTTTGTTTTGCTTTTGTTTGGCTCTCTATCAACAGCGGAATATTATGATTATGATAATTGGTGGAACGAACAAATAACAAAAAAAAAAAAAATGTATAGTCGCACCTAAACATCTAATATGGTCATGCTAATTATGTTGTTGGTATAATTAGGAAACCGTGTTCATGTGCACTCAGCGCTGTGATATAGATATTTGATATGTGGAAGCAGTGGTTGCGTTGTGAAATTGCAGGCAGCTCCAGTGTTTCGCTGGAAACAAAGAGTGTAGGTATACATCAATTACTTCTAAGGTGACATGTGTCACGTGACTAATTGCAGTGCAATTTGTTTCTTTGGCAAAATAAGAAGAGGGAAAGAAGAAAAGAAGGCGAAATAAAGGAAAAGAAAGCCTTACGTCATTGTGCGTTTAATTGAAACGATTTGAATAGTTTATTAGAATGCGACCTGATTATCGTCTATTGATGAATAAAATACGAGGTAATTGACGGAGAACGGGGCTGTGGAGTAGATAACAGTCGGTATATCGGTATTAAACAACGCAGTCTGGATTGTCGATGGCTAGAGCAATCAGCTGTTTTGTTGTCAGCCCATTGGCATATCGCGTTTGTCAAAGGTAGATACGAGCAATTGCAGTTGCCAGTCGATTAAGGCAGTTAGATAGTAGGCAAGCGCTGATAAAACAATATTGTAGTGACATATGGAGTTGTCAAATATGTACAAATGTGCGGTTAAAGTTATAAGCAAAGAAATGATTTTTTGTGAGAATGCGAGTAAGAGCTGTTGAGAAATTCATATTGACATCTGTCAGTGGAATGGTGATCAATTTGTTCTTGTGCTCTGCAGAGCTGACATCATTCGTTTTTTTTTTTTCGTTTGAAAGATAACAATTTGTTAAACTGGATGAGTTAACCAAAGTTACATGGTAGTCAAATTCGATATTGAAATGATTGCTGCAAACCAAAGGACACTGGATAAATGAACACCTTCAATTATGCTTCTTAAGCAAGTATGTCGAGAGAATGACAGCTGCGAAGAATGTATGTACATACTACATATTTCAATTATGCTTTAAACTTAGATATTGGTCTGAGTTAATTACAAACACCAGTACGCTTTTTTAACTGAATTTAAAATAAAATGATAATGCAGTTCTTAATTAAACTTTGGCTAAATTAGTGTGCGTTTACGAAACAAACTCACACATATTCTTTGCTGTAAAAAGTCAACTAATATTTTTATGTGCGGAAGGTAGCGCACATTTGTGTGCGCTTTTCAGTTTTGACTATCGCAAACTTATACTAACCAGGAAGGCTTACACGTATTACTGCAAAAATATTTGCTCCGTATTAAATAATAGTTTGCGCACATATATATGTGCAAGATGTGCAAGATAATAAATATGTAAGATAGCAAAAATGTTTTTCTTAACATAAAACTAAAATGAAAATATAAAAATCGCACGCAATAATATTTTTTTTTTCATTCTTATTTCATTGCGCGCACTGATACTATAAGCAACCGCTAAATATAAGCCACAGTCAAGGTCATAAGGCAGCATTTCTATGAATTTCTATGCATTTGATAAAATCTCAGGTATATGAGTACAATGCTAATTAAGATATTTGATAGATATCGCACGATTTGTGTGCGCATAGAAAGCCTTATCTTAATGTCCATTTTAGTGAAAGTAGCTCGAATATAACGCACATGTTATTAGCAACACAAAAGCAATTTTTCACACAAATTTCAAAGCATAGAAAACTCTCCACTATTACGCACCACAGAGTATAAGCATTAACCCAAGCGCACATTACGTGTGCGATACAAGTCAACCTCAATTCTGTGTGTGCGAATAGCAATTTTCCCAACCCCCTTATTTAATAAGGCTACTATATGCTGTTACGTGGAACGAAAAACTGCAAATTCGTACTGCCAACACTATTAACTTGAACGAACTTCTATAATTTCACCACACACCCGAGCAACCGCAATTATTCCTCCGTGAATAGCATGCGATCAATGATTCTATCTTTGCTAATTTTCAACACTCGTCCACTTTATAATTACCAATTCTGATCACATTCCTAACCCCATTAGAGTCCAGCACTAGCACATGGCAACCTACTAAATTACTGCCCAAATCTCAAAACGACTTCTAAATCTATACACTGTCATCCTTGCAATTCCAATTTCCTGCCTAATCACACCAGCGATCAATTTATTTGTTATTCCAAGCATTCCCACCAACACCACCGCCGAACCACAGCGAACAAAAATAATGTGCAAGAACACGCCAACCATCAATGTTCTACTGTCACTGCCGGCTCTCACTATACTGTCATCGAATGCAACGCAACAAAATGTATTGTATGTAATCAGCAGCGCAAAATAAAAATAAAAATTGTAAATAAATTTAAATAAAAACTAATAAAAAATGCAAAACACTTTAGTGAATGATTGCATAACGTTCGCTTCTGGTACTCGCATACGAAGGCAGGCGCAGTCGGCGTCTCGTCGTTCCTATACGTACGTACTCGTATATCGCGAGGAGATAAAAGTAAATGCAAAACACGAACTCGCATAAATAGCTATATACAGAGAACAGGAACATACATATGTATTAAAAAAAAAAATACATATGAAAAATATGCGTGTGTGTGCATCTTGAAATAATAAAAATCGAGAAAAAGGAACAACGAAAAAAAAAATCCGCTTGTTCAAGGCCAAGGCCATCATATACCACAACCATATTGAATGCGAGTCCGACGATGACGATAACTGCGACAGTAACATCACCGATCCGCCTCTGTCTTTCCACATCGAAATTATAAGCGCGATCGCATTGAGTTTGGCGGAGTTGGACCGATCACGACTTGGTCAGTCGGTCAAAGCTTTTTGCGAATGATCACGTAGATCGTCCTTTACCAAGTGATCGCAGCACGGCTATGTATCGGTGCTGATCGTAAAGGTGATACATAATTTATCTGAAGCTTTTGTAAAAATCCGAACGGCAAATTTCGATCCTAAAACGATCGTGGCCGGCGCATCATGTCTCAGAGCTTCACTTACATCATCATTCGCATGTGCGGCGGAATTAAATTGATAAAAAAAAAAAAAAACAGAATGCACGATAATCATGCTGCGCCGATGGTTGTGTTGTGCTTGCAATGATGTTCATGCGGATTTCTGATCTCTGGACTGGAGGGAAGCGGACACTACAACGACAACCAAAGATAAGTGATGGCGTTTGTGTATATACAATTTATGTGATCATCATTAATCTTAGTGCGATGTGTCGTGGAATGCATTCGCAGGAGTAACCCTCTTTGCAAATAAGAAGTGTGTGCAAGAGCGGGCGCTTCTTTAGGAATCCAATGCGAGGAAGTTTTATGGACTGTCTATGGGTAGGGCAAAGTATAACGATTTAATTTTGTTGGAATTTGTCGAACATGTTAGTCAAAATATGGCCAAAAACGATACTGATATCCTACATGTGCGCTAACTTAAAGAGAGTAGTGCACTTTTATAAATGTACCTTCAGTGTATTCGGTCATTAGACGCGACATTTTCGCTATCGCACACATGTGTGCGCAATACTATTTATCGTGCGCAAACCTTGTGTACGAATAAGGTCTAAAAAGTACAATCTTAGAAGGCTTTTTCTACATTTTGTTTAGTGAATTATGCAGCAATGAGTATACATTTAAAAACCCTTAAAGTGGATTAGCAATAGAAAACGAAATCAATCATCTGGAAATGTCCGGCACATGGCTCAGGTTGAGCTAGATAATTGATGTGCATGATTGACTTGCAATATGCGACCATAGATTATGTTATGTGGACATTAATTTTTGAAGGAATCACTAACTAGAAGTCCTTATCGAAATGCGCACATATTGTAGAGAAAAAGACCTTTGTAATGTAATTCAAGCATTTAGTCTATAATGACTTGCTCCATTCGCAGCTTGACTGATGGGTACGAGCACACAAAATTTCCAATAATTATCAATTTTAACATATATGCGCACATGAGATGTGGCTCTTTATCAGTCCTGAGCATCGGTATTTCGAAGAAATTGATCTTTATCCCTAAGCGCACATCGGGTTGAGTGCGGGTTGAGTTATCGATGCGAAAGATACATATTTCTTAGAAAAACAAGGTTTTTGAGATGAAATACAGCATAAAAAAATTTTTCTAGTGCATAAGCTCAATTTCTTGGACCGCAAGTGAAAACACTAAGAACTCTTCACAACTTAGAGCGAAACCTAAGCGCACATTGGTTCTAGAATGCTTATTTATTTATTTTAAATTTGGTTTATATTTCAAAAGAGGTTCGTGTATAAGGACTCTTGTATTGCATTCATGCGATTTGCTAGAGCTAAAAGAAATAGTAAGTAAAGTTGTTTTATATATAGACAACAATAAACTGCCAAAAAAACGACCATATCTGTGTGCGGAAACTAAACGCACACTGTAAACAGAAAGAACTCTAGTTTTTACACCACATTAGAAGATATTTCTGAATCAGCGTTCTTTGCCGATCGAGCTAAGAACTTTTTAACGGGTTTCTGGAGTAAAATCTTTTATTATTCAACTAGCGGTTAAAAAGAGTTTTAGCTGGTTTGTAATTCTTGTTAGATCACCACATCTTCGCAGATCATTTTGAGCGTTTTGCTTTCATTAAAAGCAAGCAAATCTTAACAATTTATGAAGCGGACATTTGGTGATCGCAATTTCGAGAAGATAAAAAATTCAAAAAAAAAAAAAAAACACTTACCTTAAACTAGAACACTCGCCAGTCGGGCGTTACCCGTCCAGCAATCCATAAGATAGTAATTTTTCTTGGCCGTGTTGCCAGATTTCCCCGTGGTTTACAATACGTTCGCGGCGTCGTCGGTGGCAGCGGTGGCGGCAGCTGCTACGACAGCAATTAATCCGTGAGAATGCACAATGTGAACCAGCACAGACTGTGTGACGCCTACGAATATATGCTCAGTCCCGTTTAATTGATCAGTTTCTATATAAATCCTTAGCGCTTAAACTTTTAGTCTGGTTGGTATATATTAACTTTATATTTTTTCTTTTCTTTTTTTTTTGTCTATTTATTTCTTAATCATCCCTCCTGTTGTCCTTGTAAATATGTAATGTGTGCGAAGCAGTAATTTTAAACCAAAGTTCTAACGTTGACGACGCACGGGCAGCCCTGAAACAAAATGGAAGAAAACCGATTAGTAGCTATACAGCAAGTTCAAGTGTTCGAAAATAAGAGTGCACCCCTATCAGGATAATTACACGGAAAACTTGTTCCTTCCCCCGCTATCCAATTATATGCTGCTCATGCATATTGTCTGTGTTATTTGCAATGTGAAACTGAGTATACACAGCGACGTGGAGGTGCGGTGGAATAAAAACTACAAATTTTCAAAATTCCTCCTGGAAAAAAACTATCCCCAAACCCACTATTCCCAGAGGCGTTCGTTCTCTCAAAGTTCTCAAATTTACATGTTTTTCTTGCTATGTTTTGCGTATTTTTCTGTTTCTGTTTCTATCTCGCTCTGCTTCATGGGGTAATTAAAAAGAGAGTGAAAGTGTTCACACGGTTTCAACCCCAAGAATCCGTACATTCTGCATTCTGTGCATAAATTATTATGCACCTACCCCCACTGACGAGCTGGCTCATTGCAGGCACCCAGCCCCCTACCCAGAGACTGGGTAGACACACACATATGACGAGCGAAAGGAGCATCATTAATATGCATTCACCATCTCCCAGCCCCCAGCCCAAGGGATGGTAGTGGCACTGGTTTTTGAGGGTCGCTTTCTTCACACAGAGTACGAGTGTGGGGCGGTTGTTTTGGTTGAATGTACAGATTACAGCGCAAAGGTTGTTGCCATCACTCATTCACAACAAAGTTGTATGCCTGCATCAGTGGAGAGAAACAAAATTGTACAGAGGAATTAGAGACAAACGAAAAAAAAAAAAAAACACTTTCTCTGCTCCATCATGATGTGTGGGTGGGTTTTCGAAAAGTTTTGCACCCCAGCGAGGATTAACTCATTTTATGGATATAATCACTATGCAAATGGAGAAATGACACACAAATTAAGGAACACAAATGCTGGCGGGCTTAAGGATGCAGCTAGTGGAATTTCTGTTCTGTACCTTTTACGTTCTCACATCAAGTATGTAGCGCAAGTAATGCAAATTCAAAAATAGGGGACAGCTCGTCTTCGAGACATTTCATCCACACCGATAATTGTGGATGAGGTGAGTGGGAAGTTCGCTTCGCTCACGTCACATAATTTTATACATCACTTGTGGACATTATTTATCTTGGACTGTGTCACTATAAAGGCGTGATTGCCGCACTGCAGAAAAGTTCTATAAATGCAACAAACGCTATCTTTGTCAAGCAAGTAAGCCTTGCTCACGATCCTATTTCATAGTCATTTTCAGCACCACACGTTTGCCGGCCCACTTTCCGCGCAAGTATATGTCACAAGGCCTCCGAAACGCGTCTAATTTCCACCGTCTTCTTCGCAATCATCCGCAATTCCTAGAAAACCTCAGTAATAAAATAGCTCGCAGCAAACATTGCATCATTATAGACTATATGCAAACAATTAGAGCGCTGCCCACTTCGCGATAAACGAAATATTATACGCGCTCCAATTTCAATCGAATGCAAAACGCACGTTAGAATTCTTTCCGTATAGATATTTCCTAAGAATATTGCCATCGTGAGACCCTAAATGGTGCCGCATTTCGTCACAACAATGCACTCCGTATACTTGGCGTTCGCATACTAACGGCCGGAGTGTGGTGGTGGATTCAGTAGTTTTTTTTTTAATCATTTTTCGATCGAATTACATGGAAAACAGCTCCCGGGATATCGCACTACTACATTTCTTTGGTGTGCAACAGGAGGTCTCTTTGAAACATGTGTAACTGCCTAACTGCAGCTCTGAGCGATGGAAATCTGATCTTGATTCTTGCTTACATGTGTCAAATATGGAATAAAAAAAAATAAAAAAAAGCAAAAGCGGAATAGGTACGTTTAAGTTTTACTATGTATGGACGCGGAAAATTGGCATTTTTACGATTTGTACGATAATTGAAAAATAAAACGAAAAGATTTCTTTATTTTTACGTGGAAAGCACCAGAAGATACGCTTGCAGTTCTCAGAATCGCAAATAAGTGTGAGTCATATTACCGGGGAGAGTTTTTATGGACAAGTGGTCGATAGATCGTGTTGATGACAGTGGTAGGTGGCGCTAGAGTCGGAGATATGTCAGAGGATAGGATGTGGTTTTTTTTTGTGGGAGGATTGCTACCATTTTTGTTTTTCTAAGCTTAAGGCTCTGGAAACTGTACGCCCAAGTCCAAATCGATCAGATTTAAAAGGTAACTAGGGGTTGTTGTAAGTCTTAGAAAATTTCTTCAATTCATCAGATTGTGTCGGACTTTCATAAAAATTTTGAAACCATAGACTTTTCCTCATCCGAGAGCATATTTTAAGCTGAAGGAGAGATGAACTGGTCAAACAGCTTAGGAGATGAATAGACGTAGGTGAGATCGTCAAAAAAGACCAGGCACCATAGCGGGCCCATCGCCATCCCCAAGGAAGCGTTACGGTTAAATGGAACAGCCGTAACTTTGCTGAAAAATAAAAATAAAATGCAAATACTCTGACAGTCAGCAAAAGAAAAATGGTGGAACGGTCAAGCGTCCAGCATAAGGAATGCTGTAGAAGGTGTAGCGAAGTTGAGAAGGCAAAATACAAAAGGCACGTACTATTTATTTTCCAAGTTCCAAAGAAGGGCGTATTTTTAACCCTGGGTACTAGTACTAGGTACTAGACTGGGTTGCTCTAAAAACGGAAAGCGGAATTAATGGTGGTTCCTTTGGTATCTTAAGTCAGCACAATCAATACATGAACACATAACGACATTTTCATGATTCCTGTTGTACAGTTTGACAGTTTAACAGTTTTTTAACATCGTGTTTTACGAATTAGTTCGTAAATTGTGACCCATCTGCGATGATATAAAAACTTGTGGAACCATTAAGGCCAGGAAGGCTCATTCAAATATTTTTTCTTTCGATTATGTTTATGTTTTTTTTAGTTTAAAGTTTATAAATTTATTATCTTCAGTTGATGTCCCTGCAGGCGACTTATAATGATGAAGTAGGTATGTAACAGAAAGTCCTCCAGACCATTTAAATTATTTGAAACCACTATGATCTATAGCCTATATACATACTTCCGATTTTTCTTAAACCGAGCTTTGTCTATATCATGTGTTAAAAATAAAATCTATTTGTTATTTTTTTTCCCCAATTTTGAAAGAACCTGTTTTTTACGAAATATTATGAACTGGTCAGTAATCTGCTGCCATAAGGTGTTTAGGTGTTTCCCTTACTTAGAGAGGCTTTTTTAGTTCCTTAGCTCCATCATTGTCTTAGCCTTGAGCAAGTTCAGTTAAACAAATAAAAAATACGAAGTATTGTAAAAAATACCAAAATGTCGTCGTTAATATTTTTCGGTTCACAGTCTATTTTGCAAATGACACAGTTTTTTTTTTTTGTACACTGCTTGAACTAAACTTTACTTGATTGCGATTCTTCCAAATATATTTTTTATGTTCAAAATTTTTAAATTTAAAAGAAAACGTATTTGATGAATTTTTGTTGGAGTTCAAAAAAAGGTGCATATTCAATATGGTTGAAAAGAAGAAGTGACCAATATTTGCCTCAAATAAGTTTTGAGTCGCTGTTATTGCATTCTTAGTGGAAGTGCGGTATTGAGTTTCAAAAGGATATATGAACACAGATCGGCTTTTGGGTAGTAATTTTTGATAAATAACTACAAAACTGGTTTATTAGATATTTTTAGAAAAACTAAGTACGTACGGGATCTTAATAAGTGTTATTTCATTATCCCAAATACGTATTTTGATCAAAATCGTTAGAGCGGTTTTTGTAAAAAAAAAAACAGTACCTACCAAATATAGCCATGTTTAGTTTTGAAAAATAACATTGGTTAACTATTTTGTCGAAAACCGATTATAAGTCAAAATCATTATTGCCGTTTTCCAGTAAACTGAACAAAATAAAATTTAAAAAAAAAACCGGCCAAGTGCGAGTGTCACTCGCGCACCGAAGGTTCCGTATTTGGCTAAAGTCCAACACATCAGATATTATTTGAAATCTATATCATTCAATCTTTCCCCTCTTCGTGAATTCATCACAATTTAGTTTAATTTAATTACTTAATATTTTTACTCTCAAAAATTACTCGCACATGAATCTCATTTTCTAATTATTACCTAGCACCCAACCCACGCCAATTTTCCATTCTGTATGCGACCTGTCCCAATTAAAAACTATTGACTAAAAATATATTACTTTTATTTTGTTCTGTACTCCCCAAAAAAATGTATTATACTCCCCAACGAAATTAGCAAGCGGGAACCCTGGTGGTATACCACCAGTGACTCTCTTCTGTCTTTGATGGGGTCAATTTTGCACAACTGCGTAGTAGAGATTAAAACTTATGAGAGCAACGTATTTTACATGGTAAAATTATCTTTTTTGAAAATATCTTGTAAACTATTAACTTTTCGGCAAAACAGTATTCAGCACATATATAGATAAGAATATGATCTACAAAAAAGAATTTAATGTATTTTTTTGTGAATCAAGAAATAAACCGTTTTTTGGGCAAATGAAAATATTTTTTTCACCAGATTACTAATTAATCCAAAACCAATCTATGTATTCCTTCCATTGGTATTTGTCGTTTAACTAGAGGTTATATTATACCGGATGTTGTGTGTAAATTTTAGCCTCCTATGTCAATCGGTTCTTGAGATAGACCTGGTAACAAAATTGGCTTAGTGGGTTCGGACAGACAGACAGACAGACAGACAGACAGACAGACAGACAGACAGACGGAGAGACATCCGAGCGAAACTAATAAGGTTACGTTTTTTCCCTTTGGGTACGGAACCTTAAAAAGAATGCCTTTTTTCAAAAATCCATTGTACGATAATATAGGAAAAAAAAAAACTGAGTTTGCTATTAAGTTATAAATGACCACATTACCTTAGAAATGAGTTTTTGTTTCAATCGTTGGGACCGTTTTCGAGATATGTCAAAATTAATCATCGTAATGTCAGAATTGATTAAGAACTCGAGTTCGAAATTTTGTACGAAAACAATATCTTTCTCTTACTACTTAATGGAGAAGTTAAAGTTATGTTCAAAAAGGGATCAAATTCAATCTCAAAAATCTACAGTCTACATTTACAAAAAAAATCAACATTTTCAACAAATCCTTTGTATACCTACATCTTCTCATTAAATAATATTTGACCAATGATACTATGTTTTTTTTTTTTTATGACATCCTACAGCCGTAAAAGAGTTCAAGTTTCCAACATTTTCATACTTCCATCTTTTCGAATAAGGCTTTTGGATAAATCAGTCAAACAACAATTTAGTTCTTAGAAAAATTCAGACGTTTTTTTTTTTTCAATCGACAGCAATAAAATGGAAAAGATTTGTATAGGTTAAAAAAATATTTCACATATTATGTCGAAGTGATGGAGAATGCTGATGCAATGATTTTATGTAACTGAGCAACTTTATTAATATCTATTTAAAAAAAAGCTAACATTTTCTCAAAATATATGTGTATACCTATATAATTATATTAAGCAAGCTTAAAAAAATATAGCGAATTGGGGTATTGGTAGAAACATTTTAATAACGTTTCGAAATGATGTTTGTGACAACAAGGAAAAACAGCATAAGTCATTTTTGGCTTCTTTTCAGGAGCGTAGGATAAAGGTTTGTCTGCATATGGGGGAAGACGATCTATGCGTTTTTATCCTGATCTATAACACAGCAACCGTAAGGGATATTTGAATGAAAAAAAATTGCCACATGCTGTTTTTCCTTGCTGCCACAGATGTACCTATATAAGAAATATTTGTTACTTTTATATTTGTTGTGCTCAAATTCTATTTAAACAATTTTTAAAAATGTGGGTACTTAAAAAAACAAACAGTGGCAGCCCCTTTTCAATAAAAAAAAACTTAAAAAAAACTACGTCGATCATAGGATAGGAATAAAGGCAGGTATATAGTGTACGTAGGATGTGATATAGATGTGATATAGAATTGGTGTCAGGAAATGATCTAAAAAAAGACCTCGGTACAGAAGGTCCAAGGTTGTCAATTGTCAGCAAACACACGGGAGAGACAATCGTGGTGGATTTTAAGGGACTTATTTCTGCAGTCAAATTCATAAAAAGCTCAGAAAAATTGCATAGTTACTCGACGTTGAACCATTTGATCATATCCCCAAGCTATACATAGATCGTCTTATGATCCTATTCGACTTAACAAAAATCAAAAAGGCTGGTAGCAAAAGGGCTACTAATAAAAGAAGCCTAATTTCTGAACACTTCATCGAACCAAATATTCGGGTTTACGCTATCGGCTAGTACTGCTGCAAAGAAACAATAACTCAATAACTGAAAAAATTAAAAATATGTAACGCATACGCCACGTCAGCCCAGCAGAAGGGTTTCCCAAACGGAAACAAAATCTTCCAGATATTTCACTTAAAATCTACTTAAGACCATCATTATCCCACTATCCTGAGACGATGTCCACTGAATCCTTTTTCAAATTAAAAAAACAGTAAGTACCTACGGACGCATACAAAATCAACAAAGCCTGTCCGCCGATTTAATTAATGCAATTATTGCTAAACAGCAACTCGACCGCGAAGACATCAGCCACCAGACATCGTCGTCGTCAACGACTATAATAGCGACAACGACCTAAGTAGCCACCAGCTCCAAGTGAGTGTACAATCTCAAAAAGTCAGACAAACAAAAAAAAACACATTCCAGGTGCTAGAGGTTGGGTAAAACCTTTAACTTTGGCTTCCTGCACCCCACCCACTCGCCGAGGTAAGTCTATACGTGCATACAGATGAAGAGATTCCTTGTGATGGGTTTTTTCTCCCCGGATTCGGACTTGAAGAAGCCACTTGAAGAAAAAAAAAAAGGAATGAAAAAAAACCCTTAAAAATGAGGAAAACCAGAAACACAGAAAAATCAAAACCAAGAAGGAATTAGAAATGGCAGGAGAACAAGACACGGTGTATGTGTGTGTGTAAAGGGCTTTTCACTTTCCCTTTCGTTTGACGGTCGATGAGTTTGTCTGACGGATTCTTTTTTTTTTTGCCAAGAATCCCACAAATGGGGTGGCAGTGGCATACAAAAACAAAAAATAAATTATAAACAGAGAAAAAAAAACAACAACGTCTAACGAGACGGTTATTTCACTTTTCCTTTTTGTGCGATCCTCACCCTTTGTTCCATGCTCCTTGGGTGAATGTTTTCCCTTTTCATTTTTCGTCGTCGACGTCGTCGTTGTTGTTGTTGCTGTTTTTATTTGTTTCGTCGTCGGTCGCATTCGTCGTTGATGAATTTGCAAGCGCGAAATTGCAATGTCTGGATTTTTTTTATTGCTGTTTATCGCAGGTGGATTGTACACTAATACAGTGTCAGAGCGCAAACCCTAAAACTTGGGTATTTAATATTTTTGCGGGTGTTTTGCTTTTTTTCTTTTTTTTTTCTTGTTGTTTTGTTGCTCTGTGCTTCCTTATCGATCGGTGTGTCTGGGAGGCGCACACACATTAACCGAACCAAAATGCAGGAAAACGGAGAAAATCTTTGTTGAAATAAGGACTAAGATACGGCTACGATAGAGAAGAAAGCTAGGAAGGACACCCTCTGCCCTTTGTTGTCCATAGAGCACACATATACACGTTGTTGTGGTGTAGCGCACTCATCCACCCGTCTGAGTCATGTTGTGCTGTTCGTGTATTCAGCTCCATAAGGATCCGACATTCTTCTTGCAGCAGATATCCCGTCAGAGTCGGGCCGGGCCGCCCGAGCAATCATCCAAAAAGCAGACGACTATAACGATGATGACGACGACGACGATGTGTGCAACCATACAGGTGGCGGTTGGGAAAAAGTCTGCTCACAGTTCAGCAGACGTTGGCCGTTGTGTTAGCTGGCAGTTGGAGTCATCTCGGGGGGTGGCTGGCTATTGCCATTCGGCCGTGGTAGTGGTGATGGTGAAGGTGACGCTGGGTTTGAGTGGTATGATGTCGCATGTTTTCGCGACGTTAGCATTAAATTGCAAAAGTCCTTATTTCGGTCGGTTTTTTGTCCTTGCTTTCGGATGAGAGCGGCTGGGGGATAGGTTTGATGAATTTAATAAGTCATATGTGCGCCACGACGGTACGGTCCAAGTGGTGAGGGCGACCGACCACGACGGGTAATGAGAAACTCTGAACAACTAATCGAAGAGAACATAATGGGAAGAGCTTTATCCGCTCCTAATCAGAACTTCGTATGCGTCTAGCGTAACGAGGAGGCGACTGGAAAAGGAAATTGCTTGCAGAAAGTTTGGGAACGCCATTCTATAAAAATGCAGACAGTTCAGTTACTGAGGGTGTGTAGGTACCTAGGTGTGCAAAGGGAAAATATAGGCAATGCGAGAGGTCTTTTGAATTCTCTGCCATATGGTGGTTTAGATGAAGCTAGTAGGTAATACCGCACTCACTTCTAAAAGATTACGGGATCGAAGAAGACTGGATAAAATGCATTTGGTTGGATCGTGTGCGCTTGATACTTCCGCTGCTATTAGACAGCTGTTCTTTCCTCAAAACGGAAAATGATCATATAGAAATATTTAAATACACTTTGGACGTTGGTGTGCGCAAAATTATTCCGCACATGCTTGACACATGTGCTCAATTTTAAACGGAGATAAAATTCTGTAATAATTTCCAGCAAGAGGCTGTTAAAACGACACTCGACACTCGTGTGCGCTAGACATTTGCATAGTTGCTAGACGAATGTGCGCATAAGATAAGGGTTTAATAAAAATTCACTGCACGGACAATGATGTGCGCTTGAAATTAGCCCAATATCTAGAGAGATATTTTGACTGACAGATTTGAAGATCGAGGATTATTGATTCATATTTCCAACGAAAGGCACTTGATCATAACTTCGATTGAAGTTTAAGCCAGACCAATAAAAGAGCTTGCTCCGACGGCGAAAATAAGAAGCTAAGACAAATCTATACGACCTTGGGAATCTGATACTACATAGTTACATAGCGATGTAAAAAAAAAACAAAAATGAGTTTGTAATTAAGCCGTGATGCTGAGAAATATTTAAATAATGTGCGCAACTTCGACGCCATAAAAAGCTGTTGTACTTTGTCACTTTCTACAGATTCGTACGTCAGGTCGCTTTGAGTCGCCACCATATACGTCAACCGCCAATATTTAAAGAGTTTTTTTTTTCTGAAATATGAATCGGAGATCTAGATGGAAGACTTTTTTTACAATTGAACAGCCGACTGCATATATTGCTGTCTCATATGGAATGGTAGGTATCTAATTTTATTTCTTATAAATTGATAATAATTTAACAATAGTTCTTAAAATTAAAATTAAATTATTTCTTTAACTATATCAATAAGAAATATAAAGACATTCTGTACTTTTTGTGTACTAAGTATAAAAATTGTGTTGAATGCCACTTCAATGGGCTCAAAACCACTTCAAAACCACTTCAAATATTATTATTTGAGTGGGGTGACTTTATTTCCATTAACAAAATTTTTAATTTGGCAAAAACTCTTCTAGAGCAACAAATTTGACTGAACAATCTACGTTGTTTCAAAAAATAAAGATTCATAATTTACTATAAAGAAATAAATTGCCTAAAGATTAATTGGTTTATACAATTAAAAAATTAACTAAAATTAAAGTTAAACCTTAAAAATTAAAAATTGAACCAAAATATTAACATAATTCAAATTTAAAAGCCAAGGTTTTATACGTTTTAAGGCCATTCCAGGCATTGCTATAGTCCTGATCGATTGAGGAAGCTTAGGTATAAAAAAAAAACGACAGGATGAAACTGTGTAAATATTAAGTGCAGTAATGCGAAATTTTGGTACAGATATTAAGTAAAAAACGGTTTCCACGTAAATTATAATTAGAAATTAATTTCATAAAGAAGCTCTTTAAGACGTTAAAGCAGTACAGATGTCGGACTGGCAGGATTTTCAGGTCACAGAACAATGGAAAACTCGTATATGTACTAGGCTTGCGACATAAAGTGATTGCAGTTTGGAATGGAATATTCCGTAATAAATGGTTTTTACCCGACTGGATACAGGGAGGGTTATGTGTTTCGCGCGCATCCTATGTATGTTCCTACGGGACACCCTGTAGCCCAAACGGCTTAACCGATTTTGAAAATTGAGGTGTTATAAGATTCGTATTCTTCCTCGGAGTGTCATAGGCTAAAACAATAAAAAAGTTAACTTAAAAAACCAAAAAACCCGACTGACTGTAAAGAAAAAAACTGAAAAAATATTAACCAGTGTTTTTGTTTTTTAAAATAAACCTTTTTAAGTTCATTATGGCGCAAACATTTCGCAAATGTCTAAGCGTGCCACGAAAATACTTCCGCAGAGTTTCTATACGTCATTCGAAATGCTCATTCTAGAATCAATTGCGAGTATACCAATTATTTAAATTCAGTAACTTCCTGTATCAAAAAACACTTATCACTGCAACTTAAACTGTCACAGAATGTGGGAGAAAACATACAATTGCAATCAGAAAGCTTGAATTTTAGGCAGTCAGGTTCGTGATAAAAAAAACTTTTGTTTCAAAATTATTTGGTGAGGAGAAACTGAAAACCATTATTTTAGTTTTGGTGCTTATAATCAAATTGTGTTCAGCAAACCAGCTTTCCAATAAATGTAAACCCCAGTTAATGTCAGAAACAAGATCCAAAGGACAAATCAAACCGACCCATTAAAAAAACCAATATCATGGGCAAAAGCAGTAGGTGAACCTTTTAAATTCAGTGCAAGAAGTGAATTGATATAAATTAGAAACAGAATTGGTCCCAAAACAGAGCCTTGGGGAACTCCCAAATTGAAGGTTTTATTTTCGCGTCTTATTTCATCTAACTTCACTCTTTGCCACCTGTCTTTTAAGTAAGGCCTAAACGAGTCTAATACGAAACCTCGGAATCCAGCGTGTTCCAATTTCCTTAACAAAATATTGTGATTCACCATATCAAAAGCTTTTGTGATATCGATAAATAAACCAGCCGTGCACTTTTTGCTATCGAGGTTTGACATTACTTGAGCACAAAACTTTAAAAGTGCGTCTTCAGTCGATCTTTCTTTCTGAAAGCCAAATTGATTTGGGTTAGAAAACTTTGTAGTATATTATTCTATTTTTTATAAGTTTTTCGAAGATTTTACTAAAGACTGGGAGAACTGATATGGGTCTGTAGTTGCTTATTTCATAAGCATTTCAGTGCTCCTGGAAAGACATTTGTTTGTATAGTACATCCTCTGTCACACAAACTGCTCCATGGGAATACTACCTTGATCAGTTGCAAGATCGAGGTTATGTTAGGCATATATGCATCTCTTGAAATTTCCAAAAATATATCCCAATTCCGTAGGACTACATTTCAAATGCGATTCATTGTGGAATTGAAATGAGATCATAAGTTCCTGCCTCTACAAGAATTCACTTACTCCGCAAAATGCATACACCCACCGACAAAAATACGAAAAAACATAAAAAAAACAAAAAGAAAAAAACCTCTCCCATTGTGTGTGTATATCTTCATCTCTTCAACATAAATTAATTACGTGTTCAACTAGGTGCAAAGAAACGACAACAAGACGTTCGGTCAGTCGGTCGAACTCTGGTTGGTGTTGGTGGTCACCACAATCCCATTGAAATACCCTCTTCCATGCATGGATCAGCAAAACTCGTCGAGACCCAAAAAATTCCTGGAATTGCTATTGCGATGAGACCTCCCATCCTACTCATGGTTATTTTCATTCTGTTGCTCGAATTTACGAGTATATTTATTTATTTTTTATAGTTGCAGTTCGTTCTCCATTTTCAAGACACTTCATGTTCTTCTGGCTGAGCACGACATGCGAAACCCGAGATTAAGTGAGCGACCCAAAGTGAGTAGCAAAGGGGTGCAAGCTGCAAGCGATATCACATTTATATGTAATATAATGTTTTGTGTATAACACAAACAAATAAAAAATAACACTAGTGATATAACGCAATTAACGATTTAAATTAAATGCAATTGCAAGTGTGTAATCTGCTTCGGCTATCGGTGAAGTTGAGGCTGAGGTTTGAAAAGGCCAAGACGATCCCCTTTCGGGTGCAACTTTCTGTGATTCCCGAGACGGTGCAGTGCACACATTCTGGATGGTGGTTGTCGTTTGTTTGTTTTGTTTTTGGGATGTTTTCGCGAAACGGCGTCTTACTTTTTGCGGTTAATGGCACGTTCTCGTGTGGCAGTAACACTAGGTGGTGCCGCGTATATGGGACCCGCCATCAACCTACGCCGAGTCGCGGGAGAGTGTCGCCAGGGTTCAAATTAAGTGAGGGTGTCAAATTTTCTGCAATTATTATTTTCTTTTATTTTTTTGTGTGTTTCGCTTTTGTGCTGTCATAGATTCCAAGTAAATTAGTGGCAGGTTGTTAACGATTAGGCTGTGCTTGTGGTCGTCGTTTCTCTGCCAAGTGCTGGCGTAGGTATTGGTTTGGAGAGGAAATCCGTCGTCATAAGTCTTTATTGGAATGTTAACGATCTACCTGCATTTGCAGTTGGGTGTGAAGCGGGAGCTATAAGTTGACACGAAGATATTGTGCTAGCGACTCAGTAATGTCGTGATATATATCTTGATATATATTTCTGATATTACTGTGTTCTGAAGTCATGTTGGAGTGCATTTTAACGAGCTATTAAGTAAAGCACAGGTCTTTTGATATTTAAATTGTTCCTCTCTCGTGAGATATCTCATGATACAGGGATTTAAAATTGCCATTCCCCAATCCTAGAATTCGCGATATACTAATTTGTCTTACATATGTTAAGGTTGGTTCTAGTTGCGTTGGTAATCTATCGTGACATAAGTCGTGACATACCAAACGATGACTCAATTCTAATACTTCTGATATTTCGTATTTCTATAAGTAATGGTCTATCATGAAAGGTTAAGGAAGGAAAATAGTTTATCCCATCTTTCTTACCCAATTCCAGAAAGTCTGTTCTACTCGCATGACTTGGTATTTGCATTTTTCGAAACTGTGCTTGGATTAAAAATCGACATTATTTCTGCTACTGTCTACGTCGGTTCCTCGATGCCAAATGTCATTACGTATCTAACTGAAAATCTGCATGTCTGTATATCATGAAATAAATTTTGAAACTCTGGTTTTACTTGTTATTTCGCTCGAAAGTCAGGATTTCTAGAGTCCTGTATGCATTATATGCGCAATTATACTTTTTACTTTTTTCATCTATCATGACACAAATTTGTCATAACAAAATTACAGCTCCACATAAAATATAAAATGATGAAACGTCAAGAATATATTACAATACATAGGACAGAAAGGAATGGAATAATTGGCTACCTACCTTGATACTATTAGATGTCATGGGAGAAGTGACACTTTTGAACATTCAGTTTTATCTAATTGTATTGTTTGAACTTTGAAGCATGAGTCTTAATATACATATGGATATAAAATATTTAATTCAGTACTCATTTATATTGCGGCAATAATGGATAAGTTTCTGTGTGAATTTCTCCCCAGATATATGTAATGACATATCGCCAACACCCCCTTTAAAACTTATGCTGGTATGGCATTTAAAATGAGTGATAATCCTGGTGATTTATACAGAACTTTTCATGGTGCGCGGTTTTTGTAAGACTAATATTGTAGGTTTTAGTAACATCTAAACAAACAAAATGTCATGCGAGAAATGTCCCCACAAATACTATTTATCGTTATATAATATTTTCGAATTTATTTTCTCTATACCCTTCTCCTTTTGTCCTCAGCTACCCGCACGTCAGATCATTTAAAAAGAAAAGACTAACTAACTGTTTGTAAAACCAATCGAAAGCTCTTTCCTTAAGCCCCTCGGGGTGTATCATCCACCCAACATACACACATCCTTATAGACAAAACGAAACTTAGCCAACAATGCTTTCCATGAAATTTTCCGTTTGTTCTCACATCCCCTTCACCACCACCGCCGATTTGCTGGTGCAACCATATTCAAGTATCCTCCTCCATCTTCCCTTTTCTCATGTTAAGACAAACACAATAAAAAACTATCGTTAGTCCTTAAACTCGGAATAAACGCGCAAAAACGCCGAGAGAGCGGGTGTAAAGATTCATGTAACTCACTTCACAAATAGCGCAAAAAAGAAGAAGAAAAATACAGTTCAAGAAGGTCTGCCTACTTAAGCACGCATCCTTTTCTCTTCCAAGGATTAAGCTTCGCCTGCCATCCTTAGCTGTGCGTTTTGCATAGCACAAACACCAGTGCACAAAGGACGAAATGTAAGACTTTACATCAAAAAAGAAAAAGAAAATATAAAACACACTCTACACACACAGACGACTCTTACATGCACATTCTCGTGCAAACGGCCGTCAGCTAGGATACGCTGATAATTACAATGAACTGCGAAATTATATTCGCCTAACTGCCGGCATCTCCTGAATCCTTTGACTTTGAGAAGAGCTTTACGTCTTTAGTATTGTAAAAGTGCGTCTTCAACTGGTTACTTTGAGCTTCACACACAGCAGAACAGAAAAGAAAACGACAAAAAAAAACGGTAAGGAAGCTAAGTTCCTTTGAAGTGCAAGGATTTGATGATCCTTCCAACGCAGAGGCAAAATGGAGAACACATTCCTTTAAAGTGCCCCGAAGGCATCACTACTGCGCTCGCACAAAAGGTCGGATGAAATTCGAATTACACAAAAGTAACAGAAAGGAAAGCCGGCAAATTGAGGACATTCATACACAGACAGATTTGCATATCTTTCAGATTACATCATCGTCATCATTACCATCACCATCACCATCATCATCATCATCATCATCATCATCATCGTCGTCGTTGTCGGCATCACTGTATCAGCATCAAGTGTGTCATGGATGCATTTGAATGCGTTTGCTGTTTGCGACAAATGCCTCTCGTTCTTTTGTACTATACTACATGCCAACACACACAGAGGAAAGACGGAAGTAGGGGAGCTACAAAGGATATATTGGACTTGAGTTTGACTGTGGAGGGACCAACTAATCCGGCTAACAAGACGATGTAGGTTACAAGTTGCATTGGAATGCATATTAGAGTGCGTTTCATCGTCATCGCCCCTATCCCCATCCTTGACTTGAATCAGAGTCCTCACATCACAAAAACGCACCCCATGCACTTTTCTTGTTACATTTATAGATGAAGACTTTGCAGAGTGCATCTTTTACATGCATTCCATTCGAAAGTGACAAAGAAAATAAAGGACGCACAATCACAAAGGAACGAACATGGGGATGCATTTCTGTGCGAAGGACAAGCACTTGATAATTTCCTATTACGCAACAAGGTACACAATATGCAGAGAGGGACATTGTCACAGTTTTGCTGAACACACATAGAAGATGTACGAGTATCTTGGCACACTTCGGTCACTCGAAAAAGGATTTTAATAGTTGTGCCTCCCCCTATTACGCGAGTGCACGAATCGTAACTATAGTCCTAGGGGAGATTATGTCCGAAAAGTGCAGGGTTGACGTTAGTTGGTTGCTTTGAGATGATGCTTCATACGGTTGGGCACCTTTTCCTCTATCAGGATGTCGAAGGAGGTCATGGGATTGATTGGCTAAAGGTGGGGTCACAATGATCTGACGTCTTCTCTGACATCTGATACTATATTAGTAGCACGTGAGCTAGTATTGCCGCACCTTCAAATCTAAACAAGCATGCCCCTCATCCTGCGCACACCGCACACCTGTCTTCTCTTTCCGTCTACTCTGTTTTTGACAGTTCGAACGTTCCGAGTTCGGAGTAACAAACTAATACTAAGCAAAGCGGAAGCTCTCCAACTCAAACCTAATGCGAACAGACACCTAACAGCAACCGTCTGCAGTCTCCGACTTCAGTTCCTAATTACCTGTCAGACCATGTGTCAAAGTCTTCCTGACTGTCATGATGCGTTTTCGTTCATCACATCAGACACTAACCACTGCGCGACGCGTGATCCCCTTTTTTTTTTTTTTGCCTGCCCCCTTAAGCCATTTTTGCATCTTAATGCAGCTGAAGATACTCACGATAATGATGATGCAGATGACGATGCAGTGGCGCTACCACCACCATCACCATCATCATCATCTGCGTCTGTCCGCACTGCACTGTGCTTACTATCACCACCATTAGTCGGTGTGTATCATTAAGATCGTTCATTAGGTCGTAATGAATCGCAATAAGCAGAAATGATTGCGAACAAGGAAGAGGAGCAGCGCACAGCCAAATGCAGAGTGTGTACATAAATGATTGCGAACAACAAAAAAAAAACAAGAAACCCGGAGAAGATGTGTGCAAAGCGAAAAATACGCTTAAATCAGTAAAAAAAAACGAACGAGGAAAATAAAAAGTCGCGCAGTGTAATTGATTAGGAAGGCGATTTTTGCAAGGATGGTGCGCGCAACGTGTAAATAGAGGACGACGCGCTCCTTTTTTGCAAATATCTTCATTTCGCTCAATATACCTGTATGGACACGGAGCTCAGCGAAAAAGAGCAAGTTGCCACAACTGCAACTGACGATATTTACATCTCGACGGCGGCAGCACTATACACCATCAACAGAGGTCTGCGCCGTCGTCGTTGACGTTGTCGCCAGCCGGCCAGGCCAGCTGATGTCGGAATGTGTCCAATTACGGAACTGCGTGTAATCGTAAATGATCCGAAAATTGTTGCCATTCATCATTCGGTTGTAAAATTTTGAAATTCCACGAGAGGTTTTTTTTTTATTTTTTATTTTATTTAATTTAATGTAATTAAGCATTTACACGAGCTAGCAGCATAAAGTGCTGGCAATTACGAGAGACAACATTGTTGGGGTGCAAGCGTCGCGTCATTCGCATTCGAATGTGAGTGTCGGAGAGAGAAATGACAATTTTTTCGACAACATGCGGTGACATTGCGAGTGGCCTGTCCGAACAATTAACGGTTATTAATCAGTTTTAATTGGTTTAGCTGAAAGTGATTGTGGTTATAAGGAGTAGTATTTTATTGGCTGACTGTTGCGATCTCTTCACCCCTATTAGCATGTCGAGAATGATAGAGGTTAGGTAATCCGAAGCGAAGGAGAATGTTAACAAAGTTTTGCCGCATAATCTACGGGATTTGGATTTTTTTTTTTTTTCTGAGAAATGCTATTTTCGGTCAGTCTGACAGGTTAGGTAATTTTTGCAGACCATACTGTAGTGGAATGCAGTAGGAAAAACCAATCAGTAGTCTGAGGGGATTTTAATTTTGCGACTATAGAAAAGGAGCCTGCAATTTTATGCTGTGTCCTTTTCAGGACAATGTAATTTTCAGATGTTTGTCTGGTGTAGTTGTTGTGTTTTTCAGGGTTGAGTCTTAAATCAGTCGTTTAACTGCAGGAAATAACCAAACTACACCAAAAACAAGCTCCAAAGTAATTGACAATCATTTGGATTCTAAGTTTTCATAAATTTCAGACAACGTCATCTATGAGAGTGAGCTATGGTTACCTAGCCAAACAAAAAGCATCGCTTAAGTCGCTTTGTAAGAGACTTGGAACTCACACGAGCTCACGAGTGTGATCTGCTTAAAAGCTTTCAAATTATGCTGGGACAAAATAAGCAAAAAAAAAGAGAACACTTTTGAAGGCGACTGTATTCCTTCGTTAAATATAGAGGCTTTAAACTTTATTCAAATTATGCCTTGGATATGTCTGACGTCTTGGTTTGTGCTTTATGTATTCAATTCCTTTGAAACTGTGACGTAAAATTATGTTCTCGTTGCGTTTGTGCTCCCGAAAATACTCACCATATAAAGTAGCAACTTACAGTGTCTGTCAAAATATTTTTCACCCTCGACTAAAAATCGTGTAATTTTATTAAGACTTTGACTTTGTTATTTGTGGGTGTGCGAAAAATTATGTGTGGACATTTATTTCAATGTCTATCATATTCTATATACCCTTGTTGTCTGAATCCAACTCTCAAAATTATTCAAAAAATTAAATGAATATTAAGTTTTATTGAGCGTTATATGACAAACTTTGAACCTCAAACTATACAATAAATTAGACACTAGGATTCCGAACGAGAGGGAATTTCTTACTTACCAAAAATGTAAGTAAAGTATTTCATAAACTATTCTTAAGTTAGAGCTTAATTCTTTGAATTAAATAACGATATTCAACAAAGTACAGCTGTGAACCAAAAGGTTCATTCGCGTACGCGGTTTGATTCGAACGCAATCGATATAAATCGATCGCAATCGCACAAGGTCTATACACGTTCTCATCGAAATTGACAGAAAAAGAGGAAACTAGAAAAATAACGAGTAACGAGTAACGAGTATATACCTACTTCCTGTCTTGACTCGAAACAGCTCAGAGAATTTCAACCGGGAAGAAGGGATAAATATGTCAAATGCAAAATGTTGACAAGAAACAAATTCAGAATCTGTCTTAAAAATCAATTGCATACAAAAATGAAATCTGTGAAAATCAGAACAAAAATTGGTGGTAAGCGAATGTTCTCCTAGAAAGTTTGATATGTTGCAAAAAGGTGAGTTATATATTCATTAGTGATATGAATTAGATGTTAGAGAGGAAAGTGGTAGCTCGAAGTCTATCAACGTACTTTATGGTAATTTTTCAGCTCTCTGAGAGAGTTCCGCTCAATTTTTTTGTGTTTTAACAGATTTTTAGTGTTTGGCTCGGAAAAGTACGCTAATATTATTTTCGTCCAAAGGAGAAAAATATTTTAAAAGACCCACGGTAACCCTACTAATTATCGGTGCAGGGAAATAACTTCACTTTTTTTATGTGATGTTATTTCGCACTTAAGGTGTGCAATAACATCACCACCAATTTTGTGAAATTATTTCCCACCTACAATTTGAGAATTGGTTTATGAATTGCAGGCTTATACCATGTTCCCACCAACGTGATTTAGCTCATATGATTTATAAATCACTAAAGGCGTCTCCACCGAATTTTACGTGATTTAGTTTGACATCCAGCAGAAAGAATTCGTCCACTTCGGAGGGGGTAGTTCTTTTTTTTCGTTGTTTTTCTTTTGTTATCACACCTCTGCCAAAAATATAACAATTTATGATTGTTGTACTTAATAAAAATACCAAAATACACCGAAACACGAAGAAAATCGAATTTGGGATAATATTTTTGACATTTGTGTTGCTTTTTTTTTGTTTGTTGAATAACATTGAATTGAATTGAAAGCGCTGCAGGTGTGTTCGATTTTATTTTGTGTGGATTTGCGATGACAGATACGTAATTAAAAATTAAACACGCCTAAATCACGTAATAAGTAATCACGAAAATGTATGGTAAATCACGTAATTTATGAGATGATTTAGCTAAATCATGTGGATTTAGCTAAATCACGTTGGTGGGAACATGGTATTACACGGTAACCCTACTAATTATCGGTGCAGGGAAATAACTTCACTTTTTTTATGTGATGTTATTTCGCACTTAAGGTGTGCAATAACATCACCACCAATTTTGTGAAATTATTTCCCACCTACAATTTGAGAATTGGTTTATGAATTGCAAGCTTACATTATGTCGTCCCATGTTAAGAGAAATTTTAAGTTTTTAGCTCACTTTCAATGGGAAATAGAAATTATTTCCCATATAAAGTGAAGTTTTTTGCTCACTTTCGATGGGAAATAATTTCACATAAAATAGGTCAAGTTATTGCCCGTGAATTATTACACGTCAAAGTTTGATTTGAATTCAATGCCACAAAAACAATTAAGTTGAGAAATCACCGGCGCCTGTCCATGAATGCGAATTGATAATTTTAACACACTAGTTTCTGTCATTGTGCCACCGTATGATAAGGAACTGTCAGATAAATAGGAAAAAAAATCGAAAAAAATTCAAAGACAAAAATCAATACTTAGGATTGAGCGACAGTAAAATCAAGAATGTCTACGAAATAGGCAAAATTTCACCTGAATTCTGAATCATCTACAAAAATTTACATAAATACGTCTGTCGGTTAGAGTAGCATACGTAATTTCCGTGGCATTTGAGCTTTGTGAAATTTGTGATTTGTGAAAGCGAATTAGCAAAATTTCTATGACGACCTTAATTATAATGTTTTGGCAACTCTGGTAATTTTTATTAGATGACATTTCGGTGATGCTCTCAGCGTTTTGTAGGTAAGGTAAGAATGTCACAGTCAGTCTGTTGTAAGTACCTAACCCGTGTTTTTTTTAATCAAATGCAACCGGATCACTGCGTCATTCGAAGTGCCTTGAACGTCAGAACTGTAAGCATAATGTCGGAAATGAAAGCTCAGCCTACCTTGACCATACAATTTCGATCACAACAGCTGTAAAATTCACCGCAATAAGTCGTAGACCGTTTTCCAAATTGAAGAGAAAGCTTGCTTAGTTTCCTTCGCTGTCGAAGATACGAATGTTCATTGCTCACGAGCGGTATCATCAACTAGATATCCAGTTTGGGCTTCCAATTAGCTGAACTTATTCCAACGATTATTGCTCAATCACGCTTTCAATTTACTTAGTCAAAATTAAAATGATATAGCAGCGGGCAGAATTTCCTTGGTCAGGTGTCTTATATTTGAGTAGAATTCCATTTATGTAAAACTAATTAACTAATTAATATTTGAATGCTCAATTATCTTTCTTGTGTTACAAAGAAATACTTTTTTTTTATTTTTTATGTATTTAAAACCTGCTCTTATTTGATTTAGAAATTTGAAAGTAAATGCGCTTCACACCCTACGAAATTAAACGGGATCAAAAGAAAAAAAAGAAAAACTTTCTATTTGCGTTTGCTTAGTTTTATTATCTCTGCTGTTTTTGGAGTTTCTTTCTTTTTATAAGCATCGCAATTAAGAAATCAGTTAAAAAAAATAATCCAGCGAAGATAGCGATTTCTGGACACAATCCAGTCTGGCGGTGAGTTGGGGAAGCCAAAGAAACAACCACATGTCTATACACATCAAAATGCAAATCAAAAAAGAAATGCAAAAATCTTTTGCTGGACAAAAAAAGCACACACAAAATTGATTGTACCGACATTTGTCTGAGTATGCGTGTTAGTGATATTATTTTTTTTAATTTTTGGCCCCCCTCACAGTGGTAATTAATCTGACCGGTTTTATCGACCCTCTTCAAAGTCAAAGTCAGGGTCAAACACAAATGCATAACGCGCAACGGCGGCGACGCGTCGTTGTAGACATTTTTCACAAAGATGCACGCATACAATCAAATAATTAATGTTTCGACACGAGAAATTTGACAGGCAAAAAATGCAGTAAAACTAAAATTCGTTGTTTGGATACTAGCACTTCAAATTGTTTCCAGGTGGGGGATGATGATTCATGCGAATTTTTCAAAAAAAAAAAATTGTTAACGATATCAGGCAATTTGGCTATAAGAGGTAGTTTGATGATGTGGAATTTGGCTGCGTTACGTTGTAGACAAATTTTTAAATTAATTATAGACAGCGCAATAAATCAGTGGGAATAACTGGAATAACTGAGTCTAAGTGAATCAGACACAGATCATAAAAGTACGGATATGCTTTATGATCCATTTACTTGACAGGTGATCTTGAGTGAACTGAGTTCATTAAACTGCGCAACTATCAATTCAAAATGGGTTCTTACTTTAAGAAACGTCAATGCAGCGACATTGGAACTTGTCACTGTTGCAATGTTTTATATGTCCGATTTTTGTTTTATTTCTACGGAACCAAGTTTCCAGCATGGCATGATCTACTTAATCCGATCTGAACTTTTACGGTTGCCGATTTGGACTTAATAAATTGAAACTCGGAGCTGATCGTTGTATAAGAAAAAGTCAAAGTTTGGCCCTCAAGTTCAATTTGACTCGTAGTTCTCAAGCTCATAAAAAATGCCTATTTTCACGGAGCTCCGGAGGTGATCTTGATATTTGTAAATTTTCCTTAATTTTGGTATTTTTCCTTCCTACCGATCCTACTCCGAACATTTTAAGAGGTGATTTTTATACCGAGTGGAGTTTGTTTTCAGGGCTCACAGCTTTGCGGTTGTTATGAACTAGTGTCACGATCACTACGACCTTGGAGCAGTTTTTTTCTTATCGACTTCAGAGCTGATCTTCTTACTTCTCATATATATGCCTCTTGGATCCTAGGTTTGATTTTGGCAGAGTTTTCTTTGGCGATCCTCACTATTTTTATACTTTCGGAACCGAATTTTCATTGTCTATTTGAATTGTAACTACTCGTACCAAACCTGGTTCATACTATTTCGATCATTCTGGATTCCGGGATATTTTTCTTAGCCGATCTTCACATCTACCGCATCATCTTCAGAGGTGATCTTCAATTCTGCCAGTCAGTTTTTGATGATCATTCTTAGAAACCAGCAAATAATTACCAAAGCCGATCATTGTTGAAGCGATACTTAGGTATATTGTGCCAATCTTCCCTTCTACTCAAATTTGTCTTTTTGTTTAGTAAGATAAACATATTTATTTTTACAGATATTGCTAAGACCTTTTTTTAAAAAGGCCTTAATTTCCGCTGTATTTTTTAAGTCCTGGGCGATATTCACGACAGACACATTCTAAGATAACGAAAGACCAAACTGGGCTATTTAGTAGAAAGGAGCATTCTCACGGTAAGCCGCCTTGAAGGAAGTTGTTCAAGATACAGCCTATACCATAATTAATTATTTTTTTTAACATTCATATATAAGAATTCCAAGAGATCTTTCACTTTTCTATAAAGGTCTTTGTTAAGGGCCCACCGGAAGAGACATTTTCTTCCCGACGCACTTTGAAGGTCATAATGGTATGTTCACAGAATTTAGAAGGCCGATCCTCTCATATATTTTTATGGGTGATCTTCTTAGGAGATCGTGTTCAACAATTTTCTTTTTTTACTACTTCTCAAGGGCTTCTAGATAGATGTCAGTTCTACACGTATAAATTGCTGTAAGTTGTAGTCCCCTAGAAATATGAAACTAGTTCCAAATTTTGCTTCTTCTTTAGTCAACTGAATGTTGTCCCGTCGTTCACAAGGACGATCCTCATTTCTAGGCACAGCGTTTCAAAGCCCTTCTTTTGTTGTTCGTCCTAATCAATTTGTTTTAGATCTTAATGCGGAAATGGATTAAATTTAAAATGCGTGAATTTTTCTTTTATTTTAAAGACCTTGAACCCTCTGAACACATCTGAACCTTATTCTATTCCAAGAAAGTTGCCAGTTTTACACATCTTAGATGTCGGATATACACTCCTCATACCTACCAAACATCCTCATTAAGGATAATGAACTTCTCCCACCGTGTCGCAATTTGCTGCCCAAAATTCTCATGACCCACTTATTTCCTAATGCATTGTAGGTTCGTCCCTCCCCATCTTCCTTCCACTTTAATTTTCGGCTCTGCAGATGCTCGACTGACTCTTCCTCCATCGCCTTCTTCTTCTGCTTTGTGCCCCCATGTTAGGCTTCATCAAATTTTGAACAAGAAAAAAAAAATGCTCTCTTTCCTGCCACGCCAACCAAGCGCGTTTTCAAGTTGGTTTTACTAAAAATTCGCAGCAACTGTCCGACCGAGGTGCGTGTTGCGCCGAAATATAGTTAGTGCTGCTGCTTTAACCACACGTAAAAACAAAGTGACGAGTTAAATTATAATGAGACGAACAGGGCCAAGCAAAAACGAAGAAATATCAATAAGAAAGGGTTGCAACAAATTGCAATTTACCCTTCTTTGTTCCACCACGCACCGTCCGGAGCGGCCGTGCGTTTCGATTGCAAAGGCCTTCATCGTGTGTCTGCGGTTTTGTAGTAGGTTTTGTGAACTGCTTTTGGGACATTTTGTTTTATTTTCTGTTTAGGGTCTTATACACCATTTTTTGTATTTTGCAAAATTTTCGTAAAATGGTAGGAAAGGGGAAAATACAAATAACCATCGCGATGTACGTTCTCGGTCGGTGCGTATTTAGAGCGGAAAATAACACGGCGACGATGAAGAAGACGGTTTGGAAAGTTTGGCCATGTCTGGTGTAGTTTCGTCGAATGGCTGGCTGTGGTTTTGGTTATGAATTTCCTTATAAAATGCAAGAGTGTACGGGTGTCTCTCTGGAGAATTCTCTTAAAATCATTAGAACTATACCCAAGTCTGTTGTATACGCATATGGATACTGCTGGTGTAAAGCTTTCTTAAGTCCTTAAAAATGTCATGTTATGAGGTTTTACCGACGTATTATGTGTGTGTAACATATCGCGGTGGGGTGCGGTTGGCTGAAATCAATGTCAACAGCTTATACATGGGTGCGAAGTGATTGCGGCATATTAATACTGCATGCATGTAGGTATTGCATACGTACATCCATAAGTGCGATGTTGACATAGTGGTAAAGAGAATAAAGTTCGACATCAATTTAAATTGAATTAAATGCTAATTTTTTTTTTTTTTTTTTTTAATATCAGGGGCAAACCTCTTGTTGAACTGTGAGGCTTATAGTGCTATTTTTACCATAAGAAAACGGTGGTAGTAATGGTACAGGAAGTGTTTGGAAGAAAGGGTGTGAAAGAAAACGCTTTAGTTGGAGGATGGAGGTGTCTACAAGCTATATCGTCACTATAGACCAAGATTGGTCTAACTAATTTAACAGCTATGTCAAATAAGCATCAGACATAATCTCTGTTCGGTTTACCTACGCACAAGATGAATAAAAGTCAGCCAACTTCTGAAATATCACGACTCGCTTCCGTTATGTAACTATTGTACTTCGAATCGATATCGCTATCAATCACATTTCATTTGCTTAAGCGCTTTAAAAGGAGTAAGCGCTTAAACTAGATGAACGGATCCATTAGAAGGAACAAAAACGTGCCCATATCACGCTTATGCTCATATTTTATAAGCACCATCAAAAGTTTTGTAGCACTTTGATGGAGCTTTTACCCTCTATTGTCAATTGGAGGAGATTCCTGGAAATCGTATCGTAATACTTGACAGTACACATTCGAAAAGATCATGAAGCCAATGAATACGTCCATCTTTTTAAAGAAAGTCAATGTTCTGTAAGACGCTTTTACAATCTGTAGTAAATTAGGAAGCAATTTTGAAATAGGGCTGCCGTTCAGTTCATTGCAGCGCTTTACAATTTATTAAGCGCAAACGAAAACTCAAGCAGTAGAAACGCTTGGTTGTAGTACTTGTGCTAAATTTATGGAAGCAAAATAAGGAGTAAGGAGTCGTATGTTCAATATCTTTTCCTTACCTGTCAAACCTCTTTTTATTTAAGGATACTAAAAACACAAGTGCTTCTGCCGTTCAGTTGAAAAACTTAGCTAAAAAAATAGCAGAGCGCTTAAACTAATTAGACGGGAGTAGCAAACAAAGTATTAACTAAAAATGGCATGGAATGAACCAGACTTTAATATACAGAAACAGGAAGTCAGTCGAAGATGGTTTTCGGTTGGTTTTCAACACTCATCCGTCAGATCTGAAAGTTTAGTCAAATTTGCTTCGAAATACGTGGCAGTGCTGATATAAACTACACAGGGATGTTGATCTTGTTTTCAATTGATTTCCGCCACATATCGCTATACTACGAAGCTAATTTTTCACTGATCTGACAGCGAAGTATGACAGGGGTATGAAGCTGAAATGTCACTTATATGTGCGATTAGTGTAAACGTCATATTGCACGTCATAGGTGCCATACAAACAGCAACTACCCCACCCAAGTTTGCACTGATCTGCGACAACCACATGACAGGAGCATGAAATTGCTATATTAGCGTGGACTTTTGTAAAGTAGTTGAAATGGAAAAGCGGGTATTGTACCAGATCAGGCTTGGGTCAGCACTTTATGAAAAAAATATGAACCGCCATTTGTGAGTTGAATACTCGTCTTTTTGATTAAATTGGCGAAGGGAAGACGGCTTCAACTTATGCTTTACTTGGAAATTTGTTAGAAACCTAGCCCCAGTAAAAAAGGAAGGTTGAATATTGACAAAAGTTAAAGTTGAGTTAAAGGTACTCATACATAAGTAGGCAAATCTAAACGAGCGATTCGCTTCGCTCATTTTGTAGAACCTACTTCATAGAGGTAGCAGGTAAATGGGCCGTAGGGGATAGTAGTTTCATGCCATCCAAAGCTTGAACACTTCTGAGCCTTACGTAGGTTAGACAACCATGGTAAAACAGTTTTCCCAAAATTCCTACCATACCTATAACTACCTCAGTGCATCCAACAACACTCTCGATTTGCCCAAGTTACATGTCCTTTAAAATCCCATCTATAGTAACTCACACGTTATTGCAATTCCCACCAATGTAGGTAGGTAATCGCCATTAGAAATCTTCCTTTTCCCCTGTAATTCCCGCATCACATACAAAATGCCCCTTCGGCAGCTACCTACTATACCGAACCCTGCTCAAGTGCAATCCTTTGCCTCAAACCGAGCCGCTCGTCTTTTCAGCAAAAGAGAAGAATAAAAATATAACGGAACCAGCACGCAGAACCCACTTGAGCGATTTATTACAAAACAAGCAAAAGAGAAAAAGAACACGGTCCCGTATTCATATTCGCAGGTTCCGCCGAATGCATATGCTGATAAATGTCCCATCCATAGGACCGTTGTCGTCCTACATAAAAATATTGTTTTCTTGGTCGTTTTTCTCACTTCCTAAAAATAGTCGCCCAAAAAAAGCAGCAGCACTGCTGCGATGTGAAAGAAAGCAAAAACAAAACAACAAGAACCCCCGAAAATTTGTTTCAGGATTTTGCTTCATTTTTATTCAGCATGGCGTCTGTCTGTTTGCGTTTGAGCAGGAGCAGCAGCAGCAGCAACACCACCAGAACCAACACAGCCAGCAACGCAACAACATAAATGAAACGCTGCATTGCACACGTTGCACCGTCTTGGTTGTTTTATGTTAGATCAATCCTTTTACGCTCTCCCCCCCTGAATGCAGTGTCCTTTTTTGTTTTGCCCAACCGATGCATTAAATTAAATTTTTTGGAAGTTCACTCGCTCTCCCTCTTTGTTGGTGGCAGTTTTTTGACGAATTCGCAGGTTTTTTTTGTGCGACTTTTCTTTTGGGACACTTTCGTCCTTTTGCTGTGAATAGCCACATGCTGTGTGTGTCTGTCGATTTTTGCCGTTTTACCTTTGCCACCTCACGGCCATCGTATCTACTCTCCTTTGTGACGGCGCAGACCAAGGATCTCATTTCTCTTGCGACATTTTCCAAAAAGTTGTAGGTAGGTATATGTTGTGCGTGCATGTGCGTTGTCTGTCTGGCTGGAGGACTTTTTGTTCTTGTTGCGTTGTTAGGACATGGCTATAATACCCCAAAAAGGATTCGATTACGATTACTCGAGTGTGTGTGTTTTATTTTTTTGTAGGTCTCTTCTTTGCTTTTGTTGGTTTTTTTTTTTTGGGTTTTTGGGGATTTCTTTTTGTCGTCTGCTTTGGTTTTGTTTTTTACGATTTTTAGGAAGTTGACGGAAAAAATGCGTCTGGAGGACAAATGCGTCTGGGAGTTCATTGAAACCGGGGAATGTGAGTGTATAGCAAGAGTTCAAATGGAGTGGAATCGGAAAAGTGAAAAGGATAGGTAGCACAATTTCATCTAACCGAACGGACAGAGAATGCGTGTACCATGAGTAACTGTGGCGAAGGATCAGGAAAAACTTGAATTACCTACCTATATAGAAAGAATACTTCGGAGAGGCTTTAAAGTGGCTGAATGATGAAGCTCGCAACTAGCTCAGCACCGCGTTTGTTTACAGATCTTCGACGTTCGACCAGTGTTAAAGTGGGCCAGGCATTGCAGAATTGGTTGCAAGATTGGGGACAGGGAGGTCGAGGAATTAAATTCCATAGAGCTTAAGTTACCGAAGACATAAATAATTACCTCTTGTTGTTAGTTTCTACCTATAATGGATCTTAAATGAGTTTAATGGGGAAAGGAAATTTGAGAAGAAAGTTGCGTTTCTCAGGGAGTTGAACATTGACCCATCGCCATAGTAGTCCAGAAGACCATTTAAACAAATGGCCCACCGAAAATGCGTTCGACAATAAGCCAACTGAGTTTGATTAATACTTAAGACGTTACTACTATTTTTTAGAAGACAATGATCGATAAACTTTTGTTTATAATTTGTAGGGGCTCAACCGGCATTCCCATTTTTGGTGGGAATTTTATATACAGCCCTGGTTGGGATAGTTTGCAGTGCATTTGCTGACTTGGCATTAAAAGTAAAGAAGTAAAAGAAGACCGTATAGCAGTGCTCCCATCGTCTTCAGTCCTTACTCACCAAATGCGAAGAGGATTAAGAAACCACCACCAGCGCAACTGCAAGTAAACCTTAAATAAACAATCCGCTTTAAGCTTTAATAACGAGTGAAACCTACAAGAAACCGGAGAGGACCGCAACAACCAAAATGCAAAATAATTCAAGCTGGCACCAAAGATCCTGCCGGCCTTCACTTTGTGCCCTACGAAAAGTGTGTGCACAAGTTCACCACTCATATCACTACAGAGTTCCCATTCCCATTGCCACCCACGCACCCACGCCAAAGCTGTTGTCCTAAGAATCAGCGCAAAAAAAAAAACTTTCCAACCACCAATCTACACCATGCAGTCACATCGCGTTTGCATCTCTTCTGCTCTACAGCTATACATATATGGAAAATGAAGTTAAACTTAAATCGTATCAGTATATTCAGGAGTGCAAACAAAAACAAAAGATGTGCGTTTATTTGTTTTATCCCTCCAAGTGTGCATATTGCATGTGAGAGAAACAGAGCACACGAAAAACGACAACACAAAGGCAGCTACAAAAATCCTCAAAGAAAAAGGACCAAAACAACGAAAATCCTTGAAAAAGAAAGGAATATAAATAATTTTGTTTGCGGGAATTTTCTTTCAATATATTTTTTTTTCGTTCATTCGTAAGGACATTCGCAGGAATATGAATATAATGCGCGCCGACTTACCCATAACAGAACCCCCTTGCCAGCCTCTCAGTCTATCCTTCAACCAGACTGACAGGACACACGGTGCACAGGCGAATCGACCAACTCCTTCTCTCTCTCCTAGCTGCGCGATGCAATGTGCAGCAATGTGGTGGCAGCTGAGCGTGATGATGGTGGGGGGCCAGCAATTGCCAAAAAAATTATAAAATTTGTTTTCTCTTTTTTATTTTTTATTATATAACAATGTATGCATGGACATATTTTAATGTTGGCTGTACACCCGCTTCTCGGGGTCGGCCGCTGCCCGTCTATCTTCCTACCTTGGATATGTCATTCGGCGGAAAAAAAAGGACGACAACAACCAAGAAATGCAAACATTTTCGGGTTTGGAGGCGCATTATGCTCCGTTTTGTTTCGTTTTTTTTTTTTGCTGTTTCTTTTTCTTATTTCGTCCTTTGTTTCCCTTCATGTGTTCAAGTAGTAGAAAAGGGTGCAAATGGGAGGGGGTCGGTGGAACAGTGTAGCAGAAGGACGAGAAGAGTTTATGCCATGCTGCGCTATCCTGGCACTTCAATTAATCAACGGGAAAATTTTTGGCAATTTTATTTCGGGTTGCCACTTAAAACGAAATAAAGGGAAATAATAAAAAAACAAAAAAAAAGCTCGACAAGAAAAGGATCAAATTAAAAGAAATACAAGTACAAGGGCTGCGTTGTCGAAATGCAAAAGAAATAAAAACGCCGAAAAAAATATCCAAAAAAAACAAACGGATCACCGCTGTGCAGTGCATTCGCGTGTGCAGAGAGAAACAAACACACGGGCATCGGTTTGCAAGGATATTCGACATTCGAGTGCAAAATTCGCAGCACACACACATGCTACGTGTATAAATGCAAATCGGGTATTCCTTTATTTTTCGTATATTTTTCTTATTTTGATTTTTGTATATTTTAACGGACTGTTATCCTTTTTCTTGTCAACTTTTTTTTTTTTTTTTGTTTTCCTATATAATAATTTTTTGTGTGTTCGTTTTTTTATGTAAAATAAAATAAAAATGTAACAAACGAACGGCAGCATTGCCAATTTATTGCTAACGAAGCTTCAACGAAATAGCGAAATGCTTTGAGCGACTCCACTCAGGGTGGGGGGATGGTGGTTGGGTTGGGGAAGTGTCCCGCTCTATGCATTTGGCATAATATTATCCAAACATTACAGTTGATATAGACAGTAGTACGGGGTGAGGGAATGACTGGCAGCAGAAGGGAATGCAGGACCTGATTGGATTTGGTGATGTGAAAATTCAATCACAATCGAGAATGTTGGACCTTCAATTCACAGACACATTTTTATGAAGGTTTCAAGAAGTAAAAAGGCGATATCAGGGTTGAAAGTCCGACTTCTAAACGTCGACAAGATAAATTTTAACGGAGTCCACAAGAAAATTTTAATAGTGCTAAGCGGGGCGTAATTCGACATTTGGATGTTGCGTTTCGTATTACAGAAATAGAAAACATTAGCCTTCAGTATCTACCTTTAAATAAATAGTTGGCGCACCAGGTCGATAGGAACCCTATGTATAGCTTTTACAACCCATTCGTTTTGTGTGAGTTTTATATTTTTGGAACGAATGGAAGGGATCTACAATTTTATGCAGATTCCAAACGGGCGACTGAGAAGCTCTTTCAAGACAGTAATACTCTCGGAGGTTTGTCAGACGTTCCCGAGAGGTGGCGCAGTGAAAAAAAAACTAAGTTGGAATTTAGGGTTTTTTTCGGGATTCGAACCTGGACCTCTTGCTTAGTACCTACTCCAAAACACTAACCACGAAGCCACTGAGCCGACGCTTTCAGTACCTATAGTGTCTAAAAAAGAATGGTAAAATGCAAGACTATTTATTATTTATTCATTATTTTTGGGGGCTCAACCCGAATTTTTCAATTCATTGGCAGATGTCTGCTAAACGTAGAAGGATACTTTATCTCGTTTTGTAGATGAGGTATTTCTATGTTGATAAGCGGATGGTGGTCACTGAAATAATATTTTTTTAATTAAAGGGGATCAACCGGCTCAACCGATCTTTTGGTGGATATCCACAAAACTCTATCTTCCTTACTAGCTCAGGTAATGCAACCTTGCAAAATGGACGATAATCAATGGATCTAAAGATGTTGGTTGTAGGGGCTCAACCGGCTTTTTGAGATTTGTTGATGGATGTTTTTATGTAAATATAGAATGATCTGACTCGAATAATTTGCCGTACGTCTAATACAGAAAAAAAAATACAAGACGTTCAAATGTCAAATTGGTTGAGTCTTGTTTTAGACTAACATAAGAACTTGTCTATTTGTGTAGAAGATCACTGCCGCTATAAAATATGTAGCTAGCGTTCGAACGATCTCTATCAAAGTATATAGTACCTTGGTAGTATCTGAAAGAGGCATTAGAAATTGAATGAAGAATCCCTTGTCATTGTGGTTTTCGGGGGGACTGCTGTGTAGTGAGGACCTTTCATCAATAACGAAGACTTTAATAGTTTGAGCTCTGGGGTTGAATTACTGCAGCATCCGTGTTCGAATAATACGTGACTGAATTTGTTAATGTTTTGCTTGTAAAATCCACAAAATTCAGTGACGTATGACTCGCTCACGGATGATCTTGCTTGTCGGAAGCGGCGCAGGGACATAAGTCCACGAGACATAAGTTCATAATGGACTTGTGTTCCACTTCGGTGGGACATAATTCCACTTTTTGATTATGGATTTATGTCTCATCGAAGCGGGACATAAGTCCAAAGCAAAAATGTTGGGCAAACAAAAAATATAAGTAAAATACCTCGCACCCACCCCGTAATCCAACAGTAAACCCAAGCAGGGGGGTTGCAGGGGGGCAGCATGCCCCCCCATACACATTTCATAATACAATGGTAGCAACTCGCGTGCGCCTAATTTGAAGTATTCGATGCCTATTGGAGATCCACGACGTTTTGCTAAATATTATCTATGGTAAAATTTGGGATTAATGTCCCATCTTCGACAAAACAATTTCGGAACTTATGTCCCGCTTCGATGAGACATAAGTCCATAATGAAAAAGTGGACTTATGTCTCACCGAAATGGGACGTTAGTCCATTATGGACTTATGTCTCGTGGACTTATGTCCCTGCGCCGTCGGAAGCTTAGACTCTTTCAAAAGTGGATGTCAATGTCAACGGTCGTTTCAAGGGAAAAATTATTTGTAAGATACTCGGTCCCTTTTGTGATGAAAACTTTCAAACAAGAGGATAGAACGCGAAATTAAAATAGTAGGTTGAAAACCTGGCTAACTGAAGAGTGTTGGTTTTTTTCTACTTCGGGTTGACGTACGATTTAGCGTTCAAGGTACTTTGGTTAGGTTTTATTCGTTTCTCTTTTATGTTCAGAGGCAGATTATTGCCATTCCGCTTCGGGGATCGAAATAACACCGATCGGGTCGGGTCACAAGCAATTACAGCACTGCACCATGGCAGTGAAAGCTTAAAAGCCGTGCAAGCTTAAAATCCTCGGAAGTTTAAATGCCATGGAAGCTTGAAAGGTAGAATTTTTTTGGCATTATTCAAAAAGTTTCAGGCGGATTAACTCCCGGACCAGTCTATGACATAGTACCTCATTCTAAGTAGAAAACTTTTTGTAAGGCCTTTCGCTGACTACCAAAAACCACATAACTGACGATAGATCTAATACTCCGTAACCAATTGCAAAGTCACACCATCAAAAAGCTTGAGGTTCTCAATGTCGAACAGCTACTTCACGGCGCGACACGGACAGTGCTTTGGAAAACACTTCCCCGATTTCGGACCCCAAGACGTGCTATGAAATCCGTAATCATTAAGTAAGGATCATCTAGGAAACCTCAAAACGAGAGTCAAAAATTTGTTCATCTTTCACCCAGGGATTGCAAATGATCATTGTTTATAGTCGGTGGCGAATGATCGAGCGTTACAGGGGTCCACTCTTAATCGAGAGTTACAGGGGTCCACTCTGGATCATTCTACACCTGCGATGCTTGTAAAAGTTAGACGACGGGACATTAAAAAATAAAAAAAAAAAATTATGAAGTTAAAGGTCAAAATTCCTTTTGTGATCTACAAATTTTTGAACTAAATGAGAATCGAACTAATTGCGGTTGGTTTTTTGAGCCCAGTCCAGCTTAAATAAATCACAGTGAACCAGTAGAACCTTTTTCGAGCCAATCTCCAGGAATACCGGTAATCCGGTCGAGCTCTGGTGTTTTATAAAAAGGAAAGCTATACCCGTATATGACCCTCAGTATTAACTTAAGACGGTTATAACCGATTTGATGTATTGCATGTTGTAAGTTGCATTTCCTCTGTAGCTTGTACGTTAGTGCAACGATCTTCGCCACTTGAAAATTCCGTCCGTGTCTTTCTTTTGACAAACTGTTGTGTTTTCGTTAAGACTATAGAAGTCCTTTCCGTAAAGCGTTTCACTAAATTGTCAACAATCTGCCCAAGCTTCTGGGCTTACTCAAGGCAGTCATTACGGGGTCTAAAGAATTTATATATTTGATCTGTCTGCAGTGATAAGAACTTTCGTGTACTTTATTTAGCTAGACAAAAGGGGTCGTACCAAAAATCATTTTTCGCCCCAACACTTAATATTTTGTAGGTCTCAATCGTTAAATTTATTTGTAAGTTTCGCCACTGTGAGTTCATAGAATCTATCCTGGACACAAAATAAGACTATTTGTATCACGGAAGGTCTTTTAAGCTGCCTTTTAGCCTTTACCAAGGTACTTAGGATGTTCAAGTCATTTTGGGGATTGAAAAATAAAAAAAAATAAAACTGCGCATGGTATCCTTGTTGGTAGACTAGATGTAAAGGACAATACCAATGTGAATATTTCAAAAGACACTCAGCATAACAGACTTCTAGTGACATTGGCTCAAAACTGATACAAGTGACAGAAGCTACCTTGGCAAGTTTCAGACAGCACTTTAAAAAATATTGGGAAAAATATTTAAACTTCCTTCGACGTTTACAGTCAATCGCCGGATTTGTTAACGACCATTTTCTGTTAGATACTATAAATGCGCGCCTTTAGATCAATCTACTGTAAACTTAATTTATTGCACGACATGCTGCTGTAGTCCATAAATTCTTCAACCTATTGGACAGAAGGAACTAGTTCAACTAAAAACATTTGCAAGTTTATTGGAACTTGCATCGAAGGCACTCCTAACTGACTTCCACTCAGAATAGTTGTTCTTACACGCGTACACCTTTGCAAATCTAAGCTTCGAAATAGAAACCACTTACGCCTTAAGTCACCTAATTACTGTTACTCATGAATTCTAATCTAGTTTCCCGTCATGCAGTAAATTAAATTGTTTATAAATTTATTAATTTTATTGTATAAAAATAAAATTATAAAGGGTAAACTAATTTAAATAACTCGTTCTCTCAGTCTATATTCACAGTTAGAGTGTCTAAATAAATAAAAAAAAAAATTCTTTGCATTGGTATAATACTTCGCTATAAAGCAAAGAACGTGTTTTGCGAATTAATATCGCGCCCCAGTCGAAACACAGGACCTGATTAGCAATTAACATTTATGAAAGTGCAACTTACGTAACACAGTCCGAGACTTTTATATATATATGTAAATAGTTTGTTGGAAACAAAATATATACACATACCAACATCTGTCTGTCTGTTATCACGAAGTTCTGTTTAATTATACCAGTCATCTGAGCAATCGCGGGTCATCTTTCAGTTATATATCACTGATGTTGCATTGTGCGAAGCTGAGCGTTGTGTTACCTAAGCTCTTCAAATGGTTTAAGTATATTTATGGAGATTTGAACATAAATCAATTTTAGTGATGATTTGAACATTTTTTTTTACGAAGAAAGAGCGGATTGATGATCGCATAAATGATGGACGTTAAGTTGGTTGAAATGGCTTAGTAACTGTTTTGTTTCGGGTGTTAGTTGGCGCTTCAAATGTCAGCGGTGAGGTGGTTATGATTTTTAAGTGGGGAAATAAGCGTATATGTGGGTGTCTTCAATGAAGCTACTCGTTTCGTCAGTTTCAAATTGCGTTTGTTTGCAGTCGTAGTGCGGCAAACATAAAATATTTTAAACCGTAGGAAGGGATGCATTGGTGACGTGTGATGTGATGATCGGTGTTTCTATGTGCTGGAACGCTGGGGAACTAAGAATTCACCTTGTTATGGAAGCGGTATTCAAATCAAGCAAAACTAGTGGACAAACCTTCCTATCTTCGACACAAAATTTTAAATGTAAAAACAGACTGCCTTAAGCTTAGTTAACCTCAAGCAAGCTTTTCATAACTCTAAGTGATTTGGCTGCAGGACTTAACCTTGTTATAGCTGGATTAGGGTTTTCTTCCCTCAATCTTTTGAATGAAAATTTTGTATGGCGAACTCTAAGATCGACCGGATCAACAAAGTGTGCATCGGTGTTCGACAAGGACAAGGATGCGTAGAGTTAATAGTCAACAAAGATAGTTTGGTCACATTTTCTTATATATTTAGGGCAGTTGTAGAGCATTTTAGTGAGATTTTAAATCGTTCTAACCTACAAAACCAGGCGATTCGCATTTCCTTCGCTTCGGGTTCGCCAGAAGAAGACTTGGACGTTCATCTAAGAATCACAGGCAACACAATTAACGTGAAATGGGTAATGTCGGCCAAATGTCGATGAACGAAGCGCCGCATTGCGTTTTGCCACGCTGTAGAATAAAATGCGAACATCTGGAGGAAGTTCATGCAATTTGGATCACAATATGCAATTTTACAGGGCTGAAAGGAAGTCATAGAGGGAATTGAAAAAAGGGAAAACTGGCACCAGGATCCTTTCAATGAAAAATTTGTGGAGGACTTTTAGTCCGGTGTGCGAGAAAATAGAGAAAAAGAAACAGCTGCTATTTTAAAAGGTTGACGTAGTCCGAAAATGAAAAAAACGAGCTCTACCCTGGGTCGGGCACATTGAATGAATAAAAAATAATATTATAGGTGATTTTCAAGTTCCAGCCCGAAGGTTTGAGGTGACAATCAAGACTAAACCTTCGTTTCAAGGACCTTGTCATTATAAATGCCGGACCACTTGGTGTGGATAACTATAAGCTCGCTCTAGCAAAGGATAAAGGGCTGCAGAACCTCAGATAGCGACTGGGCGCCAGTTAAGCAAGTCCAAATGTCAACTGACTTCATTTGTAAGATCTGTACAACGTTGAATGCACGAAAAACGTTGAAATGGTCTGTTTTGAAAGCTTATATTGTGAGCTGCATGACTAGAAATTGTCTGCCGTAAAAGTTCCGCATCTAGCCCAAGTAACAATCGCGTCGGTCTTACCTAATTGAAAAGGAAAGTTAAAATTAACCAGTATCGGCAGCTGAGTTGACAATGCTATGTCTGTGCTTCGAGGGCTGTTCAAGATATATCCACTGTGGGAATCCTTCGCTTCTTAGAAAAATACTGTCTTAAACTGTAAACTCTATGCTGGAACAGCTTTCTGTATCCATACCGAACTTTATTTCAAGAAAGGTGCCAAGGGACCACCATGATCCGCCGGCTTGGCCAAGAGTATTAACATCGGACCAGAATGGGCTTGAAAATCTCTCCTTAAAAAGATTAGCACTTTGAGCAGTAATCCAATTGGCAAGGCATCATAAAAAACCCTCAACCAAAGCCCTATCAAGTCTCAAACTGCGCACAGTCTTTCATGTCCTTTATAAACAACATTCAGTGAATTTTTTCTTCAATTATTCATCTTAATAATTATTGCATTTATAAATTGTTAAGAAAACTTGAAAATATATACTTCTCAGATGGAAAATGTTGACAGACAATTTATTTCTTGAGCCACACACACAACAGGCGCATGATTAATGCGCCATGCACCTATGAAATATAACGCCCGCGTTTCGATTTCTTTCGAATCACGCGATTTTCCGCAACTATAATTTAATAGAGATGCCCATTATACTAATAATCTCTCACCGGAACTAAGGTCTCAAGGTGATAAATGTATCACTTGCAGCCAACGATGCCGACGCGACGTTGATCATTCATAATGTTGTTGCGGGAGGGTGACTTTTGAAGGATCGGGTATCGCGCTTTATTTTTTCGTTTGTATACTGTTCCGTGCCGAAAGTCCGTATGACTGAATTGCTTAGCTGCTGTTGGTACCTTTCAGAGTTCATAACTTTTCTCCTACTGTAGTCCGAGATTTGCGCCAGAGATAAAATAATTATGCAATTACAATTCAGCCCACATTACGTGCGGCCGGCGGTTGAAATACAGACGTCAAAAGATGGACCTTAATATTTATTACCTCGGGGGAAGATGGTGATTATTTTGGTTAATTTTATTTATTCGCAATAAAATGTGCTAATATGAGAATTTTTAATTAATGCGCAAAATGATACCCAATGGAGTGCAATTATGCAGGCGGCCGGAGCGGAGGGCGCAGAACTGCGCATGCATCAGCTGATGGTGGCTATCAATTTATTGTTATTGTGGGATTGGGCGGAGGGGGCACGCGGAACATTAGTGGCAGCCGGTCGCAAATGCCGTCGGTAAAGTCAGATTATTCACTTTGAAGGTCAGGGTATGCTGGAAACGCAAAGCTAACTTTTTGACTTTCTTCGGTTATCGATAACTTGTTTTTAGAGATTGATATTAATGGGAGAGAAACTCCGAAACTGGTTACCTTCCAACATTTCTTTCACATTCGTTTTGTGAATGGTCATAAATAGAAATTAACGATTTTTTGGACTTTTCACTGCTAAATTTGGAATCATAAACCCGTTTGTTTGTGCAGCCCTTAAATCTGTTATAGGTGTAAACTGCCTATCTATGGATATCCGAATAAGTTACATTACGACTCACTGGGATCCTGAGGGCAGCTCAACGGTGAAGATTATGTTGGTGGATGCTGACACGCATATTGCAGCTTATAAAATGACCTCGCTGTGCAACGATTGAAGGGCTTTATAGAGAACAACAAAGGCCCGATCCAGCAGGAGTGGACGCGACGTAAAAGTTGGACTTGTAGACTCATTGCTGGGCTTAAATCGAAGAGCCGTTGAACCCTTCAAGCTGGCTGTGGTAGAAATTGTTACTACATGAAAAAACCGGCGAAACTGGGTTCGCCTTGAACAAGACTGAATACTTACAACCAGGGCCCATGTTCTGTAATTATCACACCGATATATTTATCACTAAAACGATACAAATTGAAAAACATGTTACTACTACATGGACATGGACACAGATAAACAAACACCTGCCCAGAGCCTGGGACTGAAATTCACAAGGTAGCCTTAACTACCTCGAAGCTCACTTAATATTTGAATAAATCTGGTTCCCTGCCTTGAGGACCTTTTGCATAGCTTCTCTAAGTTCGTAAAGGTTCAACTAGGTTGCAGCTGCATAATATCAACTCGAAGAACGACACTCTAGCGGAGCTAGGAAGAGAGCGTCCTTAGTGAGAAGAGCTAATGAAGGACCAGATGCAACCGCCAACTCTGTGAGTTATGTACAAAGATTTGAATTTAGTCCAAGCACTTCTACTACTTTGGGTCAGTCGAAGGGAGCGACGAAAATGATCGACATGTTTTGTTAGGAAAAGTGTGGTGAAAAGAGGAGTGCTCCGTGCTGCACTCAGGTCAATACAGATCCATTGGGATGTCCCTAACTGTCCATTGATCCAGCCAAGAAAATCTTCCATTCTCTCAGTTCTTGATGTTAAAAAATTGTCAAAATATCTATTAAACATCTTCGCTTTTCCTGAGAGTTTAAACAGCTTTAAAAATTCTTCTGTCTTGATGCATTTATTGCATGAATAAAGTCTTCTTGGATTATCCTGCACTTTGTTGGGACAAAATCTGTGTGACAAGATGCGTAGCTTTGTTATAGTCAAATACAAAAAGACATTGTAGGTCTACTAAAGCTTACGCGTTCCTTATAAATTACCCGCTACGTAAAAATAACAAATAATTTGTAGAATTTCAACTGCCACAGTTTACAATCAAAAACGCACAACGCGAAAGTAAATATTCTGATTTCTATTAAGGTCTAGTACGCTCTTCGACCTAAGATTAAGAAGAGCTAGATTTTTGTGGCCACAGGTGCAACCTAAATTGTAGCGGCAGCTTAGTAAATATTAATATTTTCAGCACCAGCAGCCATATGAAATTTTGAGTGCAGATAACTATACAAAAGATCGACTGTCAATGCTTACAAAACTCAAAATTTTTTTTTACTTGATCTGTCAAAGCTTAAGTCTAGTATCTACGTTGCTCACTTACGTGTACTATGCCAAACCAGTACGCACTTCGCGCTAAATTTTTGCGACATTCTTTGATTGTACAGAAAACTCTCCACATGTACGTGGGTTATAAATAAACGTAATAAATATGAGAGATAATATTTTTCTGATCCAAATCTTACGATTAAGAAGAAAAATATTTATGTTCGATTGGGATTAGCAATAGATGTGTATACATTTTTTCATGTAGTAAAAATTTGATCACAGCCAGCTTGAAAGGTCCAAGGGCTCTTCGATTGAGTCTCCAAATACTTTTACGTCGCGTCCACTACTGATGGATGGGATCTTTAGCGTTCTCTCTAAATCCAAATAACTGTAGGTAAAATTGAGTAAGTTAAGTCCTTAAGTTAGAAGGAAAATTCGTATTTAGCTATGCTTAATTTGAGCTCGTAGGTACTGAGTACCAGACTTTAGTTTAGAAATGATTAATTATAGGTATTATTGAAGGAAATGTGTTTTGCAGCCCAAGGGAAGCACCTTACTTGTCTTAAAATTCAGCACAAATAGTTCAAATTTAGAACACGTCTAAAATTACTTTATCCGATAAAATTCACCAAAAGACAACATTTTCGAAATACCTAACATTCTCACTGGTAGGTCCATGCACACTGTACCTGTAAACTTCGCAACATAGGTATTGACTTTTGTAATAACTGCACCGCACATTCTAGAACAGTAAGTTTTAATTCACTTTTCACAATTTAGCCTGCTCTCCAGTTTTTGTCAACGACAGCAACTGCTCTTAAGAAGTAAGTCACATTCAAGTTTGCTTCTTTCCTGTCACGCATTTTTACGCATCCTAAATATTTGAATCTCTAGAAATATGCACTTCTTCGTTTCTTATAGGTTATAGCTAGTATTCAGTAAAAATAAGACTATTTTTTTAGATGTTGTATTTAAAACACGATCTGTCGAGACTTACAATAAATAGAATTCCTGTGAAATTTAGGGCTTCAGCAGATGAATATCTGATTTTATAATCAAATAATGATATGACATAACAATGAACTGTCAAAGCCGATCTTGAGAATATTTCCTGCGGCATAATTAAGCGTGCTAAATTTTGGTATGATTTTTTCAGCTCCCTAAATTTTGAAGAGATTTTGCTAGCTGTCGATATAGGAAAATTTGCGAAAGATCCGCATCGGTGTAAATATTCCAACATTAACCCGAATAAAATTAAACAAAATTAAACAATCATTACGAATTTTATTAACTATAACCACCACTTCAGTTTTGCATTGCCTTTGTATCAACTGCATTGACAGCTCTTTTTATTTCTCCTTTTCCCAACCAAATAACAAAGAATATTGTCAAAATTAAATGTTCTGTTCTGTTCTAGAAAATGCTTTGCGAAATGTTGACTGTTACGAATTCTCGATGCTATAGTTTAATTTAAGCACAAGCACAATTTAAAAGGTGCGTAACTAATCACATTCTAAAACACACAAATTCCGACCGTAAAATAAATTTCTTTGTTCGAACTTGCGTCAAATCTGTCAAAAAGAAACTAACTTTTTGACAGTCTTTTTATAGATGGGGGAGCGTACAAATTTGTACTGTTTGGATTCAAAGTAAAAATCTGTACTTGCCTACGAAGTTTAAAAAAAAAACACAAACACACCTCCTGACGTTTATTAGTTAACCACCTCTAAAAGCGAAAAGTGTTTGGCTAGTGAAAGCGTTCTTCCCAATTACTCTCATTTTTGCTTTTGATTGTCCCTTCACAGTTGATCTTCAATAAACAAATTCTAATGATCGTAGTAAACTGTCAAGAAGGTACCTAACCTTGAAAATAAATTTTTCATTTCAAATGACGTTTCGGTAAAATTGTGTGAATTGAACAAATTAACATTTTACAAAAAACGCAAAAACAGCAAATGTCAGTCGTTTGACTATGTTTGTTTATTAGGTAATGTATTTTACGTGTAATATGTTAACAATAGCGTAGCGCCTAAATTTAGGGAGTTCATTGTGTATAAACTTGACATTTATAAACAGTTCAAAAACATTAACCTATTGAAGCTGAGGCTGAGGGTTTGATTTTGATTCTGTTTTGTATAAAATACAACTGCAACAACTAATTAACTGCCAGGAAAAATACGGTCTAAGTTTGATCTCTAAAAAACGCAAAACACATAGCGCCATACTAATAACCAATTTTAGTGTCAACTTTAAATTTACGGAAGTCGCACAATTGCGAAATTTGCATGGAAACTACAACTGTTAACTAGTAACATTTTGAGACCAAACTATAAATGTTTGTTGGTAAAGCCCATAGACAGTTAGGATTTGACTAAAATTTTGACTGTTACGAATATTCGATGGTAGTTTAATTTAAACACAAGCAGTGGTGCAATAGGCTTATCAGTTTAAAAGGGGGGTAATCACATTCTAAAACTTGCTAATTCCCACCATAAAATAAATTTCTTTGTTCCAGCTTGCGTCAAATCTGTCAAAAAGAAAATTAGCTAAGTGTGTCGTTACTGTCAAGGGTCGGCTTCGAAATCAACCCACACTCTTATTGCGGTTCGTTGATTAGATTGACAAAACCTAAATAGACAAGGCAACCATTAAGTTAAAGGACAACAAATCACATCCATCAGATTCACTTTCACCGCAGTTACAAAAAAAAGTACTTTCAACTACTATTACTTACGAGATATTTCCTTGTTAAAAAAAAATTCCTTGTGTAATCCTTTTCCGGTTTATGGTGATTATTTTGAACAGTAATTCAGTTCATGCAGAGCAAAAGATAAAATTAAAACGTTAAAAAGAAAGAACGTGTTTTCCCGTCAATTTTTCGAGGTCGGAAGAACGCATAAAAACATTTATAGGTTTAGCTAATTTGTGCGCGAAATTGTTAACATAAAATTCTATTTGCGTTATCCTTGTTGGAGCACGTTTGCAAAACAAAATATACACAATCAAACCACCGCGGTCACACAATATTATAATTAATTAAAATCACACAGAGGTATATAAACAAAAAATAAACACACGATAAGCACTTTACACGCCGTCGAATCCGAAAGAGATTTTTGAATTTGATTTTTATTTCTTGCAAATTTAATTTGTTGATTTTACACCATCACACATTTCTGTGTGTGAATCCTTTTCGCACTTTAAAACAAATTTTGTTTATTTTTCTCAAAAGTAGACGTTCGCCAAAATCAAACAGAAAGGACACTCGCCGAGAAGTATTGGGTAGAGATAATTTTTTTTATTTTATTACATATAGTATATTGGTAATCCAAGATTGAATGAAGTTTTTGTTTTGTTTATTTTTTGTTGCATAAATATTTTCCTTTCATGGGTGTGTATAAAAATAAAAACAATTATGCATTTTCGTGTACAAATCAAACGTCATACACTGAGATTTTCGTATCTCATTTTATTTTATTTTTTGTTAATATCGCACTCGTACGTTATTCACTTTTGCTTTAACAAAAATATTTTTTCTTTAAATTTTTTATATTTTTTTTTAAATTTAGCTGTTTAAAATTTCTGTAAAAGAGAATTTGAAGAACACAAAATTTTAAAATACACTGTAGGTATGCAAAAGTAGGAAGATCGTTCTAAATCGCGCGCGTTTTAACTGTTACAGCATATCCTTGCCGTTTAAGCCGTGTAGTCGTACTTAGAACGACGAATCAAGTCCAATATTGTGGCGCCATTCAGATTGTTCCAGCATAGGTACTACTCGACAAAAACACAAAAAAAAACTTTGAGACACTGTTTGTGTGCAGCTTTGTATCTTTTCCGGGTTTGTGGCGCGAGTTATGAGCGCGTAAACTTTTACAACCGTACGTGAGAATTCGAATTCGAACTACGAACAGAAACAGGAAAAAAAAAATAACAACTCGCCGTTCGCCAGTAAAAACTGTGCAAAAACTTTAGCAAAACGATAAAATTGTTTGGAAAACTTTTTTGTTTTTTTCTTATTTTTTTGAAAAGTTTTAAACTATCTTTTCCTATGTGTCAATACTGCCTCTCAGAATGCAATTTTTATTTGTATTTCTATGTTACTAACCGAAAATGATATTTCTAGAGAGCAGGCAGCAGCGACTTGTATCGAACTGACGACACTACTGACGTTCCGAACGTTTTGTGGATTAGAACCCCGCAACGCAGTCCAGAGTCAGTCGGTGTACACGACCACTGCGTTTTTCTTTTTGCAATTTGTATGCTTTTTTTATTTTAATTTATTTTTTTTTTTTTTTTTTCTGTTCACGATACACAAACCACCACCAACAAAAGCCCGATTCTATTGTGTGTGCCGTGTGTTGCTAGAGTGCTGCTTTGCTTGGTGCTACTGCTGTATAATGCTGCTGCTGCGGCTGCTGTTAACGTCAGTCGTGCCTCCTCTACTCTACTACTCCAATGGTTAGTGGAGCTCTGTTGCTGGTTGTGCTGCTCCTCGGTGTACAGTCCGTCGCGCCCGCAACTGTTGTCGTAGTCGCACAAACTTCTCGGTCTCATCAGAGAATCTCTAGCCTTGTTGCTGGTGGAGTACTGGTGCTGGTGCTGCTGATGCGGCTTCTAGTATGTTGCGGACTGGCCCGTTGAACGTTTTTCTTGTTTCCTTTGGGGGGCTACGAGACTAGATTCCCAATTCTGTCTGTCCTCCTCTGTTTTCCCCGAGAAAACCAACACATCGATGTGAAGTTCCAAACGGAAAAATGCAATTCTCTTCCTTCACACCAGGCCGTGGCGTATACACAACCACCAGCAAAGACCAACCGTCTGAAACATATCGTACACACACTTGTGCAGCGCGTTTGCAACGTTGGATACCATCAGATCAGAAGAGAAATCCGAGTAAGTGAGAGAAAGAGTGTCTCCCCCAGCCAGGCCAGAGCCAGATGTGAAAAGTCCAGCAGTTTTCAATGGGGGCGCACAAATAGCCCTTTGGTAGGCTTCCAACTTCCAAGACCCCTACCAGTTCTCTTAGATGTTGCTGGCAACATTTTTCATTCATGCTTTGTTTGATTTGTTTTCCATCATTCCACCCCATTCTGCATGTGCATACACACGCACACACCAAGTCGAAACGTCATCACACTGTGTGTGGGGTTGGCTCTAACAAACACCTGTTTGCTTAATGGCTAAAGCTTCCCCACCGCCAGCAAACGCATAAAGTTTGCATTCTCTTGCAACCTTTTCGACGACTTCTCCTCTGGCAACATTCACCAAATGCTTTTGCAACATTCTAAGAGCAGGTTGTTCTCTGTCCCCGCCATTGTGGCGTTCCTTGTCTTTCCCATTGGGAACCACCAACCATCGCTTCCTCGTTCCACCTTTTTTTTGCAAATTTGCGAATTTCCTTTCTTCTACGAAGAGAATCGCAATAGCGCTCTTTCGCACTCATGTATCATGTTGCCAGAGCCGCTGTCGGCAAATGCAAACAAAAAGAAAAATGCTTGCGAAAAATTTCGCACACTCTTCTGTCAACATTCATCTCTTTATCACAACACCCCCTACCCCTTTCCCAACCAACCGAGGATTGCTTGGAAAAAGTTTGCAAAAAAAAAACACCTCCATCGACTCTCTTCGACAAGAATGGCAAAACAAAACAAAATCGCAAAAATGTTTGCAATTTTTTTTTTCTTTTTTGCAAAAAAAAAATTAAATTCTGCCGCCGCCGCCGGTAGCTCACACTCACACAAATGGAAGAGGACGCAGAAAATGAATTCGTTTTGATAGATAGATTAACCGCGAAGCGTGAGTAGTGTGTGTTCGCCAGCACATAAGATTTTTGCAAAAAACGAAAGAGAAGATAGCAGCAAGAAAAAAAATATTCAGTAGAAATAACATAAAGTGTGTGCGAAAAATATTCGCGAACAAAAATTAGAAAAAAAAAAAATTTAATCAATCACTTGAGCGGGAGTAGTGGTGTGTTTAAGAAATTTTTTGGCAGTTTTTTTTTTCTTTTATTTGTTCTTGCCTTCAGCTGTTGTATTTGTGTTTTGGCTAACTCGCACCAGGAGGACCCAGCGAGCAGTGAGTGTGACCTCTTTTTTGGGGAACTTAGTTTGTACATAGGTATAGATTTGTAAATTAATTTCTCTATTGAAGCTGGTTTTTAATTTTTAAACAAATTAAGAAACAGACAACGAATTCTATTTCACCACCATAGGCTGTCGCTATGGTGATGGTGAGTAAATGTTGGTTTCACAAATCCCGGTTCTCTTACGCACGCATCCTTTTTGTTTAGCGAAGGATTTTTCGGTGGTTGTTTGGTTGCTGGAGTGCGCTAAATTTTTGGTAGTTTGGGGTCGGTTAGTGATGCCGTTGGGAAGTTTTCCGAATATTGTACTAAATGCCGACGGCAAACGGAAGTTAAAGAAAAGGTAACAGCTCCGTCGATAAAATGTATCGAGAGCTTGTAATGGGGCTCCCTATCTATAGTAGAAGAAGAAGTTGGTAATGGGAAATTAGGGGCTTTCTGTTTAGAGAGGAAAGGAAAGGGACACTCCTCAGGATTTTGAAATGGCTAGCTACTTCTTACGTAGTTTAGTGGTTCCGGTTCTATCAAGTAGGTACAAGAAAGGAACTTAGATCAATAGGGCACAATCGGGACCTTCAAAATTGTAGTTTAAAAAGTCCGATATGACAGCAATGGCAGACCTTCCTAGTATTTCTGTTTTTATTGGTCCAGATTGATCAAGTGAACAGTTTTTTTTTTCGATCGTGTGCCTATTCTCTTTAGGAAGTAAAGCTAGTTTTTGGGTGCTTGTACGATGTCCGGACACATAAATCTAGACAGCTGGAATTTGAATGTGCCAATGTCAGTTAGTTAGGTTAGGTTGAAGTGGATTAGACCATTTTAAGGTCCCTTGTGATAGGTACTGATACAACATGAATCTAAAATCCATTCTTCCTACTCGTTGAACCAATTGGAGCTTTTGATGAAGCGAAGGTGATTACGAATGTCTATGTTTCTTAGATCGTTCAGATCACTATAGCAGAACATTCCCAAATGCAGTTTTCGCCTTTGTGAGAGAGCCGAACAGGTACAAAGGAGATGGAGTTTGGTCTCTTTCTTCTCGCTTCTCCTCCAGTTAGTTACGATTGTATGAATTCTAGCAGGCTTTCAATTAAGTAGGTATTGAAAACACTCAATTTCGCCGGTGACGTCAAAGTTAGTTAACTACGTATATATGTGTACGCGGCTTAATAATTTCTAGCTAGCGCCCGTTTGACAGCTTTGAAATGGATGGCTTAGAATTGGTGAAACCTTAATATGGAATCCGCAAAAATGGTGTTCCATTTCCCCTTAGAGTTAAGGACTTGAAAGAAATTGCAGAGGAATTGAATTTGACAATTTGTGTAGAGACTCAATATTAAACAAACGGTTTCTCTGAAGTTCAGTATCAAGTGACTTTTCACATTTTATAGGTATAGTGTGACTGTATTTTCAATGTTTTACATTTTATATATAGGTAGTCAAGAAGTGTCGCACTGTGCCGATATACAGGTAGGTACCTACATAAAAAAAAACTTTGCACATTGTTACGTTAATGTCAATGCCAATACTCAATAGGTACATGACATATACTTACCATTTGACACCTAACGTATCCCATGAAAAGTGAGGCAAAACAATAACCAAAAGTTCGAAAAAAAGTTTTCTCATAAAATGATTAGATATACCTAGATAGAATCCGTACTGACAAATGTCATGTACAACGTTGCCAGGCACAATAATGCTAAATCAGCATTTCGGTGTCCGAAAATTGCTTTTAATCGCAAATAAAATTATAGTCAACATTTTTCCTTGAGGAATCTGTTGGTCTACAAAAATAATTCTTGTGAAATATAAATTTTGTAGCTAATCTACTCTACTCTAATCTGAAACACATTTATAGTTAGACAGCTGGCAGACTTACTAAACCAGGAATCCGAACGTCCCCATTGAGATTGGTCTTATTTTCTGCTCCAGCAATGTTTTAAGAGTATCCCCGATATGGCTTGGTCTTTTAAAATGAGGTTCGATCTTCTTTGCCGTTTCATGGCTGTGTTTCGAAGATCATCTTAGCTGGAGCATGGTTAATAAGAAGAGCTTCTTTAACTACGACCATATTCAATTTCTTTAACAAAAGCCGTCCGCTTTAATTGGTGGCTTCTGCCTGTTGTCCTCTTTATCGTTACCTACTTACATTTTACAATCCTGAAATTTAGTGCGCATTGATATAAAAATTAGATTAATTTTTGTGACAACTGACAAGTGACAGAGTTGCTGTTAATAAACCCATCAGATATTACAAATTTTTATAAAAGAAGGCTTATATTTAGCATATTCTTCACCCACGAAGGATGAACTTCCCATTTGTATTTAAATAAGCTTTATGTAGATATTTGCATTTTATTCTTTTGTGTACATTTTGGCGAACTTTAGTTTATAGGGGATTCCTTCAACTGTAGCCTGTAGGTATTGCCTGGGGCTTCTGAAATTAATTCTTCGGCGAACGGAATGCAAATTTCCAAAATGTAGAAAATAGGTAGGTAGTCCTCAAAGCCATTTCTATTCAATGCGATTTGTTTCAAGACGTTTGGTATACCCACCTATGTTTTTTTTTTTGTTTCTTTTGTTATATTGTCTCGGTAGGTATAACAATGACAGCCCTCAAAATCTGCAAATCCATTCAGTTTGATATTTATCTAAAATCGGCAACCAGTCTTGAAAAAAAAATCGTTTTTACTTAAAAGCATAGGTAAACAAAGAAAAACATATACAAAAACAAGATGGCTAACTGACCTGACTTATACCTCACACGGGCTCCAAATGTCATAGATACCTACAGATGGAGGAATCTAGTGAAAAAAATCTTTGGAATTTAACTAAAATTGAGGGGCGATAAGATGATTGTACCTAAGTAGGGAGGCATATTCGCACGTACCCAGTGGCGGACTAAGGGGGGGGGGGGGGGCGGTGGGGGCGGTCCGCCCCGGGTGGCAGACTAATAGGGGGTGCCATCAGTAACAGAAAAATAACTTTGCACACTACAAAAAATAAAAACACAAATAAAACAATAAATTTGTTTCCCAAATACCTACCTATATATATGTGCGCATGAAATGAATTTCGTTACTGCCCTATTCTCTTAATAGGGTGATGGCCCCTAAGTTCAGCCCCCTCCAGTAGTCAGCCGCTGACATACAAATCACAGCGTAATAGTAAATGGTTTTGCCTTTCTTCCAAACAAAAAATATTACTCTCTTGGGTAACACTTCTCCTCGCTGTGTGCAAAAAATTGACACAATACACTTGTTACTTCGGGCGTAACAAATATAAGTCTGCGTACAGTTTTCATAAGTGCAGGATACGAGTGGTTTACCAAAAAAAAAATAGTTGAAGTGACTTTGTAAAAGTGATATAATTACGAATATGCTGAAGGCATATGCAGTTTATGATTATTATTATGATATTAACACTTTATTTATCTTTTTTCTTAACTTAAAATATTAAAAATATTTTCTGTTAAATAATTAAGAGGGGGGCTGACCTTATGAGACATTATTTGTATGATTATCATAAGCTCAGCCCCCCCGGCTGACTACTGGAGACTACCTTAATTTATTATTTTTCATAGCTGAGTATGCAAAATGAATGGAAACTTCAATCAGTATTGATTCTCACAAAAATTTCGATAAAATTTCTTTGATTTCCAGTAGTCAGCCCCCCTGTACATTTACTTGAGAAATGGGGGCTGACCATGAGAGACACGGTTCTTTTAAACGTTCTCCAGTCGTCAGCCCCCCCTTCTTATGAAAATTTGTAATTTACATTGGGGCTGACTACTGGATACTTGCGTGGCCGACTACTGGAGCTGAGGGGGCTGACCACTCGCAACTCGTACCTTTTTCACTTATTTTGCAAATAGTTTGCATTAGGTATAATACTTGATTAAATAGTTGAAAAATGGATTTTTAGGGACCTATCAAACTCAAAAAAAAAGTTAAGGGGCTGACTACTGGTGCCATCACCTATAAGTAATATGGAAATAAAATATTTATCGCCCAAGAGCAACAACCAAGCATTTACCAAGCGTCGCAGTTCTGTGTTCAGTTCTTTTTTCTTTACTGATATTATGAGTATTTTTCTTTGTTTCGTTTTTAAATAACGGTACGCATTTTTTTATGGCATATAACTCTATTCTTCTATCCGACGTAGATACACAAGTTGGTGTGTATATATCTATTATCATTAGGCCAGAGGACGGAGTATAAAACCAAGCAAGCCGCGCAATTTTATGCTCTGTTTTTCTTTTTTTTTTTAAGCCGGTTAGAATGTCAGGATACATTTTATACTGAACTTGTGCATCGATCTAAGGCCATGGAAGATATTGCGTCAGTTTTCTCAGCTCTTCAACCGAAAATATTGCTGTATGGAACGGAAGAAGAACTGCGGGCTGTGGTTCCAATGCTTACCTCGACATTTACAGAACTTACAGACAACAGTATCATATTGGAAATCCAGCGAATTCGGCGTCACATGGTAGCTTCAAAGATAAATTTAAAAGATGCAGACATTTGGACAGCCTTTGAATTTTTAAGCTTCATTGTTAAGTGGGATTTTTCAGACTCTTTACCGAGTCTGTCATTGGCGATGAGAATTTATTTAACAATTTGCGTCTCAGTGGCATCGTGTGAACGAAGCTTTTCCAAATTAAAATTAATAAAGACATCTAAGATCAACGATGAGCCAAAATAGGTTGACAATAAAAGCTCGTAAGCACCTTTAAATAAAATATTTGGTCGTGTTTTTTTCTTAAATTTTTCAAGGGGTGTAAGCTTGCTTTACCGCCCCGGGTGTCACTGCCTCTTAGTCCGCCACTGCACGTACCTATACCTACCCTATCGACACTATGAATCTTTGGAATTCAGCAAATTGCTTCGTATTTGCGTGCGTGACATTCGTCTCGATTTGAGGTAATGAATGTCAGTATACCTATATAACTTCAATCACGGAATTCTTGACAAGATGTGTCTATTACTTCTACCTATACCTATACCTACATCAACTGAAAGACTGACCGCGTTATCAATCGACAATGGACTTTTGACCCATCTATGTGGGCGAGCCTAAAGTTCACACAAAATTCTTGTGAATTTTTGACTCACTGATTGTGGTCTTATGGCTCACGGATGAAGAAGGTGAAGAAGAGGACAACGAGCTTGAAAGCGAAGCTAAAAATTCTAGTAATGACCTCATTTGCGGTGTTTGCCTCCAAAACCCACAAGACACACTTCTCCAGCATTGCAATCATTTTAAGATTGCGCTTTCAAACTATGAATTCTGTATGGGGGGGCATGCTGCCCCCCTGCAACCCCCCTGCTTAGGTTTACTGATGGATTACGGGGTGGGTGCGAGGTTATTCTTATTGCTCAAATTTTGTTGGCGTTATTGCACTTTGTGGGAGTGAAATAAGACCAACTGTTGGAAGTTATCCTTATTACACTATTTAAGAGCGAAATAAGGTACATTCTTAGAAGTTGGTCTTATTTCACGGCATCTATCAAACATTCCCATACTTTTTGAGTTGTCAAAACAACTCTTTTTGTTATATGGATAATTGTGGACTTATGGCCTACTTCCATTTTAAAATTGTGAACCTATGGCCCAAATTATTGTGAACTTTTGGCTCATCTGGGTGGGTTATAAGTCCACAAATCAATTAGATGGGTCAAAAGTCCATTGTGGACTTTTGGCCTGTGGACTTATGACCCTGCGCCGACATCGTTCACCTAGCCCCAATCTCAATAATGTCATTCACCACGGCCACATGCCCCGCCTAGGTTTAGGAATATCGGTAATGCAGTCAATCTGATAATTCAAGTTTCACTTATTTACTTGTGTTGTAACGTTTCTATGAGTTCCTTCGCACTTTTTTAGGAATAAATCTTGTTGCGCCTGCCACCCTTTCGGTACCTCGATGAAGGCTTTTAATTTTCTGTCCAAAATTGGCTATCAAACAGGGTTTTACAATTATTAAAAACTCTCGATGCTCGAATGAACTTCCATTGCGCTATAAGTATCCTGAGGTTTGGAGGCGATTTGTACATATTACAAAGGCTCTCTTTTGAAACAATTCGCACTGGAGTTTCTATGTCACAGGCCTTGTTGATGCAAACTGCTTATAAAAGGTATAGTTATATCTGATTGCATAGGTACCGCAGAAAAGTGACACAAGTCGGACTTCATTCAGGTACCTATACTGTTAAAGGTGTGAATCTTTGCGTGACTTCAAACCTTACTGTACTTGCCTAAGCTCAGTTATTGTTTAATTCAATAATTTTTCTCATTTTATTAGCAACTGTCAAGTGCCAACATTTCAATACCTCAAAAGATATTTGGCTCTAAAATTATTCACAGCCAACGGCAATTCACACCAATTTGAGAGAGTTCTCTAAAATTATAGACTTTGTTGACGACTAGAAACAGAAGGACACGCAGTAGGCACGCATTCCTCGAAAACAAAGAGAAAACAAAGCCAAAAGGACATAAACATGAGGGATGGAAGAGCTTTTTGCAGTCCAAGTAGAATGCGTTGCTTCTACGATAGGTATCTGTAGCTGGAGCCTAGCGCTATCCCGTCATGAAGTTGTTGCGGGGAGTGCCAAAAAGGTCCCCTGCATCCTGTCCTCTGTGTTCATGTAATATTCACATTATGTAGACGCTAGACGGTATACCCCGCATACCTTGCTTGTCCCGGAATATTAAACTTATGTGCTAACTGCCGGATTGAATTCGGCACTCGGCAGCCATTGTTTTTGTTTTTAATTTATTTTCTTTTTGTTATTGGGCCTGTTGCTACGTAAAATGCGGGAACATGTTGCAGAGAACGGTAGGTATAGGTATAGTGGTGGCAAAATAACCAGCGGTTGGCCCGCTAATCCCATGCGGGGTGAGCCTTTGTCTTCAAGACGAATGGCGATGACGAACTCTTGGACACCGATTTTGTTGCCAGACAGCCCCATTGATTACAAAGAACGTCGTGGCATTTTGTTTCTGTGCACGTAGATGGGACATGACTGTCCAAAGGGATGAAATGAAATATACCAAAGGCGGTGGTTAGCCGATGGAAAGTCAATAGAAGATAACGAACTCATTTAAAGGGCATCGGTTACAACTTTTATTACAACAAAAGCTTCCGACAGGAGAGTGGTCCGCCAGTTCCTACACCTGCAAAGCTATGTTCTCGTTTCGTCTTTGGTTTGATATTTTTTTCTTGATACCTATCTACTGTTAGACAATTTTTGGGGTAGGTTGTAGGTACGTATACACAGTTAACGTCGTACAGGCAGACAACTCGAAGGCAATGAACTGTACCCCTACGGTGAGTTATTTTCGGGGGTTGAAGTCTAACAAAAAAAAAAAAACGTCAAAACAACTTTAAGACGGCGTGTGGAGAATTTAATTTTCGTAACATTTCGTGGGTTTATTTTTACGGACTCTTTTTTGTCGGCAGACTGCCTCAGGGAAATTGGGATCATCGCACTTGTGTTACACTGGAGCGTGACACAAATGCGAGTTTCTTGACCTGACCGGACATGTTTTTTATACAGTTTAAGGAGAAAGTTAAAAGGGAACTGACACTTGCAGAAAGATAGGTGTGTACCCATACCTACTTATTAGCATTTAAACGGTATGTAGGTGAATGCGCGAAAAGGTTCGGACGCATCAATGCGTTTGGAATTTCTTTATTTTTTTCTATATCATCAACAAAAAGAAAAAGAGAACCAATCCATTTCAGTGCCAGAGAAGGTAACACACACATGCTAATCCGACGTGTTGCTCACAACCTATCAAGGAAATATATGTCTTTTCGTCCTTTTCACAAGTCACTTGTTGGCAGAAATTATATTTAACAGACATGCGGATGTTTTTTAATGGCTACAAAAATTGTTTGAATTTTTTGAGACTATACCTATACGATTTTGAAGAGAGGAACATTTTAGCTCTCAGCATGACTTTTTTTTTCTAAAGTCTACTAGAACTTAGGTAGGTACCTACCTGTTCGCCATTTAAATTGGATCAATATTCATAGTGTGGTTATGATGGCTGGCTATATCAACAACTGTGACGCAATCATTCACTGACGTGTTTTTTTTTAACCTTTAATGTTGAAGAGTTTAAGTTCTATTCATCGAGACGCGTTAGGTAAAAAAATGCAGCATTTAGATAATAAGGGCGCGTTATAGATCGAGTGAAAGTTTTAATTTTTCTTTGGCAAAATTAGTTGCCTTTGAAGAGTGAACACTAGCTACTTATTGCGCCATCGTTGTAAGGACCTTTCCGCATTGATCAACTATGGAATTCTGCCATTTTTTTTGTTTTGTGTATACTTTGTAAGATCCTTTCCATTAACCTGATTATAAAACGAGTTCTTGAACTGAAAGATCCTTGTCATGATTTTATGAAGCAAACCCTTGATCGCAGTAACGTGTTGATTGCTTTAAAGTAGGAGTGAATGAGTTGGTTCTTATTTCCCTTTGTAGACCTTTGCGATCTAACATCTAGCTCTAAGCTCTTCGACTACATTTTTATCCATGATAAATACATTTTATAAGCGGAGTCTGCTATTCATTTGCAATGCGCACGCCATAGAAGTTTTGGAAAATGTCGAATTTTATGGTATTTTCTATGTCCTCAGGACATTACCTACCCGTTGTGTATTGCTTGGTAACGTAAAAGGCCTTCAATTTGATGAGGTCTTTGTTTTTGGTATCCTATTATGTTTTGTCGCAGCTTATTCACTCTAAGCGATCGTAGAAAGCTGAAATTGAGAACGAAGAAAGATGTTGCGCAAAATAAGTGCTAGAAAATATTTTGCGTTTTGAGTTTTATAATCAAGAGTATACGTGAGAAAACGGCGGCAACACTCTCGATTTGTATTTCATCAACTGTAACCTATTCTATATGAACATTTTTGTACACTTAAATACCTACTCATGTTTTTTTTTATATATTTTCGCGACATTAGGTTCATTCGCGTACGCTGTTTAAATCGAACGCAATCGATATAAACCGATCGCAATCGCACAATGTCTATATACACGTTCTCATCAAAATTGACAGAAAAAGAGAAAACTAGCAAAATAACGAGTAACGAGTACCTACCTCTTTTCTTGGTTCGAAACAGCTCAGAGAATTTCAACGGGGAAGTACCTACAACTAAATATGTCAAAAACGTTGACAAGAAACAAATTCAATATCTGTCTTAAAATCCGTGAAAATCAGAACAAAAATCGGTGGTGGTCGAATGTTCTCCTAGAACGTCTCATATGTTGCAAAAAGTTATGTTTCATATTTAATTGTGATATGGGCTGGACGTTAAAGATAAAAGTGGCTCAAAGTAGCTCGAAGTCTATCCACGTACTTTGGGGTATTTTCTCAGGTCTCTGAGAGAGTAACGCTTATTTTTTTATGTTTGACAGGTTGTTAGTGTTTGGCTCGGGAAAGTACGCGAATAGACTTATTTACATACGACAGTAAGTCGTGTGACATACAAGTGAGTTCGATTTAAGTAGGAATTAAGAGTAGTTTTGCGTGAAATAAAGGCTATAAAGAGATTGCATTTGTGTATCCTAGGCCTAGGCCCTCTTATTTCTGATCGTCCTTAAAAGTAGTAGGTAGCTTAGGAAGGTTTTCTGTTTATATGATTGCTTACATAAACAGTTCTATTTATAAAAGCAGCCCTCAAAAATGTCTTAAACAGGAAAATGTGATTTATAAAAATTTGTTCGAACTTAAGCAATGTTACTTTAGGGCTGCGTTAATGATACGCGAAAATTTGCCTTTAGAGCATGCGTAGAGCTTACTTAAATGTTATATAATATTTGCGTCAAATGTCATTTGGTCGTGGAGGAATTGTAAACAAAACCAATAAGTGAAATTAATTTTTTGGTTGTTCATTCATTTCGCATGCTGTGTAAATTAATGCCAAACGTAGATATTTCGTTTTGTAAATAGGTACAATTATAAGATATCAGTTATATTCAATAAATAAAAAAAATAGGTATCAAATAATTATGCGTTTGTTTGTTGCTTGTAGGAAATGTTTGAATATTATGGGTACCTATGACCAGGCATTAGATTTGGTGGTGGTTGGTGAAATGGGACGAGGAATATGGATATTGATTGCATTTTTATATTTCAGCAGTACCTCCGAAGTCATTTCGGAATTTTTCCAGATAATTTGACTTTTTATTGTGTGAAATAATTTCACGTATGAAGCTAATCACAGCTGCGATGTGGGTTTCAGAGCAAAAAGTAATAGATTTCTGTGTTTTCTCCAAAAGTTTATCGAAATTCTCACCTCTTTAGACACGAGCTTCTTTTCAGTTAAGTTTATGTGGAAAAATGTTTATTAAATAACAATTTAGCAAAGCCATGTATAGAGGCTGCGTAAATCTTGACGTAATATACCTAAAACTAAGGGAATCTCATAAATACGGCCTAAAATGTTGGTTCTTGTCGTAGGATTGAGTAGGTAGTTTGTGAATTTTTCTCCCAAGCTATGTAAGGCACTAAGCTGGTATAATTTAAGATAATCGCCAACACACCTATTATAAGATTCAGCACGTTATTCAGCACAAACAAGCAGAGCAACATATATTTCTCACATTAGTTTCATGTTTCCAAATGTTTTACGGGTCTTTCTTATTTTCCTTCAATATACTCGTAGTTCAAAATAATTTTAATACGGTTGCTCAACCATTCACTCACAATAGCTGAATTTGTATAAGAAATGTCGCCATTTTGCGTTCGTATTAAGCTGAATGCAACAAAAAATGCACAAAAATTACCTTTACCAACCAAAAGTAATAGAGAGGGAGGGAGTTAGATCGTTGAACAGTGACGGAGACTTTTGTATTAAAGTTTGACAAGCTTATGTCAATGTCGTTATATATATGTCAAAATAAATCTCCTTACGTTCAATAGAGTGGGGACTTTCACGTATCTATACTTATTTAAAGCTAAGTACTTAGCTCGAGCTAAACTGAATTTTATGTGCTCTATTACTTTTCTCTGCAAACATTAGCTACAATCCTAGAAGGATTTTGACATAGAGCTCGCCGTGGATAAGTGTCACAGAAAACAGCTGTTCTTTAAAATGACTTACTTCAAAAATTCAACTCGCTCTTCTTTTCAACCATTTCCGATTCTACATAGGTAGGTAGATACCTACTGCTCGTCGATTCCTTATTTACTTCTCCGCAATACAAAAACTCAACAGAACAACAGAAAACAAACGATCTGACAAAATTTATCTTGAGAAAATGTACAGCCTCATTAAATGGACCCGCTAAATTTTAACAGATACGAAGAACCTACATTAAACAGTGGTTTCGCTTGAATTTAGCTCAACAAAATATTAGAGAGAATTTTGTATGGGAGCTAAAAAGCTGGCAGCGTACTAAGCTTAGGTCACTAGGTCTGACAGCTGGCAGACTTAAGTGTCTCAGTTTTTTTTTGGTCCAGTATCCGACAAATTTAGTCAAGAATGGCATGACTCAGTATTAATTTTGCATAAATGAGCCAACACATTTATTTTTTTGACGGAACTTACACTGTAAAAATTAAGCGAACATTAATCGAAGTGGTGGAGAAACATTGGAGAGGCGCATTATTTTAGCTTTCCTGGAACTTTAGCGCTTATAAAAAGTATTTGCAAAAGCTGACAAGCTAAAAATTAATGGGGATTAAAAGGAATTGTTTAACAACTTTTAAACAAAATACTACTAGGCCTGTAACATATGTTAATGTTTTCATAGAAAGTTGTTTGACGTAACAAAAAATATAGCCGATGGACGTATCTAGGCAACTTCCCAAATTGCCGTGTGGAAACGCCTAAAGAGATTTATAAATAATTCTGTCAGTTCAAACATGGTAGATATGAAGATTTTGATGTCACAGTTATAAGTCATCACCACTAATCGACAATTGCTCCTTCGCGCTGTCAAATTTGTATTCACCCAAAATAACAGGATATACCTTATAGGCGTTTCTACGAAAACAGAAGTTTTCCCATGAATATTTCAGTTTTCAAAACTAGTCGTTTAAAGTCGTATTCCCCGAAAACACAACGTAAACGGCTTCGCTGGGTTGTTGAAACAAACACACCTTTCGCATTATCCAGCTGCGCGAATTTTTCGCTCAAAGTTTGGAATTTGACAATTTTAGTACCTAGACCTACGCACTTGGCTCGGAAAAGGTGGTAGGTACCTACCGCTGAAGGAAATGAGAGCTAGGCAAGGAGTTATAGCCAACAAATAGGAGTTCCCGTTCCTGTAATACTTGCAAATGTCACCTCTATCCGGTGGATAACTGTTCACCTTATATAGTCACAGAGGTACTAAGTTTGTCTTTGGTATTTTTGAGAACATTGCACAAAGGTCCATTCTTCCCTTACTAACCGATCAATACCGGCGTCGTCTTAACCTCAATTTAATTTGCATCCTATATACCTACCTTCTCTAGCTGCATAAATGTTAAACAATTTACTACTTAATTTAAGAAAAAAAAAAGTAACTCTCCCTTTCTCTAGGACGTATGCATACAAACATTGATATCCTTGTTTTCTCTTTTCTTGTTGTAAAATTTTCCTTTCACCGGACAGGATCATAGTAGGTACCTAACCCACCTAGTTGTCGTCTTCGTTCCACTTCGACTTTGACTTCGTGAAGCGTCTCCGCGTTGTCTAAGAAAGTGCAAAACTATTTGCATAGCAAAAAGTTTCCTTTTGCTGATGGGAAAAACTTTTCTCACCACTTTTGCTTGCATTTTCTCCAAGGATGACGACGACAACGACGACGATGATGATGATGATTCATCCTGTGCATTGCTCTAGCTGGTGGCGGTGGCAGGTGGGGCGAGTCGTGATGAGTGTTTTTCCACAATCCTTGCTTTTATTGCACTTAAACGCACATGGCACTCGGGCACTTTTGTACTTTTGCGTCACATGACGTAATGAGTTGTAAAATGCAAGAGAAATTGACGAAGAAAAACTCACCAGCTCGATGGCAAATGCAATTTCCATTCCCTCAGCAACATCGTGCGCACGCAACATCTCCAACTCACCCCCAGCAACACGATCCAACACACAGAGAGATAAATGGCTATTTGTGTGTTCCTTTTTTTTTCCTGCATTATGCGAAAGAGAAAATGCACACAAAAGAGAGTGCAAAAGCAAAACTGCCGGCAATTGCACTGTTCGCACACCAACTCGACGGCAATCTTTCTCATTTCCTCGCATACGACTGCTTCGGAGAGTGTATAGGTGCGTAGCGGTCGCTCACACTGCAGCAGGACGCCTGCTATTGAAATGCACCCTCTCGGTGCTCGGTGGGTTGGGTTTTAATTCAGTTGTTGGTTGTTCGGCTTTCCTTACACGCGCGCGTTCTTTCTCTTTCCCATGCGATGCGTTTTTCACAGGCGACGCGGCGGTCGCCAAAGAAGAATACTGTTTGTGTATGACCGGTGCAGTGTGTGCGACGGAGAAGGAGCTATTCGCTAGAAGAAGATGCATTTGGTATGTGTTTTTTTTTTTTTTGCTGGTTTGTTGTTTTCCCATTGATTGTGTGTGTTGAACAAGGGGGAGGAAGAGCGAGCAATACAACATCGTGATTACATTATTGGAAATCGCAACGCAATGGTCGCCATCCTGTGGTGTTGTTGTTGTTCGGTGTGTGAGTGTGCAGTTGCAGTGTTGTTTTTGTTGTTGCTGTTCGCCTAATTCACACAGTTGCCATTGGAGTGGGCAGAGTGGGTGGTGCATATTCAGTGTCCCCCACTCTGGTGCGGCTTATATACTCATGCCAGTGTAATTTGTAAGGCTAATCCGTTCCGTGTGTTGGAAGGAAAAGAAGAGAAAAATGCGTTTTTTTTTCCGGAGGAAAATGCCCAACCGAATGCGTATGTGTAAGTGAGTGATATATAGGCTTAGCTGTGATGCATGCGTAAGGGATAGATGTTATTTTTTCTTTGCCGCTAGTTGTGTTGGTAGGAGTGGATGTATATGTACCTATATGCAATAATAATTGATGGTGCATTTTTGCCATTTTTACTTCGATAACTTTTATGTGTGCAGGGGCCTTGGGTTTTTCTTTATTTTCCATTCGCCCAATTGATTGAGAGTGCGTTTTCATTTTACGAAGGGTAGATCGTAGATGTGTATTAAGCGGCTCGGGAAATTCGATTGGGGGTGTGTTTTAAACTTTTCCTAAAGGCTTGGCGTATAGGTAGGTAGGTACGGCAATTTGACTTTTATGGCCAAGAATGAAGGGGTCCCTTGGATAGTTTTGAATTTTTTTTTTCAAGTTTATAATTGGGAAGTGGAGGAGGACATTTTACTGCAGTTGGGGTCCATATTTTATAGACAGGCAATTGTTTATGCCAGACGAAGAAGACGCATTGCCGTTTTTCTTTGGTTTGGAAGGTGGGTATAGGTAAGGTACCTACCTGTGTACCGAATGGCATACCGCACTCATCGGCAGAGCAAAATTTATGAATACTTAAGAAAACTGAGGACATAATTATAGGTATCCATACGCAATACCTACCTACTGATGATCAAATAACTAAAAATAGGTAGCCCTTTAGAAAACTATGGATACTGCACGCAGAAAAATCACTTGTATTTAAAATCAACCAACTTTCGGTTAAAAACTACCAATTGATATTGTTAATAGGTACCTATAGCTCTTACAGAGTTAGTGGATTAAAAATATAACCGAGTGAACTTGCTTAACGAAACTCGGCTAAAAATAACCGATTTATCAATTTCCTCTCCAAATTTCCTCGGTCGTAAATAACAAACTAACTATAATAACAGAGTAACATATGGTCAATACCAACTAATAAAGTGTGTTATTTTTAACAGTATGATTTAACCTTTTTAACTCGATAGTTTTCCACAACAAATACCTACCTACTTGTTTATTTTCTACAGAGACTTAGTTAATTTTAACTCATATTTTTTAACCGAGCAAATTCCACTCGGTTAAGGTCAAAATTTCTGCGTGTAAGAAGTTATTTTTTTCCAATATTTTGATCTAGAACACTGAATAAGATTGTGATTGTCTTATGAATTCATCTAAAGTAAGTTTTATGTAGATAAATTGGTTTTTATCTACTAACCATAGTTCAATGGATGAGAATTGAGATCGCTGGCGGACAACACTGTCACTCTCGGTGCAAGTTATAATTTCAGTGAATGCTAGCCGCATCTGGAAGATTATAGGTACCTATAATTGCGTTGAGGACTTGCGGTTTGCGGATTCCATTTCAACGCCATCTTCGATTTGTCGTTTACGCACATACTGTGCCACTTTGCTTTAAATATTTCATAAAAAGTAAATTAATCGTTATTTTTACGGGCCAAAGATTGCGGCTATAATTTTTGGCCTATTTATCGTGCTGGTAAAATTTGACAGCTGTGATCATCACTAAAAAAAATGCGCAGTCTATGTAGTTCGTCGAGGAAGTGAAAAGTGGAGGTATCAAACGGAAAATTTAGGTTTCAGTGTTTTTTTTAATGTTTACCAACTCGTTTATTTTTTTCTGTTAAGTTATAGTATACATATATAAATATAGATCATAAAATTTGAAAAATACGAAATTTTCATTTTTATTTAAGTATTAAGTTAGATGGTGGCCGGTTACTAGAACTTTTTTTTTTGAGGTGTCCTAGTGACCGTTTTTTTTGTAGGTGGATAGATATTATAAGGCACGAATTTAATAATCGATATGTAAACCTAGTTAGGTGCCAGAAAAAAAAAAAATATGTGTATATAGGTCCTTACAACTTCCCATGTCGTGCTAAAAAAAATGGTTTCAAAATATTGTTGTGACAGGCAGTGATGGTTTTTTAAATTTAGGAAAAATCTAGATTTTGCTCTTAGGTTGCAAATAGTTAACAGAAGGATAGTGGGTAATGCAAGTTTTTCAAAAAAAAAATATTTTAGTAAGAAAATGTAAAAGCCAGCGCTGCTATAGTTGAAGATGATTCTACAAAGATGTTTGTGCGGCAACAACTTTACTTTTTCAAAGAGCACCCATCAGAGAAAAAACAACGCAAAATCAAAGAAAACCACTTTTATTAAATATTTTTCGGAATGACTTATAGCTTCGACTAAGAACATTTTTAAATCTAAGTGCGGCTGATTTTAATTCAAATTGTTTCAGTTATTTAAGAAGGATAAGTATATAGGTATTTTTGAAGTTTGATCTAACCTCGTATTTACCTTGGTTTGATGTGGAATCAGTATCTTTTTAATTAAAATTCGGCCATCTTTAAAACAATCTTTATAAATTTCGATCCAGCAATAACGCATCGTAGATTTAAATAAATTAAACTTTGAAAATACTAATGTTCAAGCTTTAATTGTGTGTGGTTATTGAAAGGTCATCCGAGAAGTGAAAATAGTTTCTGTAATATTCCGCTATTCCATTTGTTCCATTTGTGCCAAATAACATTTTCACTTCTCTCTTGTTGATGAGCTCTCATTTTGCCGGCAGTCGTTCGCATCGCCTCTTATAGAAAACATATAATTGTGAAACTGAATTCAAATAAAGTTATATATATATATTGTATAATAAGAAGCATGTTTCATTTAAACATCGAACGACTAAACATGGCGCAGCCGGAATATTGAACCAGTTTTTTTTATATACTAATTAGTATAAACTCAAGTAATGGTTAAAACACGCTCTCAAACAAAAAAGAGCGAATCAAATGACAATAAATCACAAGGTGAAGTAATCGTAATCGAACTGAGCTCGGATTCTGAGTTAAGTGATCCTGAAATCGAAGAAGTAGAATTTGATATAAAAAACAAGGTGATTTCGTTGTCTAAAAGCAACTTTATAGGCGAAACAACAGGTGATCTAAGTGAATTTCTGAAAATTGAAGTTAAAATGGAGTTTAAACAACCCGCTCCATTAATCATGGATGGAAATCTTTCCGAAAATTTTAAAAAATTCAAACAAAGGTTTGAAATCTTCATGCTTGCATCCGAAAGCACTAACAAAGGTGAAAAAGTTAAAATTGCAATTTTATTGAACGTTATTGGTGAGGATGCTGTCGAACTGTATAATACATTGCCTGTTAGCAGCAATATGAAAGCCACATTAAAGGAAGTTATAACGGAATTCGAAACATACTGCAATCCGAAAAAAGACGAAGTATATGAGCGGTACAAGTTTTATAGCCGCATTCAAAGAGAAGATGAGAGTTTTGACCACTTTCTAACGGATATAAAACAACTAGCCGCAACGTGTGAGTTTTCAGCAGACGAAATCGAGAAGGCCACTCGTGATCGCATCATTTTCGGTATAAAGTCAAAGCTCTGTCAGGAAAAACTACTTGGAGTGGGGAACATAAGTCTCGATGAAGCAATCAAAAAATGCCGGTTGTTTGAGTTGGACAAAACAAGACTGGAGGACGTACAAAGCGTGAGACTCACAGAAACGTCGCAAAAGGGGAGTGTTGCAGTTGACTCGATTACTAACAAATTTAATAAATTTAATACTAACTCTCCACATAAATACTTTGAAAATTTTAATAATACAGATTACAAAAACAAAAACTCGCATGCACATCATAAAAGTTATACTAACAGAAATTATCAAAACAAATATACTAATGATTATTCTCAATTTTCTCACCAAAAGCAGGTAAATTCGAGGCATCGCGGAGAGTGTTGTGAACGGTGTTACTCATATCATGAACCGGGACATTGTCCAGCGCAAGGTAAATTTTGTGTAAAGTGTAGGAAACCTGATCATTTTGCTATTGCATGTAAAACGAAAAACATCGCCAATCTATCGGTTAGTGAAATTTCCCATAATAAAGTAGAGGAACCAAGTTCAAGTGAGGATAACTTTTTCATATATTCATTAACTAATAAACAAAAGTCGTGCTGGACTGAAACAATTAAAGTGGAAAATCGTGAAATTGCATTCAAACTAGATACTGGCGCTGAAGTAAATGTGATCCCTTACAAACATTTTGCTAAATTCAATAATTGCGAGTTGATAGAGGATCGGGGTGTTCTAGAGGTATACGGCGGTAAAAAAATCTACCCACTTGGTTTCACAAAGTTAAATTGCGTAGTGAAAAATAAGAAATATTTGGTAGAATTCTATGTTGTTGATCAAAATACAACACCATTGTTAGGCATAAAAAGTTGCGTTGATATGCAACTTATTAAGAGGGTTCACTTAATAGAAAATAGTAAGCAGTCACTTATAGCAGAAAATAAAGATATTTTTACAGGAATCGGAAGATTTCCTACAAAATGTGAGCTTCGTGTAGATTCTACAATTGTACCGACAATTAAACCACCTAGAAGAATTCCTCTTTCTTTACAAGAACCGGTTAAATTGGCTCTACATAGCTTAGAAATTGATGGGATTATAAAGAAAGTAGATACTCCGAAAAATTGGGTCAGCAATTTGATAATAGTTGAAAAACGAAACAAGGAGATTAGGTTATGTCTCGACCCAAGAGATCTCAATAAAGCATTGATACCAGAACATTTTTTGATACCAAAATTGGAAGACATCAAATATAAACTTTGTGGTATGAAATTCTTTTCCGTTTTGGATTTAAAACATGGCTTTTGGCAAGTTGAATTAAGTGAAACTTCAAGTGAATTATGCACTTTTAGCAGTCCTTTTGGATGTTATAAATTCTGTAGATTACCATTTGGGATTAGTGTCGCACCAGAGATTTTTCAGCGATACACATATCAATATTTCGGTCATATTTCTGGAACATGCGTTTATTTAGATGACTTGATTGTCTTTGGTAGAGATCAATTTGAACATGACCGAAATCTTAAAAATGTATTTGAAAAAGCACGCCAAATAGGAATACGATTTAATGCTGACAAATTTCAGCATAATTTAACTTCAGTTAAGTATCTAGGCCACATTTTTACACAGGCAGGCATGAGTCCAGACCCTGATAGAATTAAATCAATTTTGGCAATGGATCCTCCATCAAATAAAAAAGAGGTACAACGATTTTTGGGATTAGTTAATTACCTACGAAGCTTTCTTCCAAACCTATCATCAATTTCAGAAGATTTGCGAAACTTACTTAAAAAGGATAGTGATTTCTTGTGGTTAGATTCCCATAACGAAACTTTCAAGCGATTAAAGGTGATAATAACAAATGCTCCCATATTAAAACTATTTGATGAAAATAAGCAAATCATCTTACAATGTGATGCTTCTAAGAGTGGAATCGGGTGCTGCCTGTTGCAGCCGAATGGTCCAGTAAGTTTTGCCTCAAGGGCACTTACGGATACAGAAGTAGGATATGCCCAAATTGAAAAGGAACTTTTGGCGATTACATTTGCATGCTCAAAGTTTCACAATTATATCTACGGGCGTTCGGTTACGGTTCAAACTGATCATAAGCCTTTAGTAACAATTTGTAGCAAGGATTTAGATAAGGTGTATTGTACGCGGTTACAAAGAATGAAATTAAAATTAATGAATTACAAACTAAACGTAGTTTATGTCCCTGGCAAACATTTACATGTAGCTGATTTGTTGTCTCGTTCCTTCTTAAAAGAAACAAAAGGTAGAAATGAAGATGATTTTGATGAAGTTATTCATTCAGTAAATATTAGTGACGATAGAAAGGCGCAGCTACAAAGTGCTACACATAAAGACCCAGAATTAAGAAGGTTAATGAAATATATTTTAAATGGTTGGCCTAAGGATATAAGCAAAGTTGATGAAGATTTAAAGTTCTACTATCGCATGCGGCATGATATTTTTATTGAAGAAGATATCATTTTTTATATGAATAAAATAATAGTACCGAACGTGTTGCAGCATGAATATCTTAAAATCTTGCATGAAGGGCATCTAGGTATTAATAAAACTAAGTTAAGAGCAAAGTCTCTCTTGTTTTGGAAGACAATGAACAATCAAATTGAACAATTAATAAATCGATGTGTTATATGTCAACAGTTTAAAAAGTCACAAAGTAAGGAGCCAATTATTAGTCATGATATACCAAACATACCATTCTTAAAAATCGGATTAGATATATTGGAATATTCTAAATATTACTATTTGGTCATCGTTGATTATTTTTCTAAATGGTTGGAGATTATTCCAATTACAAATAAATCAGCTAATGAAATAATACAAAAACTTAAATTTGTATTTTCTGCTCATGGAATTCCTCAAATTATAGTTGCAGATAACAATCCATTCCATTGTGGTGCATGTTTGTCTTTTGCGAAAGAAATCGGTGCGAAGTTTGTTTTTAGTAGTCCATATCACCCTAAATCCAATGGCTTAGCAGAAAAATTTGTTGGAATTAGCAAAGACTTGCTTCGCAAAAGCGCTGCTTCTAAAACAGATATATTCTTACTACTGTTAGAGTATAGAAACACTCCACTCCCAAACATAGGATATTCACCGGCTCAATTGATGTTTAACAGAACTTTGAGAACAAAAATACCTTCTCACGATGAAATTCTTAAGCCCAAACTTTCAGAACACGCCTACTCTCGAATAGTTCGATCCAAGAAAAAAGCGGAAAAATACTATAACAAAAACGTATGCTATAAGAAATCATTTAGTGCGGGTAATCTAGTTTGGATCCAATCATTAAACAAAAAGTGGGTTCCTGGGATAATAAAATCTGTATTGCCAGAACCACGATCGTATTTGGTAGAGCTTGAAAATGGTGCAGTATATAGACGAAATTCTAAACATATACGAAAAAGATTTCCTGATGTCACAAAGTTAAATGACAACATCACACCAACAGATACGAAAGTTCACAACACTCGAAGCCATTGCAAAAATAATAATTCTTATGTATTACACATGTAACGAAGTTAGGCATTTAAAAAGACATAAATCGTTTCTTGTAAAAATCGCTTAACTAGATATATTTTCAAAGTTGGTATGTATTATATATGAAAATTGTAAAAGAGGGAGATGTGTGGTTATTGAAAGGTCATCCGAGAAGTGAAAATAGTTTCTGTAATATTCCGCTATTCCATTTGTTCCATTTGTGCCAAATAACATTTTCACTTCTCTCTTGTTGATGAGCTCTCATTTTGCCGGCAGTCGTTCGCATCGCCTCTTATAGAAAACATATAATTGTGAAACTGAATTCAAATAAAGTTATATATATATATTGTATAATAAGAAGCATGTTTCATTTAAACATCGAACGACTAAACAAATTTAACTTCGTTCAGGTATTGATTCAAAGTGAACCCATTTTGAATAAACATTTTTTTCAACTTTAATCTTACCATGATGCTTCGTAGACATAACCTCTTTAGGGCCGGTCTGTTCAAAGCTGGTTAAGCCCTTGGTTGGTTTACCATAGATTTAGGTTAACCAATGATTACAAATCCGTGATAACCAATGAGTATTTGTTCAAAGCTGGTTAAGCCCTTGGTTGGTTTACCATAGATTTATGTTAACCAAGGATTACAAATCCGTGATAACCTGGGCTAGGATTTCTATGTTAATGCATTTTTTTCTTCGATAAAGGTAGAAGCAAATGAATGATACAGTTTTTCGAATCAGTAGATTTCCTTAAAAATGGCATTTAATTGTTAGTGAATATTTTTGCATATATTTCTATAAATGCATAAAAATTCAATTTTTGGTTTATTGGACATATTTATAAGATAAATGCATATTTTTAGTTCATATTTTTAAAAATTAAAATGTTTACTTAAAACATTTAGTTCGAACCTCCACGGAATGTAGAGTAAGTTAGGGTAATATGGAATACATCTTTCTTATTCTGAAATTATGTCTACATTTTTGGACCAAACTACTCTTCAAGTGACTTAAAGTGACTGATGCCTATTCAGGTACATAGGCCAAACTTACCAGAGCATTAAGACTTACCACTTTTGAATTATCGACTTTTATTATAAAAAATGCTAATATCTTATTTCCACAAAATGTGTAGGTAATATGGAATATTCCATATTACCACGATTTGGGTGCAATATGGAATATTCCATATTACCCACGTTCGAAATGTTTTCTTTTCAATTTTATTTTGTTTAAAAGCTTTAATTTATGAATGAATTTTCACAAAATTTACATAAATATTTTGTCTTTAAACAATTTTTGTGGGACCACATACTACATTGAATGCATCTGTCCCATAAGAGACCATCAGGATACGACTCGTCACATGCATTGCAGAACACGCCTTCACGAGGTTCAGAATCGAAATCTGAGCCCATTTCATCCGAGCTTTTGTCATCAGCAACAAAACTTACCGAAGAATCACTAGAGGATTGGTTTGGAAAATCCCTTTTGCATTTTGGTTGCCTTTTGCGGCCTCCTTTTGAAGTGGATGGTAGTTTGTGATCTTCTTTTTCTTTTGAACAATTCTTTTTTTTTTAACAATTCTTTTTTTAGTTTCAGTTTTAAACAAATTTTGAACACAGATGTTTTCAGATTTTTTTTTTTTTTTTTTTTTTTTTTTTTTTTTTTACCATCATCGAGGACACACAAAACACTACGTTCTCTTAGTGTGACCTCTCAGTAACGCTTTACACAACTGTTGTTTGTTGCGCGACTTAGCGTCATCTACCGATCTTCAATCTTATAGACTACTTCAATTCAAATATTAAGTTAATTTAATCAAAAACCAATGAAAAAACGCAATTTTTAAAATCTAATCTGCATAAGCAAAAATCAATTTCATTGCAGAGATCATTGAATGTGCTTATGCACCTTGTAATAGGCTCGTTGTTACCATAATTGGTTGTATGCCTTTCTGTATAAAATAAGCTTCTAACCCGAAGAGACCTTTGGGGGGCGTATATATTTAAAAGATAAAGCAGTTCTGGTGACTTAATATGATAATTAATAATATCGCGAACAAACATGACAGAAGTTACAGTGCGTCTGAAACTGAGGGTTTGCAAGCCGACTAATGTGCATCTGCTGTCATAATTAGGAAGCTCATCAAACACATATAATTTACGAACCGCGTATCTCGTGAATTTCTTCTGGACTCTTTCGAGTCTAAGTTTGTGTAAGACATATGGTGAATCCCAAATAATTGATGAATATTCTAAGTATGGCCTGACTAATGAGCAGTAAATAACCTTAAGGCTACGTACATTTCGAAAGTCGTTACTATTACGCATAAGAAAGCCCAACAACGAGTTAGACTTAGCAATGACGTAATCGTAATGCAAATTAAAATTTAATTTATAGTCAAATATGACACCAAGATCTTTTACCTCATCAAGACGCTGAAGTCTAAGATCATTTATAAAATAATTATGAAAAATGGGTGCAGCAATACGGTAGGCCGTAAACACCTTGCATTTAGAAATATTAAGTTCTAGAGCATTGTGATTACACCATTCCGATAACTTATTAATATCTGATTGAAAGCGAGTACAATCAGAAATATTATTAACCCGAGAAAACAACTTCAAATCATCAGCGAATGTCAAAACTTTACAGAATTTAAATATTTCGTGGACATCGTTAATAAATAAAATAAATAGCAACGGGCCCAGATGACTACCTTGTGGAACGCCCGACGTAACTTCAATTACACGAGAAGTCAAATTATCGACCTTTACCATTTGCCTTCTATGGGTTAGGTAATTAACGAACCATTTTAGCATTGAGGAATGAAAACCCAACGATTTTAGCTTAGCTAAAAGTAAGGTGTGATGCACTCTATCAAAGGCTTTTGTGAAGTCAGTGTAGAGTACATCAACCTGTACACGTTTCTCAAAACTATTAAAAATGTAATTAGTTAACAAAGCTAAGTTAGTAGTACAAGATCTACCACGAACAAAGCCATGTTGACTACTAGAAATAATTTCTTTTACCGCGAAATAGAGTTTGTCTTTAACAATACTTTCAAATAATTTAGGTATTGCCGAAAGCTTAGATATAGGCCTATAGTTCTCCACCTTTTGCCTTAAACCGGTTTTAAAAATTGGAATTATAAAAGAATATTTCCATTCATTAAGGAAATCACCAGAAACAAGAGACTGGTTAAAAATAATTTTAAGAGGAAGAAAAACGGAAGACAAACATTTCTTTAATATTACCGCTGGAATCCCATCTGGGCCTGGGTTGCTATTAAAATTAAGTTTATCGAGCGCGTTTATTACATCTTCATCCGAAAACTGTAGGACACCGATATCCAAAGCATCAGAGATCATATCGTAATGATCATCTCTTAATTGCAATTGACACTCATTGTACACCGACTCAAAAAAGTTAGCAAACAAGTCGCAAGTGCTTTTTAAATCTGTTGAACTTACATTTTCAAATTCCATTACCTTAGGCAAGCCTGTGGTATTTCTTTTCGAATTAATATAATTCCAAAACGATTTACTATTGCGCTTTACCGACGACTCAACAGACAAAATATATTGATTATATAAAAATCGATTTAAAAACTCATATTCTTTCCTGAATCTCAAAAAAAGTTCACGATTAGAATTTGTTTTATGAGATAAATAACGCGAATGAGCTTTCCTTTTTACATTACGTAAATTAACCAATCTTTTATTGGACCAAGGAATTTTAAACTTATTATTATGACGCGTCTTTGGTACGAATAAATCAAAACCAGAATTTATTTTATCCAAAAATATATCATAATTACCTTTAAGATCGGGGGATTTTAGCATTTCGACCCAATCAAAATCATTTAAATATCCCTGCAGTGCACTGAAATTGGTTTTTGAGAAGTTATAAGATAACGCGGAATCATTACTACAACGTTCACCGGAAAAACTACGAAAATTAAGCTCTAAAAGTAAAGCTTTATGATGGATTTTATTGGAATCAATAACATCCACAGCCTCTGAAATTTTATAATCAATTTCATTATTAATAAAAATTAAATCTAAAATTCTATTAAGAGAATTACGAATAAAATTTATTTGAAATAAATCCAAAGAAAGAAGACCATCAATGACTATTTGTTCATAATCATGATTTACGTTAAAAGGTATTAAATTCGCATCACCATCCACATTTCTCCATGTGACATCACCAATATTAAAGTCACCCAATACACAAGGTATTTGAGTAGCTCCAAGACCACTGACAACACGAGCAATGCCTTCAATGTGTTTTTCATACACACTAAAAGCACTACCAGGAGGAACATAGGAGACGCAAACATACAACTGATAACACATGTTATGTAAATCAATACACACACACATCTGTTCAACATCTACCGATCGATGCTCCAATGTAATCTGCCTACTTTGAAAAAGAGATGACACAGCTATTAAAACTCCCCCACCTCTCTCGCTGCTTGTTCGGCAGCGATCATTTCGGTAAACCACATACGAAGCATCGAAGATCTCAGCCGAAAAAATATGTGGGTGCAGCCATGTCTCCGTTAAGACAATAATATCATATTGATGGTCAGAGAGCGCAACAAAAAGCTCTTTTGTTTTTGTTCTCATACCACCAATATTCTGATAATAAACGGAATACGAAAAATGATTGACAACGGAGGTGTGTTGCCGCCGCAGAGAATCACTGTTTATGTTTTGACTTCTGCAACGGGCAAGACAACTCCGTTTTTTGTCAAAAATTTCTTAACGCGAATTCCCGACGGCCAAAAAGAAGAATCTAATGCGCGGGCGATGAATTCGTCCGGTAATTTAATTTTGAAATTTATAAAGCGTAATTTGGTTAAGTCAGCGGTCGACTTAACCAGTTTATAACAACCAATTTGGTCACTCGATATGGCCAATTTATTTGAAATGTAATTCCGCAGTGCACTTTCACTAGTATCAACATGAAAACCGGCAGCATGCAGCTCCATTGGAGGAGTCGCAACTAAATCAAACGCGGTATTAACCGAACCATTGGAAGGTTTTATTTTTTTCGGGCGTTTATTCTTTTTCCGCGGTTTTTTTTGCGATACTTTGCTCAATATTGCGGAGCCTTCGGAGGCATTTTCCGTTTCCACAGACGGCGGCTGTGCATTACTGCAAACAGGTATGTCATTAAAAGAAACACGCGTTTCAGCAGAACAACTTTTTTCCGGCGGCAATTCCGAAGCACTGTTTTTTTGCGAGGAATTACATTTCAACTCCCGAATCTCTAACTTAACCAAACTCAGTTCATTTGTTAATGCACTAAGTTTGGAAATTAATCCAAGTAAAGGCATCCCCATGCAGATTTTGCACTTGTAGCAAAGTCCATTTGCCTTCATCAGCTGGAGGGCCGCTTCGGAGAGCATCACACATCTCGTGTGGAATTCCCTGGAGCATATCCCTCCGCAACTGATGGAGTCACCAGACATTATGCCAGTACCGCAAATATCGCAGGTTTCAACCATATTGGAAACAATTATTAAAAAATGCAAAATTAAAACAAAAAGGAAAAAATAAAACAAAAAATATTAAAGCGACAATAGAAAAATTGCGGTAATAAATAAATAAAACGACTAGCGGGCAACGGCGTGTTCACTGAGCAAAGCTTTCGAGAGAACTGAAATTTTAAATTATCCTGTTTGTTTAAGGAGAGTTTATAAGGCGTCTCTGTTATAACAGCAGCTTGTGTGGCTTTTCTTCCCCTATTAGATTTCTTTTGATTTATTTCAACTGGCGAGGCTATGTCCCAAGGTGAAACATTATAATTTGATATTTTTTCTGAGGCCATTGGTGGAGTTTGTGAAGCTTTATGACTTAATTCTGTTTCTTGTTGAACAACCGATTCATCAACTTTCCCTGCACCAATAAAATCCGCTTCGGTAAAAATATGTGGATTAAAAGGATATATGCCTGTACATCTGAAACCATTAGCAGATATTTCCGCTGTTTGACACCTTAGATATGCTTTGGCGAAAAGTTCAGCAACGTCATATAATGTGACTTTTCGGCCCTGCTCCCGCAAAAACAAGCGAATAGCCTCACTGTAGTACGATTTCAAAGGCGCCATAAAAGATCTATCAAGCGGCTGCATCTTGTGGGTTGAGTGAGGTGGCAGCGAAATTATAGTCACAAAATTCGCCTTTGCCATTTCAATCACATCAATATTCCGAGTGTGGCTAAAATGACCGTCTAATATTAATAACACTGGCGAGTCCTCAACCGGTTGAACTTTTTTAATGAAATGCTGAAACCATTTTGTAAAAAGATTTAGCTGTATCCATCCCGACGGATGAAATGCAGCGATTGAGCCAGGCGGAGCATTTTTCATTAACTGCACATTTTCATTTTTTCTATTAGGGAAGACAAAAAGTGGTGGCACGAACTGACCACCAGCGCTCATAGCTAATACCAAGGTTACAAGCGAGCCCCTTTCAGCGGACGTCAAAATGCCAATCTGCCGTTTTCCTTTGGTAGCTAATATTTTTGGCTGTTTGCTTTGAACAACCGAAAAACCTGTTTCGTCAACATTATAGATTCGATCTGGTGAAAAATTATATCGATCGTTGTAAGATTTAAGAAGGTCAAAAAACAGATCAACATTGCTTCTAGTAAACCCAGTGGCTCTAGCAATTGACGTTCCTGACGGTTTTCTAATGGACAGATCATTTTTATGTCGTTTTATAAAACCTTTAAGCCAATCACGCCCAGCGCATTGCTTTAATATCGAAAATTTGTTTGGAATGTTGTTCCTTAATGCCAATTGAAAAGCCAACGACCTAACATCTGATTGTGTTAACCCAAAGTATCGCGACTCCATCTCTTTGATATATTTTACGAGTTCAGTCTCCATCTCGTCTGTGAAGATAGGTTTTCTTCCAAGGGGAATACGCGATACTTTAGTAGAAGTTTCTGCAGATGTGGCCAATCTAAAAAGAGTTCCGCGTGGAACATTGAATGCTTTTGAAGCTTTGAGGTAACCCATTTGCTTTGCTCGAACGCAGTGAATGGCTTTTTCCATTTCCTCTGGTTTCCATTGCTTGCGCTTTGCTGCGTTTTGGGTCTTAGTAGCCATCTATACATTAAGAGTTCAGGTCTTAGAGATTTTATCAAAATGAAGAAAAAAGTGTTGATAATATGGAATACTATTCCATATTACTCACGTCTAGGTATTCCGTATTACCACACTTGTGCACATTTCAGGAAAAAAAGTAAAAAGTTACATACCGTTTATGTATTTTTTCAGAAAACCGGCAATATATGAAAGTGCGAACCAATTGCTTTGCAAAACTCACGATTTTACTTTAAGTTCACGATTATAATAAAGTTTTTAATAAAAAATCCTAGCACCATGAAAAGTTTTGGTTGCAGCGGTTTTTGAATTTGATTTTTTTTTTTTCAGTTTGACAGCTATTTGAAATCAAGTTGCAGTTTGCTATGATTTCTTACACCATCTATGTTCTGAGTGTGAATAAAGAGATGTCGCTGTAGTAAATACGGAGAGACAGTGGTATTCCATATTAGCCACATATTCCATATTACCCTAACTTACTCTAATATTTAATTTTTTTTTTCAAGTTTTTTCGTTGTTGGTAAATAAAATGCTGTATTTTTTTTAATTTTCAACCCGCTATACCAATAATCATTTTTAGTGTCCAGGCTAAGTTTTTCGAACTCACAATAGCGAAATTTTCCATACAAAATTGCATATTGTGACCTAGGAAATATTTAGTGTGAAGGCTAAAAATGATTATTGGTAAGGCCCAATGTCTTTTTTTATTATTTTTCGAAGCATATTTTTACTTTTTAAGTGCATATTTTCTCATTTTATGTGCATATTTTATGCGCATATTTTGTGTTTTTTACCGCATAAAAATCCGAGCCCTGGCTGATAACCAATGAGTATTTGTTGAGCATTTTTTCACTTCGGTCACCAAACCATAGCTTTCCAACAAATCTTTCCATTTTCCCAATTTATTTGTCAGTTCAGTGATTGATCGAATCCTTAGTTATTTTTTTTTTTTTGTTTTCGGTTCCTTTTGTGTTTAGTTAGTAATTTGTTAAGTTAGATGTTTTATGAATGTACAAAGCTATTCAGTTTTAGTTAACTTATTTGGTATTCTATTGGGCTTCTGCAGATTTGCTCTCAGGTTTCAGATTTCGTGTGCCTATCGAACATGAAAAACTGATAAAAACGTCACTTTCTCTTTTTTGTATTGATATTCGTGCGATTTGAATATGTGTAGTCTTCGACACTTTTCCAGCGATTTCCATGGTAAATCTGAAGCAAACACGAGAATATATCCAGATTCACAAAAGTGCTTTGAAAACTGAAATCTGAAAAAAATGGCTTTTTTTACCAAAGTGAAAAGTGCTCTGAGAGCGCTCAATCGAATACCACATTACTAAACACAAAAGTAATTTTTTAAATCCAAAACCAATACCCAATCAATTTTGTTACAATATTTCCTCTAATGCGTGCGCTTTGTCTCAATTCATGAGAGCTGTTATCGGCTTCATGAGTTGAAAATAATCCTTATTCATCCTTTGCATCCATTATTTTGTTAAGAACCTGTACCCCCACCTTCAATTGACTGGTGTGTAGTGAATTCTTTATATGTGTCAGTTCAAAACGTCAACGAATTATGATGTAAACGATTATATTAGTTCACTCCATCTTGCGTTATATATTCGTTCATTCTATTATTTGTATTTTTCTTTTTGTTTGCACAATATTGTACAAACATTTTTGTGTAGCAGATACGTCAAAGTTAATATACCTACGTAGTCCTTAAAAATCATGATCAAACGAAATTATGCAAAATCAGTGGTTTAATCTCATTAACCTCGCTAAATCGGCTGGTTATCGATTTATCTGGTTGGCTAACCAAACCACTGATTCGCTGGTTAATATTTTGCTGAATAAACACATTCGCTGGTTGCCAGCTGGAATAACCAATGATTATCTAAAGATAACCAAAAATAAACAAACCGGACTTGAGTTTTAAAAAAAAAAACATACAACAATTTGAATTTTTCCAAAATTTTATTTTCAATAACATTACCTAAATGATTTATTAAACTAGTTATACAAAAAGTTTATTTTTATTTAAAGAAATTTTGTTTTAACATACGTTTTCCCAATATTTACTTACTATAAATGTAAAGAATTTTTAGGACTCTGATGGGAATGCTAATCAATTTGGTTTGAAACAATTTGTCTGCCAATTCAGGACATTTAAGTTGAACAATTACGAATCGTTTTCAGTTGGATACCTACTATAATGCTTTCGATATGAAATCCGGTTATAATTTTGTTAATTCTTACCTCTGTTTTTCTCCAATTAAAAAATTTACCTCTGAATTCAGCTCTCTGGCCATTTCTTAAAAATGTTCCTCTTTTAAATGTTTTTTCGTAGGCTGAAATAAAATTCTTTTTTAATAAGGCAAAAGAGATTACAATTTACAAACAAGGAGTAATAGAGTTGTGTGCAATCATTTGACAAGCATAATTGACCTTTTTGTATCCAATGGATTAATTTGTGATCGAACACATGTAACAAAATGCGTTTTTTATTCGGAAGGCACTTCTTAAACCGGCAATCGGATCAGGAGCGATTTCGACACAACGCGACACACTGCACCACAACACACGAGCAAAATATGTTTCCACGCATATAAAATCCATTGGAGTGATAGCGACACACTACTCCACAACACACCACACGTTACATACAAGTGTGGTTCCGGCTTTATACCTACGCAATTTTATCCTGAAGTCAATGTATGAATATCAAGTTAATACTAAGTCTTAATGCAGTACTTATTTTGTGGACTTTCAAATTGAGCAATATTGTTCTTAACAAAATAATTTCCACCCATGCTTAATTTTACAATTCATTTGTATAGGTTTCGTCTACGATTCAATGCATTTAAATTTATTTTGAATACATATACCAGGAATTAGACTAAATCACATAATACTCACATTTTAGCACTGGAAATATAATTTCCCTTTAAAATTTGTTTTTTCTTTGACGAAAGTGATTTTTTTCTATCGTTGTACAATTGAAACAGAAACTAGAATAACGTTCAGTGATCTTACTTTCGCGTCGTACTTTAAAACTGTTGTCAAATTTAAAGATTGCAAATTGTTTTCAAAAGTACATGTTACCAGTTTGTGCTATGTACCTAGCTACTTATACACTTCATGCCAAACACCAATCTGATATTTTGGGCAACAAACTTTTACAAAATCCAGAGCAAATTAAGAACTCGAAGTAAAATTCGAAAAGTCGTTTGAAAGTTTTGTTGTTTCCTTACTTTAAGATACACATGAGACATGACACATCTGTCAAATTTTTTAAACTGTTTGCATTTCAGATGGCCAAGCAAGCGCATTGCACGCGACGGGACAGAGAGATCCGTATGTCCGATCACAAATCGGACGCCTTAAGTGTCGTGGATAATTATATAGATAATGTTAAACCAAAATAACAACAATTCTTCCATCACTTGCAATCATTTATATTTCTGATTTAAAACATGTGAAATGAGATTGGTAATTATTGTGTCAGTAAATTAAACCGTTATTTCATCAATCAATTATACGAAATAATAATAAATAATTGTCCGCTTGTCACTTCCGAATGACTTTTTGTGTTTATTGGAAAGCGAAATTTCGAAAGCCATTGCTATAAAAATATTAACATGCTGAAATCCCATGAACAAGATGGCCGACCCAAATACGTGTCACGTAATCCTGTCGCTTACAATTGCACAGCTATTTGTGGTAAAATCGAAACTACAAAATTTTAACATAAGAAATTAGGTACTTGAAAGACCTTAGAGAGTTTTGAAAAGTAAAGTACGCATTCTGTTACTAACTTAAATCATACCTTTTATCTATAAGTACGCATTTTGGTAACGACTCGTTAATAAATCGAACGAAATAAAAACACGTTTGCCAATTTTTGAAGCCGCTCCGTTTTATTGGAAATCAGAATTGCATAAGCCATTGCTGTAAAACAAGCAACGTGCTCTCTTAAAATAAATATCATGCAAACAAGATGGCCGACCAAAAAACGTGCCACACGTTTTTGCATGTAAGGTAATGCACTGTCGAACATCCCACTCGTTCCACGTGATTGATTAATGTAACAGCTGAATACCACCTGTTCTTTTATTATCTAGCTGATAATGTATATAATGCTACCGTGATGCTGCCATGAACAACTTTAAATTTTAGTTTTCTAGGTACCTACGTACCTGTTCTTTTATTATCTAGCTGATAATGTATATAATGCTACCGTGATGCTGCCATGAACAACTTTAAATTTTAGTTTTCTAGGTACCTACGTACATAATTTGTATATTCGATTGCAGTTCATTGCAGAGTAAAATACGTAGGTACGTGCTTAAAAACAAAAGAACTGCTCTAATTTAACAGAAAAATATAAATTTATGTCACAAACAGAAATATTACAGATATTATGTTCTAATTTAACACAATATTAAAATCAGAGAATATAGGTATAAAGGTTGTTGCAGGTATATATACGTATATGTATGTCCGATTTCAAGATTAAAAAAAAGCTAGCCGGAAATTGGATATTTCTATATTTACATTAATACATTTTGCAATTGTTTTGAAATACATAATTTAGATTGATAATGAGTATATATAGAAAAGCTATACCTAGTCATACCTCCGTAGGGCTATAGGAATTGTGATTTGAATCCTGATTTGACACAGCAAAAACTAGATCTATTTTTTAAACAATTGCTAAGGACCCATGAACTAATTTTTTTTTTATGTAAAATCGTAATTTCTAATGAAAATTGCTTATTACACCTTCTACCCCGTTCTTCGTCGAACTATCAACAAACTACAAAAAACCGGCCAAGTGCGAGTGTCACTCGCGCACCGAAGGTTCCGTATTTGGCTAAAGTCCAACACATCAGATATTATTTGAAATCTATATCATTTAATCTTTTCCCTCTTCATGAATTCATCACAATTTAGTTTAATTTAATTACTTAATATTTTTGCTCTCAAAAATTACTCGCACAGAATCTCATTTTCTAATTATTACCTAGTACCCAACCCACGCCAATTTTCCATTCTGTATGCGACCTGTCCCAATTAAAAACTATTGACTAAAAATATATTACTTTTATTTTGAGCTGTACTCCTCAAAAAAATGTATTATAGTCCCCAACGAAAATAGCAGGCGGGAACCCTGGTGGGGTTCTGTTTTTGATGGAGTCAATTGTGCACAACTGCGTAGTAGAGATTAAAACTTATGAGAGCAACGTATTTTACATGGTAAAATTATCTTTTTTGAAAATATCTTGTAAACTATTAACTTTTCGGCAAAACAGTATTCAGCACATTTATAGATAAGAACATGATCTACAAAAAAGGAATTTATGTATTTTTTTGTGAATCAAGAAATAAACCGTTTTTTGGGCGAATGAAAATATTTTTTTCACCAGATTACTAATTAATCCAAAACCAATCGATGTATTCCTTCCATTGGTATTTGTCGTTTAACTAGAGGTTATACCGGATGTTGTGTGTAAATTTTAGCCTCCTATGTCAATCGGTTCTTGAGATAGACCTGGTAACAAAATTGGCTTAGTGGGTTCGGACAGACAGACAGACAGACAGACAGACAGACGGAGAGACATCCGAGCGAAACTAATAAGGTTACGTTTTTTCCCTTTGGGTACGGAACCTTAAAAAGGTGTCTGTTCAACATGTTCCTAAACTTAGTAAGTGTATAAGTTTTATAATAAAATAGTATTGGGTAGGTACATAAGTTAGGTCTTCTTTATCTTATGTCGTTTTCGATTTGGCTTTTCAGATTTTGATCTGAGATTTCAGATTTCTGCGGGCAAATCGAAAATGAAATCTGAACTTTATTATGGTTTTTGATGTGTATTGAGTTGGCAGCAAAAAAAAAAAAACATTTTTGCACTTGCACTCGAAATCCACTTCACACATTTATAGTAATGCAGTTTAATGTAAAAACTCGATCCCATACGCGTAAAATAAATAATTCAGTTAAAAATGCAATCCTTCTAAAGATAAACAATTCGTAGCCGACGCTGTGTGTCATAAACATTATTGGTGTTAGCGGAAGTAGGTATCTAGGTACTTATGTGTAAAATCTGAGAAAAAATTGAGATTTTTTAAAAGTGATCTGAGAATAAAAAAAAAGATTGATTTTTGTTGCAAATCGAACATGAAAAGTTACTTAGATAAAAAAAAAAAAATAGATTTCTTCTGAAAAAGATTGATCTGTTTGCCAAATCGAAAACGACATTTGTTTTAAAAATGTGTCTAAGCTGTTCTTAAAATGATAATTTGAAAGGTGTCTATAAATCAGAAAAAACTTAAATTTGCATCACTAATAATAGGCGCAGTGGCTTAGTGGTTAGTGTGTTGGACTACTAAGCGAGGGGCTCAGGTTCGAATCCCGCGAAAACCCAAATTCCAACTTAGGGTTTTTTTCCGCTGCGCCACCTCTCGCGAACGTCTGACAAACATCCGAGAGTATAACTGTCTTGAAAAAGCTTCTCAATTAGCCGTTTGGAATCGGCATAAAATTGTAGATCCCTTCCATTCGTTCCAAAAATGAAAACTCACACAAAACGAATGGTTGTGAGAAGCTAGGCCCAGGGTCCCTACGACCTGTAGCGCCAACTATTTATTTATTTTATTTAATCAAAAACAGTCGTGAGAGACTAAGCGTACTTTTACCTTTTAACACAAATTTCTCATCCTCTCTTCGTAAATATAAACAAATCACTCAAAAAAAATAGGTTGTTGAGCGAAGATTATTGAGACCTTTAAAAAATTGTAAGCAAAAAGTTCTTGCTTTAACAATAATTTCTTATAAAAAGAACTCGTTTTTAAGTTTTCATGAATCAAATATTCAGATTAAGAATAATAACATGCTTTCCATAAAAATTCTCTTAGAATATTGCCAACAATGTTATAATTCTTAAATAAAAAATTTGGATATTTGGCGTTACAACTTTTTTTCTGAGTGAACTCTACGAAAGAACGAACGTATTCTCACCCACTATGGCTTATTCTTCAGATCCCTATTTGCATTTCTTAAGCTCTACTTAGTAATTTTTATTCTTTAACAGGCAGTGCAAAATGCTCTTTGGATAGCTCCAGTTTTTTAAATGTTCTAGCGCAGATTTTCGTTCAAGGCGTCAAAATATTTGTATGGAAGCGGCCTTATGGTGTAAAACTTATTAGCTTTGCAAAAAATACTCATCAAAGCTCTTGTGGAATAGCAAAAAATACTTCCAAAGGAGATCGAACTGTATTTTTTTGTTTTTTTTTTTTAATATGAAAAGATTTTAAAAAAATATTAAAAAAAAACCTACCGATTAGTTAGTCGGAAAATTGTGGTTCCTCGCTCTAAAATGAGTGGAATGTACATAATTCTTGAGATGCAAGCATAAATTAAGGTAGGTACCTACCTACTTATGTTACGTTTACATTATTATTTATCAGACACGAAGTTTCTTGCACGAAATGTGAGAAAGATCCGTTTGCCCCTAAAGGCTGGTACGCTGATCGAGTGAAGTGAAATTTTCACTCCTCTCCAAAAAGTGCTGTGAAATAGAGAGTGAAATACTTGTTGGAGATTTTAGTTGGAGAAATTTATGCAGGGTGACTGAGCTCAAAAAAAAATTAGTTTTGTGGCAGTTCAAGAAAACAGCTGGGTGAAACAAATTGGAAACTTCACTTTTTGTGAATAATGTGATACCTACAGTAAAATGTATTGACCTATTATACAATAAATTATTGCCATAAAACCAAATTCTGCAACCAGTATGGACCTACGGGCACCAGTTGTGGGTATGACCGCTCCAAACGTATTTCTAAAAAATTAAGGTCTTTCAAAAATATTACAAAGGAACAAAGTCGTATTCAATGCACAGCTCTGATCTAGATATTGAATCAGTATACAAAGAAGTCGAACAAGTTCCTTAAATGCACAACGCTTCTTAACCACGTTAGCTTAGAAACAACCGAATTTATAAATACAGGCAGTGTAATCAGGAGATTAAGGTGGATAAAATATGTTGATCTATAAAAATTAGCTAAGTCAATATATTTTCTAACAAAAAAGTTCAGAAATTCTACAAACGATTAGTCGAATGGCTAGGCACATTCACATTCGGTTGGCAAAAGTCATAACTCTCGGGAGGTGTTTTAGATCGGCTGAAAGGCCTTCCCTATTGTCGAAGCATCTCTCGCGTACCTACTAGTTCTCGAATGACTTTCGATGATTTTCTCTTCCAGCGAACCTCCAAAAACACAAAAAAAAAATGGTTCGTATTTTGTTCATGACAATTTTAATAGTTTACAATTTGGCAAATAATGCCTGATTTGTAAAATAGACAGGACAGTCGTCAAATTTAAAAACAGTGCATGGAAATTACACATATTTTCAAAGATCATCTGCTGGTATTGCTTGAACAAAACTGGGTAGAAAAATATTCTTGAGGCACCCTGCTTATGGAAAAGGTCATCCATGCCACCAAATATTTGTACACCTAACATTATTGCACTATATTCAATGAAAAAACAATTTTATACGTGCGAAACACTTATTATTCTCTTAAGGAAACATCTGAAATTCCAATAAATTTCTAAACCGCATCCTACAAATCATTTTTCACGCTGAATTGTCAAAAAATTAATGGGACGGACAATAAAAACCAAGTGAAATAGCTGCGGAGAGATTTTAGTATCGCCACCTACGACTCAGTTTTGGAAGCGATATTTTCCACTCGAACTGCGTACCGCCTAGTGAAATTTTCATTTGGAAAATTCATTTTGACATTTCGCAGTGAAAAATTTGTATGAAAAATTGGATTTCACTTGAACTGCGTACCAGCCTTAAGGTGAAAAAGTTGTCCAAAATTATTATAATACAAATATTATAGGATAATATATATAAAAAAACACAAGTTCCATCGAACAACATTTCTGCAATCACTTAAAAACCTCCCTTCACTATTTTAAAATATTCCATATGAGTTTAAATAAATTTAACCAACAATTTAGCAAAACAAATCAACATTAACCCAATATTGGTCTTTCAAGAAAGCGAGATTCCCCGACCATTGCTATAAAAAATGTTAACATGCCGAGCTTTTTCATAATTCGTATTATGCGAACTAACCGTAATATTATACTTTTACATTATAGGTACAAATGTCTTAAAAAAATTACAAAAAATATATTCCAATTCACTTTCTCCACCTAATAAAAATACCAACCAACCAAACCAATTTGAATTTACCACCAATTCAGCTTCCCAGCGAATTTTCAACACACCACCAAGCTCAACCGAAAGAGAACTGACAGAAAACTCGAGCTGTCATTTTGGCGGCCATACACGAGTATAGACAGCTGTTCCACCAGCCATCATCGCCATCGATGTGTCATTTTAAAGTGAATTCAAAGTGCGGTGCGTGATTTTTATTGTTTGTTGTTTATACAAATTTATACTATTTGCAACAATATAAATTACCTAAAGTTGCAACAATATTAATCCCAAACAATCGGTAAGTGTTGTGTTCACTATAATTTGTCCGAAATCGCCGTGGAATCTGTGCATTTAATGAAAAAAAATTCGCCGACCCCGAAAATTGCGTAGAACTTCTGTGGCCATCATCGACATGAGCTAGCAAACTGGAGAAGGAGAGTTCTCCATTTTGACTTTTGTCGGTCGTCTTGAAAAATCTACGAAAATCTTTTCAAAATTCAGTTAAATTATTAGGGAAAACTCCAACAAATGGTATTTATTGATTTCTCTTGCTGGAAAATCGATTTATCAACGAGTTTTATGCAATTTCATTTCTGTGACCGATGGCGACTTGTGTGCTAAGCTGACTACGTGCCGATTTGATCGGGAAAAATCAATAAATTCCCTCGTTGTTGTTGTGCAAACTCAAATCCAATTGGACAATAAAATAAGTTCAAGAAAAAAAAAAAAAAAAAACAGCCGCCTCTCTAATGTCGCCTATTATTGGAAAAATTTGAATTATAAAATAGAATTCTTGTTCTTCTCCTTTGTGTCTGTATAAATGTGCTCGTACCCTCTAATAGTGGGTGCACCTATTTGCTTCTCGAAAATTCGCACGATTCTGGTCTTCTAGTTCTTCTTTGTTTGCGCTGCGCTACAACGGAGCAGCCGAACAAAAGATGTAGCAATCCAGGTACGTGAACACATATTCGGGCGAATAAATTAGAGCTCCACCGGTGTGTAGTTCTAATTTGTTTATCTAATTTGGATTTGAAAACGCAATTGTTTGAATTCCTCCAAAATAGTCTCGTTTGATTTTCCCTTGGCACGGCAGCGTTTCGATTGTTTGTTTGGAATTGGATTTCCAATTTTTGCTTGCCGTTGCCATTGCCAGACGTGAGTCACCTCTCGCGTGCAATCATAACTTACATGAAGGTCATTGTTGTCTGAGGCGGATGGACAGCATTAGCATGAGCTTCATGTTCAGTGGAACAATGGCATGCAAGGTGACATTTATCCTGCGTGACTGTTTGTCAATAAAATCAAGTGTCGTGGTGGCAAGGGGGTACCTTAGTGATTACTGATTACGACCGTTGTGGCTACACATGCTGAGATTAATCTAAACTTATCTACCTGTTTTTTTAAGTGTCTTATTGCGTGGCTTGTGAAGTTGGTTGTCAATGTGGAATGATTTTAGTTATGTATGCATACATTATCTAGCATAGCCATACGTCAGAAAGTTATCATGTTGCTCACTTGAGTTCAAGTTCAAGGCAATTCTGGTATCTAAACTAACGTTTTGTTGTGGCACTGTGAATAAAGTCCATTTGTGCATTTAGCATCATGAATCGTTTTAAGCGAGCGTTACGTGTAAATCTATTTGACATCAACTTTCATTTTCATCTATTTTGGGAAAACAATTTACTGTGAATAGGTATACATACCTCAGTCAGACTATGGTCTTGAAGAAGCAAGTAAAGTAGCAACTGTGCTCGGTTGCCTTGGCAGTTTGTGTCGAATTTTTAAATTGTATTGTAGGGCTTGAAATCAAATGGTTAAAGCCGATTGGTAATACAATGGTCGCTGCCTAACTTTGACCACATTTTGACTTCAATGACCATGTTAATAGGCAAAAGTGCACAAAACGCTAAATGAAAGCATCCAAATACGGGTTTATTACCGCCGCCTAATAGGTGTAATTTGGACGAGTTTGTTAAGCCATAGTGGGCAGGAATTTTTAGTTTTAGAAGGTTCAATGAAGGCATCTGGATGGGGTTACCTGCTACAACTAAAGCGTCGCTTTCTTTAAGGAGTCTAGACCTTATTCCCGTCAATTTCTCTGTTTGGAGATGAACAAACTGAAACTGAACAATGTTTGTATGAAAATTCCTATAAAAGGGAGATAACTTCTGCTTCTGCTTCCATGCAAAAGCTTTAAATAATAGACGGCGGTGATCGTTCTAGCCTTCTCAAGATAATCGATGTGAATGATACCGCGTGCATCCCAAAATACTGTGGGCATGACCTTGATGGCAGAAAGGCCAGAGTATATCCATTATAATACATTATGAAAAAACCTAAGCACCGCCTACCCCACCTTATTGCAAAACCAGTGTGACCAATTATCATAGAAACTAGAAAATAATGGGTCAAATAAGTTTTATTATTAATGGGCGGAACACAGGATTGCATTATTTTCATAGAAGTCAAAGCAAAGGAGAAACATATACATATGTTCATATTTTTTACTGAAAGGCAATTAAAGAGGTTCCTAATTAGGCGTAATTAGTGCTAAAAAAAATCACGATAAAACAAGCCATAAAACCATTTAAAAAAGCAAAGCTGGTAGCACTGCACAAAGTGAAATGATACACACAACGATGATCAAGTCAGTGCGCCTTTAAAAAACCATTATGAAAAAACCGACAAACGTTCGTCTTACGAAACGCTCCGCATGCAGTGGTACAAGCAAAATATGTATATTGTCTATCCTTTTTTTCACAGGGGTCGTTATAATAACGGGTGATTTTTTAGCTGGTTTGGTTTTGGCAACACTGGTTTTGACAGCTGACGTGTGTTTAGTACCTTGTGTCACTGTCAAACAGCTTCAGTTTGGTTTGCAATTTAACCCTTCAATGCATGATTTTTTTTTTGGGTCGAAAAAAATATATTTGATGTAAATAAACGATCTAAACTCAAAAAAAAATATAAAAAAAAAATCCGGTTAACCGATTTTCCGGAAAATCGGATTTTCTATATGATGCATATCTGCAACGCCATGCATAAGCGGTATGTAATTCATAAAAAAAAAACGTTGACGCAAAAAAAATTTCCTGTGAACTTATTTTTATTTTTTCAAATAAATAGCTAGCTTAAAAACAAGAATTGAACAAATTGTGTAAACAAAACAATAAATAATAATTCATTTTATATGAAACTAATGTGGTATTCGATTGGGCGCTCTCAGAGCAATTTTTATGTTCGTTTGGTACAGGAAAAAGCAATCTTTTTCAGATTTCAGAGCACTTTTGCGAATCTAGATATTTTCTCAGATTTACCAATACAAGTGCGTTTGAGTTTGACAACTGATGGAGATTGTTTACATTTTTATGGAATTTTTTTCTCCAGCAAAGAAAGGCGTTGCATCGGGTGAATCTTTTTTTGTGAATTATTTATGTATAAATATTTAGAAATCAATCGGGACGGATATTTCTAATGTTTTAATACAAAATTTAAGTAGTGAATGGAAATCGCTTAGAAAAGTGTCCAAGACTACACATATTCAAATCGCACAAATATCAACACAAAAAAGAGCACGTTACGTTTTTATGTTCGATTATGCACACGAAATCTGAAATCTGAGGGCAAATCTGAAGAAGCATAAACGAATACCACATAACAGGAACATAAAAAATCACATAAATTATTTGCGTGCTCATTGTATAGAATTCAGTTCGAGCTCTTTTGCAACTGTTACTTAATAATAATAATAATTTTTGGCGCAACAGGTCCGTAGGGACCCTAGGCCTAGCTTCTCGCAACCATTCGTTTTTGTGTGAGTTTTCATTTTTGGAACGAATGGAAGGGATCTACAATTTTATGCCGATTCCAAACGGCTAATTGAGAAGCTCTTTCGTGACAGTTATACTCTCGGATGTTTGTCAGACGTTCGCAACTGTTACTTATATTCGTTAAAAAAATGGATAAATATTAAAATGTAAGTAGTAGGGCTATGGGGATCCTGGCCCACGAAAATGACTCATCGTTCAAGGTCATCATTCAAGGCTATAATAGTGTATATATATATATGTGTTTGTGTGTATGTATGCGTTCTTCAAGGTCAATATAAGGCTTGTATGCATGCGAGAAATCAAGGGTCAAAAAGCTCCTAAATATTGATACTGCTTCTCATGCCCAACGACATAATAAACACACCCTAAATGCATGGTGTTGCAGATATGCATCATATGAAAAAAACGTCTGTTCTTTGCAAAATTTTAAAATTATTTTTGCACATATATTAGGACGAACATGTGAAAAACAATAAAAAAAATACTTACGTGCATTAAAACACTTTATTATTTATATTTACATTAAATTAAACACACCCCTTCTATAGATTATGAGAGCACATGGTCTTGTGACTTCAAGCTCCATTTTATTGCGTTCATACACTTGCCAACACATTTGTGAAAATAAAGTATCATCGCGGAACTAACTGGAAATGGAAAACCAAACAAATCGAAGAGATATCGGCTGCCACTCTCTTATGACAGCTTTTTTGAATGTATGATGCAGATATGCTACAGTATGCATTGAAGGGTTAACCATGAATCGTCTTACAAATGAACAACGCTTGCAAATTATTGAATTTTACTATCAAAATTCGTGCTCGGTTCGAAATGTTCATCGCGCGCTGCTTATCGAAAAATTGTGTTCAGCGATGAGGCTCATTTTTGGTTGAATGGGTACGTAAATAAGCAAAATTGCCGCATTTGGAGTGAAGATCAGCCAGAAGCATTGCAACAGCTACCAATGCATCCCGAAAAAGCCACTGTTTGGTGCGGTTTATGGGCCGGCGGCATTATTGGGCCATATTTCTTCAAAGATGATGCGAATCGCAGCGTTACTGTCAATGGTGAACGCTACCGAGCGATGATAACAAACTTTTTTTTGCCCGAAATGGAAGTTCCTGACTTGCATGATATGTGGTTTCAACAAAACGGTGCCACATGCCACACAGCACGCGAAACAATGGCGCAATTGCGAGGCGAGTTTGGTGAACAGTTAATTTCACGTTTCGGGCCGGTCAATTGGCCGCCTAGATCGTGCGATTTGACACCATTAGATTATTTTTTGTGGGGGTATGTCAAGGCTAATGTGTATAGGGACAAGCCCGCTTCGATTGACGCACTGGAAGCCAACATCCATGCATTCATTCGTGAGATACCAGCCGATATGTGTGAAAGAGTATGCCAAAATTGGACTCAGCGGATGGGCTACCTGAGACGCAGCCGCGGTCAACATTTGCATGAAATTATCTTTAAACATTAAATTGCAATGTTCAAACTATCGATTCAAATAAATATTTCATTCATTTTTTCGAATTTTTTGTGTTTTTTTTAAAAAAAAAGCTCTAAACCTCTTAAAAAATCACCCGTTATGTACTCTGATCGCGGCACCCATCGCGCGGATAGCTTTCTCATGTCGAAATATTCATGTAAAAATGATGTGCCCGCTTGAGATGCCTGATGCCCCAGCCGTCTTACGAATTTTAATGCTCCATCGTCCAATATTATTCCATGGATTTTATTGACGATTTCTAGCGTAACGACATCTTTGGGCGTCCTGAACGTTCGGCTTCATTTGTGCTGGTACGACCACAACGAAACTCAGTAAACCACTTTTTAATCATTGAAATTGATACTCCATAGTATTTATCTATCATTTCCTTGGTTTCGGTCACACAAAGTGAATAACGTCGGCTACTCAAAATTTCATAGTAGTCTAATGTCGTTTTCCATTGGGACCACCAGAAATCTATTTCAGATCTCAGATTTTACGTGGCGAATGGAACATGCAACGAAATTGATCTGCTTTTGTAAATGGATTAGTGTGTTATTTGACAACAATATCAGCTGTTCAAATTGCATTTGTTTTCGCGAAAATCACAAATGGATACCGGCTTGAAAAATGTTTCTCCTATTGCACATACAAATAACAAATAGAGTATTTTTGGTGATTCGTAATCTTCAGATGACGAGGAAAACTATGAAGATAATAATTCCTCCTACATTATATCCATGGCTATTAATGTTATTTCGTTATTTTGGTTTTTACGAAACTTCGCCCATTTGTCTTGAAAGCAAACTTCTTTAAATGACGTAAAACAGCTGTGCGCAGTATGTTGGTATTGTGGCAGTGTGTGTAGATCTGAAAAAATATCGAGATCTGCGAAAAGTGCTCTGAATCGAAAAAAAGATTGATTTTTGGTCCCAATGGAACATGAAAAGTGATTTAGTTCAAAGAAAAGATTGATTTTTGGTCCCAATGGAAAACGACATAAGAAGAAATGACAGTTAGTAGAATAAAAATTTACAGTTACTGAGCAAAAAATTCAAAAGGTCACTGACTTATCAAGCTGCCCTCGTACATATTTAGTTTTTAAAATATACTTCACTTTAATATGCTGTTTGGAAAAATATTCAAGTGTTTTACTGTAAAATTTCATTTGGCTGTGATTAGAAGATTGCTTTGTATTTTGCGTTGAACAAAGTTGAAATGGCTTGTGTCGCGATGATCACTAAAATTGAGAACCGCGCAGTGATAAAATTTCTAACTAAACAAGGAAAAATTAAAAAAACTTATTCACGAAGATATGCTGGCTGTTTTGTTTTTCGCGATTCTGCATCTTCGTTGTCCACTGTTCAAAAGTGGTCAAGTTCATTTGAAAGGGGCAGGGAGAGCATTGAAGGCGACCCTCGCTCAGGCTGTCTACTAACTAGCTGCACCGGAGAAAACATTACACAAGTCGAGAAACTAGTACTTGAGGATGCCCGAGTAAAGGTTAAAACGATAGCTACGAAGATTATAATAATAATAATAATAATTTTTGGAACGAAGTTGGAATTTGGGTTTTTTCGGGATTCGAACCTGGACCCCTCGCTTAGTAGTCCAACACACTAACCACTAAGCCACTGCGACCACAGCTACGAAGATTAACCTTTCAATTAGTACCATACACGCACCATTCTTCATGAGTCATTGACTGTCTAAATCTTTCAAAATTCAGTGCAAGATGGGTGCCTCGAATGCTCACAATGCTTCGGTGCACACGGCACGGATTTCTAAGGCTGCTGTACGGGATTGTGGTTTCGAAGAGATTCAACCTCCACCCTATAGTCCGGACCTTGCCCCTAGTCATTATTTTTTGTTCCCAGATTTAAAAAAACAAAAAAACCTTCCTGGTAAGCGATGAAAACTATTTTTTTGTGGGTATAGAAAAGTTAATCTCAAGATGTAATAAATGCATTAATGTAAGAGAAGATTATATTGAAAAATAAAAATATTTTTAATTTAATTCGTGTTTTCCTTCATGTCGATACCGCGAATATATTGAACTCCCCTCGTACCTTAATTTATTCTTTTCATAACTGAGTTTGCAAAATGAATGGAAACTTCAATCAGTCTTGATTCTCGCAAAATTATTTGTACCCTGCCAAATAAAATTAAAATTGAAATTGAAAATTTTCGATATTAGGTACTTTCTTTGATTTTCAGTAGTCGGCCCACAAAGAAGAAAAAAATTATGGGGCTGACTACTGGTGCCATCACTTTATACGTGGTTGATACACGTGTGAACCAATATTCTTCGTATTCTTGTCTTCAACTTAATTTTAAATAATGCATTCCACTGTATTCTTCAAAATAAAGTAAATTCCGGTTTAAAAAATCTGCAACCATCAATTGTTTCCCAAAGTTTAAACTGCATTCGACTATATTGTAAGACCATCTTCCTAAATCGAACAAAAATAAATCTCTCGTTCATTTCCCAATACCCAACGTGATCTAAACTTTTTTTTATATAAAATCCGCCATGTACCAGTTTATTGAGAAAAAACGATCATGACCGTTCCTGAAAACCATTAAACAATAAAAATGTTATTCGATTGTAAAGCTGTGCGCTTTCCCTCCCACCTCGCAACAAACAAAACAAACTTTATAACCTCATTGTATAAATTTCTCGTAAATTCCGCCATTCATTGAGAGAATGGTCCTCTTCAATGAAATAAAATTGTGCGGTAGTCGAGCGTAGGAGTAGGTACAACTAAAACCATTCAGCATTCATGTTAGACGAAGGAATGAACTTTCTGTGCGGTTTCTTCTTTCTTCGCCGATGCTGCTGCTGCACATTTGAATAAAATTCAAGAATCTTTTGCCGCCCCCTTGGGCTCGGTGCGGAGTGCGGTAAAACTTTCCGCATCTTCAAGGACGAGAAAAGTTTCTTCCACAGTTATCTGATCTAGTTTTCCTCTCCGTGCACCCATCCCTGCTTAAACTCATATATGAATCAATTCTCCTTCGACACTCAACTTAATTTCGCTCGGTTAAAAAGCGAAAGCACATCCTCCCGACCGTGCATAGTAGTTTTATATAATAGCGCTAAGGATGTGCACTATCAGTGCTTCTTTTCAACGTATACATATATCACATCATCGGGGGGTGAAGATTTCGCTTAAAGTGTTTATGTTTCATTTCCATCCCATTATGTCTGACATATAGAGAACTTTAAATGCGTTTAAAGTTTTGTCTGGCTGGCAGTCAGCAAGTGAAAGTTGTTCCTGATTCGTCCCTCCTCGGTTTTACACATATGTTTGTCGTCGTCGTGTCGTTGTCGTTGTCGACGACCTTGTGGTCGTAGTAAGTAGTTGTTGAAAAGCGAAATTGCAGTTAATTGTCCTTGAAAATTCCATTTCATCCTTGGGCGGAACAGAGAAAGTCATAACAATACGTTAGCGAATTTTTGTTGGATTTTAATGTGGCAGATGGGTGGCATATGGCGATGTGAGGTTGGTCAATGGGAGGGCTTCCGTTGAATTGTTGAAGTAAAACGTTGAGCTGGGTGAACAGGAAAACGAGGGAAATTCTTTTTAAAGGGCAACTAACTCAAGTTTTAGCTGATGGTATATGCTTTGAACAATGTGCCGCAGGTTTGAGTAGTGGGACCTTAACATTTTTTTCGTATTTTTAACAGGCCTTTTTGACAACAACCGAATATATTTCTGTGTAGTCTTCAACTTCGTGTATAGGTAGCTACGAAATGCCACCCACTCTTAACTCCTTTTCAAGTGCTTTTCTTTCATCAAGGAAACAAACAGTTTGTGGTCGCAATTCTTCACACAGTGGGATCTTTAATTAAACTAAAATTCCCCCCTAGGCTATTTTTTTGATGAGCCAACTCCCGGGACCTCCTGAAAATGTAAAACATTCCACCGAATAAGTACCCTGAAAAGGCTCCTTAATTCAGCTGTTTGGCACAGAATTGCAGGACCTTAGCATCGAATATAAACCTTTTCCCTAAACGACTTTATCTTTTATAATTTTTCAAACTAAATTCCCACTGAACGCCTCCAAACGACCTGCTCATTTTTGTAATCGAACTTTTCCCCCGCATTCACTACAAAGCAACCAATTTTCTTTCTTCTCTCTCGCCCTCTCTACTTACAGTTACAAATTGAGCACCACCACCAATAAGAACAAAACGAAACCAAAATGTCGAGCCTACCACGTCGCATCATCAAAGAAACTCAACGCCTCATGCAGGAGCCAGTTCCGGGAATAAATGCCATTCCCGACGAGAATAACGCCCGATATTTCCACGTCATTGTGACCGGACCAAATGACTCGCCCTTCGAAGGTGGCATCTTCAAGCTGGAGCTCTTCCTGCCCGAAGACTATCCGATGTCGGCACCCAAAGTTCGTTTCATTACAAAGATCTACCATCCGAATATCGACCGTTTGGGTCGCATCTGTCTCGATGTGCTCAAAGACAAATGGAGTCCAGCTCTGCAAATCCGAACCATTCTGTTGTCGATTCAGGCTCTCCTCAGTGCACCCAATCCCGATGATCCGCTCGCCAACGACGTCGCCGAACTCTGGAAGGTGAACGAGGCCGAGGCAATTCGAAACGCCCGCGAATGGACCCAGAAGTACGCCGTCGAAGACTGAGCTGAGTTCTGAGCTGTTCCTGTCGCCCGCGAGCACAGTTTCAGTCCAAAATTCGAAACATAAAAACGGAATAAATAAAAAAATAACAAAATAATCGTCATCTTAAGAAGGAGAAGAGGAGACATAATATGCATCAGATAAATCAAGAAATATAATTATATATAAATAGTGTTTCTATTATTTTCCTTTTTTTTTTTCTTTTGGTTCTCATTTTGTCGTAAATTATGTAAGTTTTCATTTGCGCCTTCTTTGTCTTGTTCTTCTTGTGCTTAAGTGAATGGAATAACACGCGCGTCGAAATTAAGGGTAAACTAATGTTTAAAATTTAATTATAACTATTATAGTAATGGAGAACCGTTGAGCAGGAGCGTATAAACAAATATTTAAACAAAACAAACATTACTACAAACAAAACAGACATAGAGTCACATAAATGGAATATGATGAATATAGATGAAGAGAAACAAAATACAACTACGAATGGATAAAGTTTAAATAAATAATGAAAATTTTTCTTGGGTTTTCTTGGAAAATTTAACAAAAAAAAAATCTGAGTTTGGTGTTTTTATTTGTAGAAGCTTTGGCAAGTTCTTTGGACAATTTCTAATGCAACGAAGGTAAGCTCTGGTGGTGATTTGTTTATTTCAGATGGGATCTGTTTGCTTGGAGAAATTATTATTGGTAATTTGACAGAAGTGAAATCAGTAAGAGCGAGTGTCAGGAACAGAACAGAAAGTTTTTTTCGTTCTGTAATAAGCCCTGGTTCTGTTTTCGTAGAGTTGGAGAAGTCCACTCATGAGGTAACCGTTTCTACGAATACAAGTAAATCTCGGCCACCCAAACCTAAAGAGAAACGAATCAAAGTGTCTCCCCTGGCAACTCTGATCAGCAAGCGGTTCAAGCCTATCGCAACCAAGGAGAACTTTGTGAAGCACAAACTGAACCTTCTGTTTTTATCCATTGATCGACGCAGTTTTCTTGAAGGCCACAGCTGTAAACGTTATTCTGGGGCTTGAAAGATTCATGTTACGTTGACCCTGCTAGTTGCGTCGATCATTTAAACGAAAAAACCCTTACAATTGTCAATTTAGGAGGATAATTATTGTCGGGCTTATAGTTTAGTTACCTGCCTACTTTATTTCAGAGGAAGATAGTCCGTATGGATTACCAACAGCAACCTCCAGCGAGCTCGGTGTCGAAACTGCCTGCATTTCCCTTTTCTAATCTCCGAAGATCAACGTCCCGAATATCACCCGATATAGGCAAGAGAGGTATTCATCAGACTTCGGCAAAAGTCTATATATGTACCTCTGCACCATACAGAAGGTCTCGGATGTTTACGGTCTTGTACATTGGTCTTATGAGAGAGGACTTTATTTCTTGGAAGCCTTCTAACTGCGAAGAAAGCGATTGACAAGAGTGATTCTCGCTTGATATCTGCAAAGGTGTCATCTAACGATGTTTTAGTATAAAAAGCAGAAGTTTTGAGCCTATTTAAGACTATGATAAACGAATTTAAAGTCGACAATGAGATGGTGTGTATCAATCTGGAATTCATAATTTTTTAAGGTTTGTGGGTGTGAAATCCTGATTGCCTTTCGTGGGCTAAAACCGCATACATATTACATATACGCCAAACAGGTTAGATATAGAAGCGAGAGGTTTTTATCATTCAACTTTATTTATACAGATTTTGAACCGATCATCGGTCGATACTTTCATCTGATAAAATTTGTAAAATAATTTTAACAGCGTTTTTATGCTTCCCGGCTCGACCCCAGCAGTTTTGTTGGAATTAATTTGATCGAGGGCGGAAATCTTGACTATCATCGCTGTAGTTCATAATAGGACACGTCTTTATTATTCGCTTGTTCACAGCCTAGTCAGTCTCAGTTTATTCTAGCAATATTCGACATAGGTATTGATCATATACCCATTTTTATAATAATACCAGATTTTGTCGATTTACTACAATCGCCAAGGTTGAACCGATTATGCTGTTTGGCAGGTGATTCCTTGCTATCTCTAGTTGTCATTCCAATTCTGTCTGCTACCTCAAGCTATGCTTGCAAAAAATCTCAGAAAAAGTGCTTTACATACGAACTCTGTATTATAATTTGGGTTTGATGCGGCATAACCTCGCAAAACTTGAAGGCGAAATTTCTTCGTTATGGTCCAAACGTATCTTAAAAGCAGGACAATGAGTTAGCACTTCCTTTTACCATCACGAAGGTTTCAGCAAGATAGTGTAGATCGAAACTGGCCCTCCGGCCCCCGCTCGTTATCTTCAGGAGTTGAACTTGTTGCCAGAACAATTAGGTATAAAACCGTGTCTTCTGAAAATAGGGCGAATTCTAATCGCTTTTTAAAATGTTTAAAAAGGAATACATCCACAAACCAAGCTTATGTAGAGTAGCTAAAAGTCAATTTTCTCGCAGTATTAAGCAAACCTAACCGTCAGCACATTACAATATTGCGCATATCGCGCAGCAGACGCAACAGGATCATCAGTAGCAGTTTTTTAATGCATTGTAACAGCATGAGTAGCAACAGTAGAGGTTAGAGCATCAGCCCGATCAGCGTCGTTGATGATCGAAATAATCGAGTCTGAGTCTGGAGGCAAAGCAGAGCCAACATTGGCAGCGGACGGGGAGTGCACGGACTATTAAGAGATGTCGGAAGTTGCGAGTTGGATAATTTTTGTCGAAAAAGGCATAATTTTTTACGGCCTTGGGCATAAAAACTTCGACCCGGGTAAGCATCATTGGCGGTGACTCCAATCTTAAAGTCAAATTTAATGCTTAATTTCTTCTATAAGAATTAATGTGTTGCCAAAGGTCGTGTCTAAAATGTTTTATTGCTAAGGGAAAATAGAAATAACTGCCAAACTACCCCACACCTGTCAACTTGGTTGGAAAGCCTTCTCTCTCCACACCGGTACTGAAGGTAGGTACTCCATTTCAAAAAGTCACTTAATGCAACAAAGTATAATCATAAACAAACTTATTAGGTAGCTATATCGTATAGGTATTTAAAAAAAAACTGGCTTGAAAATCACCAGACACGCATTTGAGGCAAAAAAAGTGAATCTACTGCACTTTTTTTAAGATCTACTGCGAAATTTTACAACAGAAGTCCGAACCCTGGATGCAGTTTCAGGAAGTCCTTAGCAGGCGGACAATGAGGATGCTACTACTGCCTTCGGTGCGAAAGAGTAGAAATCAGGCTAAATTGTTTTATTGAAAATTGGTCTACCTTACTTTTGATTTGCTGAGATTAGTACGTAGTTGCTAATTTTTAAGTCAGTCCGAACTAAAAAAAAAAATACTACGGACCTGTTGCACCAAATATATTTTTTGTTACTGTATCCTACTCCAATTTATTTTAAAAATTCTAAAACAAACACTTTAATTTACAAAAAAAAAAAAAAAAAAAATTACAAACCTTGCCTAGACTTTTGTTGTCAAACAATCAAAACAAAACGAAAAACATAAGTGTCAAAAGCCGAAAATCGAAAACTGCAGAAAAACAACAAATTCAAGAAGAATGGACAAGAAACAGAACAAAATGAATTTCAACCTGCTTTTTGCAAACGCCATTTCGGCCTTCAAAAACGGTGCGGAAATGTTTGGCGATCGAAACAAATTTAGACGGAGTTGCAAGCCAGAACCAAATAACCAACAGCCATATGGTAACCCCAAGCAGTTACCACTGTCATCAGCTGGCAGCATAATTGTGAGTATACCTAAAATTTAATTTCATATTTACCAGTCATACATAACATACCCTAACTTAGGCAACCAAATTCACAACAACTGTTGCGAATATGGTCGAAAGTCTCAATCAAGGGCCAAGGGGATGTGAAGCAAGTCGACCATTCAAATGCAGTCAAGGCAAATGGTCGAACAAAAATGTTTAACAACCATCTTACTTTCGCACGGGGCATCACAATTTGTGGTATATCTTAAGCGACTTGTAGCTTGTAGGTTTCCATCTGCCGAATCCGAACTATGTGGCATAATAGGATTCGAACGGGATATATTAGATTTTTCAAATTTTCCAACTTTTTTGTTTGTACTAGGTTTATATATTTTTTTTTTTTTTTGGCTAAATGAACTTGTTAGCTTTTGACACATTTAGAGAAGAGCGACAAATTATTTTATTGATTGGGTTGATAGCTAATGAATACACGCTTCTAATGTGCTATGTGGCATAGTAGGATTCAAACGTAGTAATGCCATTTAAGCTTTCGAAAATTTAAATTTTTGTATTTGTAGCTTATTTTTTGGGTCGTAAAATTAACATTTTACTTTTTTCCACAGTTAGAGAAGAGCGACAAATTTTTTTATTCTATGAGGTAATAGGTAATGAATAGACGCTTCTTTTGATATATGTGGCCCGGTGGAATTGTAACGGAATATATATTTTTTTAATTTTTCAATATGTTTGTTTTTGGTAGGTCTAGTCTATCCCGAAGAGCGACAAAATCAAGAATAGAGCAAATAGCGATTAAATAATAGCAATTAAATCCCATGTAGTTTGTTTGGCGAAATTCTAATGTGGCGGTCCCAGCTTTACCCACGTGCTTACCTACACGAAACTGTAGGATTTCGCAAGTTCTTTCTTTTCAATACAAAATATTACTAACATTGTCAACAGCAATTGGCGTTTTAAGAAATAATTGCCAATCTTGTATACGTGATTATTTCTATTCTATTCGTAGTGGCAAAAAGTGATTTTTCAAATGAAAAAAAAATTAATTTAAAGGGCCCTGACGGGTATAATTATTATTTTCATGACCTTGGAAAAGATGAACATTATTTAAATTTTTTTCATCTGAAAAATCACTTTTTGCCACTACGACTTCCACGACATGTATTTTTTACGAAATTGGAGACGAATTTCTTGTCTCGATTCATTTATTGGTGGTTTTTTTTTTAAATTTTTTTCTTCTCAAATTTTTAGCAGTTTTAATCACCTGTATTACTGTCGCCAAACTATATTTTACACCTGTTTTTGTCTTAATTTTTGACCCGCAATCATGAGAACTGGATGCTGCTCTGATGATTGCACGTCTATCGGCACTTGATGTGGCGCTATAACTTCCACCTTTCATTTTTTTTCCGTACTGTTCAACATTCCGCAAATAACCACTTACTACATTTTGACTTCTGTTAATTTTTTTCGCCATGCATCGTTGGTTTAGGCCAAATTCTCGAAATGCCTTTATTTTGCCCTTTTCTTACTCGCTTAAAGATTTTCCGCGACCCATTTTCGTCGTTAACAGATGAACACAATAAGGTTTATTAGCCGAAAAAAAATTAGTACAATTCACCGACGCAACTACACGAAAACTTAATTTTTTGCTTTTGAACCTATTCAAATGAGCCAAAAAATGTGTTTGTTTTTATGAATGCATTTAGTCAAGCCACCGTGTGAGAATAACGGTAAGCTGTAAGACAACATTTTTTCTCTCAAACTAAGCGCATAATGATGCTCTTTCATTACATGTATAAAAAATATGTGTCATTGCAATATATATGAAGAGAGGCTAACAGTTAGGTGAACAAAAAATTGAACCTATTCAAATGAGCGGCAGTGTACCTGGGAAAGCTTAATGGCTAAACATATACACCTATACGTGATTTTTAAACTTCGATTTCAGCAAAGCAAAGTAAAGTAGGATTTTCAGCACGCAATTACAACAACGAGTCTCGAAATGTCGAGTAGAGTAGAGTGTAGTTGTTGTAATTGCGTGCTGAAAAGTGAAAATCCTACTTTACTTTGCTTTGCTGAGATCGAAGCTCAAAAAAAGCACGCCTATAGTAACGAAAACCTGACCGACGAGACGTCTGTAATTAAGAAATTAAGTTGGGCATGCATACTTGGTTTCATTCTATAACTCCAGTCCTTTAGTTGTTTGAAGTTCCAAAGAATCCACATTTTAATAACCCGCACCTAATGGAGTCCAACGGGCTTATTGAAGTGTGCGGGAAGATTCAATAAAGAATAGGTACTAAGGGTAGGTACATTAACCTTGCCAGGAATCCGAATGATTCGACCGCTACATGTAATGAGCTAAGTTCTACCACAGTTCTTGATAACATCTTCCGAATATCTCAACTTTGATGGCTTAAATTTTAACAGAGGAAACCTTTCTTACATCGAGCCTGTCTATCAATCCCCCCGCAATCCGATTTATATAAAACCTTCGTCATAGCAATATCCCTCTCAGGTCTCAAACAGTCGAAACTAATAAAAACTATAGACTCCTCCATTGACGGTAATTTATTGCAGTTCATAATTTGTTTCTTCCGCTTGGCATTTTTTTTTGCCTCTCCCTCTGTCTCTATACATTTTTTGTGCCAATTTCCCTCCAAACATGCGAATAATACAATAAATTCCCAAACTGCATTTCAAAGAAGTAAAGTGCACTTATGATTCAGCCAAAAAGGAACCTGCCGCTGCCGCCGCCTCCTCCGCAATATTCCTGCCGAAAAATGCTCCTACTCGTACGTCGTCGTCTCCATCGTCGTTGTCGCGTCACGTAATAGCTCTATAACTAGGAAACATTTTTTGGCAAAACATCGCACGGCAGACGTCAAACTGGAAAAATATAATAAAAATGCAAGAAAAAAACCCTGCACACCGAAAAACGTATAAAAAGCGAAAAACTGCAGTCAAGTTCTCGAATTGAATGCCGTGTAGACCGGTACACACGGTTACCAGCCGCCACCCGCGTTATATCGAGAACCCCACTCAATACATAGACTACCCGCAGTACCCACCCACGTAGTAGGTGGTTGGTACAACATTTTTCGGCAATGGGCAGGAATTCAAAGGGCGATATGAATTTTATGCAATAAAAGAAGTTCTAGAGCGGCTGCTGTCTTACACCCGCTCAGCGGGTTATACCAGTTGGCCCACCTCCAGGTGCGATATTTCGATATTTTGTACTTTATTTTGGACCGTGTGGTGCAACCACCTCCATGCAATAAGCCTCAAAATTCCCCCAAAAAAAGAAAAAGAGGAAGATGAACAATTTGACAGAGAACCCAACAAAAACGGACCGTAAAACTAACCGCCCACTTGCAAGTTGGAATGCTTCTGCAGAGAGACGAACTGCATTTGATATAGGTAGGTACGGCGCGAAAGGATTTTCGCCGGGATATCTGGTCGGGCTTTTTCCAAAGTTTATTGAGAGATAATTTTTGTTATACCTACGTGGTGTCTGGTTCTGGTGTGGTGGTGGTGGGTGGTATGCACTAGGGTGGCTATCCAGTACCAAGGACTCACATGTCAGCTTTTATGTGCATCGGAATTTTTATGGACAAAGTTTGTTTGTTTCTTTTCGATATTTCTTTTTTTTTTTTTTGTTTGGTTGGTTGGTTGAACATTTTTGGAATCATGTCCGAGATTGATATCTTTATGGTCCTTGAAAGGAATTGTGTTAGCTATCCGGATATGGAGCACACGACCACCGGAGTAGTATTGTGAGTGGCGAGATTTCGGGGAAACAAAAGTTTGTATGGAGCTATACCCTACACTGGTGAGCGGAGCGTATTTTTGATGACTGTGCACTCAATGTCGACGGACGACGGAGGTATTTTGCGAGAGTTTACGAGTTTCCGGGGGAATGGAGGAAATGCAAGCGCGATATGAAATTTTGGGAAGAATTGATGACTGGGGATGAAATCAATGAGGCAGATTCCAGAGCATGTTGGAATTTATGCATCGGATCGTATGGCATTTTCGATTAAATGTGCCGAGCAGTCAAACTGATTGGCGAGTTGCTAAGAAAAGGAAATTCAACTGGGGAGGTGGACTTTTCATGTCTTGTTACTGTATTTTACTACTAGGGATTGCAAAGAGGATTGCAATGTGAGGTAAACCTTTCAAATAAGAGCGAGGTAGGTGCTTACACATTTATGTCCTGCGGAAGTGTCAATTAGTTGTTTTGATTGCGTGATGCAAATATAACTTTGATTTGCTTTTCTGAGATCGAAGTTTAAATAAACAGACCTAATATATCAACCCGTTCTTGAAACAAAATACATTTTTTCACTGCCCCTATCAATCAGATTGCCTTATTGAACTACTTTACTATGAAATCGGATTAAAACTAATAAATAATTCCATTGAGAATTCTTAATTATTTAATGAAGAAAATCTTATTAATTTTTTTAAGAGTTTTCATATAAGGCTTGTTTTTTTGAGCTTCAATCTCAGAAAAGCAAAGTAAAGTAGGAAAATGTGCACTTAAACGATTCCCAGCAGCTTTCTGAACAGTAGGTTTTATCGAAAATGGTGGCAGTGTGGGCTTGTTCAGTAGGTAGCTTGACACAACATGATTACAAGAAGTAACTTTTTTCTGTCAAAGAAATACAATTTTTTCTTCATAAAATTTTCCAATTCATATTGATCCTTGCTCATATTTTGGGGTTTAAAAAACAGTGGAGAAATATAAAATCTGAAGACGTACTGGTACACGAAATGGATCTCAAAGATTAATACACTAATATCTTACGATTGTATTAATAAGGCATATTTGTCTAAAACAATATTTGCAGCTTACATAAAAAATAATTTATTGCATATTTTAATAAAAGTCCTTATATTTAAATGTTATTTTAAAAATTAGTTCACTTATGCATTTCTTTAAGAATTTCCACCAATCACAACTAACGAGTATGTACTGTAAATAGAGAAACTTTGCGAACAGATTCATATTATACAAGGAGGGCAACAAAAATGTTCTCCCCCTGGTGTTCAGAAGTATACATTTACTCCCAAGTGAATCTTGCTGGGGATGAATACCTAGTGTGAGTCGTCGAAGTGTCAAGTGGAGTGTAGTTGTTGTAATTGCGTGCTGAAAATCCTACTTTACTTTGCTTTGCTGAGAACGAAGCTCAAAAAAACAGGGCTATAGTTGTTACATGCAAAATCATATTAAATAATACTAATAATCGGAAAATCTTATTACAATTTGGCTTTGAATAGTCAAACTTATTAAAAAAAAACCCACAAAGGAAATCTTCTTAAATCTATAAGATTTCTCTTTAAAAGGTTAAAGAGATACAACATTAATTATTGTAAGTGGCATTTTCACATTTCATGGTATAATAATATGAAAACCTTATTAATATTCGTTTCCGAGAAGACGAACTTATTAAAAGTGCTTGTGTAAACGTTAATATTCTTTGATCAATAAGAATTCGCTCTTAGAACTAAAATATTTTATAAAAGTGCTGAGTCCACGTTTCGCGAAGTGAAAGTAATATCTATAAATGTAATCATTAGTAGATCTATTTCACCAAACAATTTACATTTCAAGCGGATTAATTAGATAATGGATATTAAGTGGTAAGTCCCATTTAATGCATTTAAAGTAAATATATAAAGTATAACAATTTTAAATCTTATATTTCGAAACCCTTCATCCCGAGATAAAAATTTCACTTTTCACTAAATACGAAAAATGTTTCCCCAAATGATGTTGTAATTCGAAGAGAAAATTAAAGATAAAAGGAACAAGGAACTGCTAAAATGCGTGAAGAAAGATGTAGATTAAACAGGTAATCTTTTGTCTACCATTTACAAAATTTAATATTTTCTTAGATTTAAGACTACATCAAGTTTCTCCTGCTGCATTTAATGCTTCAACTTATTCGCTTCCAGAAAGGATACAAGGAACAAATAAGGCTGCCATTCTTTGAAAGGAAGGAAAATCTGCGGTCAAGAATTTTCGTTTTGAGACCAGAAATTCAAGAAATTCTAAATACCTACAACATTTTTATAATTTTAAGATAGGTAATTTTAAGATGTAATAAGTTTTCCATATATTTTCAACTCGTTTTTCATATACTTTCGATAAGTTTTCCCTATTGCTGCTAAGAGGTTTTCACATACTTTTCAATAAGTTTTCGTATTGTTTCAAGGTGCCGTCATATCAACATTTAATAAGATATCTTTTTAAAAGAATGCGGCTTTCTTATAGAAAATTCACCATAATTTTAATAAGATTTTCTCTATTGTTTTAATATGACTTTCTTCTTGGATGAAAACCATAGAGAAATCTTATAGTTTTTCTTCTATTTTATGTGGTCGTTTTCGCTCTGTGAATGCGTGGGACTACTCAGAAAGCTTCTTAATTTCACTTTTAAACAAATTGAAAGAGTTACGTTGGTGCGAAACTTATGACTCTCTTAAGCCGGCAATGTCATTTTCCCTCCGCAGGAGCTAGGTACATTCTACTTTAAAAAGAGGAGTACCATCAAAGCTGCATACGTTCACCGCTTCTGCTACATGACGATTCCTACAGTTTGAAAATCCAAGCCCTATGTTAGTCCCAAGTCTTTATCTTCACCAAGTTTCAGCGAGCAAAATCTTTCAAAGTTCTGCTCTTTGTCGAAAAGAAACCTTTATTATTTAATTTCAAAATCCGGTTGTAAATTCGAAGTTCCGAAAAAAGTATTCAACAAAAATACAGCGAAACGATTAGACCAAGATTCATATACCTACCAAGAATGATCATAAGGTTTTTAACCCAACCTTGGCTGTCAATTTGAGGGCTATAAAAGGTTTTCCATCGTGTATTATGGAAGCAAATTCTCATACATCAACTTGGTACTACCATTGGTTTCACTGCGAAGGCAGGTCTAACAAGCACATCCACAACATGTTGGTCTTCAACGGAAGATATATCCTTCACCCAACTTACCGAAAGTGAGAACTTACCTCGGAACTAGTACTAGAGCATCAAGGATCCTCTTGTCCCGTAACGTAGCTCATCATATGAAGCAAAGCATCGCTTTCAGTACAAAATAACATCGATCCTAAATTGAGTCACCCAAATCCTGAACCGCCACTAGTTCCCCAATCTCGACAAAGTAGGTAGCACACAGAAAGAGAATCCTTCCCAATTGCAACCTAAATTTATTATCCACCTCATTGTCTACCGTTTGACTGGGCAAACTTTACATCAACAAGCGAAACGATTAACTCATAGACCAACCGCAATTTTCATCAAGGATCTATGCTACTGCTGCACATTCAACTGAACCGAAGACAAAGTTTTCCACAAACCCGACCAAAGAAAAGGAGCAAGGAAAGAAAAAAAAAAGAAAAAAACAGAAAAGCTGATGCAACGACCTTGGAACTTTACAAGGTTATTACGAGCCAAGTCCTTTGTGTACATAAAGAGGAAAACGAATACGCTCCCCTTCAGCATATATAAACATAATGCAACTTCATCTCATCACACCTAACATCCTTATATTTGAGTGTGTAACCTTTCTATGTCCACAAAACGGTACCTAAACCCATACATACAGCAACTAGAGGTGATTAACATAAAACTCCATTCTCAATGACATCACAAAGTCATTCCAAATGCAAATGATGCTGTGCTCTCCGCTGCACGCTGCCAGTTATAGTACTTTCGCACAGAGGGGACTAAGAAATTCGGAATTCGAATACGAAATAAGGAATAAGGATCTCATTACACGTCCATTTCGCCGACGGACAACGGACATCGCTGGGCGATGTTTCACCGTCGGTTCAGGAATTCCCCAAACAATTCCCCATAAGCTGATCCTTTCCAGGAAAATAAAAACGAAACGTTTTTGCCGACGCTGGGATGAGGTTGCATGCAGCAGGCGAAGCGCCGGGGCTAGGCTAAAACAAGCAAACAAGGATAAAGGGCCAACAGGACTAAAAATGCAAAAGGAAAACCAGAAACATGACTCTGTGCTGTAGTAAACATGCAGCAACAACATAGAAAGAGAGAGCGAGGGGTTCTGGCGAGAAGGCCACACCCTTGCACTGGCTTCTGATTGGTTCCTGCCGTGCAAAACTTTCGCTAGAGTCCTTTATCGCTAACTGTTTCTGTTTCCTAACCCAAAAGAGCAGATTTTTAATTTTTTTTTGTCCATTGCTCCTCTCCGCATGTTGTTGTTTCAATTTTGTTTGTTTATTGTTTTTATTTTATTTTTGGGGAGCTGCGGCAGCGGCTGTTGGGGAGAGTTGTAGATGAAAAAAGGACAAAGGACCCAAACCCAATAACACCCGCTGCTTGAGAGAAAAATGCCATTGATTGCATTTGTGTGTAGGCTACGTAGGAGCTTTTTTTTTGCCTTTGCTTAGAGAGCCATTACATATTTTTTGGGATAGCACACACCTATACCGATGTGGATGCACTGGAAGGCTGATGGTGCTGCTGGTGCCCTGCATCGCTTTGATGCCTTTTGACATTCCTCGAACTCTTATCCCCACGAATGATGTTTTGCTGGGAAACTAAAGACGATGCGATGGGTGGTGGTGCATAAGCTCACGTTTCTGTGAATCCAAGCACTTTTCGTCCTTCAACATCCATGTCCCAGATGAACTTCCTTTCAAGTAAACAACGCACAAAATTCGTCGTTTGTGTGCAAGGCATTCGAAGGAGATCTCTATTCGGTTGGAAGTAAGTAGAGTTCGAAAGTATATGTGTGCCAGTGCCAGAGTTGATGGGGGCTTAACAGAAGAAAAGCACCATCTCCAGTGTTACTAGGTTTGTTTTTTTTTATGTAGAGAAAGGTAATATTTTGAGGTTGATACGGTAGGTAGAGGTACCTGCGGCATCAGGAGACTTGAAATCATTCATGAAGAAGACAGGTAAGTGTAGATGTAGTTAGTTTTTCTTAAAGCAAGCACTCAGATTACAGACTTGCTCTGGTGAGGATGGTGGACACTTTTCTAGGAACAAAAGTTTGAGTGGAATCAACTTGCTTTAAAAACTCTGTCGGATGAAAAGTGGTCATCCTACATACATCTGAAAACCATTAATCTAAGCCAACTACTTTCAAGTCCCCTTGGTAGTTGTTAGAATATTCCGCCAGCAAGAATATGTATAATTGGCAAGAGGTGACTGACAATAAACCTGCGTCATTTGGGCTCCCTATCTGGATCTACGAGAGTCCACCTGTTACCTTTCTGGCTGCAATGGAGATGATACGATTTTTTGGGATTTAAAATCTTAACCTGCACCTAACTATTCATCGGTTTTAAAATTTTCTTCCCAATCCAGTGAAGAAGAACCGTCAGAGGTATGTCTAGTTTTGTCAATCCATTGATTTGTATCATCGACATGCACATCAATTCAATACGCATTCACCTAAAGGTAAGTTAGAAGTCAAGTCTTAACTCAGTCAAGCCTTAATTCGGTCAAGGATTTCATAAGGCCTGTCTCGGCTGACAATCCGAGTGCTTGGAATTTAATCGAGACAAGCCGGGCAGTTCACTGGCGAAGCAGGACCATAGAAGACGCTAGAGTAAGCTTCTCAAAAGCATTCGTTAATTTATTTTTTATTGACATATGGACCAACAAATAGCCGAACCAATTATGGCAACAAAAAGAGGAATACTAAAGCATAGATGTATACCGCATATATTGAACGTTGCTATATGCCGTTAAAGCCTAAATCGTACAAAACGTGCAGTCAAATCGCCAAACCAAGATTTTTAAGTCAAAACCAAAGATGCTCAATTTAAAAAAAAAATATCTCATAATTTCGTTGGTGTTTTATGAAATGCGAAAGTGCATTTCGTTTCGTTTTTCTTACGGAATCCTCCTTCTGGGTAGGTATTACCCTAGGTACCTATACGTATAGAACACTCAGATTGAAAAAATGTGTCCCAAAGCAAGCGCGCCGGCGTATATATTGGGGCCACTAGGCTGATGATCAACTTCGTGCAACTATAGCTTGTGCGTTTCGACAGCCCCAAAGTAATTCACCATTAACTTTAAGTAAGACTTGTCGATGAGGTTGCTTTGACATAATGCAACCCTTTTTGGCAGAAAAAGCTTTTGTTGAGTCTCTAACAACTGGATCACTGGATGTATCACAGCGTTGCCAGACGACGGTAAAATTATTTCCCCCAGAATTTGCTATTTTTCCCAAAAAAAAAACTGTTTGCCATTATTTTGTTAATATGTTTTATGAACTTTAAAATACAGAAATTTCAAACTGGAAACGCGAGCATGTTCGATCTTTCGAATGCAAAAGTGTGCGGCAAAAAAATACCTACACCCGATGAAATTGTCAACTTAATTAATTAAACTTCTTTAGGTAAAATATATAAAATGTGATAAGAACAATTCAGAGAAATTATATTAAATTATCTCGTAGGAATTCTCGCAGCCCCAACTCAACTTTGATGTAATTGTTGTTTATAAAATTTGCAGATGAGGTTGGTGCTAGTGGTTAAGTAGCTATTACAAAAAAAAAAAACTATATCTTTTTCCTGTAGTGAAACTGACAATTTTCACTGTCAAATCTAGCTTTGGAGAATCAATCAATGTTATGTTACAGCATTTTAAAAGAAAACACACACATTTATTCCATCATCGATTGTCATGGAATCGAAGTTCTCTACGTTACCTATACCTCATGCTTAAGTTTAGTTTACTAAACGTTTCTTACGTTCGCAAAATACTGAAGCAAATTTTAAGGTTACCAAAAAGGATATTAGATATAATAAAATACGAATCAAACAGAATCACCCCCGTCGACCAAAAATACTCCTAAATCTGGGGGAAATTACTACAAACTGGCAACCCAGAATTATTATATAGCAAGACGTGACAGCATTTATGCTTTTGATGTATGAAGCTTTTAGTAATTTTTAGACTTGTCGCTTTTATTTGTTATTCAGTCCCGACTTATAAATTTTCAAGATAAGCCTTCATGATAAGTGGCAGCTTACTGGACCCAATTTATACCTAGCCTGACCATTGCTTGCACCTTTTGATGCTTTTTCGCTTACTTATTAATAGTTGATACAGTTCTAAATAATTTATTTTGTTGCGTTTACATTGATGTCTCTTCTCATTCGTTGGTTGCATTTAGATCTATTTTGATTTAAATATGAAGGCTTTTGACACAAAGTACCAGTACAAAATATTACTTCTCAATTAATGGCAGAAATGGTATGGCGCGAAAGTCGCAATTAAGATCAAGAAAGAGTCAGTCAAAGAAATTTAGAATGATGTCCTTTCACAGAAAACGAAAAAGTTTAGCATTAAAAAAAAAGAAGAAAAGAAAAAGAGGAAAACGAAAATGCGCCAGTAAAAATTCCTTTCGTTTTCGAAGCTACATGCCAGCGAAAACGATTCAACGTTTAAAAAACATTGCAGTCAATAATAAACATCTATTAGTTTGATTTGTTGCGAGTCAAGAATCTCAATTGTTTGTGGATTACAATAAGAAATGGTTTTTTTGACGAACAATATTCAACTTACGATACGCTACGTAGGTACATGTACCACTGTACAAATTATGCGCATTATCAAAGGATGTTCTACATATTCCAACTATTTATTTGCTAAATTGGTAAGGTGCGGGAAAGGAAATAATAATTATCGCCTTTCACACCGCATCGAAAACCGTGTTTCGTCGAAAGCTCGTAAATGCATTCACACTGAACATCAACTAGTTTTCGTTCGAGGTTCCAAACAGCTGTGAGAAACTATTTTTTCCCGGTCAGCCATTCTGCTGAATAATGCAAAAGGTTTGTTTGTTTCAACAACCCAATGATTGGAAGGCGTTTTCGTGGTGTTTTTTTTTTTTTTTTTGTTGTTGTATAAAGTGACTTTGAACGACTTAAATATGAAAACTTCTGATGAAGTTTCCGAATGATTTCGCGGAAACCCTGCGAACCTGCTCGTTGTGAAAAGGCTATTAACTATAGAATATTATAATAATTATAATAATTTTTTGGCGCAACAGGTCCGTAGGGACCCTAGGCCTAGCTTCTCGCAACCATTCGTTTTGTGTGAGTTTTCATTTTTGGAACGAATGGAAGGGATCTACAATTTTATGCCGATTCCAAACGGCTAATTGAGAAGCTCTTTCATGACAGTTATACTCTCGGATGTTTGTCAGACGTTCGCGAGAGGTGGCGCAGTGAAAAAAACCCTGAGTTGAAAATTGGGTTTTTGCGGGATTCGAACCTGAACCCCTCGCTTGGTAGTCCAACACACTAACCACTAAGCCACTGCGCCCTATAGAATATTATAGCTATAGAAATTTTAAATACTGGGGTGAAGGTATAACCGTGGTAGAACTCGCATGCGTTACTTTACAAAAAGTTTTCGGGTATCTTTAGATTAAATACACCTTTTCGGTGTTCCAGGAATTTTTTTCTCTTTTGACACCTCGAGAATTGTATCTTCGTCTTTACTATATAAGAATAATATATTCACAAACGTTCTCGTGCGAGATATGTCATGGGATTTTTTTACCGAATATTTTAAATTCATCTGAATGCAATGTGATGGTTGTTATTTTCCATTTCTTTTCTTAAACAAATTATTCGGGTAGTTAGTTTGATAACATTATTTGGAGATTAGGGATTTTTTTGTACCTTTTTGATGATCCTTATTCCTAACCTAACATGGTAATGCAAAGTATACGGAAACTCCTTTTATCGCGCGCCTGACGCTTAACTTACATAGTTACGTTGGGCTTTTGGTGTGTGGAGTTTGGTAGTTTTTCATTTGATATGGGAAATTGAAAATGATGCGATGATGATCAGTTTCTTAGGCATTTATAAAAATGTCCTTCACTAAGGTTTTAACAGTTTCATTCACTTCATTCACTAGCCTAAGATATGTACACTTACCTATCCCCGCAAATAAAATTCCCACATAGTCCACAAAGTCTACGACGCACATTAAAACTACCTCTCCAACATGAACACTCAGCGCAGCCAGGACTCCCACTCCCATCCACCCCATCCTCAATTTCAGTTCCTAAATTCTCTTCGTAAGGTTATCCGTAGCCTCTATGGACGGCTGAATGATTATAAATGCGATAATACACCGTAGGAGTCGAGCGATTGTTTTCATTCCATTGGAATCCTTAATGCGGCAGAGCGAGTCTATACCCGCTGCACAGTGGCACCAGCAGCGCTGGCTTGTGGTGCTGGCGATATGGTGGCATCGCAGTCATTACTAATAGACGTAGAAATTAGAATCTATGTGTAAAGGATTTCTGCCAACGATGCATATAACAAAAAACTACCTCTCTCCAACGGAGGATAAAGGTACACACAAATTCGACGTGAGACTCCACATAATGCCTATGGTGATCCTGTGCCCGTTCAACCCAACCCAATCCCCTTTCAGTTGCTCACTCGTTCCCCTGCTCATCTATCACTGGGTAACGAATGAATTTAACGAAAGAATTTAGTATATTGGTTGATGAATCTTTCCTCGTCGGTCTCTGGGAAGCGTTTTCCTTTGTTTTCGACCATTTTGGTTCGAAGAAGGATTTTGCAAAATAAACGAATCCACAGAAGGATGTATCCCACAGCTATACTTGTACATTTCAGTTAATCCTATTACATAAATAAAAAGCCTTGGTGCCACTATGCTTGGTATCCTTGCCTACACCGACACAGACACACACATCTGCAGAACGCATCGTCAAACTAGATCTCCTGCTGGCCTGTTGGTTTGGGGGCTCTTTCGGGTGGGCGATATTTTTTGATGACTGTCGAATGCATTCGCCTGGAATGGGGAATGACAAACCCTCAAACACTGTGTAGGTATACCTAGTTGCTTTGGGGATCGGGGCCTTTCGAATGTGCGTGTGTCCGTGTGTATTGATTTTCATATGGCCGGATGTGGGTGGCATCTGGTATGGGACCGAGCTCCGTCAGAGACGGCTTATCTCTGTGCTTTGGGATGTGCGTGTGCCTGTGCATGCCCTCTGAATGCCAACAGCAACTGTACATGAAACAAAAACACACAGGCAAAAACAGGATATGGGAGGACATTTGCCAACCCTGTGGTGATTTCGCACGTACCATGCTGAACCCCATGTACACGATGCGATATCAATTAATGAATAGTGGTTGGCTGGTATGGATATGTATCCTTGCTGTGCTCGGGGTACATACATACATGCATTGCACATGCATGTGGCCAACTGCATATGTGCAGCCACAAGGCTGGCAAGGGTTCGCATTTTGTGGGGGATGTTCGACGCTGCCGTTGGGCTCGCAAGAGTGCGGCGTTTCATCCTCTGCGAGCAGTGTTACTTTTTTTCCTTCGTCCTGTTCTGACATTTCATCGGTAGTCCTTGGGAAATTTCCCAATGTGTCGGTGTCGGCCTTTTGGCGTTTCACTGGTTTTTTCTGTACTCGGCAACAACACGCAGGGAGTTCTCGACTGGCGGTGTTCGAGGGCAAAACTTTCAAAATGGCTGCGAATGTGTTTTCTGTTCGTTTTTGCTTTGCATTGGCAACAGGATTCGCAGGATGCTTATCCTTGCGAACACGGGTGCACATGCACATGCGAGGGTGAAACTGTTCAAAGAAAAGGCCGTGTGCCATAATCGCCCACCCGGTCTCGGTATAGGTATACGAGTGCATGAAAAAGGGGTTTTCGTGTTTTGCCTTTTTTCGAAATAAGCCGATTTTCCAATCGCCATTTTGTGATGTAGAGGATTTGGCAACAGAGATGCGAAAGTGCAAAACTACCACACTACCATCAGCAGTTCTTTTCAATATGCACTTGGGTCATCTGAAACCTTTGGAATTCTCTGCCACAATAATTCTTGGTAGAGTCGCTGTCATAAGTATATATGCCCGCACCAAACGCCATGAGTGACTGTTGCAACTTCTAATGCAATAGAGGCCATTGAACAGAAATTCGCGCTGCCATCAGCGTTCGCCTTCGTCTTGAATTACTTCACTTCTCACATGCGATTGTCCTTCGTTTGAGACAACCGGGCGGTCTGTGGCTGCCTGTCAATTACCCGGAATTGAATATGAATCCGCACATGCAGTTGTTTATTCTTTTATGAACCAGAGTGCGGACACTTGCATGGGAATGACAGCAAAAAGAAGAAGACGACCGACACGACGTCTTGTTCCTGATGCAAGTGGTTTTTGTATATTTGTGTCATGATTGTGTTTCTCTCGAAATTTGATTTGGCAATAAGGTGAGGCTGCTGACAAACGGCTGCAGGTGCTTTGCCCTATGACACGAAACTGGGATTTAGCAATGAGTGAGTGAAATTACCCGGAAAGTAATGAAATTGATTCCGCATTCGATGTGTTGGGCACAAATTTCCAATCCACAGAGAACAGAGAATTTTTTTTTGTTTGAATCTGATCCTCCTGCGAAAATGTGATACGTCTCTCAGAGAGTTCCGTGGAAATGTTTTTCTGTTGCGAGTCAGTGCACTCCACGGCGACTTAGAAGAGGTTTTGGAAACTATGCAACGTAGGTAATTTGGGCTTTATTTGTTCAAGCAAACACGCACAGTTCGATAGCTACAGAACACCCTAAAGCCTATAGATATCACGAGCATCTATTAAGGTGGGGTCTGGGACCTTCATGAACCTAGGCATAAAATGGATGAAAAATATTGCAGTGGCCTATGGTTGGCTTAGCAACAACAAGAAATAAAGAAAGATGTGGTAAGAGCTTCTTCAACATTTTCTTTATTTTTTTTTTTTTTTTGACAACACAATAACCTAAAAATTTTGAAATTAAACTTGGCATCAGCAGGACAATAAATTGTCAGTACTCTTTCAAAAGGTTTTTTTTTTTTAAGCAACCTTAGGCTGAGAGATAATCTTGGTAATTTTTTTATTAATATTTAAAATACATTACTTTCGTGTTTTTTTTTTATAATTCAATAGGTTTTGTTACCACACATTTTACAATTCAGAGATATGATAATTTATGTCTTTCTTCTGAAATATTGTTTTTAATTTTATGAATTTTATTAGGTAAGGAATATAGTTCTGAAGGAAAATATGAAAAAAACCTTCAATTAAAAAAATACTTTCGTGTTGCTCAAATAAAATTCGTCCAAACTGAATTCATAAATGTTGGTCATTTTATAATGGAAAAATATTTATTAGGTAGTCACTTTTGTAGTTTCCTCCTAAAATTTTGTTCGCTTTGGGATTTTAAGTCAATTTTTTGAGGCTACAGATAATAATGCCAGTAAAAACCGGAAGAGAAAACACTTCTATTATATTAGTAATATTTTTTAACTTTAACCTTAACTTTATCACAGTGTCCAAAAAAATAAGCTAGGCACTAAAAATAATAACATATTATTAGGTACGTGCCTAATTTATCTCGAAAACGTTCCAGCTTTGGGCTTAATTATCGGGAAATTTTTTAAACAATTTCCCAAATGAGTGAAAAAAAAACCCAGGTTATATCAGAATCAAATTGTTTTTGTTATTATTACTGAAATACAACAAATTATACATTTCTATAGTAATAATATTATTTCTATAGTTGAAGGGTGATTCATTTGTATTCAAAACAATGTAAATAATAAGGTAAGTCTACTTATATGAAAGTGGCAGGTAAAAATAATCTTTATTTATTATTAGCTTTGAAAGCTATTATTTACATCCATTCTTACATTATTTACATAACTGTTGTTCTATCTATTAGATTTTACAAATTCCACAACACCTTTTTTAAAAGCTTTTAAATTATTTAATTCCTTAACATTTTCTGGCAATTCGTTATACAATTTGAAACCTTTATAAATGAGAGAGTTCTGTGCTCTTGCTTTCAAAAAATTTGGTAACCTTAAATCATTCATATTTCTTAGTCTGTAAGGCTGAACTTCTCGTATATATCGAACATATTTTGTTAAATATTTTGGCATTGTATTGTTTTTTATCTTAAACACAAAAATTAACATATTCATTACAACTCTTTGTTTAACAGATAACCATCTCAACATATTTAACATAGAAACGATTAACGTATACCTACTACACTTTAAGATATTTCTCATTGCTTTATTTTGCAACATTTGTAACCTAACTAATTGACTTTCATTACACAAAAACAAAACAATTGAACAATACTCAAAATGAGGCTTTACAATAACATTATAAATTTTTATTGCGGTTGTAATCGTTATCTGATTCCTTATTCTTTTCATGAAACCAATTTTTTTTGCAATTTTTTTACACAGGTACTCAACATTTTTTTTGAAAGTCCAGCTTAGAGTCAATTATTATACCAAGATATTTAATATCCTCAACTTTTTCAATAATTTCATTTTCTATCGTAAGATTAACATTAAAATAAGATCTGTTATTTAGTATCATATATTTAGTTTTATTAACATTTACTTTTAGTCTGTTTTGGCAAAGCCACTTATGTAAACTATTTATATCCTCTTGAATTTTCTGATGGCAGTCTTCAACATCGTCTCCCTCGATGAAAAGCAGGGCATCGTCCGCAAAAAGAGCAAGTTGACAATGCTTCAGCACTCGCTCCATATCATTAATATAAATGAGGAATAAGATTACCCCCAGAACTGATCCTTGATGTACACCAAGTTCCACTTCTTTCGATTTCGATAGAATACCGTTAACTTTTACTTTCTGACTGCGATTAAGCAAATAAGATTCGAACCATTTCAGTTCTTTTCCGATGACACCATATTTTTTTTAACTTTTGTAGAAGAATGCCTGTCAATAGTTTCGAAAGCTCTCCTCAAATCTATGAAAACACTGTATATGATTTTTTTTTAGATATGCACTCCTTCCAGTTTGCCAACACAAAGTTTAATGCACTTTCACATGAGTGCCCTTTTCTAAAACCGGATTGGGCTTCTATTATAAAATCGTGCCCTTCAAAGTAATCTTCTATTTGTTGAAACACTATTTTCTCGAAAACTTTTTCATATAATGGTAGAGAATTAACCGGTCGAAACTCATTGCAGTTTTTTGTGTTAACAACTTTAGCGACAGGAGTTACAGTAGACTCCTTCCATGATTCCGGAAAAATACCCTCGGCAAATGATTTGTTTATAATTTTTTTTAATACTCGACCTATCATTTCAAGGTTGTCCAAAAATATAAAATAAGTTGAATAAATGCTGCCAAGCCAGTGGCGTACGCCACCCAACAACTACAAAAATTGGCATTATTTGTGTCTATAGTGATTTAAAATCCCTTCTAAAGCCTGGATGAAAAATTCCACTTGTCAATCAGACTGTCCAGTATTAGGTACATCTGTTATTTACCAGCGATCTATAAAAATTAGAACAAACAACCAATTTTTGTAAGCAAGTAAGTAAGTTCTGACAGGACTACCTACCTATGTATATGAGCTTCAAGTGTTCCTCTGCCCATATGCAAATGGGAAACAAGTTTTAAAGGGAAATACAAAATTTCAAAATAACAGGCGGCGTTGTTGCTAGAAATCCATGTTTTTTTCGCCCTTGATTTTCTTAGAGCATATTCTTGGAATTTTCGTAGATTTTGCAGAATATGTTATTTAAAAAAAAACTAGGAAAAACGGTTCTTAAATAACTTGCATATGCTTTCACTCCGATGTAGATAGAGATAGAGTAAGTTTTGATTTCATTTATTTCAAAGATGAAAGAACAAACAATAGTCCTACATCAAATAAAGGGATGCATATGCCGCAAATGCTAATCCCATTGAGGAAATAATAAGGCAGCAGAAAAATTATCCAAATCGGTCTTGAGTTATCGCACATAAGACCACACTGAAAAGCATTGCCATTCATTATGTAGCGAAGGCGTGCGATTTTATAATTTCTAAATTTGTTTTGCTTTTTCCTGAAGCAGTCGATTTAATTCCTGTCCTAAAAAGAGGAATTGAAAAATAATAGAGACAAAATAAAATCAACAGGAAAAATTCCAAGATAGCTCATATAGCTAAATCATGTCCTATTTAAAATTCAAACTCAATGGCAAAAGACTCAGTTGAAGAATGAAAAGTTTCTTAGAGAATAACAATGAATGGCCGCGTTCCACTGCCCGCTAGATGACCAGCGCAGCGGCATGTCAAACTCTGTAATAAAATAAATTGGCATTTCACCATATGCGCTGGACGTCTAGCACTTTTTGTAAAATATCCCTTTCAGGAACCATCCAGCGCGTGGTTTTGCGCTAGATTGTGAGAAGAAAAAATAGAACAACCTGTCAAAGGAAATCGTTCAAACGTTTACAAAAAATACGAAGATGAGCTGCAATTGTGATAAAATTGTTAATAGGGTAAGTAAAATAGCAATTCAGATTTTTTTCATAATAAAATCATTTCTTTTTAATCGTATTGTGGAAATAATTATTAGGAAGTCGATTGGAAAAATAGTGCCAAATGTCACTTTGCCGCTGGCGCTATCGTTCTAGCGCGAGCCTTCCCTCAAATGGGATATTTTGTGCTAGGGATCTAGCATGTAGTGGATCGCGGCCAATGTAATATCAAATGCTATAGGAACCTACGTAAATTTTACTTGGGGAAAAATCGTTTTTTTTTTTTAATTTAGTGCAAATATTATTTTAATATTCGGGGAGCACTGCTATATCAAAACCCTAGTAGATTAGAAGTCCCTTCTTTTTGGCTCTTTGGTTGTTAAATCTGGTGCCCACTTCTATACACATCTGAAGCTTAAAGTTGGTTGACTACAATAAATTATTCTTTACGAAAAATTACACATCAGAACTTTTTTTTCGAAATTCCCACTGAGATAAAAACATGATGCTTCTGTGCCAGCAAGACAAAGAAAGCTAAAGTGTCAGGTGTCTGAGGGAGACAAAAAATTTGTAGATTTCTTTCTGACTTTGTCCTGAATATCTACAATATCGCCTTGACACGAACAACTATCAACTCCGACTTATTCATTGGGTTACCCAAATTTTCATCACAAAATCATTCTAAACAACGAGTATGAATTTTAAAAAGCAGAATGAAAGCCTCGGAACTTTTTTTTTAGAACTAGATAGATATGTCAGCTATTTCCATGGTCTAATGTCAATGAGCCAGATACTTAATAAGACACCCAGAGCCGACATCGAACACCAAGGGGCCGACAACTTGTGGGAAAATCTCCTTAAAACTTGCGCTATTCACTGTAGGTGGGCGTTTTCCCTGAAGCTTCTCGAATTGTCTTCTTAAATCGAAGCGGTATACTTGTACACGTAATTTTGAAGCAACTCAGTGGGGCGCTGCTAATAAAAGACGAACAACTTCTAAAATTATGGCTTGATGATACATGCATGATACATGATGATGGGCATGCTTTGGCTTAGTGCGATGCTATGTAAACAGAACGCGTTGCAAAACACGAAGCACCGCAAATTTAAAATTGCAGCTTCTACATATAGTTAAAAAATTCGGTAAGAGCTTTTCAGTTTAGACAAAGTTCCATCTCGGAATGACCTCCAAGTCTGTACAATACTGATGATGCTGCTGAGTGACCACTCCATACCTTCATGTATCCACTACCTATATTCACATTTGCTCCCCACAATCTGGATACCACACTGTTACCTTTTGGAAAGTAAACCGCAGAGCATTCGCAAAACGAATCCTACTACACAGAGAGTGGCTGGCCAAACCGCATCGATAGGATCTACATTCGGTCGCCGAAAAAGTAATCTGAGCTTGTTCGTCTTTTGACCAGAAGCAGAAGCAGATTGTACCAAGAGTGGTATAGACGTAGACGCCTGCACATCAGCAGGAGACGATGATAACCCAAAACGGCTGGGCCTTTGGGCTAAAGATACACAAAGAGAGAGAGAGAGAGAGAGAAGCCAGAAATACAAATACAAGTAGGCACCCATAGGCGAAGGGATATTTATGCGATGAGGTAATAAATGTGCAACACATTTCGATTCCAATTCTATTGTCCTATCAGAGATGGGCTTGGCGCAGTATAGGACCTCCAAAGTGTGCATAGATATCGCAAAACTGCGCCGGAATGAAATTATTTATGAGAGTAGCCTCCCGCTATTGTTGGCGCGAGCTAGAGAATTTTATGAGGCTCCAAGCGCCGGATATGATTTATTTTTTTTGTTCTTCTTTGATATAGTACGCGCAATCAGGGTGCGGGTTAGCATTGGTGTAGGTATGCGTGTTTTTTTTCCTGCAGCTTTAATTGGATGGAAAATCTGTCATTCGATGGGAAATTTATCGATACCGATTGTGGGGGAGAGATATCTAGCTGCAAATGGGTATAAGTGGCTAGGATAACAATAGAGCTGGGTTTATGACTTATGATCCTACTTAGCGTCGGAAATTGGGGGCATGCACGCGGTGTGCCCAACTGATGAAGGGGTCCCTGATGTATAGATTTTCAGTCTGTACCCACACCTTGTGACTGTAAAATTGGCACCTCTGGCCCGTCACCACCGCACAGCTTAAGCGAGTGCCTGTCATTAATCAAAGCACCGCACATTTCTTATATACCCACCCCCACCTGCCATGCGGATGATCCTTGAGACTGGCTGCCAAAAGTAGGAAACTCTCAAAGAAACCGCATCGCATCCTTGGGTTTGTTGCTTAAAATGTCAAATGTTAAAATTTTCATGGGTAATACCAAGCACCACCACAACCACCCAACACAATGACAAATTATAAAATGTTGGCAAGGCACCATGGCATGGTTGCTCTTATCTTCTGGCGCAGGAATTTGCTAAATAAACAGAAGATCTTCGTGGGGAAGTGAAGAAAAAACGTCCTAGCACCACGCATCATTAATTGCAGGCTCAAAGCGATGCCAAACTCATTTCACTGCTCATTTATCTCTGGTATAGCGCGGGCCATGGTTGCATTTTCGTGTCTGACGTGTGTCACTGCACTGGTGTGGTGACGGTGAGCTCCCCTTAATACGATGAAGGTTACGTCTTAATATTAGTTTTACTGCTGCTTTCCGCTGTTGTTATCCTGTTTATATTTTTGGGGGCGATACTATACGGTGCAGATGCAGTGACAACCTTGTCTCTTGGGGGCCAGCGGTTGCGATAGTTTGCCGAAAATGCTCACGTCACACACAAACACACACAGTGCACACAATCCCTCTGGAGAATATATATATGTGCAGTCTGCACGTGAAGCTGTTTCTTTTGTCGTCCCTAAGCTCATTTAGATCTTTGAGTTGTTGTCATTCATTTTGGATGCCAGCGTGTTATAAATTAATGTTGATTACTGTGAAGGATTTTGTGTAGCTGCCACCGCCGGAAAACGGTGGGGGCTATATGGTTGGCCACAATTAATGGATTCTCTTCGATGTGACAGACAGTGGATATGGGAGAAGAGTGTTCTGAGAATGCTATGAGGCACGCAAATTATTTTAACTGTCTTGAAGAATGTGCGCTTCCTCCAATCTGTGTGAAAAAAAAAAATCGTCTATGTATAGTAGAAAGTCCAGAAACATTCGATTGTTATGGAACTAATGAAATAAATGTAAACGCAGACTCGTGTGCGCAAACAAAGTGTTATATTTCTACCACTTTTGCAAGGTTGAAGTTTTTCCTTACAATACTGGATGTTTGTGAAATGATTTTGTCGTTTAAATTTTGTAATATAATTAACATCTGTTGATTTTTAAAACTAAAATTTAGTTGCAATGGCAGCGCTGTTTTATTTCTCTGTAGGTATATAGTAAATTATGTGCACTTTTATTTTTAAACAAAGCATTGTACATATTTAAAGCGTATTTAGTCTAAAATCAGACCGCGCTCCAATAAAGTTTTTTACCTAGTTAACAAGTGCGTTCAACTACAACAACATCCTCACACTGCTACGGTGTGCGCTTTCTAGTGCGCACTCAAATATATTATTTTAAATGCAAAACCAAATTAACTGAATGAAAGCGCACTGTTTTACCTTTATTCCTTAGGGAAACAACTATTTTCATAAGAGCGCACCGGCTTTTCAAAAGCGCACATTGCGTGTGCGGAATAAGTTTAAGTCGTTTACATGGTCTTGTAAAGCTAAAATTGTTTTGCATAAGAAAAATCAGATTAATAGGAATTTGGGGGCTAAAGTAGCGCACACCTGTCATGTAAAATTATAAAACTTACAGCAGTTCTTTGACTACTGGGGGCTAATCTCAGAACAACATCCGAAAACAGTAAGACAAGTAGTGTTCGCTTAATTCTGAAAAAAATTGTAGTAGGTAAGTTGATTATTGAATTTCTAGCTCTATGTTATTTGAACATGCTACTGTAGCTTTATTGAACTTTTTTCATAATGAAAAGTAGATCAAAAAATGTTTGCCTCCGTTTTTGATAAGATTATCCTTAAAATCCCTAGGGGTGGTTTCAAAGGATATTTATATGTTGCCTGGATTAAGTTAAAACTGCGGCAAAGTTCAACGCCAAAAACTGTAACCGCAAAATACTCGCCTTTACCGATCGCAATTCCCTCATCCCTTTCAGATTTAAAGAAACTTCAAGATCTTCTTTGACTCATCAAACACTTATCTACTATCGCACACAAAATGTGCGCATATCGAAAACCGTGTGCGCTTAGTGTCTAATGAGATGCTGTGGCTTTCCCATTTCATGAAACTTTTCAGGTACTCAAGGGAGAACAGAAGGTGTGAACTCGACTTTGAATTTACATCCCAATTGCTTATACAAACCCCCCCACTAATCTCAAGACCACTTTAACTAAATAAAACTACCGCTTCTTTCCCAATGAATTAATGGCGTTAACTGCAGCCTTTCTGTTTACAAAAATAGTTTCAATCCACTTGCAGACCTTAAAAGAAACATCAAGTTCAATCTATATGCCGCATACTTTAAACAACTGATTTGATTATCCATCTCAAACACGCACCCGTCATCCATTCCATCGGTTGATGCGACTTCTATTCCTGACAAAGATCAGCAATCTAAAGTGCTCCTATAAACAATCGCATTACAATTCTTTATTAAACCACAAGAAGGCTCAACCTTTGATCAAATTAGCCCGCCTATTTCATAGAACTTCATTCGACTCCATTACATACCTTTGTGCAATTTAAATCGTTTTAGCTTACTCAATTAGAGGAGGAAAGTAAAAATATCTATACCAAATGCAAAACAAGGTTACCTGCCACCAACTTGGAGCCGAAGAACATTCGCCGTCATTCGAGTAACATTCCCCTTCAACCAATATAGGACAAGTTTCCCAGTCTAAAGGCATCATTAGCCGTAATTCGGAGCTTACTGATGTTCCCTTGCCAAAACAGATTAAGTGCAAACTTTGACGACTCACGACTGAAACCATATTAGGTGACTTATCTCACTTTAAGTCAAACGAATCCAATAGACGGACGTGAGTTTCGATGTTGTCGCAGAAATGGAGACAGCTTTGCTTGGAAGGTTGGGAAAAAATTCCCTGATTATTGGAATTTGAATCGTGGACATATGAATGTGAACACGTCACATCACACGTGACCGACGAAAAAGAACATTTTTTCCCATTCATCTACAGAAGAGAGCCAACCCTCCTTTTAACCTTTTCAACAGAAGGGTTATATCGCTTAAACGTGGTATACATAACCTACCCTTCATTTTTTTTCTCATGTTTTTGTTAGTCCAGTCTCCTGTACTGCTCCTTACGTACACACATCGTCACTAGTGTGGCTGTCATTCATCATTAGCTAGATTGCTGATGTTGACAATGATGACAGCGATGACGATGATGATGCGCGGTGATTGCCAGGGTGATTCCCATTCCTTCAGACTTGAATTATTTTTATAGATTTTTGCACCTGTGTGCCAGGATGAAGGACTTCCAAAAGCTGAGGTGATGAAAAATCAAAAGATAAACGATCAGGATTCGTGTTTTAATTAGAAATTGTGTAGGTACCTACACTCAGAGAAAAATACTGTGTAAAATTGCCTTAAACGCCTTAGGTAAGTATTTTTGTATGGAATTTTTTGGACAGGCAAAATTCTGACAAGAAATAGGTTAATTTATGTACGACATGTGTAGTAAAAAATAGGCTGAACTACCTTAAACGTCTTAGGTAAATATATTTGTATGGAACGTTTTGGACAGGCAGAGCTCTGCCGAGAACTTGCACAATTTATGTACGGCCTAGGTAATGAAAAATGGGCTAAATTGCTTATCCTTAGGTATTTTAACCTGAGTACACATAAGTGTTAATTCACCTTAAGGCAAACGTAGCTTTACGTTATACCTTAGGTGGTTTTTCTGTCTCGACAGATGTTCAGCAATTATCACCTTAGTGACTGCGTAAATTTAACTTAAGCCTAAGGTAATACTCTAAGTGTTAAGAAAAAAAAAAACATGTACGATTACTTTTTTTCTAACTAAATACCTTAGTTCTAAGGTAAATATACAATATCTAAGGTAATTTTCCCTCAAAATTATTTTTTTTTTGTTTACTGTAGCGGATGTACCGTTTTTTTCGTTTGTTGTATATAAGCAAGCCACTTTGAAGTGGTCTTAATAGTGTTTGGACGTGTTTTAGAAGAAAAAAAGTGAGTGATAAATTCAACAAATTTATGAATTCTTAAAAAGTGAAAAAACATTGAAAACAGATAAAAGTGTATAAATAAATGACAAGAAGTGAAAAAAACTTACATCAAATCAAGTGGACACGAGAATTGACGAGGAAGAAGTTTTAGGTAAGTTCAGTGTAATCCTTCTTTATATTTCTTATTTCATTATTTTTTTACTGTGCTTTTTTTGCAACTATGCCATGAGTTGAAATTTTACAAATTAACATTTATAAAACTACTGAAAACAAAATCAAAGGAATGACGATTATTTTAATTTGCATTTTATTAGATATAGAGATGATTGCTTCTAAAATTTCAACTAACATTCAGCATATACTGTTGGGAAAACATACCGAAAGAATAACAAATGACTCATAAGAAGAAACACATGCAATCCACAGAATCCCACGCACAAGGCTTGCAGTCGTTGCTGATCTGGATGCAGGCTTCCCATATTCATAAAGGTACGTTTCAATGTTTTAAAAGAAAAATAATATATATTAGAATGTATGTTTCCTGTTTTCAGAAAATGTCAACAACTATATTGATACCAACTTTCCGAAATTTACGAGGAACATGCAAGAAATTTGCAATTGAAGACTCCAAATCCGCATTTACGCTCGAAGTTAAAGACGCCAGCCATTTTAAATACCAAAATGAGGGGAATAGTTGTAGTAAATGGTGAGAAATTTAACATAACAGGTTTTACGTTACTTTTGAAAACTTTAAATTTTAGATGCAATCCTACCTGGATTGTGTTGATATATACATAAAAATTACCAACTCTAATATTTTGTTTGTATGTAGCTTGTTCTTATTTTTCATTCCAAAATGAAGCACTCAATTGAAGTAAATTAATATTTTTATATAGAAAAATAAATACTCTTAATATTCTTTCAAATTATCTTAATATCTAGATACCTGTAAAAATAAAACGGCAGAAAAAAAAAATAAAGAAACAATTATGTTACATTAAAAGATATCTTCGATTTTTATTTCAACTTTCTTTACTGAAACTGTTAAAAAAACTCGTTCCTTACCTTAGTTTCTAGGCTAACTTCGCATACAAATTACCTAATTTAGAACAAGAAATAAGGTAAGTCTATCTGGCAAAATAAGGCAAGATTAAACATTCCTAAGGTAACATTTAAGGGTAAATTCACCCTAGGTTTAAGGTAAAATGCCTTAGGCAAGTTTGTATACGGTTACCAAACACTAGGCTGATTTTACACAGACCTACAAAAACAAAATAGGTAAGATTAAGCAACATGCTAGGCTAAATTCAGCCTAGGTTTAAGGTAAAATGCCTTAGGCATGCTTGTATACCATTACCAAAAACTAGGCTGATTTAACGCATGCTTAAAGAATTTTGATTACCTAAGGAATTTAAGGCAAGCTACCTTAGAACTTACCAAGTTCAAAACGGCCTTAGGACTAAGCTAACTTATACCGCGATTTAGGTCAATTTTACACAAGTTTTTCTCTGGGTGTAGACCTGCAGGCTGCGGGGCTTATTTTTTTTCTCTTGTGTTAGTCATAAGGCTGTTGAGATTGTTTGAGGATGGCGAGTGGAGAAGTGGAGAAGAGCGGAAGCAGGTATGTAGAGACTTTGGTAGTTGTTGGTTTGTTTTGACGAAAGAAATTGGCAGATGCCTATCGGTGGTGGTCCTTTCCCTTCGTGTGTTCCGAAAATAATTTTTTCAATTAACTGTGCTTTTGAAAGCTGACAAGGAAGAACGGCGGGGAGATCAGTTAAACTGTTTGGTGTTAGGTACAGACAAATATCCTGAACAACAAAACTGAAGACAGAAGTATTATGTTCCACCAATAGAGCACCTATGTTGACCACCATCAGAATGAGTAGTACCACAAAAAACATTACAAATTTTATCCCGAAGGAACTTCATGAAGACCACCTGAAGATAAGCCCGACTAATGAAGTCAAGACGGCGCTACGGTTTAAAAGGGCCCGAACTTCTAATAGCAAAAATGCAATATTGTTGTGGCGGTCGCCATGACCCTGACATCTGCAGGAAATAAGGTCGTCATGGATGAGGGGTCGACCTAAAGCTATACAACGCGAGGATAACTTCCGAGAAGGTAACCGAAAGGTCTACATCCAATCCATGTTGAAAGGGTAGTTAAAAATACTTATGGCCCTTATTTATTTAACAGACGCCCTTCGGCCAAACCATTTAAAGACTTAAGTCAAACTTATTTTCGAAGTCAAAAAAATAAAAAAAATAAAAATAAATATATCTCATCCGAGGTTGGAAAAGCTCTTTATAGAGAACGGTGTTGGCTTTGCAAAGCTTGACCTCATAATCATTTTATTTTCCAGCGTTGGCTGGTATAGTACAATTTTGTTCAGATATAGTATTTCGGTCGCCATTGCCTCCTATGAAAATCATTCCAGACCCCTAGGTCCTCTTCACTGACCTTAAGTGATCTTATTGCTCTGCTACGAGCTAAGCCTGACTGCCGTTAGCATGCATGGGTAAGCCTGCGCTTTGGACTTGGTTCACTAATCAGCACCTTAAGTCCTTAATTTGAAGTGTGTTTTACTCAAAGTCACCTCGATGACCTGTTAGAGAGCTCTAAGCTGGTGAAGTTCGTTTCTTTTCGACAGAAAACCCTTTAGTTCCTTATGACCCGTATATCTAAGAAATGTGGCTAATTGGTCTAAGCCAGGAGTTTCAAACATTCCCAAAAACCAGCTTTGAAGCAAAAGTTTATACAATCTTTTGGGCCTTTAGAGTTGCTGGTTATCCGAAATGCTGCATTTACCGGCACTGGCACTTACTGTCCTCGTAAGAATTCGCATACAGCTGTCTCTATAAAGAGTACACCTTAGCTTAGATTTGCTGGGCTAGTACTATCGCTCTTTGGAACTTAGAGGCCCTTCAGACACCAGTATCGGTATCTCATTTTCCTTCTTGGAACCGTATGTTCGTTGGTTGCCCAAGATTCACGTTCAAATGGCGCTCTTCAATTTTCTGGAGAAGCAGAGAGAATTGAGTCTGATACTTTGGTGACAAGATTCCGTCTTAAAAATGAACCCTAATAGGTTAGTATATGGGAGTAAGCCAGCTTTAAGCAATTTGTGTCTTCAGTCAAATTTTATTTGAGACCATGGAAAGCTTAGTGGCCAGTTGACAGTGTTGATGAAGTGGTCGAGCATTCATCCTGAGCTATGACCCCTGGAAGGCTGTTTGTGTTCCGTCACCAAAAGGAAAAATTGTATATCTCATCCAAGAGTAGGAACTCTCCACAAACTGTCAGTATAGCAGTTTGCTGAAAGATGGCTTTTCCTTGAAAGCGTTATGCGCGTATACAAAATGGTCATGCACAAGTTACCTGTCAACAACAGCCACTGCGGAAGAGCCTACATTGCCTAACGCCGTATACCCAACAGTCCTCGCATGGTTCGTTCCATGGCTTAAGCCAACGTCTCCCCATCACCCACATAAACTGTCAGCTTTGTGTACCGATGACCACATTGAAGATAAACGCTTTTGACAAACAAAACCTCCTTACAGCGTGATGATAAATGCGAGCAACATCGTTTCACACATGCACACCCACAATGCAATGGTACAAAGCTCTAATGCTATACAGCAAAACAGGCACACACTTTGGCCAGAATCCCCCTCCTCTGATCTCATACCAAATCCGACACAATAATTAAAATTAATTGCAACTAATTACAAAGGTAATATGCTAATAAGGGCGCAAGAAGGCGAATTGTTGGTGCCGCGCACCCATTGCAGCAGCCCCCGCGTGGCGCATTTATATCGCTCACTCCTCCTTTCTGGTTCCATTTGGCGGCACAACAAAATGGACAAACAGTGTGCAACCAAGTCGACGTGCAAAGCGAGATCAGTTTGGCGCAGAAATATCGTCTAGGGTTGCTGATGACGAGGGGTGTCCGTGTCGTACACTGTTGCACACCACAACTGCGGCGAATTGAATTCAAGATTTTTCTCCATTTTCCGCCACGGCTATAAATTGAGAAATCTGCGGAAAATAATAAAAACAAAAAGAAGAAAATTCGCACATTCAAAGTGATTGCCATTGCCTGCCACGCCCCCACCTCGCACCCACCGTGTGTATGTGTATAGCTTGGGCAATTACTTTGATTAACATTCGTGTTTTGGTGGAAATCTCAATTTGCATACACGACGTGATGGAGAGATGGCGCAGTGCAACCGGAAGGAGATGAGCTGCGATTTTCCTGTGCAGTAGCAATGGAAATTGGCTCACCATATACAAATACACATACACACCTTTGTGGATAATTTGACGGATTTGTGAGCGACAAACAGGGCGAACAGTGCGCGGATTAAAACTAGATAAGATCACGCGAGAGCGCATAAGACATCGCGCGGATTAATTGTCATGCCGGCCCGAGATGAGCGATGGATCAGATGAGTGATGGGTGCCGGCTTGGCGATAAGTACCCAATTTGTAAGCAAGACATTTAAATACCGAAACGGAATGGATTCTGCTAACTATGCGATATTTTTGTTCTTATTTTTTTTTTTTGCGATTTGGGGGAAACAATGGCGGCACAGTGGTGCCAGATTCGGATAGGCGGTGGATTATAGGGGGAATAAGAGCCATAAAAACAGTCGATTCTCATGGATAGAGCTATTTGTGCAACAAAGTGCAATTTCCTTTCGCAGGTATATTCAATTAGAGTTGATTAAATTTCTTAATCAGTTCCAGTTGGTTTCTGGGAAGGTTGGGTGTTATTTTTATTTTTACTTAAGTCAGTTCAGTCGACAAGTGGCTATTTTTTAATTGGACTTGGTGCTATCGGATCGTTGACTTTTCATTCCCATCCAATGAGGCCTTTTCCGCTCATCGGGGTCTTTAGTTTCGACTCGTGATTACAACTTTCCGTATTTAGTTGGCTACACTCAGAAAAAAATTTTAATGCCAACAATTTTCGTTGGTTAAATTGAAATATCAAAATTTTCGATTTAAGAATTATATTGTTGGCAATATTCTTAGAAAATATTTATGGTAATATTATTCTTAATCTGAATATTTGATTCTTGAAAACCTAAAAACTAAAAAATTATTGTTAAAGCAAGAACTTTTTGCTTACAGTTTTTTTTTAAATCTCAAAATTCTTCGCTCAACAACCTTTTTCTTTCTTAGTGTACAATTGAGACTAAAGTTAATTAACTTTTATCTGGAAAATCACCTAAGGCAACTCCCCTTTCACTTGGTTCATATTTCAAAAAGGCTGTTTAAAATAATTTGCGAAAATATACCTTATTTGGATCTTACACCACAAGGCCCCCAATCGCCTCAATCAGCAAAGTTTCGATAGTCGATCGCCGCCAGTCTACGCCAGCTACCTACCCTTGTCTAAGAAAATAGATCTCTTGTTGAGACAACGTCCTTACGTATGTCCGTTGGACACTGAAAAGTCTCACACTGCAACCGGCTCATGTTAAACTGCATTAAATTACGTTTTCTCAAACTGGAAATAGAGTATATCAAACATAAATTGTGTATACAATGTTTTTCTGGACTTCAGGAGAGCTTTCGAAACCATCGATACGGATTTACTGCTCAAAAAGTTAGAAAAATATGGAATCAAGAACCAGGAACTAAGCTGGTTTGCTTCCTATCTGGAAAATCGACATCAAATGGTCAGATTAAATGCCGAGCTTTCTGATTTAAAGGAGGTAAAATTGGGAGTTCCTCAGGGGTCGGTGCTTGGAACTTTATTGTTCATTATATAGATTAACGACTCCAGTGCGTAGTAAAGAATGGAAAACTTGTGCTCTTTGCTGATGATGCTCTCTTATTAATTGCTGGAGAGGACGTTGAAGAATGTCATCGTAAAATCCAACAAGACTTAGATAGTTTCTAAATTTGACTTTGCCAAAACAAGTTAAAAATCAATATAAAGAAAACTAAATGTATGATACTTAAAAATAGGATAAACTTTAATTTGAATTTAAGTATTGAAAGTGAAAAAAATAGAAACTGTTGAAGAAATCAAATACCTTGGTATAATTATAGATAAGGATCTAATTTTTGAAAGCCACAGAGATTATTTATGTGAAAAAATAGCAAAGAAAATAGGTTTTCAAAAAAGAGTAAGAAGAGATGTGTCCACGTTAACGTCAGTTAATATTTAAAGTGTTATTGTTAAACTTCATTTTGAATAGTGTTCAAGTGTTTTTATGTAATGAGAGCAGAATAAACAGGCTCCAACTGTTACAGAATAAGGCCATGAGAACTATCTTAAAGTGCATGAATATGTTATTGTTTGTCTTTAAAATTAAAAATAACTTAATGTCAAGGTTTTTGTAAAAATATGTTCTACGTGTTAGTGAAATTCAAATCAAAATTCAAGTTTCAGAAACATGTGTGACCTAAGATTACCAAATTTTTTGACGACAAGAGCACAAAATTCTCTAATATATAAAGGCTTTAAATTATTTAATCAAATGTCTAATTTCGCTAAAAGATCTTTTAAATGTTGTGTTATTCAATTCGTTAGATTTAAATTTGAATCAATTACCCGCGTATTAATAAAAAATCGCTATCCGCTCTTTAACACGTGTTTTTTTTTGTGGGATTTTCTCACTTTAAAATAAGCTAAAAGGGTCAAAGGGATTTCTGAAACCTCAAAGTACAAAAAAAAGGGATTTTACTTTTTGGTGAATTATTTTCCCTAAAATACTAGTTCCATTAAGAATAAAAAAATGTTCAACCTACGATCAATTTAAATATTGTCGTTCTTAGAAAAATGTCATTCAAAATATTTGAATGCATTCATTTTCTTCTGCGAGATCGTGCAACACACTTTGCGGTTCAAACATTTGTCCAACCGAGATAAAGTTTTTTGCATACCAATAATTCCAATATTTCATAAGATATTTATTTTACGATAGATATAGTAGGTTTTTCAGAACTCAATTACAACAACTACGCTAGGTGTTGTAATTGCATATTCATATGCAATCATATTTCGTATTTCAATTTTCAAGCCGTTGTTGTGCTCAGAAAATTATGTGGTACTTACCGATTTTCTCTCAGATTCTCTCTTCAGATTTTACGCGTCATTCGAACATTGATGTCTTGTCATTTCTGCAGATGATTTATGTTCCAGGCTACATATATTTTATGTCTAATTCGAAATGAGGACCCAAATTTATCTACACGAATTTGCAAACCTAATATAAACAAAAACCTTAACTTTTGATGTTCGTAAATTTCATGTAACACATAAAAGGATTCGAGATTTGGTAAAGTCCCTCTCTGAGTTAAAAAGTTATCCGCTCTCTATACGCCGAATTCCGCGAGTTAAGTTATCCCGCTCGTTATTACATGTCAGTGAAACCAAACACACGTTTATTAACAAGAATGCGAAGTTAACATGATTGTGTGTTACCGCTAACTCGCCGCTGATCGTCGATTATTAATACCAGGGTTAATGTAAAAATGTACAAATTGAAATTAATATCTTAAAGCAAAGCTAAATAAAGAAATCAATCAATCAATCAAAAACCGACTTGCAAATAATGAAGCCGAAGAAGGACCCTCAAACGAAAATTTCAATTTGAGAAAGGCTCTTCCAACTAAATCCTGCCTCAAAAACTTGAACAAGATGAAGGGGATTGCTTGTTCACTAAAATCTACACCACAACGAGGACTTGAAAAATTGTTAAAACTACCACCTATCGAGCTTTATGCTAAGAATGTCGCAACCAAAGCCCAAGTCATTCAGTCACTCGGGCATACTTTGCCATCTTTTATCTGAGTGGACTTAGACCACATTAAACTGGGCAAAGCACCGTTCGAACACTTTTGGTAGCATCATAGCTCATAGTTTGCGGCCCACAATTGATACTAAAAGGTCAAAGATCCTAACATCTTTTGATAGGAACCAAATCCGAATGCTCGTAATAACTGGACACAGCATCATTGGAAACATGGCTAAGAAGATGGGCATTTTAACAAATGACTTCTGCGAAAGGTATGGAGTGGAAATAGAATCTGTGGAACATCTCCTGTGCCACTGCCAAGACCTCCAAGAACGCCGCTACTCTTGTTTTGGAGCACACGGTTCTTCGAAGGCTTTGAAGACCGAGCAACGATAACTCTTGCTAAAAATCAGCACGGAATTGCTGGTTAACGTTTGCAATTTTGTATAGTGTGTCCGAAAAGTAAGAAACCCGCGGTTGCAATTCGGCCAACTGTTGAGAAACCATAAGTTATTGTTATTGTTTTGGTTCTAGCTAATTGTTTAATTTAAAATTAATTTGGTAACTTGCATTTCTTTCGAAAATAAACCTAATACCAAACTTAAGTTGTATAACCTATGCTTAGGCTAAGTCTTCTGTTGTTGTCTATGTTATAATGTGTAGTTGTTTTGTTTAAATTAAAGTAACTTTTATAACGTTAAATTGTCAGCAGCCAACTCTGCCGTATTTCTTGTTTGACTCTTACACGAAATTACATCGTCGCATCAGTGAGTTTAACAATCTCAAAAACCTTCACATGATCCTTTGATCCGCACCATAGAAACGAAAAAAAAAAAAAAAAAAAATACGTTCCCACTATAACATATACGTGATCAGCAAGAACAAAAATGTTATAAACCCCCCATTTAGCCATAAATTCCGCGTCCCTTACCAATATCCTTAGCTTACTTTCATTACATCGCCACTTAAACCACATCACGACTTAAATTCCCTAAAGAAATTCACCAAAAATACACCCCCACCAGCGCACATTTTCGATTACTTATGCCGCACGGGATATTTTTGGGATAGGTCATGTTGTGTACATACAACCGACGACGTTAAGGATACCGAAATAATTTTCTGTTCTTCGTTGGATCGATAAAGTTCGTCTGGAGTATTTTGTTGTGCGTAGTAGACGGTATATTAATGTTGTGTAGGTGTTGCCGCCACGTACACACTGGTAAAATAATAATAAAGTGAGTCCAACACATAAAACGGTCATAAAGTGGTGTTCCCAAAATTCTGTTGTTATCCTTTAGGGGGGTAGGACTTTGGAGCTCAGAGCGTCTCCTTCGGTTGTTGACTTGAATTTCGTATTACATTGGAAGTGAGTTTTTCTTTTTGTTGTTCCGTCTGGGATATTCTGAAGTGCGTAGACGGACCTACGAACGTACGGACGAGGTAACGAGGTTCGTTGAACTTTTTTTTCCATTTTTTTTTTGGGTTTTTGGGGGGGTTGTAAGATAAATTGCGTTTGTTGTGAAATACTAATAGGAATGTTGACAGACGGAAAATGTTGCCCAAATTTTGTGTTGAGTTGAGAGAGGAATTTTTTTTCCTTTGTGATATAGGGGAGATGGAAGAGAGCTTTTTTTTGTACTGTGGGGTAGATTTTTCATATAATTGAGTAATTGGTGAGAGTAGGTAACTATTGTATAGCTTAGTAAACAATCCTTTACTCAAAACTCATTTTATACCTATGGAAAAAAGAAGGTTTGGACTAAAGAATTAGAGCCTTGGGGAATAAAAGTCATCGTAACTGTTTTGTTGGATTCTAAAATCTGCAATACCAAATTTTGTAATTTAAAAATTTCGATATGGGACAGATGATATTTAAAATATCAACAAAATCCTCTGAGGTTTGTCTTATGCCAAAAATAATGGCATAAGACTATAGGTATACCTACCTAACAACTGATGGACATAATTTAAAGTAATTTTCATGAATGCGCCTTCCTCGACAAACGACACCTGAAAAGCAGTCAAAAGTTCAGTAGGTATCTTTTAGGTGGACATGAGCTCCTCTAGAGATAGGTACAAGCATCGTCTCACACTATTAAAGTTGACACAAGTAGAGAAAGTTTCTTGGATTTTTTTTTTATGAAAACAATGATCACGATTAGGGATGAGTTGAACAGGTTTGTCTTATACCCCTTTCACATTGAGCCGAAAATCGTGTTTTCGTCGATGCATTCACACCGAACACTAACTGGTTTTCGTTGGATGTTTCAATCACCTGTCGCTAAATTTCGGCGCATAATATTTTGGTTACCTACAAATTTTGATCGCATTAATTAACAAATGGAATGAATTTAGTGCATTTAAAAATAATCACGTCTATCACAGAATCCGTCGTATTCGGAATTTTGCTACGAACCCCGAAAGAACTATCATAGAATCCGTCGTAAAGTAAATGTTTGCTAGGAATTTCGAAATTCATATCCATCAATTTCCCCTACGACTAAATTCGTAGCAAAAATGTTCCCCTACTACGGATTCTATGATAGTTCTTTCGGGGTTCGTAGCAAAATTCCGAATACGACGGATTCTGTGATAGCCCAGAATATAATAATAGACCGTCAATAAATTGTGGTGTAAAATGAATTTAAGTTGTGAGTTGTTACATTTCGATTGGAATCCGTTTTCGTTTAAACAACCCGTTTCGGAATTAAAAACAGGTAGAGTCGCTATTGGCCGGCCCCTTAAGGATTTTTCGTCATAAAATATATCACAGTAAGAACAAATATATTAACATTTTCGAATAATTCCTTAAGTAAATTATTCTTTATTAATTTCTTCGTTTGTAAAATTAATAAAAAATTTGTTATTCTTACCAAACAATTATATATTTAGATTTTATTAAAAAAAAATATTATTTTCCAGTGGCCGGCTCCTTATGTTTCCTATTTCCGACCAGCTCGTGTCCGATCTTCGGCCAGTGAAGTAAAGTAAAGAAAGGGCCTTTATTGTTTAATATTGTTTAGTTAAATGTTTAATCACAGCAAAGGTAAGAAAAAATAATTAATATTATAAAAAAAAAATAAAAAATATAAATAAATAAAATTTCCATTTTAAAGGCTAAAACAATTTAAAATTTTCTTAAACGATTTGGTAAATGTTTTTGGTTCCTTTTGGAGTCATAATGAAACCCGTTCAATCGGCGTTATAAATTCTAGAAGAATCATCAAGAATGTCTAAAGAATATTCTTGTGTTAAGTATTCTTTCTAAACCATTTTCTTATTGCTTCCTCTGTTATTTGAGCGTGGCTTTTAGAATCAGTTTCTTAACGTGTTTGCTGTCTTTGAATGGAGTTTTGCGGCCTTTTTCTTGGAGAGTATCTTGCACCGTTTTCAATAGGTTATCACAGGTCTGTCTGTGTGTGTAAACAAGTAGTTTAACTGGTGTGTGCTCGCGTATCTGTAATTTCTTTTTAAATCATGTGAAAGCTTAAAAAAAATTAAATTGGGATCGATAGCTTCGAGTATGTACTAACATTTTCAATTTAGTTTCATGCATACCTACAATATAAAAACCAGTTTTTAACAATTTGGGAGAAACATTAAGGGAGTGTTTTATTTGCTAAAGTAAAAGTATATTTATATATTTGCCCCTTTTTTTATTCAGTTTTTCCCAATCGACAAGCTCAACAAATGTGGTTCATAGAATCTTACAAATTTCTAAAACTCTTATTTCTGTGTAGATTCGCATTCGAAAGATATTGTCTCAAACATGAGAAGAAAATTTAAACACCTTGAAGTCCACCACAAACTCGATGTCAAAGTTCTCCCTAATACAAATGTCTCAATCCTTGGTATTATGTCTCCAAATGTACACAAGCTATTAATTCATGGTTCTGATGTGTTTTCTGAATTCGCACAGGAAGCCAGGAACAAAGACTACAAAAAATATCACAAGAGCTTTTCAAGGAAATGCTACCGCAGAAAATGTAATGAAGATGTTTTTCAATTTAATGTTGGTTACACAAACCAGCTGATAAGAAGTTAGAGGCTGAAAAAACGAAAAAACTGCTTAAATCATTTCCAAAAAAGTTTTCGAATTAATCACTGCACTAAATATATTTTAAATTCTGAGACCTCCAACTCCAATATTATATCGAAGAGAGTGAAAATTTTATGTAAATCAAAAAGGTGCGTATTACCTGTTAAAAAAATATGGTCTTTTTACACATTAATAACAGATTCTTATTATAAAAAAGTAATTTGCATTATACCTAGCTACCCTATCGGGTGAATTGATTTCAGATTTTGGGACATCTTACCCCACTGTACGACGTTCCATGGTCGAGAGCTATGTTATTGACCTAAAACCCTACTCCGAAAGCTTACCAAGCTGGCATAGGTTAAACAGGATAAGAGGATCTTCAACTGGGCATATAGTGGTAAGATTTTACAGGCATAAGTCTCTCTCTGTCATTGTTATAGTCATTACCAATTTTAAGGCACAGCCCTAATTTCGCCAACTACTCGTGGACACACCTGCCAGTATGTTCGACTTTTTACCACGCAGACTTCTAATAGAATAGACAACCGTAGGTAATCAGTCCTCTCTTTTTTCGTTTGGCATATAGAACTCCGTCAAACTCCTCTCCAGTTCAAATAAGCTCACCTCAGTATCACTTCCACCACCTACCATCCACCCATCTGTGTAATAAGATTTAAAGGAAAAAAAATCCTTATTTTCGAAGGAACTGCTGCACCAGTTTCTCGCAAACTCTTTGTATTAATATTTCGAACAAGGATAATGCGCATGAAACGAAAGAAGAAGTTCGTTTTCACCCGCGCACCGGGAGGAAAAAAAAAAGACTCCTTTGTGCTCCCAAAAATAACTCAACCAAGTACAAGGATCCTGCCATCCTCCCCAGCCCAAACCATTCACCTTTGGTGCCATCGTATCGTCGTCGTCGTCGACCGTTGTGTCGCG